>OZ022558.1:15005917-16205917 GCA_963991005.1 Barypeithes pellucidus
AATGTCAATAGTTACTGTTATTGTCAGTTTTATGTGTAGTTTCCTAACGTTTTACTAGTTTTCAGAAGACTCATTTCGTTTTTTCATAACTAAATTAAATTAAAATGCGGCTCACTGAGAAAGAGCGCATAGAGGTTTTGATGATGATGGGCTACGGTGATAGGGTTAGAACACAGCAAGAAACTTGTGAGTTATTTAATTAAAAATACCCCAATCGTCCGCCAATATCACAATCAACAGTAAGCAAAATTGAGTACAAGTTTAGGCAATTCGGTCATGTAAGAGATGTCCCTAGATTTGGTCGTCCTCAAGTTGATGAAAATCAACAATTAGAAGTCTTACTGGCAGTTTAAGATAACCAGCATGTGGTGTCTAGGCAGGTAGCAAGTTACGTGGATATTGGAAAAACAACAGTTCTTAAAATACTGCATACAAATAAATACCATCCTTATAAAATGCAAGTTCTCCAAGAACTTTTGGAAAGGGACTTTGAGAGGCGCCTTAAATTTTGTGAGCGTTTACAGGATATGTGTTTCGTAAACAGAAATTTTGTAAAAAATATAATTTTTTCCGATGAGTCCACATTTTGCTTGAATGGTGACGTAAATACCCAAAATTATCGATATTGGTCCGATGTAAATCCACACTGGATGAGGGAAGGACACACACAATTTAATCAAAAGATCAATGTGTGGGCTGGCGTTGTCGATGACATTGTTATAGGGCCTTTCTTTTTGACGGAAATTTAACAGGCGAGAGATACTTGAGTTTTTTAGAACAAGAACTTGTTCCAGCCCTGGCCACCCTTTTTCCTGAGTTAGAACGTCCCGATTTGCCACATCATAATATCTGGTTGCAACAAGATGGTGCTCCCCCACATTTCGCTGTGGGAGTTCGTACATATTTGGACGATACTTTTCCAAACAGGTGGATTGGCATAGGTGGTTTTATTGAGTGGCCGCCAAGGTCACCCGATTTAACACCACTCGACTTTTTTTTATGGGGATACCTTAAGGGAAAAGTATTCAAAAGCCAGCCTGCAAATTTAGATGATTTAAAAGATCGCATCCGGCAAGAAATTCGGCAAATTACACCCCAAATGGTTCGAAATGTTCAGCGAGAATTTGTAGATCGGTTAGGCTATTGTCAGTTGACCAACGGAAGACACTTCGAACATTTACTTTAGAAAAATTATTTTTAAGTTCACCTAACTGTTTTTTCGATAAATAAGACATTTTTAAAATAATTTTATTCTTTGTTTTCTCCATGACTTTTTCCACTTTTCAAATTTTGAATGAGAATAACTCCAAAACGCTTGGGCCAAGGTATAGTACATGCTACATGAATATTCTATTTTTGAAATTTTCCCATTAATAACAAGAAATTATAATTTGAAAATTATTTTTACTGTATTCTTCCTGAGAAATCAATAATAAAGACATTTTCATGGTTGCAATCTCTTTTATAGTGATGAATATTTTTGGATTACGAATGAAATAATCATGTTTCCTTCTTTTTAATACAATTGGGCGACATTATTTTAAAGCTTTTTGCTTTCAAACTACACGGGAAGAAAAACTTAATTAAATTTACTATAAAAATAGTTAAACTAACCATAATTTATGGCTCTATATGTGACTGGAATAAGTTTTATTAAGAACGGCTATTATAGCAAAATATTAACAAACAAGCAACCTACAAAAATTACAAAAATATTTTTGTAAAATTTACTAAAATCTTTTGTAAAATTTAATAAATTCTTTTGCAAAATTTATATCTAGTAAGATATGATGTCAAATTTAAACTTAAAATCTAAAATCTATTTCCAGTTAAAAAAAATTTATAAAAATTAGTTATTAAGGAAATACAGTAGACACTCGATAGTGTGAACATCGCCTAACGGTAACCTCGCATAGTATGAACAAGATGTTAATTATACAAGACCAATATACAGGGTGTAACTAAATAAGTTTAAAACATTTAAGGGGGTGATTCCTCATCGAAAAAAAGATAGGATCTTTCATATAAAGAAACTTCATTGGAGCATCCCTTGTTAAGATACAGCCCCTTAAAGGGGGTACATAAAATGTGTTTAACAATTTTTTTCACAAGCACTAAAAAAGTTACAATATTGAAATTAACCTGACATTTTCTACTACCAAAAAGACACTTAGCCAGTAATGTATTTGGTTTACCCCATGGTTGTAAGGGGTGGAAAACGCAACCCCTAAAATTTATTTCCAATGTAAGTTTTTGTCTTATTATTTGTTTACCATCTAAAAATGTATTTCCGATAGCCTGTTTCATTTTAAACAAAAAATGTCGCAGCAAAAATTATTTTACGAACAAGATACATATCGCCATAAAACGAAAATACGAAACTAATTTATCCAGTAGGCCGCTATTAGCCACAGTGACAATTAAATTGGTATCAAGCTGTCAGTTTTTAAATTTTTGAAATTGAAGTAATACTAATTGTGTATTTTAGTCAAGTAGCACGTCAGCATTTAACTGAAACATATGCAAATCAGTGGATAGGTCGAGGAGGACCTCAGAATTGGCCCGCTCGATCCCCGGATCTCAATCCTCTCGATTTCTCTACTTCGTGCCATTTGCAGCATTTGGTTTATCGTACTCCTGTTCGCGATGTAGAGGACTTAAGAAACCGCATCATCGATGCGTGCAGGGTAATTAGAGAGACTCCAGAAATATTTGCGCGAATACGTGGCTCAATGCGCCGACGTCTAGACGCATGCGTAATGTCTGAAGGTAGACATATTGAACATTTACTATGATTTCTAGATGTTGTATGTTTTGTTATTAATAAATTAGTTTTGTTTATTTATAAAATTTATGTACCCCCTTTAAGGGGATGTATCTTAACAAGGGATGCTCCAATGAAGTTTCTTTATATGAAAGATTCTATCTTTTTTTCGATGAGGAATCACCCCCTTAAATGTTTTACACTTATTTAGTTACACCCTGACCGTAAAAAAACTAATGATCTTGTAGTTATGAATAGGCTAAGAGACAAAGCCATTATACAGAAAATTAGAAATCCCCGAAAACAAACAAAAATTTCTGACTTTTTTAACAAAAAATATTCTTTCTCTATCCGTTTTTTTATTTGGTTACTGTTTGTTTTAATGAGTATGACTAATTTATATGTTTTTAAGTTGGTTATCAAAAGTTCTAACATATTAAATATCACCTCCGTTAACGTGAATAAAGCGATAATGTGAACAGACGTTGGGTTTTTCGGTTCACACTATCGAGTGTCTACTGTAATAGCTTATTAATTAGGACATTTTTATATATAAATAGTAGGTCGTTAATTTTCAATATTATCATCTTGTTATTATCTTGTAACAGCACATCATATTGGGGTAATTGTTTTCCAGATGGCGGCAATATTCAACGTTACTAAATTTTTAAAAAAAAATGTTTGTGTACTTTTTATGATAGAGTTTCATAGCCTCCAGGACTTGGCAACTGTTCCAGCTGAATTTGCCGAAAGAAATTCCCTCGCGGGACTAATCAAATAAAAACTGTTACATCAAAAAATAAATTAAAAGAATTCTGAAACTTAGACCATTCTTCATAAAAATAATTGAAATGGGTTAGTGGAAAAACGGCAACATGGGACAAAGCCAAAGGAAATAAATTTTCCACGTTTCCTGAGGAACGTGATAAGAAATTTTAGAAGCTGGTTGATTCTAAAATATATTGCTGTGAAACCGCTGAAGCTTAAAAATAATACAGGCTTTGTCACAGAAGACTTATTATGAATATTGAATCGTTTAATGATTGGGGAGTCAAATATAGTGAGCAGGGGAGCAAGGAGCACTGTCTATATATACAGCGTGTCCACGGGTTGACCATCGAAGAGGAAAAACCTTTTTATTTGTTTATGAGAAGAAAAGTTATCGTTCATAACGTATGTCCCATAAGTTTTGGCACAAATGTCTACCATTTTTTTTTATATTGGAATACATAATAATTAATTGTTTCAAAGTAACAAAATTATAAACTTAAATTAAATATAGAGGACCATGGTCTTTCACTAGACGCAACTTTCTGCGGACATATAGCATTAGGTTTTGGACGGCTTTTATATGGATTTCTCGGATTTTTCTATATATCCTGCGACGAAGTTCCTCCTCATTTTGTGCTTTCCATCCTCCATCGTAAACTTTTCGAGATAAAAGAGCCCAAAAATATTCTATGGGCCGATATTGTCGTGCTAGTTTTCTTGTTAATATACCAAATGTGTTTTTCGCCCTTCTTATTAGTCTTTCTGATCTTACTCTGGTAAAAATTCTGGGCCTTCCACTTTTGAAAGGTTCATACAAGGAATACCTTGCTCACATTCAGCAATTGTCCGATAAATGGTTCTACGCGATATACTAGCGAATCTAGAAAAATATGTAAAGATACAATAAAAAGTGGTTAGTCAAAGTTGTTGGGGTTGAAATACTACGCCTCAATACCAAATTTTTACTCAATTCCTAAAGGTACAGTGACTGGCAAAAAGTTCCACCTCTTATTAAAAATGGTTTCCTTTAAACTAACTTAGATTTTTGTAAATAAGTTAAATTAAAACCATATTTCTTTTTAAACGGCGTCACGCTGGAAAAGTTCAATAACGAGGAATTGTCGAAACAGTAACTAAACTATCCATTCAAAGAAGTAGTAAATTTTTCGAAGAGACCTGATTTTAATAAGACAAGATCGGCCTCTCATCAAATTGGTTACATATTTTCGCCATTAAATGGGCATCATCAGACCTAACAAATCAAAGAATCACAATTGGAAGCTAAAAAGTTGAAAATAAGTAATACACATTACATTTACATTTAAAATCATTTTAACTATAGTATACCACTAATAATACGGAATAGTAAAATGATGTTAGTAAATTTGGACAGCAATGTAGGAGGACTTTAATTTTCAATTACAAAATGTTATTGCTCACCTACCTATGGAAAGTTCTAACTTCTTTACATTATTGATACTCCTTTTATGGCAGATGAGTTATATAAAGCCATTTACTAATGCATTTATCTTGTAATGTCTGACTTCAAAGTCGAGTATTTACCTTAAATTAGCGTTCATGTACTTGATGAATTAAAAGCTATCCTTTGTCCAAGCAATTAAACACCACAACTATTACTGCTATTGCTGCTATCGTTATACCTTTACCAAAATATACATTAGACAAAAGCCATTTAATAATGCATTTATCCTTTAATAACCTGACTTCAAAGTAGGATATTTGCACTGACCTAATTATTGCATTAACGATAATTCAGCAGCAGGATGCAACGTTATAAAGGTCTAAGCACAAGAGGAGGATATCCTGCTTGTGTTCTATGTAGTATTTGCAGAATTTACAAGGGTAGTATTTTATTGATTGTTATTTCCTGACACATAAGATAATAATAAGTTATAAGTACTGCTTGCCATGAAATGCACAGAAAAAATACTATAGTATAATTATTATAGAAAAGATTTTATGGTACGATTTCCTATAAAAAAGTATTAATTACATTTATCCTTAATAATTAATCCGTACCAATTCTAAACAAATTTAGTACAATCAAGTAAATATTGAAACATATTTTAAATTTTACAGTGAATGTAAGTGACAATAATCTACTTGTAACTCCAGAAGTTACATATTTTAAAATGTACCATTTCTACTGACAAGTATTGATTAACAGTTGTATTTTAAGTCTTTTTGATTGTAAAAATGACCAAGATTAAATGTAGTTTTGTAAAAATATTTTACAAAAATAAAATGCTTAAATCAGATGCAACGGATTCCTGAGATTTCTATCTTCGAAACAAATAATGGGTGGAGAATTTATGCAGGGAACATACTATCGAACGAAGAAGTCAAGCAGTGCAACGCGGGGTTACCACTTAGATGGGTGACCACTTTTGTCATAACTTTTACAAAAGAATTTATTAAATTTTAAAAAACATTTTAGTTAATTTTACAGAAACTTTAGAAAAGTAAATTGAGTAAGTTTTATAAAATCTATACATATAAATTATTTACCAAATATTTTTGTAGATATTACTAGAAATTTTGGTTAAAATTTTGCAATAATGTATAATGTAATAATGCATTTCTTAATAAAAGTTATTTTATTCACATATAGACCCATAAATTATGATTAGTTTTATTATTTTTATAGTAAATTTAACTAGTAAGTTTGTCTTTCCGCGTAATGTTCTTGGATAGGTCATAAAGCCTAAAAAGAATTTGTGTAGGTTTATTACGATACATTTTATAAGAATATAAAAGACACCTTTAGCGGGAAAATTAACCTGTATACAAAAAAAATATATTAAGGTAATATTATGATAAAGGGCTTTGAAGTACCTAATCCGCCTATATGGCAACTTCGATAATAAAGAACCAGATACTCTTTCAGACACTAATGGAGCTTTAACAAGAACAAAGCAATTTTATCTTTAATCTCGCATGGGATGAGGTTGTTGGGACAAAAGCTGATAAAGAATATTTTATTATAGATGTACGAGGATAAATTTACACAAACACTTTGTCTACTTTCTATAGCATAGATTGTATTTATACTGTTAAAGCGCTGCGACTTATTATTCCTCTGTGACGATATTATATATTACTGATCTGTGATGAAAGACAATAACAAAGTTGAAGAATGCCTACCTATTATTCTTCTGGGAGATAACTGATAATTTTAAAACACTTTTTAAATAAAAAAAAAGAAAACAAATATCGAGAATATTTATGTTCACAAACAACAGATCGAATATATTTAAAGATCTCTTAGGAATAATGTGGAGAGAAATTCAGTAGGTAAATTAGTAACTGCTGAATACTGCCGACCCATAAACTCTGGAATAATCCACTTATCTGATTTTCTGATTTCTCGGGTAATAGTACACGCCAAGGTGGAAAGTGTTTCATTCTTGTTGAGATAAATATATGGAACCATTTTTCGAGACAGAAATAAAGCTTTTTTTTCGAGGTAAACCTTTAAAATACAAATGATGTTTTTGTGAGAAATATGACGATCTGAGAAATTAGCAAAATTGGACCCCTGTGTATCCGCAAGCTTCGCCACCATCCAGAAATAAAAACAAAACTTGAAGTTGATATTTTGACAATGGATGCTATGGTACGAAACAAACCACGCATATAAACTTAAATTACATTCTTGATAGATTCTCACAGAAAATGTTAATGAAGACAACAAAAGAACGATTCAGACGAAATCATTTGTACTCCTCCTCAATTGAGAGAAGCCTGGAAACAGATTCGTTACCTTAGAATAGCGGTGCAAGGTACGATAAAATTTATGATGTTGATACTGATGAGAAGGTGTTTAGGAAGCAATTTCTGAAACTGTGGTGATGGCATATTTTAGTTAAATTGAGAAAACCAAAAAGCCGTCAACCATTTGGTATATTTAGTCGTTGTTTTCTAGTCCTTTAAGTATTAAAGACAAAGAAATAAAATGAAGGATATAAATCCATAAAGTCAAGTATTGTCTCCAGTTAGAACGTTGCGGCATTTTTTAAGAATGTAGGTGGCGATATGCTATCTATAAAGGCTGCACTCATAGTTGATGTACCAGATGCACGTCGAAGTCACTAACTGTATAAAATGAAATTGACTAATGGTAATATCGTGGAAAACAAGGATCACATCAAAATTCCAACATCAAAAAGCTGCCAGTCAAGAGTATTCATAGTGAATAATGAATAATCAGTAAAGTTAATTAAAAAATATGTTGCCGCTCGTAGACGTTTTAAATGAATAGTCCTTTTTGCAATTGTAATTTGGCAAATCACTTGTCAGCCATTTAGTCGTAATTCGAAAGTCAATTTCCCAAAAAAATTGCAGTAATTATAAAGCTCCCATTGTGAAACATATACGAGAGAGTGCTTCCGAAGAACGCCCGTCACACTATTGCCAAATAACAGTTGAAGAAATTAAGGGGGGGGGGGGGGTCTTCTACCGTGGCTGAAGGGTACGTCGGCAAGGATACAGATTCTGTGGTTAAAGTTGCCACAAGAATGTTTGGCAAAATGTAAAACTGAAGTACTAAAATCGTTACCATTTCTACGCAGGATCTTTAGCATATGGGTTCATTCTACGATGAACAAGGGATTTTAGGAATATTCAGGCTCATCAGTTTGTATAGTGCCTATGTGCGATCGAAATTGGAATATGGATCTGTAGTGTGGTCCCCGGGTTATGGCATTCACAGTAACGGTTTTTAAAATATGTTACTTTTAAGCGGGATGGTACCTATCCTCAGCAGGGTTTCCCGCATGAGCAATTGATTAGCATGTTTGGTTTTGCTTCTTCTCCCCATTGTACAGTATGTGTGATCTGTATAATGAGAGTGATGTCAGTGGTGACCTCTTTAACTCCTCACTTAACAGAAATATGGCGACTTGTTAAACACTGGAAGGCTCTGTCATGACTTTTCGGTTTTTCTTTTTTAGTTTTTCTTTTTTTAGATTTTATATGTCAGCACGGTTTACGGCTGTGTACGTGAAAATTAAAAAAAACCTCGAACCTGTAAACTTGTGTTTTCAAGGGGACACGTTTCACTATTAATTTCATCCCAGTAACCTCAACCCCCCTAGCGGGGCAGCTACTGCCCTTATTTTTTCGAATGGGAATGGGTATGTTGTGATACATATTTTTAAAGGACATTAAATTCTCTTTAAAATGGCGCTTCGTTTTTTAAATTTGAGCTACGCGCCGCCGAGCAACGGAATTTGAAACATTTCACTGCATCTCTTATCAAGTACACAGGTTTGTGCGTAAACAATTTTTTTTTTTAAGTAATAAGTATCAGTCAATTCAACTTTATCTTCAGTCAAGTGGTTGATCCTACATACGTTCTTTCTGCGCTATTATTTTCTTTTGATACGAGAATTTAATGCCCTTTAAAAAGATGTATCACAACATACCCATTCCCATTTGAAAAACAAGGGCAGTAGCCGCCCCCGCTATGGGGTTGAGGTTACAGGGATGAAATTAATAGTAAAACGTGTCCCCCTGAAAACACAAGTTTACGGGTCCGAGTTTTTTTTTTTAATTTTCAAGTACACAGCCGTAAACCTTGCTGGACTGTTTTCGATGTGCCACCCTATATATTTACTGTTATCTCTGTATTAGTTTTAGTTTCTGATTTTTGAAATATTCTGTTTCATTATTTTGTTACTGTGTATTATGTTCATCATAGTTTCTGCCTTTTAATTAGGTTTATCAAAACCTGTAAAGCATGTATTTAAATTAATAAATAAATAAACTAACAATTTCTGTTGCCGCTTATAACCAGTCGAATGTTGCAATGAAATTGGTAAAGTAATTTCGTAATACTTAATACAAAATAAATTTATTGAGAATATTTTCATATGTGTACAATAAAAAACATTTTGGTTATTGAATGAATATTGATATTTGCTCAGGTGGAAAGTGATCGCTTTCCACCCGGTTAAATGTCACTTTCCACCTGAATAAATGTTAAAGTTAAAAATATGTATTTTTCAAACTTTTAAAAAGTCTGAATTGTCAACATTACAATCATGGTTGTAAATAAAATATATTTCGTAGTTTCTTTGAGTTTTTTTTAAATTTCGGTTACGTTTAATATTTACCTTTAACCTGAGATTTTAAAGTATTCTTGGATTATGATATAAGAAGATCCTCCAACGGCGTTCTCATGGCTTGTCTGTTATTTCCCATGCCACGAAGCACTGACACACTATTGCACTTTACCCTCCTATTATTCAGCACTACACTAATTTATAGGACCTTCAGGCTAGATCCTGACAGTGACGTAGTAAGGGGATCCGTCATCCCCCGGCCTTCTTTTATGGCGTCGCTTGTTTGCTTCCTGTTATAAGTTTTTAGCATTCTTATTTTTTTGTTCAGTATAAGAACGAAGAGAACGTAATCAATAATATAGTTCCTTTTATTTTATTTACTATGCTTTCACATAAAATAACTCAAAACGATGACGCGGCAACCCTGGCCACTTTTAACTAAATTCAAATTAGGCGTATGCTTTGACATTTTTATTGGATATTAATGAAATACAGGGTGTCGCGTGGTTTAACTCCATCATCACCATCATCATCAATCAGCCTTATCGCGTCTACTGCTGGACAAAGGCCTCCAGTAATCCGTGCCTCTCTACACTGCGCCGCCTGCATCCAGTTCTGCAGTAAACTTACATGCCAGATACAACTTTAACTCCACAAGAGCCCTAAATCTTAAATAGGAAGGGGATTAATTTTCAAAGTCGTAACACTAAAGTTTACTTTGTTATTTGTAACTAATATTAGCAGGTTTTGGCGTTACGACCGTTTCGTAGTACAACTACATCTTCAAAACGCTCACATGAGAGTGAACGAAAACTAAGTTTACATATTATAGGTAGTACTAAAAATAAAAAATATAAATAATGTTTGGAATAATAGTGTAATAAACTTAAATTAGGGACAAACGGATCAATATTCAGAGAATCTAAGAATGCACATGCCAGATGGGATTTTTACAATAATTTTAATAGCGGGGAGTTGCCGTGGCCTAATTGTGTGTTTAAAAGGTTAATATTACTGTCTTTTATATGTTTATAAATTTCAATGTTTCCTAGTAAATTTAATTTATGGCCTTTTTGTTCAGTGTGTAAGATTTGTAAGTTACTTATATCTGGCAATGTGTGGTTTGTATCTAATTGCAAACCACACATTTCCAGATATAAGTAACTTACAAATCATACACACTGAACAAAAAGGTCATAAATTAAATTTACTAGAAAACATTGAAATTTATAAACATAAAAGAGACAGTAATATTAACCTTTTAAACACACAATTAGATCTCGGCTACTCCCCGCTATTAAAATTATTGTAAAAATCCCATTTGGCATGTGCATACTTAGATTCTCTGAATATTGATCCATTTGTCCTTAATTTAAGTTTATTACACTATTGTGTCAAACATTATTTATTATACCAAATTAATAATTTATATTTTTTATTTTTAGTACTACTGTATTATATACACTTAGTTTGGGTTCACTCTCTTGAGAGCGTCTTGAAGATATAGTTGTACTACGAAACGGCCGTAACTCCAAATCTTTTAATATAGTAACAAATAGCAAAAGTAAACTTTAGTTTCATTTTATATATTTAAATTTAAACGAGTTTTAAAATAATGTGCCGCTTGCCTCCCCCCCTTGCAACTTATTGGTGCGGTATAGAAATCGTATGATGTCACCTTTTATTTTGGACGTTAATTGCTTGTTTCTAACTTATTTTTATCGAACCTCCAATTTTAAACCTTTAAATACATTTAGCAGAAGTAGCCATTAAAATATTCATATATTTATTTTTAGTGTAACCCGCTTGTTTATTGCATAAACACTGCTATTTCAGAAGCCACAACAAATGAGTTAATTGTAGTAATTAAATGGGAATTATAATCATCAAAGAGAACCCGTTAAACTAATGGTGTTTGGTTATTTCGAAAATTACAATTTTCTACGTAAATCTTCCATTTTTAAATAAAGTTTTCTGAGAAATATATATATACGAGTTGGGATGATTAAGTTTTAAATATACCTACGGGCTACCTGTTTAATACCAATATTTGGCATACTGTGGATAAAATTTACGTTAATTTTTGAATGTTCACTGCATAAGCAGAATCTAACATTATGTTAACGATTTGTTAACTTGTATTTTTGTCAAGTTTAATGATTTTCATTAGTAATGTCATGCAAGCTATCATTAAGGATCTGATACAAATATGGGGTACTATTAAAAACACTCAAATATAATAAGTTAAACGTTTAATTCAGTGCAATGGGAAAGAAAGAAAATGCGGCAGAAGTAATACATTATTACACACTATGACAAAGGTCAAAACATATTCGTCCTTGTCCGGAAACATAACTATATATACACGGTGTTGAAAGAAGGTCGGTACCCCGGAATACCTCCGGTGCATCACATTGCAGCAGAAAATGTCTAGGGAAAAAGTTGTTTCGTTTTGAAGGAGGAATAGTTTGCAATTTAAACCACCCCCCACCCCCTCAACCCCCGGACGCGGGTTGGGTTAAGTTAAGATTTTCAAACGGAACCCCATATTTTTTATTGGCGTATCTTGTTCTCCGACCAAAAAAAAAACATCTTTTTTATTTTTGCCCATCCTTCACCAATAATCACCATGAGAAAGACAACATCAAAACCGTGCAAAAATCAAGTTTTATCCCTGAAATACTCTTTCTCTGTTTTGTACTAAAGTGTGATTATTGGTGCAGGATGGGCCCAAATAAAAAAAAATTTCGGACAAAAGATGTTTATTTTTGGTCGTAGAACACGATACGCTGATAAAAAATATGGGGTCCCAGTTGAAAATCTTAACTTACCCCCGCCCGGGGGTTGAGGGGGTGTTGGGGTCGTTTAAATTGCAAACTATTCCTCCTTCAAAACAAAACAACTTTTTCCCTAGACACTTTCCGCTGCAATGCGATGCACCGGAGTTATTCCGGGGTACCGACCTTTTTTCAACACCGTATATATTGAATATTAACTATTGAATTCATATTTACATCTATGCGATCTTTGACGCAAATAATTTAAAACTATATATTACTTTCACAAAATATGCATTCAGCATCCCAATGAACTGGATTTCTCTCTCCAGTAATATCATCCAAATCCAAGTAGTCATTAGATGCGACACAAATTGTACTTATCTTTATCAGATTCTTCCTTTGATTGCTGCTTTCTTTTCTTCGCAGCTAATTAGATCAACAAGACTTTGTCAACTGATTAAGAAGAAACTTTCTTCTTAACAACTTCAACATTCTGTTGATTTTACTCACAGTATTTAACAATTCTTCTTTCTCAGAAGAAGAAGTAATTACTACCGATTCCCATGCCTTCCTACCCCTATTAGACTTTTTCTTTTTAGATACCGGAACTGGTCATAACACTTTTTTTGGTCCCAAAAGACGAGCTTGGTGATATTGTCACGGAGAAATCGTAATGCCCCTCCGCCCCCCTAACATTTAAAGACCATTTTCTACATAAAATTAAAATCCTCGAGAATCTTAGATTTACAATTAGTAAAAGCAAACTGAATTTAAAATTATCCTATTTAAATAAAATTTTCACAAATATCCAGAGAAAATTACCATCTTCGTCTACTTTAAACTACTTAAACGCATGCTGCTCTAGCGCTCTTATTTTAATATAGAATGTCGTTGCGAAGCGTTTTATTTCTAAGAGGAACTACGGCAAAGATTTTAATTACTTACGTCTTAGCCCTGTGACTATCGACAACTCCGAAAATATTTTAATTAAAAAGTTCGTTAACTTTGCCAAAAAAATTGAAATCACTTAAAATATAATAAGGCCAGAGGTCACATTTTCAGAATCAGGGTTCAAATTAAATTTTATGAAGTGAGCAAATTAAAATCAATTGATGTCAGGATAAACAACAGTAATCACAAGAAATCGCAATTCATTTCGGGGATGTATTCTGTAGGGAAAGAAGCAGAGTACGCCTATGTGAAGACGCTTCCTAGTATGATTTTTATATATTTTCTACCCTGACGGGAAGGTTCAAATTAAAGTGGGCAAACAATATTGTACAGGGTGAGTCAACGATAGACTAAAGTTCATTTTCTCCGTTAAGAATTAGATAAAAACTCGAAATATAAAAGTTGTAGAGATCATTAAGGTGCACATTCTAAAATTATATTGGAGTATACAGGGTGGCCCAGAAAGAAGTGGTGAATATAACTTACGTTTTTTTTAAATGGAACACCCTGTATTTCTATCAATTTTTGGAATATTCATAAGATTCTGAATATTTTTTATTTATAATGTTATATATCTAAATCTTATAGTTTTTCCAATATTTCCATTTTTTCAGAAAAATGTCGGTTTTCAGCGTTCGATTTAATTGTTAATACATACACTACCTTTGCAAATTAAAAGTTCATATATGGAATGGACATTATATAGAGTTAAAGAAAATAAATTATGGAAACAAATTTACCTCACTTTTTACAGGGTGTTCAAAATAAATTTTCGAATTTCAGTTCCTTTAAACACAAAAATCTCGGTTTTTTTAAATGGTACACCCTATATATTTTATTTCTTTCTAATAGAATATGTAATTCTCTTTAACTTTTATTTAATATATCATATGTTTATTATTAATACTTTTCGACCTATTTTCATTTTTCTCTATTTTTCATTGTTCATTTCCTATATTTATATTATAACGTCGTAGTTGCCATGAAAAAACAAAAGGTGTCAAGACTGACACAAGTACTTAATACTGAAATACCTAGAAACGTTTGTTATTCGATGTAAGAAGCGTTTAGGAAGAAATTAAGTATGGATTTTCCTAAAAATGAGCTGATTGATATGATTTACACACTTGGCCAGTCAGAAAAAAATTGTCCTTTGGCAGTTAGGCTTTACGCAGCAAAGTACCCTTCTCATAGGCGTCTTCCGACTAAAAATTCTCTTCAGTGTTTAATGGAAAGGTTCGATGAAAATGGTTGCGTTGAGTTTATTATATGATATGTTTTGAAAATGTATCTCGTTTAATTTTGTCCTGGGGACTCCACAGGTTTTTCTGTTTTTTCATGGCAACTACGGCGTTATAATATAAATATAGGAAACGAACAATGAAAACTAGAGAAAAATTAAAATATGTCGAAAAGTATTAAAAATAAACATGTGATATATTAAATAAAAGTTAAAGGTACTGAAATTCGAAAATTTAGTTTGAAAGTGAGTTAATTTGTTTCCATAATTTATTTTCCTTAACTCCATATAATGTCCATTCCAAATATGAACTTTTAATTTGCAAAGGTAGTGTAGGGATTAACAATTAAATCCAACGCTGAAAACTGACATTTTTCTGAAAACATGGAAATATTGAAAAAACTATAAGATTTAGATATATAACATTATAAATAAAAAATATTCAGAATCTTATGCATAATCCAAAAATTGATAGAATTACAGGGTGTTCCATTTAAAAAACGTAAGTTATATTCACCACTTCTTTGTGGGCCATACTCCAATATAATTTTAGAATGTGCACCTGAGTTTTTATCTAATTCTTAACATAAAGGAGAAAATGAACTTTACTCTATCGTTGACACACCCTGTACATGAATATTTTATTGGTCATGGCAAGTTGAGTTGTTATAAATTCTTATGTTTAAAACCATCGAGGAAGTGAAATCGTTCAGAATAATCTGGCCTTCAAAGGTTGATAATTTCTTGATATTGAGAGATTTCATCTTATACAGGATGTTTCAAAAAACATATGCCATCTCTCGTGTGGTGATTTACTCAAGAATTATTCAAAAATTAGACAAATAGTTTCTATCAACATGGGTCCGCATATGCTTTATTTGAAAGATACATGATGTTTAAATTTTCTCTGTGCTTTCAAGATAATAATCTTCGAATCGACGAATCGACGACACTGCATACTACATTTTTTATTTATTAATTTTAAGCTTGATATTAAACAGAGTTTGATAAAATCCATTTATCTTGTAAAGGATGCTGACTTTAAATAAATATTAAGAGATGTTTTTTTAGTCATTTAAATATCTAACAAGTCATGCTATCAAAATGTGAAAAAGTCAGTGTCATATCTATTTTTTGTTAAAAATTATTAAGGCAATCACATCACAGAAGATATACTGATAAGTAAATTCAGAATCTTGCGAGGTATAACTGCAAAAGTAACCATCACTGATTATTTTTAGTTTTAGTCAAACTAGTTCTTAGATAAGTACATTAATAAGCAAAATCCAGGGTTTACTTCACAAATTTTCAGGAGGATCAGAAAATTTATAAAAAAAAAAACATGCAATTTCTATCACCCTTTTGCTGGAAAATGTTCGCAGCTGCTACTGTAATAAAGTTACAATGCAGTTTTACTCTTCAAATTTTATTACAATATAAAAAAACATTTCAGAAATGTTATTAGCGTATTTTTAATATCATTGCCTTGTAACCGTTTTTACGGTCAAAATGTATGTTAAAATTATGGCAGGGAATAAAATTTTATGGATTTTTTTTTATTTTTTTATTATCAAACACAAGCACTATAGTAAAAATCCTTTAGGGCACTCCGGGAGTGGGTGGGTGTGCGAATAAAGCGATTCACGTTGGTTGGTAAATAATGAAGTTCAAGGAGTACTAAGTTTAACCACATATGGATGGGCGGCAGTGGCTCGTCGTGTATTTCTTCTATTCGTCGCTCTGGGCGGAATTAAGAGGGCAAGGTCAGACAAGCATTGTCCATGAAGATATCTGTAAAAGAGAGTCAAATCCCCAGCCCGTCTTCGATGTTCTAGGCTGTCGAGGTTCTTCGTCAGCTCGTGGTCTCCGATCACACGAGTAGCCCTCCTGTCGATGGAATCCAGTAGCCGAAGAGTATGTTTGGGTGCAGAGCTCCAGACATGAGAGCAGTACTCTAGTTATGGTCGAATCTGGGCTTTGTATAGTTTCGAAAGTTGTTGAGGTGTGTACAACTTTTTGGTTCGGAAGAATACACCAAGTTTCCGAGAAGCTATCTTGGCGATTACCACAACGTGGTTATGCCAAGACATATTTCCTCCCAGACTGACGCCCAGCAAATTAATAGATGAAGCCAGTGGTATTGCGTGTGCTGCCATGACTACATATATCCCATTGTGTAATGTTAACCTCTTTAGAGAAAACGGCTGCCTGGGTCTTCTTTGCGTTAAATTCGACTTGGTTACTGTCACTCCAAGCCAAAATTTCTTCCAGTCTTTGTTAAGGCGTGATACTTCATGCTGTCTGCGATTTTAAGGGTAGGAAATTTTTAAATTGACACCCTGTATAATTTGTACTGTAAACATTTTATAAAATAACTTCATTACTTTCTTTTACTGTTTTATGGCAATATTAAATCTAGTTATTTTTGATTTTATGTTTGATCAGCTCATAATATTAAATAAAAGTTTTTCGGAAAAAAAAAACCTAATATTCTCGACAATATTTTTTTAGCAACATTTCGTTTTTCTTTCGCCTTTCCTTGGTGTGCGAGATCGTTGAAAAATAATATTTTGTTTAAATTGAAAGTATATGACGGTTTACTTATGTGCAAAAAAGTAATCGCAAAAGTTAGATAACGTGTCTAAAGGAATTACTAAAACACCGAAAATATTTTGGTGTTTTTAATATTAAAATATGTAAGAAAATCATCTAGTAAGGTTTCCTCGTGATTAGTACTTTCTTCTCTTGTTCGCATCTCGCTAGGCTATTTTCTGTAAGTACTTTGATGCAAATACACCAAATTTCATAACAATCGATTATATCAGTTCTCTTGGCATCTCCGTTAGCCTGGTAGAATATTGTATACAGCGTGTCTTCGGAAGTTCTTACCAAATGGGAAACTTTTTAATTATTAACTCTACGAAAAAAAGTGCCTCTTCCTAAAAAGTCCTGCTTGGTGACAAAATGAATTTGCATAAGAATATTTGTATGTTGGACATACAGGGTGGCTTCAAAAAGTACCGGGTTTAAAATTTATAAAAGACGTCGGCTATATTTACAAAACTAAAAACTTGGAGAGTGCATGTATAAAGGCTAACAAACTATAACAATTACACAATAAAAACTCTACTTAAGAGAAGTACTTTTATGACGGCTAAAAATTAGTTCACTAATTTCTATGAGGTGGCCAATTTCTAATTTCCCAATAACAAATAAAACTAAATGACTCCAAAAATAATCTAGGCCTCCACATGGCCCCCATCTTTTTGCATACAAATGAAAGCCTACTTATCCAGAAATACTTATTATCAAATCTTTACGACTATTAGTTTTGTAAATATAGCCGACGTCTTTTATAAATTTTAAACCCGGTACTTTTTGAAGCCACCCTGTAGGACTTTTTAGGAAGAGGCACTTTTTTTCGTAGAGTTAATAATTAAAAAGTTTCCCATTTGGTAAGAACTTCCGAAGACACGCTGTATGTTAAAATTATGTTAAAAATCTTAAATACAGTTGAGAACTTCATATTTTGAGGAATTACTAAAAGCTTCATTTATTTTCATATTAGCGACTTCCTTCCTTCAAATAATATTCTTATTTATGCAATATAATTAAAAGTTATTCTCTACTATAAATTTTATACTTGATTCATCTTCTTCCGGATCGTATTTATTTTTAATAATATGTTCTAGTTACTATACTTTGCATTTTCCTCTAATCAAAACCGTACTTTGCTTTAAATAAATCCTGTAAATTTCAGTCTTGAATGCAAATTCTTCTCTCACATTTTCGTCTTTGTGTTAGGTTTTCATTAAACTTTAACATTGATAATAGTTCTCCAGTGACTTTCTTTGAAATGCAACGAATTCTAAAGATTCATAAAGTCTTTGAAGTGTAATTTATATGTAGTTAATAAGGTCTGAGTGAAGTTTTGTTTGTGTCTTGACTTTCAAACATTATATGAAATATGTGACTCAGGTTATCTTAATTGTGTTAAATGAAAACACATTAGAGTCATACCGTTATTTATTACTTTTAATAAAAATTTTATTATGTTAATATAGTTTTATTATGTTGTTTATAAACTAACATAAAGTCTAAATACAAATTTTGAAATAAAAATCGAATATTTAAAAATTGAATCATAATTGTGGTTTTTATTTACTATCTTGGTTTCTCTGTTAAATGCAAGAAATAATTACGTGTCGTCACAACAAACCACAATTATGATTCCATTTCGAATATTCGAATTATTACTTCAAAATTTGTATTTAGACTTTGTATCAGTTTATAAACAACATTACTTTATAAAATTTTTGTTAAAAGTAATAAATAATGGCACTCTTGAAACATTTTCATATTTTTCTAATTTATTAATGATAGCACACTTATCTCATCTTTCTCTTTGAATGCACAAACATCGGCTGCCGACGCACATCTTCGCAGACAGCATGAAGTATCACGCCTCAACAAAGACCTGGAAGAAATTTTGGCTTGGGGTGATAGTAACCAAGTCGAATTTAACGCAAAACCTAGGCAGCAGTTTTCTCTAAAAAGGTTAACATTACAGAACCGGATATAGTCATGGACGGACACGCCCACTGGCTTCATCTATTAATTTGCTGGGCGTCAATCTGGGAGGAAATATGTCTTGGCATAACCACGCAATCGCCAAGATAGCTTCTCAGAACCTTGGTGTATACTCTTCCGAACCAGAATGTTGTACACACCTCAACAACTTTTGATACTATACAAAGGCCAGATTCGACCACCACTAGAGTATTGCTCTCATGTCTGGAGCTCTGCACCCAAACATACTCTTCGGCTACTGGACTCCATCGAAAGGAGGGCCATTCGTCTGATTGAAGACCACGAGCTAACGAAGAACCTCGACAGCCTAGAACATCGCAGACAGGTTGGGGATTTGACTCTCTTTTACAGATATTTTCATGGAAAGTGCTCGGCTGATATTGCCCTCTTAATTCCATCCAGAGCGGCGAATATCAGAAATATACGACGAACCACTGCCGCCCATCCATATCTGGATAAGCTTAGTAATCCTCGAGCTTCATTATTTAAGAATTCTTTCATTTGGAGGACTTTATCCTTATGGAACGACCTTCCCGAGGTCTTTTTCCCCAGCGAATATAACCTCCAACGATTCAAAACCAACGTGAATCGCTTTGTGCGCACACGCACCACTCCCGGAGGGTCCTAAAGGATTTTTCCTATAGTGCTTGTGTTTGATCATAAAAAAAAAACAAAAATAAAATAAATTACCTCAAGAATCTGAACATTTTATAAAGGATAACTTTTGGTCGTAAAATTAACAATAAAGATGTTTTCCATCTTTTTGGACTACCTCCGCGGACACACTGTATACGCAACAGAGAATTATTAGGCAACCTAAACCTAATAATAACTACTTAAGTAAACTAGAAATGGGGTAAATATCGATAAGTAAACGTGTAATTGTATTTATTTTAATAATAATTTGACATAAGGTGCTTGTAGCGCCATTAATGGTAAATTTTCTGCAATTTGTTTCGATCTCAGGATTTGCGGGTTTAAATATAGTAAGGAAATTCCTTAAAACCTGCATAATAAGTTAATA
This sequence comes from Barypeithes pellucidus, assembly GCA_963991005.1. Classification (NCBI taxonomy): domain Eukaryota; kingdom Metazoa; phylum Arthropoda; class Insecta; order Coleoptera; family Curculionidae; genus Barypeithes; species Barypeithes pellucidus. The sequence continues at coordinate 15,026,124 of OZ022558.1, forward strand.
GACTTCGACTTCTTTGTATATATTTAATGACTTACTTATGTTTCATTCTATACCCTTTGATATTATAAAAGTTCAAATCTTATTACGAAATATATTGTTTCCATTGAAAAGGAACATTTTTTATATATGCCAATTCGCCGAAGAAAACAAAACACTGTTTCGTAAAAAATTAGTTAAATTACAAAGTCGTTTGTGTAAATGGGAGCAATTTTCTAGCAAACGTGTGACCTTTGCTCTTGCTTTGTTTGTATTGAATAATGACGATCATCAAAGTGAAAAACAACCAGTAATTTAAGGTGTAGTTTGGGGAAAGCCAAAATTAGGGCGGCTTTTTTACAGAAAATAACAGCTGTTGGATTTTCATGGTTGGAATTTATTTATCAGGAGGCAAATAGGAATCGCTCTTTTATATTATCGGAAAATAAAAACGTTTAACAAATATTAATATATTTTTAAAATTTAAGCAAATAATTTTTATCAAATACCAATGTATGGAGAAATTATTATTTCCCAGACCACAAGGGCATAATTTTGTCTACAGAGTAGCACTTTAAAATACTAACTCATATGGAATGGTGCTACCAAGAAAGGGAAGCATTTTCTATTGATAGGATATCACCACCTGCAGACCGGTTTCGAACTCTTTTGTTCTCGTCAGTACAGGGTAGGTACCCATACCTATCATGAAAAAAGTATTATCAACGGTAGTCGAGAAAATACAACGCGCAGTGCCATCTCTTAGTAGTCAAAGACAATCTAATGGGACTGTGCGTTGTATTTTCTCGACTACCATTAATAATAGTTTTGTTTTGTTATTATGTGTTCCTTTGTAATTCCCGCAAAAATTACCTTTGTAAACTAAGAACTATTTGACTTAAAACTTTTTTTACATCATGTACAGGGTAGAATATATTACGTGTATAAATAAAGTTGGTACACTCAGTGTATGAATATTGTGTATTTTTTTACCAATAATTTTTTGTGATGAAATAAGATCGTTACGACACAGGATTCAAACGTGCATAGAAATTGAGGGAGAATATGCGAAAAAAATTAAAATTTTGAAAGAAATTGTCTTCTGCTATACTGCCGTGATAATTCAAAGGGGCTTTCTGCAAATATCGCTCATCTAAATGTCTGTTAAATTCGAGAGCAGTGTATGCGTATATTTTAAATCGACCGTTTTAAAAGTGGGGTCCAGCCCCATAACCCAAAGCTCATCCTGCGTCACTGTAATATGTCACCCTATGGTGGCATGTCAGAAAACAGGTGTTACGTGGAATGTTGCCAAACTTAATGCAAAGCTGAAATTCCATAAAAAATTTTAAAGAGTTTGAAAAATAATAGAAAGGTCAATGACGTGACCTATTTACTTTCCTGTGCTTATGACAAATTTGAATTTTGTGTGTAATATTACCATTATTTGTTTCGCCGTCGGATTTCTGGAATCATATTTGTTCATAAATGATAGAATGAAAAATTGTTAAAATTATAATTTGTTTTCTAACGAGTTTGCCGTGTAGATATGAAAACACCGACCGTCGTCAGTAGCGGCCATGTAATTTTCAGATTTCATATATAGTGTATAATTTCGCTTAATAATTCAAAGCGCCATTTATGGTTATTTTTTTTTCGATTTATTTTCATCTCAGGATTTGCCGGTTAAAATATAATGCGTCATTTCCATAACACCCTGTATACCATATGTCACAAACACGTAATTTATTGTAACTTCAGATTATCAACAGACTCCATTTATTGCTGATACATTGTAATATAAAATTCGAAAAGGTATATTTATTTAACAGAAAGTCACGTATGTGTGAGACATAGTAAAATTGGTCTTTTAAAATGAACATTACTCTCAAAAGGGTCTTTTCTGGCTTTTCAACGAAATTTATTGATCTAAGAAGAGAAGGATATTTTACATTTACCTCGGGATAATGAAAATGTGTTCTAGAAAACGATTTATATTTTCTGCCTCGTACTGCTTTATATGCGTAAAATACGATTGTGTCGTTATTTTGACATTATAAGGACTTAAGGAATCTGCAATAAGTAGATTAAAAAATAATAAGATATAAGGTATTCTTTATTTTATCAACTTTTATGTAATCCTCATGTTTTCTAAAACATCTTTCACATGATACTTGCGGCTGTATCGGGGAAAGAATGAATCTACGTCATTATCGTTACAGTATGATTCAAATCGAGATTTTGTAGAGTATATAAGACAATATCACGTCAGCAGCAACAGAATATGATTAACATTATGAAGGTCATATATATAAAGAAGTTCTTTATTGTACTTAAGTAACAACATAACATTTTAAAGTGATAGTGGTAATAATATTTCATGAGGTTACCAATTGCTTACAAAACACGCCAAGATAATATTTCGTTACTTTTGGAATAGATCCCCTTAGAAAAATAATTTCAGTTTATGAATACTATTACGATTTCCAAAATATTTTCGTATTAACCAAGTTCTTAGATATTAAATGTTTGTCCTTGCTGATGGGATACTCCCGGTTCCCAGTACTAGTTATTATAGATCATTCAAATAAAATTTAAAAAAATTATAACCAAATATTTAACACTACTTACAGAAAAACAAACAAATTTGGAACTAATAGTTCTTATAAGGCCCACAAAATATAAACGTCAATATTGACAAATAATAAAATGTCAATATTTTAATTTTCCCATTTATACAGGGTATTATGGAAATGACGTATTATATTTAAACCGGCAAATCCTGAGATGAAAATAAATTGTAAAAAAATAACCATAAATAACGCTTTGAATTACTAAGCGAAATTATACACTTTATATGAAATCTGAAAATTTACATGGCCGCTACTGACGACAGTCAGTGTTGTCATATCTACATGGCAAACTCTTTCGGAAACAAATTATAATTTTAACAATTTTTCATTCATTCATCATTTATGATCAAATATGATTCCAGGAAACCGACGGCGAAAGATGTTTTGCAATACAGTAATGGTAATATTATACACAAATTTCAAATTCCTCACAAGCACAGAAAAGTATATAGGTCAAACGTCATTGACCTTTCTTATTATTTAAAAAAAATGCAATTTTATTTAAGACCCTTGCTTTCTTACCTTTACTTATTAAATACAATTATTAGTTTCATTTGTTTCACAGAAACCACACAGAATCTAAGTTTTAGGAAAAACCTCTCACATATGGATAGAATACACTGTTTTAATTTTGGTCCTTTTTTTCTCGCTTAGATTTATTTATTTAGCTAATTTAAAAAACACACACTTTAAATACAATTCTTTCAATTTAAGAATGACATTTTATCTACGAACGAACGAAATGGTACGTGCAAAACTCGGAATAGAGATGGGCAATATTTTACAGTTTGATATTTCACGGTCACGGTAATTGAATCTTAATAATAGGCGTTACGGGACGGACTAAGATCGCTTACATGCGTTTCTTAGGGTGATAAACGAGATTCTTCCCTGAATTGAATAAAATGATAGTAGTGAAATATCCATCAGTTAAGGTAAGGGGTAATACTGCGACTCCAAATGACAAAACCGACGAAGATTTAATTTTCTTTCTCATCTCTCCATCTCTTTGATACAATCCACTGGGCGCCGGGGCAACATAAGTCTAGGCGTACAAGCGTGCGTCTTGCAAGTGTCAGTTTTAGAAGATACGCGTTAGAATACGGTCGGTTCTGTTGCTTACCATTTACACTCTCGGCTATCCGCTTTGTTTTCAGAAGGTACGCATATAAGAATTGTTCTGTAATGAATTTCGGGCTACGCGTCCAAACTTTGTATATAATTTTACATTGTTTGTATTGACGAACCTAAAACGAGTAGTTTGTTTTGAACGTTTGACTTGATGGAATGTTTCGCGCGTAAAGTGTTTCCAGGAGTGTTCCCATGAAAAAGAAAAAAAAACTGATTGTGTTTGTGCGTGGAATTCCTCGCTCTTTAGGTATAAAGATAAATACAAGTAGGTAGATAAATAATTTATGTTTATAATTTTATATGGAATTTCAGTTTTGCATTAAGTTTGGCAACATTCCACGTAACACCTGTTTTCTGACATGCCACCACAGGGTGACGTATTACAGTGACGCAGGATGAGCTGTGGGTCTATTGGGCTGGACACCACTTTTAAAACGGTCGATTTAAAAAAATACATGTTGCGCTTCTCTAGGACACCAAAGGAGTCACCCATTTAATTATAATACGTCATTTCCATAACACCCCACACTAGAATTGTATTTTGTTTCCTAAGAAAATCGTTGTCTGTTGTATTATTTTTCATTGTAAAAATAAAAAGACACTAAAAATATCAGATCTTTGATACTACTGTAACATTATGAAGCACGTTCATTTTCTCCCCGGCCAAACAGAGATAAAAAGTAACCCTAAATGTATTCATTCATTCCTGTAATTAAACATTTTTTTTAAAGCCGGACTTTTTTTAATACACTTGTTTTATGTGAGTCTTTCAAAGTAAAGGAGACCTGTGTTACTTTTATGATTAAAGCTGTTTACATTGTAGAAATTTTTAAATTCCCATCAAGCTTTTGCGGAAGCATAATGTTATAATTAAATACCTTACTGATAACGAAGCTAAATAGCTTTGGCTGCTAAGTTAGTCCTAATTCAGTACGAAAAATTCACAAGTTATATTATATTAAGAGCGCCCTACGTGGAAACGACTAACCTGTAAATCATAAATTAGTTATTTAAATTTTTTGTAAAAAATGTCTGATCTCATTGCTACCGTTAATTTTAATGTAGAAAGCGTTTACGGTGCGTGACAAAACAGGCAAAAAACCTGTTTTAGCATAAAAAAATAAAAGAGTAATTACTGCGTTTAACATATAAAAGATTTTTACGTCACGGAAAGGATATTATAGTTTAAAAATACTAGTTACTTTATTTTTTTGCATAAATAAGATGACAACGACCCAGGATTTACAAGATTTTGTACAGATATGCATGCATTACTAATTAAACAAATCATTATTTAATTAATGTAAATTTATTAAAGGTCCATCGAAGTTCTGATAAGTTAAACGAAGATCAAATTAGTACACTGGAAAACTTCCAATCTGTTTATTGCTATGCATAAATAAAATTACAGTAAATGTAAATGTGGCTAAAATGTATTTTCTTTATAAATAAATTATATAAGATTGATTTGGTTTAGATATCTAGTTTATCATTGTTATTATTTTTTTTTACTATTTATCTTCCTCTTAAAGGTCATGTGTCAGTGATGTAGAAGCGGTACATTAAATTACCACAATAATTATATTAATAATTAAGGTGAAGTAATTTTGGCCGGATCTGGTATATTTGTATGTCGAGATAACGTACCTGAAAAGGAGGAAACAATGTCTGAGCAAATAATTCACCCAATATTAAGTTTAAATGAATCAAGGCATACTTTCTGAATTCTATTGTAATATTAATTATAATCATAATCAATTATTTTGATATTTGTCCAATAATGCTCTTGCAGAGCAATCCATAATTTTTATGCAAACTGTATTAATTTTATAATATCAGGCAGATAAAATAGGCTCACATAGAACCTGTACATATAGGTCCACACAGAACCTGAGTAGGTATATTTCTTTTCAGCCGGGAATCGAACCCGGGTATCCCACATCATGCGGTAGTACTGACCACTATACTATCGAAGTTGAAGTAATTATAAATTGATAAATTGAGAATATGGACTTAAATTGGATTTATAGTGTTAACTAAAACATCGAATATGAATTATTTGGTTTATTACTCAAAATAAGTACATATCGCTGCTTTGCTTTGATAATGGCACAACTCAAAAAAAAATTGTTTTAGCGTTTTCTGTTAAACAAAGTCACAGTTTTATTGAAATTCATTACAGGGCACATGTGTGTGCCCTATAGCAGAAAATGACTGACTGACAACATGCCAGCTTACGTAATGAATTTCAATAATACTATGACTTTGTTTTACCGAAAACGCTAAAACGATATTTTATAGTTGTGCCACTATCAAAGCAAGGTAGCGATATGTCAAATAATAAATCAGCAAAATACATCTAATTGGATGAACCAATTGGAATGAACCATTTTATATCTTCGTCAAGATTTGTTTGTCTATGACTGCCATTTATTGTTGGTCGTAACAACTTATCCGTGTACGATATCCATGTATTCTTAGTGAACACAACTTCTTTGTATATGATATTTAGTTCGCTTTATCGTGAAAATTTTTGAATGACAGATGTTGTGTAATTTATCCAAATTTTGTTGTTTATGGCTATGTTCTATGGTTCCACTATTTTCTAATTTTTTTTTTTTTTTTTTGATATTTTGTATGCGAATACTGCACTATAAAATACAAGATTACTGTATACTTATATGTCGGTTGCAAATAAATTTGTGAACAGTGTAACATTTCTGGAATAAAAGTTTATTGATTTTAGTTTTAAATTTCGATCAAGTTTGTTGGTAGTTCTTTTAGCAACGGTATTCATAAGCCTATTCCAAAAAATAGAAAAGCAAACAAAAACGGATCGCAACGCATTTATTCTATTTAAAAGAAAACCTCCTTTGAAAGCAACTTACACCTACTGTTTTAAAATAATAATAATCCCGGATAATCCCGGTACTCTTCGGTAAAAATAAAAAAATGTTTTATCGTTTTTGATACTCTATTTTAAAATGTCAAAGGTAAGTTAGAATGGAAACCTTGTTTAAATAAAAATGTAAGTGTTTTGTTATTCCGTGTTTTTTGAAACTAAAAAACACACAATGGGACTAAAAGCGTTTCGGGTTGTTATCTTTGCATACAACTCGCAAATTTCATCATATCCCTTTTTAATGTAGCAAACAATAAAGTAATACATTTTTAAAATGCATTTCGAATTATATATGTTATAATATGGTCAAAATATACCATTGGATTTTACTGCAATAAATCAACTACCTGATCAGTCCCCATTGCGCCTACCCCTAAATCTTTAAACCCCAAATAAAGGGATACAGGGTCGGCCTGAAAACATAGCGATCTACATATTGATTTATTTTTATTTTGAATTAAAGACATTGATATTATTTTGAAAAATAATTCAATCTCTTTCTTGTAGTGTCATGTGTATTGAACCTTATTTCGTCAATGTAGATAATTGTTTGTATTTCTGTCTATATTGTTTAATAGCCAGTAAATAATGATGATGTATCCCGTAAACGCTGATACCTAGAACCCATTTTAAACACAATTCTTTTTATACTTGAAATTCCACAAAACATGTTTGTTTCGTCGTTGGCAATCTCCTTTTTCGGGAAACCAGGGTAGGTACATATTAATCCTCATACATTTGCTAAATCTTCTTTCTTAATAAATCCAACAATTCTCGTCAATATTTCTAAATGAGCCCTTCTTTTTAGGAATCACAGGTTTCAGTACCATATCCTTTACCGAAGATAAAGAAATATTAAAGCAGATATCTCGGCTAAAGCATGACTTCAATTAAAATCTCTTCTCAGCATATATTGGTACACATTAATAATTGTTTCTTTAGCATTGACAGATAAATGTTTTCTTCTGAAAGTTATACTACAAGATGCTGCACTCTCAGCACAAATCCATGGACACCACATTCTAACACTAATACAACCAGAAATAACACATACTAATATAACAAAAGCCAATCGTCGGATAATCAATTGGAACTAAAATTAATAAAAATCAGTTTGCTATTTATATATAATTAGGTATGCTTGCTCTGCCCGAAAAGATGTAAATTTTATCGTCACAGGGGTAATTAGAGTATTATAGCAGTATATTTTGAACTAACCTATACGATGTTCTCAAACACATCTCATTCCATCTAGCTGTTTGAGCTAATTGTTCAATATTAATGAGCCTATTTCTGGTAAACTCACCTAGTTCCAATTTCAAACAAGTAGGTTTAATGCGACACTAGTCGGGAGAAGTCTCACAGCACCACCATTATAACCACAGCCCACTGAAATCTTACAGATAATATTTTTAGACGACTAGATAAAGGAAGACGGTATTAATATTGTTTTTTTCATGTCGACATGAGCAGAAATTATTTAATCAGAATGAAAATTGACTTGCTAGCTATTTTTTGATTAAAATGTTACTGTAACCCGGCATTATTATACAGGGTATTTGAATAATGCATCAGAATATTTGAAGAGATGATTCAACATTTAAAAATAAAGGTAGCATGTCATATAACAAAAAGATGAGAACTCTATACTTTTTTTACTTCAATTTGAAAAACTGATTTTGCGGCAAACAAAAACTTTAGTTCCAGTTTTGCACCTATACGATGTAGTTTATGGACTCAAATATAGAGCAGCTCTATTTTTTAGGTATTATTTTGTTGTAACGGTTGAATTTGGTCACTGAGTATTTTGCTATTTATTCGTTGTAATTTTGCCTTGAACTTTTGGGATTTATAGATATGCGGTAACAGGCTTGCAGTACTAACCTTAGCATCCTGGCGTTGCAGTATGATGCTCGCTTGCTTTGACTTTATGGGGTTTTGTCTCCAATATGCCTCGTAAAACCTGTTATAGATTCCTCATATGCTGTGTCTAACGTAATACCTTTTGGAAGGAGTCTGCACTGGTTGTAGGACTTCATTCTGGGTTCATCTTGGGTTCTCAGGACTGATTCCCCTAAATCAGCTGTTGCAGTTGGAGGTTATATTTTCTTATCTGCCCGAGCAAGTCGTATTCCTTTCACTGTCAACTGTGAAGTTAGTTACACGGCCTAGGGTAGTTACAACTTCACTCTCCTTCGCTGTTATTCTCTTTTATGGACAGAGTGTCGATAATTTGTTGAAGCTGCGACTATAGTTTATCCGCAACGTCGGGCGTCTACGAACGAGGTTGCTTTCTATTCTTTAGTCTGGTACGTGGATTGTACCGCCCTAGTTCTTTTTCTGTTTTGTGTGATTCGGTGGGTATTAGAGAAACCGAAGTTACCTGCTGGGTTTTTGCCAACGCAATAGTATTTGCGTATCGCACTGGGTATTTGTAAAATTTATCAATTCATTTTTATCTTTTTTATTTATAGTCAATAAATGTTAAGTCAATTATTCTCTTCTTATGTTGTGTTTCATTTAGTTCGCTGCAATTATTATACAGTGGTGTCGACCAGTGGCTTCAGTTGAGAGGATCCCATTAACACCTGGGAGATTTCCAGCTTTAATTTGGCCTAAGCTGGTGGCGGAAAAGAACCCTGTGTCGCAGGAAGCTGGCCGGCTGCTGCGCATCTCAGGCCCTCCTCTTAGCCTGGAACAACTGTCGCCCATTGTTATTTTCTTTTCCTTTTCAATATTATTAACATCATCGGTTGCTCTAGGGGTATTCGCCATAATACCCCTAGCTCCCAAATAATTTTCTGCGCCATTGTAACCCAAAGTCGTATCATTGTCTTTCGAATGACATATCCTTTAATCCAATAACAGTCCAAACAGAAAAGATATGCCAAAAATGAAATTTGGTTTTTAGGTAAAGTAGGCTCTGGTGGCACGGTAGAGAAATATTTTGATAACAGAATGGTAAGCGTAGTTCATCATATATCATCTTAATAGTTTAAAAAGTGCAAGATTTATTAATAAAGAAAAGAATTAACATTGATTAGGGTTTAACTCAAAAAGTATTGCGTTTTCGATTTTTTACTATATGACTCACTCCTTCAAATATCCTGATGCACATGTATAACAAGCTAGCTAAATTCTTATCAAATCATATAAATAGAATTTTGCAATTTCAGAGCATTTCTTTACAAATAAACACATATATTCCCAAGTATTTCTTCCATGATCCAGTACAATAAAAGTGAATTTACAACACTTCTTCTCGATTCGTATTAACTATACAATGGTAACCATTTTATATCAGAAAAGGGATTCGAGAGGTTTTCATTTTTCGCATGTCAAGCTACGTCGTAGTTTGTTATAAGCCGATTTAAAAAACGGCAAATTTGACGTCGAAATTTCAAATAAGCATAAAAAATAGGTATTATCTATGCATCTTTGACCTTATTTATAACAGTGACGTGGGTTTCAATTTACAAAGCGTAACGTCAGTTATCTAGCAAATACAGGATATTTCAAAACATGTGCCATCGTGTCTTTTTTCATTTCTACGTAAGGTATGTCAAATTTAAATTTTATGAAATTTACGTGCATCTAGATTTTATGCACTACCCTGTACAATTAGACATATCAGGCCGTCAATCACTCCGCCCTAAACTCTAGAATCTGTTTTATATCAGTTAAAACAAAAATTATTAAAATTGGTTCATTATTAACCAAATAGGACCGCAATAAGAACCGCTCTCTGCAAGTGGCGATTGATGGATTTCTCTCAGACACCTTCACCATCAATGCCGGTATTCCTCAAGGATCCATATTGTCTCCCACTCTCTTCTTACTCTACATTAACGACCCTTTAGTGAAAACTATAACTCCGATATTTAGCTTTGCTGACGATAGCACACTTATCTCATCTTTTTCTTTGAATGCACGCACATCTTCGCAGACAGCATTAAGAATCACTCCTTAACAAAGACCTGGAAGAAATTTTGGCTTGGAATAAGAGTAACCAAGTCAAATTTAACGCAAAAAACTCAGGCAGCAGTTTTCTCTAAAAAGGTTAACATTACAGAACCGGATATAGTCATGGCAGGAAACGTAATCCCACTGGCTTCATCTATTAATTTGTTGGGCGTTAGTCTGGGAGGAAGTATGTCTTGGTATAACCACATTGTGGGAATCGCCAAGATAGCTTCTCAGAAACTTGGTGTACTCTTCCGAACCAAAAAGTTGTACACACCTCAACAACTTTTGATACTATACAAAGCCAAGATTCGACCATCACTAGAGTACTGCCATAACCTTCTGTATTAATTCAGAAGGTTATGGTAATGCTCTCATGTATGGAGCTCTGTACCCAAACATCCTCTTCGGCTACTGGATTCTATCGAAAGGAGGGCCATTCGCCTGATCGGAGACCATGAGCTGACGAAGAACCTCGACAGCTTAGAATATCAATGACAGGTTTGGGATTTGACTATCTTTTACAGACATATTCATGGAAAGTGCTCTGCTGACCTTGCCTTCTTAATTCCGCCCAGAGCGGCGAATAGCAGAAATACACGACGAACCCTGCCGCCCATCCATATGTGGTTAAGATTAGTACTCCTCGAACTTCATTATTTAAGAATTCTTTCATCTGGAGGAGCTCATCCTTATGGAACGACCTTCCCGAGGTCATTTTTCCCAACGAACATAACCTCCAACGATTCAAAACCAACGTGACTCGCACACGCACCACTCCCAGAGTGCCCTAAAGGATTTTTCCTATAGTGCTTGTGTTTGATCATAAAAAAAATAACAATTTATTAATTAGCGCGTGAATTTCGGTTATTAATTGGAGTAGTGTATTCTAGATATGATCTACTTACTTTACTTCAATTGACTACAGAACTGTACAGTAATTATTATTATTATTTTATCTTTTACTGGAATAAATAGGGTGACACCCTTTCAAATTCTTTACCAGGCATAAAGTTACCATCTAAAACTAGAAAGACTGCTTTAAAAGCGTCCCTCTAGTCTATACAATAAAATTTACGTGTGTGTGACACCCTGGTTTATATATACTTTGCATAATTTTATAAACGAAATTTGATTTTATCGATGTGGTTTCACCAATATTTTATTTTCGACTCCGTCACTGCTTTATTGACTCCGGAAGTATAGTATAGGGAAAGCATTAGGTCTTTATTTTCCAGAATAAAAGCGCTGACGTTGCATATCCGCCAAGACAAATGATATTTCGCATTACCCGAGATTCTCGAGAAAAATTTTAATTCATGTATAATAGGATTCTAAAAGGATTAAATTTCGCGGTTGAATAATCTGTGTCAATAATTAATACGTATTTATTTTTTATTCTGAAATATATCCTTTTAAAATCGGTACTTTTCATATACAGGACCTAAAGATTGATAAATTTCAACTTCAATACCTCTGTTGCTGGAGGTTTTCGATCTTTCGAACTATAGATAATATCTCCTTGTTCATTTCTGAGAAAAAATATAGAAGAGGCCAATGTAAATTTTTCTGTTAAGTTAAATAGTGACGAAAATTAAAAATGGAAAGAAAATATTTTCATGAAATTAGATTTTGTAGCAAAGGTATACGATCAGTCAGTGGCGGTTCTTCCACAGGATCACATGCGCACGTGCACCCCCAAAACGAATAAAAAATATTAATTTATATTCATTGAATATTATTTATCGTATAAAGTCCGACCCTCCCTAATATTTTATCGTACCGTCAATTATCGTATAAAGTCCGACCCTCCCTAATATTTTATCATACCGTCAACAAAACTGTATATTATAGGCTCTCGATCCGGCAACCGTGCCTCGGTCGAGGTTAATGACGAGTATGACGAGACTTTCTCGCATGTGCGATTAAGTAGGCGGGGCATAATGCAGTTTCTCTGTAGTAACAGGTGGCGGGAGACAGCGGGGCTATAGCGATTTAACATGAGAAAGGCGAACAATTTTAATGTGCGCCCCGCCGTTGCCTGTTCGTGCATATAGTTAGAAATTCGAGCGTGTATGTATTATATGTTAAAATGAATAGTTTGACGGTGGACTATTTAAAAAATAACTTTAGCTCTTTGAGTTTGGAGCAAAAAATTGAAGTGAAGAATGCGAGAAGACCTACACCCGAAATTAATTTAACACAGACCACAAAGAGTAAATCTAGGGACTTTATTAAAAAGTTTAAAAATTAAATATATGAAAAAAATAGAGGGTATTGCACGCTTATTGATCAATTTTCTAAAATTAAGAACCGAAGAACGGACTTTACACACTAATAAAACCTTTAGTATTTCCCAAAAGTTGTATTTCCTTGTGTAAAATTTAAAAAATAAATAAAAATATGTTTTACCTAACGCATTTTCTTATTACTTCTTTTCTTCCTACATTTAAAACGCCTAGAAAGTAATTGTTTGGTCGTTACACAAAAATAAAATTTTTAAAATAATTTCACCATACTTGTGAACCTCCTCTATCATAGGTCACGAGCGCCACTGCGATCATTCCAATTGTTTCGGCGGACTCAAAATATTTGAGAACATTAGAAGCTACAGCATGTCATTCCCCCCTATCCTCCCTAGTAAGGTCCTTTGGGTAATATTTTGGACCGGCCCTCCTAAATCTTCCCAAAATATGTATGCGTCGCACGTTCATACACATATATCTTTTTTATGTTAGACTTTTTGTTGAGGTTGAAGTAACAAACAAAGGAAACGGCCAGCGGGGCCTTTAAATTTATACCCAAAGATAATAGAGAAACCCAGAAAATGTTATTTTTGTTAAATGTTTTGTAATATTGCTCGAGTACTCTCAATGCTCTTAGGTTCATCATGATAACATCTTTATGGGATAAAAATAATACAGTTATTTTTTAGAATGGGCAAAATATATAATAAAGACTTTTCTTTTATTTTCATGCCTTTAAGGCATAAACACGTTTTTCCACAGGAAAACTGAATAAAAATTGAAACAATTGCGAAGCAAAATAATAAATATTAAGGAAACTATAAAATATATGAATTTATTAATCAATCGTAGCTATTTCACATCTGATTTTTTTTAAATGAGAGTGACAATTTATCAATATGTTCTGATTAAATTTCGTCTGTAAATTTTAAGATTATACAGAGGTCTCTTTGGGTGTTTCAGAAAAAACTACATTCTTTTGGGGTATCATTTAACTGGTTAGCAAAATATTCTTATTTTTGCGAACAGAAAAATGTAATCGGTCAGCCAAAATGGCTAGTTGGTCAGCAACTTATGGACAGCAAACATTTCTGAATCGTGACAGTGCCCTGAGAAAACAAGTGAAAACCCGCCCCCGCTACTCCTTTTGTAGCCGATTATTTTTTTCTGTATTCGGCAAAAGACAACACAAGAAAGTTACATAAATTGACAGTGCCCTGGGACCTCTGAAATGAACTGCTTCTAAACATGTTTATTTCTACTGACCAATTGTAAACTCTTGCTGACCAAGAAATCATCTCGCAGCTCGACTGTTAATAACGGCAAACCATTTAATTACTTCTCATTGACTCAGACCACATGCCCCACATTGCATAACAAACAAGTGTTCACTTGACAAGCCACTTATACGTCTTAGGTCCAAATTATTAATATTCCGATATAAAGTAATCCTCCCGTTAGCGCAAAAACTATCCTTAAAAATGTGCTGTTAGCAATAACAGCAGGATAAAATTATGTTAACATGGATATTATTTACCAGTAGTATTTTTTGGCTGCTATCTAATTAAACTGCAGGATAAATGATATAATAACCTAAAATCTCTATTGAAAAAGTTTTTTTAATCATATTTTCGAATTTATTTGTTATAATGGAAGCCCCACGTGCAGATGTAAATATTTTTTCAGACTCTGATGATAGTGACATAGAATATTACGTTAATATGGTTTTTAGAAATTACAAAGCAGATCGACCTCCTGAACTGAAAAATTAAAGGCTTTCTTTTTTTTAATTTTATTTGTTCACTCATTTGGCAAGGCAATGTAAATCAAACGCAAGCGAAATTATACAGCGTTTTTAGACCATAGACGGGATCTCGTCTAAGCTAAGCTTTCGAATTTACTTAAACTAAATGTTCTTCTTTTTTCTATTAGTCATGCGGGCTTCTGCAAATTTCAGCAGGGTGTAACACAAATGACATGCTGCCAAACTGTGATGTAGATCAAGACTGAGCTAGGGCATACCTCACAAGAAGATAGCTAACTGAAGGTTAATTCTGATTTGAACATATCAAAATGAATTTAACAGTAGGATAAACTTTAACTAACAGTCGCCCAAACAGTAAATTAATAATTTTGGCCTTAATGCACGGCCTACTACAGATTTAATAGAAAAATTGAAATTGTTCAATTATTTGAATAATAAAATATATTGTGTGCTATATATTTGTAAAGAGAAATACAAATGCATTTTTTGACTAAAAATATACAGGATGTCAGTCATTTAAAATAAGAAAGTTAGGTCCGATAATATTCAATAATTAGTAATCAATTGAGTAATATCAAGTATGGTACATAATAGAGAATTATGGCACTTTCCAAATACTGACCGGAATTATTACTGATCGGCCTTATATAGTTACTGACAGACTATTTCTATCATATATTCAAATTCAAATTCAAATTGTTTATTCATGTTAACATTGATTACGACCAATTTACATACGTCAATAAAATATATAGTTACATTTAAACATTATTACTTAAGTAAAATATTAAAACGTGCACCTCACACTTACTAGTTTAAGGTTACAATTTAAAATAAATAAAATTAACGCTTACAATCTTACATACTAATTTATTTGAACAAAGGTATGGTTTAAGAATTTATTATACGTGTAGAATGCGTTTGCAATTAAGATTTTCCTAATAGCACGCTTATAACTTTGCAGTTCAAGACTTCTTATGTTTAACGGTAACGCATTAAAAAATTTTACCGCCCAGTACCCAGGCCCTGTCTGACACCTTTTCAATCGCCAGTAGGCAGGTATTAGGTTGTTCTTTTGACGTGTGTTGTAGGTATGTGCGTCCTCGTGGGTTTCAAAGTGATGTAGTCTCTGTTTGATATAAATGAGGTTTTCGAGGATGTACTGGGAAGGTAATGTCAGAATCGTAAGATCTTGGAAAGTACGTCTACAGTCATCCCCGAAACGAAGTCCAGCAACAATCCTAATTGCCCTGCGCTGTAGCCCAAATGCACGATGTGTATCCGCAGCATGACCCAAGGCAAGGATTGCATATGACAAGTGCGAGTGAATGAACGAGAAGTATACTGTCCTTAGGATATCCTTGGCAACACAACCAACAAGGCCCCGCAGAACGAAGGTACCCCTGCTGAGTCTGCCGCATCTATATGGGGTCCCCATTTAAGTTTGGGATCGAGCTGAACCCTCAGAAATCCTACCTTATTAACATCCTGATTTATGTCATCTGTGTTCCTCATGGAGAAGAAGACTTGCTCTGTTTTTCCTGGATTCAGGACTAGTCTGTTCATCTCGAACCATTCCTCAGCTCTATTCCTTGCTTCCTCCATTCCCCCAACTGCTTCATCTAGGCTCTCCGAGGAAAATGAGATTGTTGTGTCATCAGCAAAGAGTGTGCAATAGGCATTTCTTTCAGCATTAGGTAGATCATTTATATATACAAGAAATAGCAGCGGTCCAAGAACAGACCCCTGTGGTACACCGATATTTAATACTTTTTCAGTCGATTCTACCCCGGCGATCCTCACCACCTGTACCCTATCAGAAATATAAGACTTTAGCAGTTTGATGCTGTTTGGACTTAGATTATAGTTTCCAAATTTTTGTAGCAGAATGTTATGATCAACACAATCGAAAGCCTTGCTGAGATCGCACATCAAGACTGCACTAAACTGTAATTTGTGAAAAGCCTCTAGAATGAAATGAATAATATTAGAACGTTATGGCATTATGGCGTTATGGTATTTGCGTTGTGGCGGCACGTCCAGCACTATTTCTCCGCGTCGGTGAGGTAGGCTGTTTCGATTGTTTCTAACCTCAGATTTCTTTGTTTTGATATTTTCAAATATTTTACTTATAGAAAGGTTTCTTAAAGCATATTAAAGTAATAATGGAAGGAATATTAGTAGCTGCCATTCTTGGGGGTGCAAATGACAACGGTATAGAGGTTGTGATAGTGGAAAATGTGTTAATTAATAGAGATAATATCCAAAACCGAAACAACCAAAGTGTTAATAATTTTTCTGATGAAGAAATCAAAAAATTATTTCGCTTTGAACGGAAAGATATACCACGATTTTAGCATTACTTCTTTGTTATGTTGTTCCATATATTTTTCAGTCAATTTTAATTCCTTTTCCTTTCAATATATTTTTTTCTCTCTTTTTTTTTCTCGAAGTTGATAAATGGCAGTAAGATGACGATGTACTTTCCTATGCGCATGTCACAAGAAATAAGGTCATAAACACTGCCTTCCACTAACCAGTCACAAATAAGGACAGATCTTATTTTATTACTGAACGTCTCTATTTCTAGCCACCGCTACGCATGCGTAACTGTCAATAACGTCAAAATAAGGACGCTTTTATTAGTGACTGTCACTATTTGAATGTGCCATAATTCTCTATTACTGACGACTATTATTGATCTTAAATATTTTTGATTGTAAAATTTACCAAGTTTAAATGAAGTGTAATTGTAATTAAAGTGATAATTTCTGACAAGGAACCCGAACAACCTTAAGTATTCAAATAAAATGAATTAAGAAAACCATGATTAGATTCACAATAAACATCTTGACTTAATTTAGAAAGTTTTCGAAATAAACTACTAGAGTGTCTATTTTTTTTTTTAACATACTTCCAAAAGAGAGACCGAAACTAATTTATTTTCAAAGAATCAATCAATCCTTGTTCTTTCCATAATAAAAAAAAACAACCTGAAGTTTGGAAGGGTCCCCCAATATCCATTTTGTACTTGCCTCTTAAAAGTTTGTAAAGAAAAAGTTAATAAAGTTAAAAAGTAAACTTTGAAAAACCCTCTCTGCGTAATTTAAAACTCGTATCTTTAATTTTATTTGAAAACCTTTTGTGGTGACAGTTTTAGACAATCAGTAAAGTTTGATCTTTGTATACGCAAGCTCCTTTGCACAGGAGATTTATGACATGACTTTTTAGGTCTAAGTCCTGACCTATATGTTAAAGTTTTTTGCTGTCGCGATAACGTGATCTGTTCCAGTTTTGCTTGTTCTCAAATGACAGAGAGAGCTAATTGATCAATAGAAGAATTTTCAATTGGCCGCTAAAATAGATGCAATATTAAAATTGGTCGTTGTAGACAATTCATTAATTTTCTTATATCTTAACCTAAATACTTATACCGGTATGCTCCGTAATGTTTTAGACAGCTTAAAGTGATGTTTTCATATATAACAATAGAGTATATCTTAAATTAAATTTGATAATAATAGTTACAACTATGTTTTATGCACATTTTCTGCATAAAAAGAATTTACAGTAGCATCCATAACAGACTACAGAAAATTAAAATACTTATATTTTCTGAAGAAAAATTTATTTACAACCATGCGTATAATAATGAGATTTCATCTATCTTTGAAAGGTGGAAAGTTGACGTTTTTTTACTTTTACTTTCCACCCGGGTAAAAAGTAAATTATTTTTTTGTAATTTCTTTAAAAATCGATATCTCAAAATAATATACGAACACACTTTTTGCAAAAAATGCTAATAGCTTTGCGTGTTTAGATATGTCTACTTTTTCCCTAATTGATAGAGTGGTCCTCAGCATTGATTATGGTGATAAATCGTTGATATCATCTTTGTCTTGGCATTTTCACTGAAATAAGCTAGTAGCGCCGACTGAGAACCAGGATTTTGAACTTGACAAGAATTTCAGGCTCCTACCTGAATGATAATTAATTTGTTCCCTCTGCTCTCAGATTGTCCTACTACAATAAAACCTTCCGAATAGCTGCCGCACAATTTGCATACTTTTCTTATCGGACTAACTCCCAAATTTATGTTACCTAAGATCATTTATTATCTGTTGCCTCGGCAAAGGGTCGACTTCTATAAAATATGTCCGTGTCCCACGTGCCAGTGCGGTCAGGACGTCAACGGATCTAAAAGCAACATCTGAGAATGGGTTCGTCACCCGGATTTATTAATTTATCTTGAAGCTTGAGCACAACGAAAGCATTTATTTTATGCGACCTTAGTCCGGTAATTTCTACAGGGTGTTATGGAAATGACTTATTATATTTAAACCGGCAAATCCTGAGATGAAAATAAATTGAAGAAAAATAACCATAAACGGGGCTTTAAATTATTAAACGAAATATATACTTTATATAAAGTCTCAAAATTTACGTGGCCGCTCCTGAGGACCTTCGCAATCAATAGTTTGTTGAGGCAGTCTCGAGGTTCAAAAGAGATTAGTGCATTATAGGCGGTGTCGTCATATATTGCAACACAGAATTGTAAACGCACGTTTAGTTTTTAACAACAAGACGTCTTTGATGCGCGTTATCACTTCTTTTTCAAACTTTTTAGAAAAATGAACAAGGTACATACCCTCTTACCTTCGATCTTATTTTAAAATAATCCGTTTTATAATTAAATTCCATAAAAAAATAAAACACAAAAAGTATGTTTTGCAACAAAACCAACAGTAGATAATATCACACATTTGAATTACATCACCACATTTATTATTATGAAGTATTTCACAACGGAAAAAAATGGGGTAATGCTACAACTAACAAAACGTTTAAAATTCGCCTAAGTCAAGCAAGTGGAACCCTCGATAGCGTCATTTCATCCCCGAGTCTCGAAACATACTGAAGCAACAATAGTGGCGTTCACCGAGTATTCAAGCAAGGGCGAAACATGCGGTGTAATCTGACAACAATGTTAGTATACTCTAGTGACCTACATTGTTGCTAACTGAATCCAGATGGAACGGCGCGACAATATGGGGGTAAAAAGGGTTTTTACCTTAGTATTTAGATATTTGATTTTAAAAAAAAGTATGTAGACTTTCTCGAGGACACTCTAGGAGTCACCTATTTAAATATAATAAGTAATTTCCATAACACCCTGTATAGGTTATTAGTGAAAGAGATAAACCACTTCTTTAAAAAAGATAGTCTAAGGAGACGATAATTTAAACCAGTGAACCGGCGGAATCTATTACGGTTTTCTAATTATCGATATATTTATAAATTCAACAGTTGACTTCTAAAAAAACAACAGGTCAAGTATGGCTGATCTTAAAAAATTTATTACGAAGAACCTTAATGTTCAGGTCGACAAGTTTATCTGTAGCTACGAAAGGAATGCGGACAAGAACATCTCTTGGGTTTGTTCGTACCAATGTTGTCACATATTTTAAATGTAATAACATGTGACCAAGTAAACCTTAAAGTTAAATGTATCTATTTTCTTGAAGTAGTCCATCTCAAAGTGGAGTGAAGTTATAAGATCTTTGAATCTTTGAACCTCGTGTCGAGATGAACCACCTTTACAAAATGAACAAATTTTATATAAAATTCAAAATTAAAAAATTTTAATCATACATTCGATGTTTTAAGAATAAACCTTTAGTTTTTTACTTTTTTACTTTTATTCTTTATTTTTGCATAATCATATAAAAGTTTTTCTTTTCTTGCTTTGTTAGTTTAACAATGTCATAGGTTCCCTCTTATGTTGTATTTTTCACTGAGGATGAAGGTTTAAGCCTTCGACACATGTATGTTTTTATTAACTGTTATTAAACTAGTGGAGCAGACTGTGAGTTTCTTTACCTCCTTTAAATTTATCTATTTAAAATAAATTGTCATAAGTATATAAGAAACTAATATATAGTTTAATAGATAGTTTCAATGTTTTTAAACCTTTCTTTCATACAATTTACTTTAATATTTAAATGCAAAATAAAATATTTTTTTATTAAAAATAGGGCAACATGGTGCAATATCAACGATAACCATGGGTAACAGGTGGCTTGGGCTAATTTGATTTGGTTTTATCCCAGACAGAGGATGACGACACGCGTCTGGAGACACGCCCGTTGTGCCGGCGTGGTTGTTCGGCTATGTTCAATGTACTTGATCCAGTTGCGTAGTGATAGGAACGGCAAGAGTTAATATATTGTGTTAAATTGTCTTTTTAAAAATTGTTCGTTGTCTGTGATAATGAATATGCTCATGGTAAAACCTTTCATAGTCAAACCCGTGAAGTGATTGCCAATGCGTACAGGGTGTGTGAAGAGGAATCGCAAATTAATGCATTTATTTTGCCACTTAAGCGAAAGCTACAAAGGCAAATCATGATCCAGCATCTAGAAACTCTGAATTGTGTGAACTTGTCCACCGTCATAAACCTCTCAATAATGACAATAATGATGTGGTGGAATTAAACCCTATTGAGATGTCTTGGGCTCAAATTAAACATTTCGTTAGAGATAGCAATACATCAGCGGATTTTAGTATCTTTAAACTAAGGGAGTTTCTGAACGAAGCAATTGCCTTAGTGACAGCAGTCGATTGGGAAAAGTTTTGTCGACATGTCAGCGATATAGAAAATAAGTTTTGGGAAACTGATTACATGATGGAGGAGATTGAACCCATTATAATACAAGTTGGGACTGATACTGATGATAGTGATGCTGAATAGTGACAGCGAAGGCGAAGAAGGTGAAGATGATGAATAAAATATGTACTGATTTTTTTTAAAAATATTTTGCTGATTTATCGCAAAACTATATTTCATGTGTATTTGAGATTAATAAGACAAAAACTGAAAAATCGTCATTAATCGATTAACCATGTAACTGTTTTACCATGTTTAAAGAATGGCATCTTGTGAAACGTAATTATTTAAACCTTGATAAAAAATAATTACCTACCTTCAAACATAAAATGCAATTATTGAGGAATTTCCTATTTTTATTACATTATTAAAATAATCATATCACGCCAATGACTCGGCCATGTTTCGAAATATATTGCTTTCCCCTTACCGATACATCGGAGACATAGGCTGTACGCGCCTGCGTCTAACCGGTTTCTGCTCTTACTTTTTATTTGATGTAATGTCGAGAATCCTTATTCACGAAGGTAAGTTGGGAAAAGGAAAGATATTTGAAAACAATTTCGCGCAACTGCGGATAAGAAAGTGCTTTCTTGCACCAAAACTTCTCGATGCTTATATATGAACTAAAAGTGTCTTTGCATGTACCATCATCCTGCAGTTCGGTGACCTCTTGGTGGATATCATCAGGTAGGACCCCTAGGTTTAACCTTGAATTGATTTCAAATAACTCCCCGGATAACAGCAGATTTGGGATTTGCAGATCTGCCATGCCGGTCGAGGTGTACCAAGTGTCTTCTTGCGGATTACCTGGAAGTGCGTCACGGACCACCTGTTGAGAACCATGATGCTTAGTATCTCCAGTTTCTTTATGGCCGATAAGTTATGGGGTACCCTGCATACTGTCACACATAAAGTAAATAACTAATACGTTTTTGACTTTGCTATTCGTTTCTGCTTTAAAAATGATACCAAATGTCATGCACGTGAGTTCTTTTAACGGTGAAATTCAGCCGAAGTACGTTGAACTTTAGGGAGATTATGTGGGAAAAAATCACATATCTTTTGTTTTATTGGTAAAAAAATGTTTGATGAAAGAACTAGTGTAATAACCGATGATTTTAATAATCGAGTACTTGATACTCGAGCGATTTTAATAATCGAGTGAATCGCTCGAGCGAATCGCTTGAAATTCCAATTCACCCACCGACTGCTCGACCGGCAGCCTAGTCATTTACATGTGATCAGGTAGGGTATTTAGCAGGCACGTAACTACGGGTGGGCACAGGTTCAGCTAAAAAATTGTATTAGCCACCAAAAAAATTCCAGAAATTTATTTATTTATGAATAATGAATTTTTAAGAAGTGGCTCGATACCAAACAAAAAAACTTCAAAAAATCACCCAAATATGTAATTATTGTTCGGGTTTATTCTTGTTCTTTTTTAAAACAAAAAGTATTAACAAGAGTTATTTTTCTTCACATCTTCCTCAATCTACGAGTATAAAATAAGTAGATATTTAAAATGGCTTGTCAAATTCTTCCACTTTAAATTATCAGGTGCCCACTGTGTGCCCTTCAAAAATTTAGGCTTATTTACTCGACTGGCAATATAAGAAAATAGGTGATTATTTTTTTAAATTCATGTTTATAGTTAACTAAAAGTACCTGTTTAAATTTAAGAATGTTTACTTTTGGTTACCAAAAAATTTGTCTATACCTATGTTTTGTTAACTATTTTGCTCGTTTTCTTATTTTTCATTAACATTTTCTATAATGTATATTATTTTAAGAAGTCTTCTTGAGTTTTTAATATTTACAATCGGTAACCTATGAACCGCTATGACTCCGCTAAGGGATTTGGCATACTTTTTTATATGCACCTTCTCGTTTATGTGCCTTTAAGAAAGACGTATGTCGTGTTACCTGCTCCGCATCAAACTCGAACGTCGCCAATCGGCATATTTCGACGCGTAGAATGAAGGTCGAGTATCAAGTGACAGGCGATATTTCTCCGTTTTTCGCCTGAATTTATAACTAGAGTATTTCCTATCGAGCGAAAAACTGTTCGAATATACGAGCAGTTTTTTAACTCGATCACACTACAGCGGTACATTTCCGTCGGCCTCAAGCGAAGCTCGGGTATCGAATGAAAGATAATAAGTAACGAGCGACGGTTTTCGCCTGAATAGATAACTCGAGCGGTTTTTTTAATAATCGAGCGATGTCGATTATTTCAATAATCGAGTAATCAAGCGGTTTTTCGCTCGAGCGATCACAACACTAGAAAAAACGATTATTTTAAAGAAAAAAATTCTCCTAGGCTACGAAAACATTTGTCCCTCTAAATTACTCGAATTAATATTATTATTATATTTAAATAAATATTTTTGACATAGAAAAACTGCACAGTCCGAACAATATACAAACCCTCATTCATATTTCTTTCGTTTTCTAATATTAAGGATAAGAAAACAACTAAAACAGATGTCGCATTTCCAATATTATTACTGGACTACTGACTTGCCCTGAGGGTGTTATGATATTCGAACACTGTTTCTGTCCACAGCCTGCTAAAAAGATATTTCGTTGGAATTATGTTAATCTCAGAACGACCCAACAGGCGCAAAAACTTTCCGAAGGTATAATATTACTACCCTTTTTCAAACTGAATTTAATATCAAAAAACGGACAGATAAGTTATCTGTTTGCGGTTGTCCGGTGGGACACAAAAAATAATAAAATTGTGATGTTCTATTCGGTGTTCAGTCATATAGAAATGTTACAAATCCGTAATTGAAAATGTGATGGAAACATGGGCGCCGACAGAATTTTCTCATAGCGATCCCGTATTTTATCTGCTTCGTACACGTCAATGTGACTCCTGTTATTACGATAATAAACACAACAAAATTATATGTTGCTGTTTCATTTAGCTGATCGGCTTGATAAGTCTTGGTTAGGGAAAAACAAAGTTTACGGACGTGGGTCTGTATTTTTATCCAGTTTACGGCCAACTTGGCACAGTCCATATTTAATTAAGAATTACTATTTGTTAGCAGTGGCGGTTCTTCCACAGGAGCACATGCGCCCGTGCACCCCCAAAACGAATAAAAAATATTAATTTATATTCATTGAATATTATTTATCGTATAAAGTCCGACCCTCCCTAATATTTTATCGTACCGTCAACCAAACTGTATATTATAGGTTCTCGATCCGGCAACCGTGCCTCGGTCGAGGTTAATCACGATTATGACGAGACTTGCTCGCATGTGCGATTAAGTAGGCGGGACATAATGCAGTTTCTCTGTAGTAACAGGTGGCGGGAGACAGCGGGGGATAGCGGGGCTATGGCGATTTAACATGGTAAAGGCACACAATTTTAGTGTGCGCCGCGCCGTTGTCTGTTCGTGCATCTAGTTAGAAATTCGAGCGTGTATGTATTAATATTTTAATATTATATATTTATTAAGTTAAAATGAATAGTTTGACGGTGGACTATTTAAAAAATATCTTTAGTTCTTTGAGTTTGGAGCAAAAATTGAAGTGAAGAATGCGAGAAGACCTAAATTAATTTAACGCAGATCACAAAGGGTAAATCTAGGTACTTTATTATAAAGTTTAAAAATTAAATATACTATGAAAAAAAAATTATAGAGGGTATTCCAAACTTTAATGAGGCTGTTATTGATCAATTTTCTACAATTAAGAACCGAAGAACGGACTTTACGTTTAAGCATTATACACACTAAGAAAACCTTTCTTATTTTCCGAAAGTTGTATTTCTTTTTGTAAAATTAAAAAATAAATAAAAATATGATTTACCTAATGCATTTTCTTATTACTTCTTTTCTTTCTACATTTAAAGCGCCTAGAAAGTAATTGTTTGGTCGTTACACAAAAATAAAATTTTAAAAATAATTTCACCATACTTGTGAACCCCTTCTATCATAGGTCACGAGCCACCACTGTTTGTTAGACAGACAATACCTAATTAAATTTACCGCACAAACACTAAAAACCACAAAGAATTGTATTTAACAATAATGACAAATATGACAATTGTTAATTCTCTACTGTCAAACGTGAAAGTAGGTATAAAAAACTGCCGTTCCAATAAGGACTTTATAAAAAACGTTTGGATGTTTTTTATGCAAGCTTCTTGTTATTATTTTTTTAGCTTTACCGATTAATATCGAAAGTTAGTTACACATATCTCAGTTTGTCAGCTAACCACAAATTTCTAAAACGAAAACGAAACCATAAAGGTTTCATAAAAGGTGATAATTTAACAATTTCCTATATCAGTTCTCTCCCTTCGTTCCACATAGGATTTATAATACTTTATTAAATTTTCCCGTCTTCTTACATATTCTCGTTCACATTGCACGCGATTCACGAAACCTGAAAAGTAGAGACCATAATATGTTTCGCCCGAACAAACCTTGAAAGTGAGATTTATTTTAACTTTATTATTTTTTAAATCCACTTTTTTGAGTAACGTTTCTTATCAATTAGACATAAAATAAGAATCTTTTACTGGCATATCGTGTTAAATATTTTTCAGGATTATAACTACATTAATCAAATTAATTTATTAATACGATATTTTTACTGCAGGAATAATACTCCTGAAACTCAGGAACGTATGTAAAATACCAAAGGTATATTATTTATGTGTTATGATACGAAATGATAAGAAGGTGTGACAAACTACAAGAAAACTAAGGTATAGAATTTGTTAAAATTTTAAATCGAGTATCATTTAACTGCTTAGCAAAATATTCTTAGTTTTACGAACTGAAAAATGTAATCGGTCAGTCAAAATGGCTAGTTGATCAGCAACTTATGGACAGTAAACATTTCTGAATCGTGACAGTGCCCTGGGAAAACAAGTGAAAACCCGCCCCCGCTATACCTTTTGTAGCCGATTTCTATCTGTATTCGGGAAAAGAAAACACAAGAAAGTTACATAAATTGACAGTGCCCTGGGACCTCTGAAGTAAACTGCTTCTAGACATGTTTCCTTCTACTAACCAATTGTAAAATCTTGCTGACCAAGTAATCATTTCGCAGCTCGACTGTTAATTACGTCAAACCATTTAATACTTCTCTTTTAAATTTAGCTTGAAAATATGATACTACATGTCTCTATTATCTTGAGTTTTTCGAAAAAGAATTTCACTTTTTTCAAAGCGGTATATATCGTTTAAATTAACAAACATGCTTATACAGTCATTTTTTAATGCATTGCATGGACTATCAATAATCTCAATTCATTTCATAGTTTAGTTCTAATTCAAAAAATTGTCACACAGATGTTTTCAGGAAAAATATCTAAAATCGCAACTATCTAAAGTGATTTGGCAACGCTTCGGGTGATCAAAGATAAAAGAATAAGGAAAACGTCTCCTACTCCCTCGATATAGCCGGCCAGCACGCTGGGTCATCCTATCCTGGAATGGCTATGTTGTCTCATTGTTCAATAACAAAGACTTATGCTGTTCCGCGGCGAAAACTCAAATCAGACCACGCGGTCCACTGATAAATACTCTTAAATATTAGTTAGATTCAGGTCAATAAGTTTTTTTTATAAAAATGTTCTCTATTTGCTCCGTACATTCTGTCAGTCAATACAATATAAGAAAAAATGTCGGTAAGATCGATTACCTACAACGTAATAAAAAAAAGTAATTCCAAAATGTGAATAGATTAGTTTATTCCAGAACGCAATATTGAAAGATGAAAATATGATTGATTCATTGACAGTTTTTAGATTGAAAATCGATCAATAATAGAACATGATATTAGTAGTTTCATAAATCATCTTTAAGTTAACACTAAGTTCAAAAGTGATACTACGAGTCAGAACCTTATTTTTGTTCTTTTTCCAGTTGAATATATCCCTTAGGATGTTACAATAGCGGGATAAAATATGCTAATTCAACTCTCAGTGGAATGAAAATACCGGTTACATCCGTATCCTGCTCTCTCTTAGGCAACACTAACAAGATGCTTAAAAGG
This sequence comes from Barypeithes pellucidus, assembly GCA_963991005.1. Lineage (NCBI taxonomy): Eukaryota > Metazoa > Arthropoda > Insecta > Coleoptera > Curculionidae > Barypeithes > Barypeithes pellucidus. The sequence goes on from OZ022558.1 coordinate 15,053,434, forward strand.
ATTTCCTTATACCACACAGTCGCAAATTTGTTTGCCCGCACTTCTAGAAAAAATATGTACGTTTGGGAATTACAACCTTCTGGATTTTCTCTCGACAACTACACTTCGCAACACAATTGCTGATTCTAAAGTTTCGCTTGATGAACGTAAGAAGTCTATTAACTCAAGATTGAACTTTCGAAGAACGTTTCCTTCTGCGTCAAGTTCACTTAAATGGCTATTTTTGTTGAGGTTGGGCTCCCATTGTTAAAGTTAAGAAGCATTGTGCTATTGTTGTTCTTTAAAACATAATCTAAACACAGTTATAGTATACAGGGTGTTATGGAAACGGTTTATTATACCGGATATTCCAAATTCTTCATAAATTGTAATTATGTTACATTTATTTATTAGCATTAAAGCGTCATGGGTACGTAGATAAATGTAAAGCCGTTTGATCTTCTTATTGACCGAACAAATCCGCACACGTACCACTCCCAGAGTGCTCTAAATTATTTTTCCTATAGTGCTTGTATTTAATCATAGAAAAAAAAAGAAAAAAAATTGTATTTTTTTTCATGAATTGATATTTTAAATAAATTATCTCTCCTTTTTAACTTGACATACGGGTGTGTGATATTAAATTGTCCCAGTGAGCCATTAGAAAAAAATTGAGTTTTCTGGAAAAAAGCCTTGAAAATTGCATTTTAATCAAGAATTTGTCTTAGATGTAAACCATGTTAGGGAGTTCATAGCAATCTAGATGAGAAAATAAAAACAGAAATGATGTACAGTGTCAAAAGGTGACGTATTTGGTATCCTTCAACTAGGAATAGTATTCGGAAACAAAGTTGAAAAAGGAGTCGGTCATGTCATAAAATGCAAAATTATAATATCACATATAATGCAAGCTTTTCGTGAATCACACTGTTTAGTCAAAATAAACATAAATAAAATACCGGTATACGTATACGCATTGTCCCTTTTTGCAGAAAACACTAACAAATTGCCTAAGAAGCTATTTCTCGGTCACAAATTCGCTTGTCCGCACTTCCAGAAAAAATCGTACTTTGGGAATTTCCAACCTTTCCGGATTTACGATTTCCTCTCAATAGCCACTTTTGGACCCTACTTCGCAATGCAATTGCTGATTCTAAACTTTCGTTTAACTGTATTGGTTTATTCATATAAAGATGGAATTTATATTTTGTGGTGTGGTGAGATCCACTAATTCTTTTATTTCGTTCGGGTTAGTCGCAAGTTGGGAAGAATCGCACGGCCATTTCTTTGCAGAACCAAATATAAACAAATATTTATACATCTATATGCGTAGTTAGTCGATTTTGTTAATCGACTTTTTAATAGACAATAAGCTTAGCAATGGTAGAATATATTTAACGCTTGTTGTTCTTTTATAATACTTACGCAAATTCCTTAATAATCGAACGATTAAAATATGTTAATACAAAAGTCATAGTAAAGGAAATTGTGTTAACATTCTTCTTTTCCCCTTTCGCAGGTAGTTCTCATAAGATGCTTAGAAAGCTTTGCTGATATCTCAGACACAAGTTCGTTCGTCAGTTTCGTTTGTACCTATGTCGTTTCAGGAAATAGTCTATTACGTACCGAGGTGGGAAGTGTTTCATTCCTGTCGAGAGAGTCGGTAGTAACTAAATCTCGATACAGTAATGAAACTTTTCACCGAGGTTTGTATACTATTTTAGTTACAACCACATCTAACATCCACTTCTTATTATTTTGAATTAAAATTATTAATAAAAGATAAATGTCATTTTGACTTTTTCATTGAAAAATTAGACAGAAATTTTTAAACAAAATTTAAAATCCTTGTTGTCAGTCGACGCTACTAGCTTCCACCCGGGTGGAAAGTAAACGTAAAAAAAGTCAACTTTCCACCTTTCAAAGATAGATGAAATGTCATTATTACATGCATGGTTGTAAATAAAGAGATATATGTTCGCGTATACCAACTGGTTTATTTACATAAATATGGAGGTTATATTTCGGGATGTATTGACTATGTCAGGGATTGTATTATCTAAATCTAGATGTTCGGTAAGTTTTAAGGTAGATGCGTATTTATGTTGTAACTGGAAATTATAACAAATCAACTTAGTTCAACCTTTGACATGTTTTTTTAAAATCTTTTACTGAATTATATCACAGAAACTGTTGGAGATGGGTATATAAAGTTATTAAAAAAAGTTACAAGGATTTTTACATAGAATCGAAAAATGCCAAAATATACAGGGCGTTCTGTTTAAAACAACAATTAAAGTGTGAAACGAAAGAATATATAGAACTGCGGCTTTCACGTTTTTTCTTGGAAATTTAATCTACTTTCCGATTATGATATCATTATTATACCGTAGTTTTCGGAATAATATCAGAAATGCTGTTATTATTGCAAATTGCGCCCTCTAGAAATTATATATTATTTGGAATTATACGACAATTAAAACTGCTTATATTTCTCTTCCAATCAAGCTAAGGATTACTAAAATTGACTAAGTCGTTTAGAAGTTACATCAATTTAAATGGTTACACGTTCAATAGCTTCCCTTACTCTTATCAAGGTCGGTACGCCAGTGAGCCTTAAACCAAAATGATACAGAATTGTCCTTGTGAATTGCGAGTTTCAAACGATATTACCAAAGGAATACCTTGTGTCGGAGTATGCACAGGAATTTAGAATGTTAACATTTAGTTTTCAATTGTGTCCCTTTGAAGCGGGTTGGTTGGTTGGTTAAAGGTGAGGGTCGGTTTAAAGGCCCGAACTTCTATCACTGCAGCCTTCCGGCTTATTGTGTACCCCGATCTGGTTAGACGATGTTTGTTCCTTCTATGAGGTCCAGTAACCTTCTACCAAGCTTGACATGTGGGAGATTATCACCACGTTGTATGTTCCCGAAGATATTTTGTCTTCTACGAGACAACACTACGCAGTGGTATATTATGTGTGAGGCGGTTTCATCCTCTTCACCGCAGAGTCTGCATTCAATGGATCCATTGTTTATATCTATCCGCTGAAGGTGTTTTCGCAGGCGAACATCTATCTAATGTTGCTTTGCCTGTTTTGATATCCCAAAGGCCGATTCGGGGCCCCTGAGACTTTGAGCGGATCCGGCTGTCTCTTTACCTAATATCCTAGAGTGACTAGGGACACACAAGACCTCTACCTTGTTCCCCGTGGCCGCCAGTTCTTTCAGGTTGGTATTGCACTACAGTGTAAGTTTTGAAGTAAACCGATTGGAGTTCAGAGCCTTAAGAGCAGCTTGGCTGTCCGACAGAATGTATATCATTGGTTTTGATCCTTTAAAGCAGAATGCGGAACATAAAAAAATTTCCAGGATTTTCTAATGACCACTTTATTAATGAATTTTGTTATCCTGAATTTGCATGCCCTGTAGTTACCGATATATGGCCGGTGGCCGATCTTAATGAAACACCCTGTACTAACTTATACAAGGAAACAAACATATAGGAATTCCTACCTTACCGGATGTTCTCTCTCTTTCAATATTTACTTTTACCCTACTTCACAGTACAATCGCTGATTCTACAGTTTCGCTTAATGGAAATTGACTCTATATTGGCTAACTCAAATGAAACGTTTCGTTTACTTTTTGATCTCTATTAAATAAATTGAAATGGATATTTATGTTAAATTGGGGCTGTAAAGACACATTATGGTCACATTATTTCTTGACGGTAAGTTAAAAATAGTAACATTATAAGAAATAACACCAAAACTTAAACTAAATTAAAAGTAACTTTATTGATTTATAGTTTTAAAAACGACCTTGGAAAGATACTTGGAAAATATGTTTGCTATGATATAATTAAAAGTTTAAAATTCAGACAGATTAAATAATTATTAACTTACACCCAAAATATCGATTTTACCTCAATGTTTCTTTTACAGGAAGCGATAATATAGGGTGTTATGGAAATGACGTATTATATTTAAACCGGCAATTCCTGAGATAAAGACAAATTGAAGAAAAATACCCATAAATGGCGCTATCAATTCATTCAGCGGTAAAAGTGACCTAACATCAAACCAGAAAAACACTTTAGTGACAGTGCGATACATGTAGCAAGTAATCAAGAAATCAAGGTGTTGTCATATGTACACTTTTAACTCTTTAGACAAAATAAAATAATTTAAATACTTTTCCATCCTAAATAGAAGACGGTGAGTCCTAAATCCGCTGGTAGAAATTCCGACAGTCGATTGAGAACCTGGGTATTCCACTGAGTATTCCACTGGGGGATTAAGACATTAGTATGTTAGGATCGTAATTGGGCAACCATTGTTAAGAAGATTGTGAACGCATAATATTTTTTAAGTGTACTTCATTGATGATCGAATGAAGATGGATTTGTATAAAATGAATGATCAATGGCATGAATGATTGTTTTCCCTTAATAACATCTTTCCCTAACAGGAAGCTGTCAATCTTGTTTGAAATATAATTTAACTAAATACCTGGTGCAGGTGTTGCCAATAACACTCTAGGCGACTACTTTAAGGAAGGCGCTCAATAGAAGTTTGAGATGTGAGTTAGATGAAACTTTTTTTTGTCATGTCTGTGCATAATTACATATATTGTGTGGTAATATATTTTACATTATTTTATAATTCCAGTTTTAATTGACTTTAAGAAAATGAGATTTATATCATTACATTTAATTCTGTGTAATGTTTTATGAAGATATGTCTTATCTATCGTTTCAAATATTATTAATAGGTATGGTGCAAGCTGTTAATATCGAATGCTAAAGAAAAAGGAATCATTGTGAAAAATCTGACAACTTATTTTTGAAGCCGATCGCCTAGTTTTCCCGGATTTTGGGTCGATCTCAAAAATACGGCGTTGGATTCCCGTCCGCTACAAATCTAAACACCAATTCAAGTCACGTCGATTCTAGAGTTTATTATAAGTTCGAAATTCATAGTACAAGTTACTTCATTTGTATTTTTGTAAAAAACTGTGGGAAAACGGCGCAAATAATTCTCGACAATATCGAAAATCTAGCGGTTTTCCTAAAAACCATGCTCAACAAATATTTAACCTTGTGTCGTGACTGTATTTAAATTAGACAAACCCCCCATTCAGGTTTTTCCTCGACCTTTAAATTATTAATGGAAATAATATTGATCTGGCTATTGCTTAATTATTTACATTATTCGAGTTGTGGTTTACACACCTAAAGGTATCCTACTTTGTTATTACTTTCTGGTTAGTCAAAGCTGCTTTATAATCGCTCAATGTACTTCCGATTTCATTGGATGTGCTTTGGAAATTTAAAAAATATGTTCTCCTATACAGGATGTTATGGAAATGGCTTAGAGGAGACCGAGGAGATTTATGACATAGTAGAGTTGTGACAAAGACGATTTCTTGGAATCTATGGCCGTTAGCGAGCTGACAACAGTGCACGATTGTTTGTTTATATAGACGCGCTACTTGACGCAGTACGGGCCAATGGCCCATTACAAGCGGTTGCGTGATTACGACGTCTGCATGAAAAAACAACCGAAAAGTAAATTTTTTATAACATTGAATTGTATTTATATCATGATATATTACGTTCACGTGGTTATGTTATTTTTTCTTATATTGTAAGGGTTTAGAGTTTCAAAGCGTGGCATTGTCTTGCTGTGTTTGCATCTTGTTTCAAAATTACGAATTAACGAATTAACGAACAAACCCGAAATTTTTAAATTGAAATCGTTATCTATGGTACGAAAGAGCAGTAATATTATTATTTTTAATGTTTAATAAAGTCAGTAATAAATAACGAATAATTATAATACCGCGACAAAGCTGGCTACCCGCTACAAAATTAAAACGGTGTAGATCACCCATACCAATATGCCCTCTTGATTCACGACATGATTCGCTCAGGCGCGCAGCTCGTAATCGATCGTCTCAATCATCTTAACTGTCAAAGATAATACCCTTAGAAAATACAAAATACAACTACATCGAACCAATGTGAAGCGATGCGACGGTATTAAAAAATACCGCGACAATATACCTTAATGCTAACACCGTCTCACCTCTAATAGACACTGCGTGGTTATATACTTTACCCAGTTACTTATGGCAATATATTGTTTTCCAATTATATAAATCTGGTCACTCTAGATTAGAGCTTCTTACCCTACCTATCTAGAGACGATCTATTATAATGAAAAAGGTATTCCTGGTGCGCTAAGGCTGGTCACAAATACAGTGATCGCCACCGGCGCGGCGGCCGCCGCTCGCTTCTTATGGGCTCAGCGCAGCTCACACGAACCACTGAAAGCGCCATGTCGCGCACAGCATTAGAACTGTGTTTAGCATAGTGTTTGCAGCGTTGGACGACCACCGGTGGCGTGGCTGTGTTTGCGACCAGCCTTAGTCAATTCTCCAAAATACAGGGTGTCTCTAAAAGATCTGTACAAAATCTGAGATTATATTCCTGACGCCAAAATAAGGCGATTTAAAGCAACTTACTTTGGTCTGAAATTGCTCCGTTTCCGAGATACAGGGTTAAAATAAAATTGTTCCTCATTTAACTAATTAAAAAAATATATATTCAAATTCTTCCTGCAAAACTTGCTGTAACGAACCCAAGTGAACCATTTTCCAATATAATTTAAATATTCGGGTGCGGCATCGAACATTAAAAACCGAAATATCTAAAAAACGGCTTACTTTAGCGGATTTTCACAAGAGTACCTTTTTTGTTTCAAAATTGTTTCCTTCACAAAAAAAGAAAAACCTGCACTGATAAAAATATCATGGCCATTCTAAACCACAAGAAGAGCATTGTGAAGAGCCCTCTAATGGCAACAGTGAAAAGGTATCCGTATTCGGGTTTCGCATCCCAAAAAACCCCCAGGTACCAAGTTTTAAAGTAATGCTGTTCATTAATTTCAAAAAACTCGATTTTTATTTTTCAACTTTACCACCCTGTATCTGGGAAACGGAGCAATTTCGGACTAAGGTAAGTTGCTTTAAATTGCCTTATTTTGGCCTTAGCAATATGTGCTTAGATTTTGTACAGACCTTTTAGAGACATCCTGTATGTTCCGAGGAGGATCATTGAGGGACTATAATCGCGAGAAAACAAAGTAACTACTTGTCCAATATTCAAGACAAGGAAAAAATCTTGAGAAGATTTTGACGTATTTAATAATGAAATTAGTAGGAAATGTGAGACTTCCTGTTTTCCGGCTTCCATTTTCATTATTCCGCCATGGGTTTTTAAGACGAATATTGAACATAGCCAGCCTCTAAAACTAACTTAGTAAAGATTGTTTCACGAAAAATGGATATAACTTAATGACTGTAGTAAAAGTACCATTATTTATGACCGTTTGTTATTATTATGTGGAAAGGACCGGATTGTAATAATTATAATTAAATATAGGCACATCAGGTAGGTTAGGTTGCTTAATTTATATTTAAATATCTTTTTGTGGTAAAATTTGTTAGTTTTTGAGGAATGGTTCAAGAATTGTCTTTTAGCAAACATTCCTCAGAACGGCGTGATAGTAATGGACAATGCGAGCTATCACAGTCGCCAATTACATAAAGCTCCAAGCTCAAATAATACAAAATTGGAGATTCAGAACTACATGGCGGCGAATGATATATATTTTGAAGAAAGTTATAAAAAAAGTGATCTTTTAGAAGTTTTAAAGATATTTTGTATAAAAAAAGTATATGTTTGTGACATATTGGCAGAAGAAATTGGACATACAGTGCTACGGTTCCCACTCTATTATTGCATTTTTAACCCCATAGAGCATATGTGGCACCAGGTAAAATCACTGGTTAGGTCTGAAAATATTTCTCCGACTTTAAGTTCTAGTGTTGTAGAATTAATACGAAAATGCTTTAATGATATTCCCCCAGGTAGTTGAAAAAATTCAGTCCTTCACGTAATAACTGTAGAAAATTCGTATATTAGTCTGGATCGTATAATTAATAAAATTATAATTTTGATGCCAATTTAGCCGAGTTCGTATCTCTTACCGTACCGTACTTTTGATGAGGATAGCGATAGCGAAACAGAAGTATCTATAGAATGACATTATAAATGTAAATAAATATGACTAGTAATATTTAAATAAAATGTTATTTCATTTGATTACATTAATATAATCATATCATTACTTGTGTCCGTCCCTTCATACTTCACTTGTTTATTGCCAAGCTCTTGTCGACACAGGAAATCATTAAGTCGTATTCAAATTTCGTGAAACGTACTGTACCTAGCATATCTGGCTTCATTTTTGTAAATAATATGGTGCCGCCCTCTGTTTAATTAATTTATATAAATTGATTTAAATTCGTTTGAATGGAACAAACACATCATAATTTTACAAACATTTATAAAATAAAAAAAATTGCCGTTTATCAAATTTATTATCAGCTGAACAATTTTCCAAACAAGGAAAATATATCCTTTCATGCAACAGGCCTTTTACTAAATTATTTCTAGTTTAAAACCTGACATCGACCTCGCGTTACATTTCACAGATGGCCACCGTATTGATTTTAAATCGTGCCATATTGTAGTGCCTTAAAAACCATTTTTAACGTTCATGTTTATAGGAAAACATATTTTCGCAAATTTATTATGAAATAGGATATAACATTTAAAGATATGAGGAACGAATATTGTTAATTTATTTTTTTTTAAGTTGAAGTCATTTCAAGGAATAGTAATGAATGGAAGACGTTTCTTAAATAAATGTGGCATCATCAGGGCGGGATTTAATCATGGACATTTATGTGCAACTGCCCAGGGCTGAAAATTTCGGGAAATAGTATATTACGTTACGTACCGAGGTGGAAAGTGTTTCATTCCTGTCGAGAGAACCGGTAATTAACAGAGGCGCGAAGCGGCGAGGTTAACTAAATCTCGAGACAGTATTTTATTTACAACCACATCTAACATCCACTTCTTATTATTTTGAATTAAAATTATTAATAAAAAATAAATGTCACTTTGACTTTTCCATTGAAAAATTAGACAGAAATTTGAAATATCCGCAGATGGTAAAATAACGTAGGTAATAATACACATCAAGATGGCAAATATCATTTTTTGAATATGGTTTCCATGTCACTAAACAATATAATATTTTAACAATAGAAAAATGCTATCAGATGAGAAATTTGATTTTGCTGCTACTCCACCAGAAATTCGAGAAGCAGCAAAAATAGTAGAAGAAGATCTTCTGCCAACTAAAAGCCGCCCGAGATATGACAAGGCATATAACTGTTTCAAAGAATGGTATACGGGAAACAAAGTTCAAAATCCTGGTTCTGAGTCGGTGCTACTAGCTTATTTCAGTGAAAATGCCAAGACAAAGAAGATATCAACGATTTGGTCACAATATTCAATCCTGAGGACCACTCTATCAATTAGGAAAAAAGTAGACATATCTAAACACGCCAAGCTATTAGCATTTTTGAAAAAATGTGTACTTATATTATGTTGAGATATCGATTTTTTTTAAAATTCAAAAAAATAATTTACTTTCCACCCGGGTGGAAAGTAAAAGTAAAAAAACGTAAATTTTCCACTTTTCAAAGATATAGATGAAATGTCATTATTACATGCATGATTGTAAATAAACAATAATTACTATTGCTCTGATTGATTGTAGAGGAACAAGATCGTTGTCTTGTTTGAAAAGCAATTCTTTGTATTTAATCTGAGTTATCTCGTTCTTTAGACCTCGAAAACTTGATCACGCAATTTGGGAATAAAAATGTTAGGCGAGTATTTCTCTAAGAAAAATTTTGATTTAAAAAAAAATTCTGCCAAGTTTCAAGTTATCGTATTTGTATAGTGTAAAAAATATTCTTGAAAAAATACTATGACGGTGGGTGGGGGGTTAAGTTCGCTATTGCCCATGGGCGGCAAGAAGGGTAAATCCGGCCCGGACATCGTGCCGTTAACTTGCTGCAGCAAGTCAATAATAAATAATTATGCTACTTAATATATAACTCACAAACAAGTACCTTATTGATGTTGGAAGTTAAAAATTACATCCACCATTATATCTCTAAGTAAATTATTCCAAATAATCACCCCATTTTCTCGTCTCTACATTATTTATGCAATAATGGGCCCCTTCAATCATTAGAAATAAGACGTTGCTCGAATACGTATACAGGGTGATTCACGACGAGCTTGCATTAGAGCTTTATGGAGAACTACTGAATATATGTTTCTGAAATTTTGGGGATTTAGGTTTATCGATATGCTCTCTTTAACTAAAATATTGACATGTTTCTGTCATTTCCGGTTATACCGGAAGTAGCTGCCTACTTTCGTTTTTTAAATACAACATGGTAATTTTTATTACATTTTTCGATTAAGCATTAAATACTAAGCACATTTTATAGAAAATGTTTTTGTCAGACTCTAATAGTTTTTGAGATATCTGGAATTTTTGTAATTATTTGGCAAATGCATGACGATGAAATAATCCATATAATTTTTTTACCTTAGCGCTTGGACTAAACATTTTTGCTCACCTAATAGCTAGAAGATCATCAAGTCTCAAAAACATTTCAAATTCGGCATAAAATGTACAGGGTGGTCACAATTCAAGCCTCATTGTGAAAAAATTCAACCATTAAAAACTTTCTTATTTTAAATGGAACACCCTGTATATTTTTATTTAATTTGATGGCAAATTAGTTGTTCTTTATAAATAGTATTTACTGTCCTATACCTATATCAAAGCGTTTTCTCAAAAAATCCAATTTTATTCCGAAAATACTATTTGTTCAAGTGTGCTATGAAAACAATTGTACTTAGGGTACTGATGTCTATACAGAGGAAAATTAATAATGGCGGCAATATTTTCTAGTGTGCTTTGACAAGAAAAACAATTGTCTGATATTTCTTGGCGTATTTTCAAACTGTCAATTATTCTGTTACTAAAAAATGTCACGCTCCGGATTTTCAAGTGAAGATTTTTTAAATTTATTTACGGTTTACATTGAATGTGGTGGTAAAATTAAGCTAAGAGCTTGTCGAATATATCGGGATAAATATCCGAATAGGCCTATTCCCACACCTGATATTATTAGAAGACTAAATAATAATTGTTTAAAATTTGTATCATTTGAAGCCAAAGTACGAAGAATTAAACCAATACTGGACAATGAGGTATTTGAAGTTACCATTTTAGCCTATTTTTACGCTTTCCCAAAAGACTCAATTCGTGAAGCTGCAATGCAATTAAGAGTTTCGTATTCCAGTATACAAAGAATTTTAAAAAAATATGGCTGGAGGCCATATTCATATGCCCAAGTTCAGCATCTAAAACCACAAGATTTGCCAGCTCGAGTCGAACTTTGCGAGTTTTTTCTAATCAAAACCCAAGAAAATGAGCAATTTACTAATTCTGTAATATGGAGTGATGAAGCCAAATTTACTCGTAATGGTTTTCATAACAGACACAACAGCCATTATTGGGCTCACGAAAACCCCCATATTGTCAGGATAGGACGTTACCAGGAATCATTTCAATTTAATGTTTATTGTGCTATTAAACATGACCGTATATTTTGCTTACACATTTACGACGAAAATTTAAATGGTCAGAATTATTTGACAATTCTTGAGGATCAGTTAGAAGAACGTCTGGATGATTTGCCGCTCCAAGAGCGAATAAATGCATGGTACCAAAACGATGGGGCTCCAGCACACAACGTCCAAGTTGTTAAGACTGCCCTAAACAGACTTTTTCATGACCAGTGGATCGCAAACCAAGGTCCCTTCCACTGGCCAGCTCGTTCGCCAGACTTAACTCCACTGGACTTTTTCATCTGGGGAACCATTAAAGATAAAGTTTACGCGCGTCCCATCACCACGAAGGAAAATCTAATTGAAAGGGTGAAGGCCGCATTTCAATCTCTCACTGCACAAGAACTTAGGAATGCTACAAGAAATAGCATGATGAAAAGAATACATAAATGCTTGGACGTAAATGGCAATCATTTCGAACATATTTTAAAAATATAATCAAAAGATATTAGGTCTAATTTTCACACACATTTTTAATTAAAGAATTTAAAGTTTATTAACTTGTTTCCTTGCTATTTTTAAAAAAATAATATTTAAACCATTAAATTTAAAACAATTTAAAACAATAAACTGCATTTTATTTATAAATTATTAAGAAACATTTTAGAATGTTGTATTTTCAAGCAATCAATCACTATTCCTCCGTATAGACATCAGTATACAGCCCCTAAGTACAATAATTGTTTCATAGCACACTTGAACAAATAGTATTTTCGGAATAAAATTGGATTTTTTGAGAAAACGCTTTGATATAGGTATAGGACAGTAAATACTATTTATAAAGAACAACTAATTTTCCATCAAATTAAATAAAAATATACAGGGTGTTCCATTTAAAATAAGAAAGTTTTTAATGGTTGAATTTTTTCACAATGAGGCTTGAATTGTGACCACCCTGTACATTTTATGCCGAATTTGAAATGTTTTTGAGACTTGATGAGCTTCTAGCTATTCGGTGAGCAAAAATGTTTAGTCCAAGCGCTAAGGTAAAAAAATTATATGGATTATTTCATCGTCATGCATTTGCCAAATAATTACAAAAATTCCAGATATCTCAAAAACTATTAGAGTCTGACAAAAACATTTTCTATAAAATGTGCTTAGTATTTAATGCTTAATCGAAAAGTGTAATAAAAATTACCATGTTGTATTTAAAAAACGAAAGTAGGCAGCTACTTCCGGTATAACCGGAAATGACAGAAACATGTCAATATTTTAGTTAAAGAGAGCATATCGATAAACCCAAATTCCCAAAGTTTCAGGAACATATATTCAGTAGTTCTCCATAAAGTTCTAATGCAAGCTCGTCGTGAATCACCCTGTATTGCACGACTTGTTAATTTATCATTGTCAGGAAAAATATTCATTATTTTTTTTCACTCTACGAGGAGTGGTTATTTAAAAACAACACTGGAATTAGTGCTGATTGTTTTAAATAATACGTGGCATTATATACAGGGCGATATACAAGGTGTTATAACCGGCATAGCGTCGAGAGAAAAAAACACATAGTGAAATAGAACAAATTACACTAAATCACTTAAAGAAACACACAGACACCCACTAGGTTCAAATTAGTTTTTTTGGAAGATATGCACCTATTATCAGATTATACAAAAGCACTGAACACTAACCCATAATTATAGTATCGTACATATAGAGCAACAGCACACACAGAAGATAGGATACAAATCGCTAATTTCTAATGGGCTTAAAACAAATGATGAAATAATTATGTTGACAACAACAAGACCTCCCCTTCAGTCTTAACATAGATGAGTCTAACCAAGGATCGAGTGCTTCGTACATATTCGGAAAAATAGCGCGGTTGCCATTTCCGAGACAATAATTATACAGGAAAGTAATATTACAGAAGGAAGTTCCGCAATTTATGAATATAATCTTATAAAATATCGAACGTGGCAACGCTGTATTTTTTAGATATTTCCAAATAACGCAATATCGATCGACCGAATAAACCCGAAACAGACTGAAGCGTGTAGTTACTAGAAATTTTTAGATGTTAAATACCAATGTATGAAAAAATTATATTATTTCCCAGACCACCGGATGAAACTTTATACAATCAGGGCAGATTTTTGTCTACACAGTAGCACTTTAAAATACTAATTCAGATTGAATGGTACTTAGATGTGTTCATGAGATGCATACAAATTTACGCGAAAACTAATGTGAATTTGTGCTTTTGTTTTTGTGTTTCGTGAGGTTATTGTGCCGGTTTTTGTTTGGATTACCTACTTGTTGGTTGTAAATATGGCCGAAAAGGTAAATAAAATTGCAGTTTTTTTTCTAAGGGGTAAAGTGGTATTTAAGTTGTTCAGTTCCGACGGGTGTCGTTCGAATTGAACAAGTTTTGATCTTACAAAGAAGTATTTTTAGTGTATGACAATTTAAAAATCACGAGAATTTCTTATTATAAAATCTAAGGACACCAGCTATATGTCATGTCAATAGACACTTGAAGCCTATATAAAATATTTTAAACCGTTGCGAAAGATCGAAAAAAGAGACGCCCTGTAGAACAAACAGATCGTTAATTAAAAGTCAATAAGCTAGAAGTAACGTTTATGAAGGCCAACCTCATATTATTTTAATAAAAACTTAAAACAGCCTTCATTTATAATTCCATTTTTAAATAGCTATTTCTCGTATAATAGCCCCCCGAAAATAATAAAAACAAAGTAGTTTTTAATAAAATGGCAGAATGAAAAATGATATTTTTAATAAGTAGACGATAAAATGATTTAATATCAATACTGGGCTTTTTACGAAAATGAGTTTAGTGTCAGTATCTAAAATGAAAAATATAAAGTTTATTTACAAATAGAAAAATCTTGACACTTCGCTTAAAGTTACTTTTAGTGAAAGATACGACTTGAAATCTGGAATGGTTTATTTTGTCAGAGTGGTATGTTGAAATTATGAACTCACAGTCTGTGTATATTTTAGCCAAGATATGTTTTAATATATTTATATTAGTGGACTAAATTTAAACCCCTTTTAGCTTTATTCGTACAAGCACCACTCCCAGAGTGCCGTAAGTGATTTTTCCTATAGTGTTTGATCATTAAAAAAGTAATGTGCATCGAGCTTCGTAATAAAACATCAGTGGACACAGTCATGCTAACATTGTTTGACACATTAGTCTCAAACGGTGAAAAGTCCCTGTTTCAGACTCCCATGTCATACTATATACAGGATATTATGGAAATGACGTATTATATTTAAATGTGTGACTCCTGGGGTGTCCTAGAGAAGCGCTACATATATTTTTTTTTTTTAATCAAACGTTTAAAGAGTGGGGTAATTCACCCCAATACCCACCCGTCACTCCTCAGCACATTCATATATGATCGTATTACATTGCCAAGCCGTGTAAACAACAGATGTTCCGGCACAATGTTGCCAAACTGTTTAAAAGTGTAAAACTTTAGTTTCTTATAAAAATTAATATTTAGCTTACTTAGAAAGTAAATCCAGAACGCGATTAAGGAATCCAGGGCACAGATACCTTCAGTTATTTTTTCTATGGGAAAAACGTTATACTCATCACGTGTCCTGATGACACATTGAAGCAGAACAAAGTGCACTAAATCACTTAAAGAAACACACAGACACCCACGAGTTTCAAATTAGTTTTTTTAAAGATATGCACCTATTATCAGATTACACGAAACCACTAAACACTAATGCATAATTACACTTTAAAATAATACTACCGCACACATAGAACAAGAGCACTTAATCATTTCGCAATAGAAATAATAAAAACGCTAATTTCTATGGGCCATTAACTCTTTACTAAAGATAAAATGCAACAATTATGTTAACAATTGACAGGAACTACCCTTTGAAATAAATGGTCTAGTCCACCTTGGACTGTCTTTCCAAGAACTCTGGTAGAAGGGGAAAACAAGCGAATTAGGATACGACAAGGAAATCTCTTTCCTCTTTATTTAACTTATAGCTAGTATATTACGTCCTCTTTTCTGCACGTTACACGTCCGATTGTAATAATTCCTTGTCAACACTGAACATTGATATAAAATCAGTCCTTTTATCTTCATAATAATCTCTCGACATTAATATTAATATTTCTCCTATTTTAAGCCGAGCATCACTAGGTCGATCGGATACGGCACGAGAGTAAATTTTAAACTTACTTATTTGTGAAGCACAAATTGCCCCGCTCTGTTAAAGTGTCAGCTATTTTCATATTTTATAAGAAAAATAACAGAAAATTTATTAAAGAAATCAATTCCAGTAGGAAGATAACAAAAATAATATATTTTTAATTAAAAAACTAATTGCCTCATTATTATTCTTGGATAGTTACAATAAATACGTGTTTCAAATCTGCAAATTAAAAATAAATATTTGAAACTAGTTCACTCGAGTACTGCTCTTTTTAATCAGATTTTTATTCAAGCGAGAATGAACATAATATTTATGCTGGTATTTAATTTCCCGCGTTTCAATTAAAAAGATTCAAATTAAAATACTTCTTACAAATAAAAAATGATGAGCGAGCGTCATTAAAATAAATTCTGAAATTCTATTGTTAAAAATCATTATTTATTTTTATATTTGGGAGTAACAATACGGGGTGTACCATAACTTATGCGCCATAGAGCAACTGAAGATTAATATACAACAAGGAAATACAGGGTGGTGAAAGTGAAAGGTTGTTTTTGAAAATAAGCCATAATTTGAAAATGGTTCGATGTATAGTGAAACCTCTCTTAGGCGGACTACGGGGCCGTCTAAATGTGTCCGTCTAATAGAGGTGTACGGCCATGGGAAATTTGTTATTAGGTAATATGTAAATGCAAAATTATTACTATGTATATGTATGTACAAATAAACATATCATAACAAAAATACACTAGTTTTAGTTAGGATGTGGTATTAAAAAAATCTAATAACGTAGTTTGACGTGTTGGGTTTTATACTTGCAATCTAGAAAATGTAATTCCAAGTCTGATAACAATTCTATTGCTGTAGAGTCACCTCTATTCTTTGCATACTCTTATAATTCCTCTACCATACTAATGGTTTGTTGATAATTCGTGACATTTGTTTGATTACTGCATTCAGCTTCTTCATCAGAGTCGTCAGATAGTGATTTGGTTTCAGTTTGGACTATATAATCGGTAGGAATGGGGTCCTCTAATAGCACAATATTAATGAACTCGCCCATTGTTATCAAATTACAAACGTCCACAACATCAATAGTTTCTTTCAGACTCAAAACGCGACATTTTTGTGTCATTGGTTACGATTTTAGCTTACAACTCACATATGAACGCCGGACTGCTGCCGGGGAATCACACATACTTTCATTCGGCGAAGTCCTTTCGCGCTGCCATGCATACGCGATTGGTTGCCGGTCTGTCTTCAGAGAGATTTTGCACCTTATTTGTCTTTGTCCATTTAAGGGAGGGTTTTCGCACTCTTTGTATGAAAACAGCTGTAGTGGCGTTATTTATAAACAATTTCTGCAATGACCGGCGATACATGCAGCTGCGGGGACGGAACTTGTGGTTAATAATTGCGTTAAAGAAACTAAACTGTTGATCTTTGAACATTATTTTTTCAATACAAATTGTAGTAGGAGTGTAAATTATTTATATATAAAAGTAACTTCAGTAGAATGACATGAAATATAAAAGGGTAAAGTAAGAAATTATTGACTGGGGACACGTGACCGGCGATATATTTTTAAATTCAAATTTGAATACTGCAGCTATAATCTAAAAAAAAAACTTTTAAAATTGCTTCCTAATGCAGGAAGTAACATATATTTCGTAAATGATAATCGTTTCTACAGACAAATAGTTTATTTTAGTAAGTTATATGAAAGTTTCCTGTAAAAAAATGTTGACGCATTTACAAGTGCAATAATTTGAACTCATTTTTCTCTATCTTTGATTTACTACCAATGAAACATTGGGAACCGTTATACGAGCGAATGAAAAAGTAATTTCAGAACCGACAAGTCCCCGTTAATACGCTACATCTCTAATTTATAAACTTCTCTGCAATACTACCCTCAAGACACATAAATAACACCGTGCGGACCCCATATGAGATTCCACTTAATATGGACGGGTAAGAAAATGAAACGGCACAAAACATAATACGCAGTACGACGCGAATTAATTTGATCGCATTCCAGGCGAGCCCGGAGGCACTTTTTAGATGGTGAGTCATTAATTAAGGGAAAATTTAGTAAGCAGCAATAATTACGATGAACGTTTAGCTAATATTTAATGAGGTTAGTTGCTGCTAGTTTCATTTCACTATAATAGAATACAATATACGCTACAAATTTAGATTCAGAGGATAAAAATTGGTTTAACTTTTATATTAAGAGTATTTATCAGTGGACTGCGTGGTCCGATTTGGGATTTCGCCGCGGAATAGCATAATTCATTGTTATTGAACAATGAGAAAACATCGCCATTCCAAGACACGACGAGCCAGCGCAACGAATACTTATAAACAGGAAGAAGACAAACAGCCGTGTTAAAAAATCAAAGCAGGCATGAACAAACGAACAAACCCGGCATCCATTAAGGCATCAGCTGACAAACGCACGTACTTTTCACATGTCACTTTTGTCCAAATTTTTATTACTGTCAATATTTTAAAGTGACATTTAACCAACAAAAAACATTCAAAACCCTTTTATTTGATTTATTACTAAGTGGTGAAATTCAAATATTAGTATTCTGACATGTTTTAAGCTGTAAATATCACTTTAAAATAATCCTTACACGCTCTTATATCATTTATTGAACTAGTAACGTAACTTCAAATGAAAAATTAAACTTCAGAAATAAGCTTGTAACTAGTTTTATTAAAAAATAGGAAGTAAATCATAATTTACATAAAATATTTTACCATCTTCAACTGGGCTCTAGGTCCTAGCAAATATTTCATGCTTTAAGTTCGAGCATATTTTTGGGCCCCATATGATTTACGAAAAGAAATTATTATTGATGCTTACTCTCAGTAAAGATGACTAAATGAATATTTCAATTACAAATTACTCACTTACACCAAAAAGGAAACGACGTTTCTCGTGAAAAGGTTAGAAAATTATAAATTATTTTAGAATTTAAGGACGCTTCGCTTTCGCCATTTTCATTCACTTTACATATCATTCACATGTTGCATGATTATATTCCATGACAGACGAAGAAAATCGACTTGTAAAATTATTTAACAACTCGGCCTGTTCGCATTTTATGTCTGTCTCTATCTGCATCAACCTTTCCCGATTCGGCAAAGTGAGACAAATATCACGCCCACTTTATAGTTTCCACATATAACTACGTAAGTCTGATATTGACACTTATTGCATACTAATATATAAAGATTAACGTAGTTTACTTGTGAGCGTATGGAGCAGAGTAGGCTTACAATCACTCACTCAACCCGGACAAACCCGAACAAACCCCCCCATAAGCAATCTCACCGGGCTGTGCCAGCTCGGTAGCTGGCCGTGTCGAGGGAGTAGGAGACTTATTCTTCTGCCTTTGATCACCCGAAGCGTTGGCAAATCACTTTAGATAGTTGCGACTTTAGATATCTTTTCTGAAAACCTCGGTGTGACATTTTTTTGCATTAAGTCTAAGCTATAGAATTAATTCAGATTATTGATAGTGCATGCAATTTCAAAAATGACTGTATAACCAAATTTTTTCAAATTTTTTATTATTTACCGTTTTGGAAAAAATAAAAATCTTTTTTAAAAAATTCAAGATAATATAGTCATGTAGTAACATATTTCGAGGCTAAATTTAAAATTTTAACAAATTCTATCCAATAGTTTTCTTGTAGTTTGTCACACTTTTTTAAATTAACGTAGGTCACTGATAAATGCTCTTAACGTTTATTATCCTATCCTAATAATTACATTCCAATTTCTGTCTGTTTAACCTGTTTTCGCTTAATTTTTGGAAAAAATATTGAATATGAAATTGACAAGTTTTTTGGAAAATCATATGCTTTCTAGTGGTCAGTATGGATTTTGTATTGTCTAAAAAAATGCCGGAATATCTGCTACCGAAATATCTGCTAATAAATGTGTTGCTTATTACTTACGAAAAGCATTCGATATTATAAATCAGAAAATTTTATCACAAAATAGTTTTGGGAAAAACTAATAATAAATAATAATAATAATGATTACTTGACACTTGAACGATTTTAATAATCGCGTGATTAATCACTTGAAATTTTTATGGCTAAAAAGAATGTGTTGATAAAATATCAGGGTTTGTTTTTGTAAGTTTAGTCTAGAGTTGTTATTGTTATAGTTGATTCTGATTTAAAAAAAATTAATTTCTTTAATTTTTTAAAAATTTACAATCGCCGCTGGCTAGCTAGTCAAAACAAAACACATGTCGCGATGAATCCACTAAGGGATTTGGCATACTTCTTTGTATGCACCTGCTCGTTTATGTGCCTTTAACAAAAACTTATGTCGTGTCAGCCCTCTGAGCGTTAAACTCGAACGTCGCCTATCGGCACATTTCGTGTGGCGCGCGGCGTCGAGCGAAGATCGGCTATCAAGTGAAAGGCGACGATTTTCGACTTTTCGCTTGACTTTATAACTCGAGTAATATTTCCTATCGAGCGAAAAATTGCTCGAATATATGAGCTGTTTTTCGCAGAAAACAGCTCGTATATTCGAGCAATTTTTCGCAGAAAACAACTCGTATATTCGAGCAGTTTTTCACAGAAAACAACTCGTATATTCGAGCAGTTTTTCGCAGAAAATAGCTCGTATATTCGAGCAAATTTTCGCAGGAAACAACTCGTATATTCGAGCAATTTTTCGCAGAAAATAGCTCGTATATTCGAGCAGTTTTTCACAGAAAACAGCTCGTATATTCGAGCAATTTTTCGCAGAAAACCTCGTATATTCGAGCAGTTTTTCGCTCGAAGCTCGGGTATCGAGTGGAAGGTAATAAGTAACAAGCGACGATTTTCGCTTGAATTTATAACTCGAGCAGTTTTTTTAATAATGGAGGGATGTCGGTTATTTCAATAATCGAGTGCGGTGTTTCGCCCGAGCGATCACAACACTATGAAGTATTGTCAATATTGGTATTATAGTTTCCTCTAGAACGTTATCGAAAATTATTTATAGGAAACAACCTGTAGATTAACGATTGCGCAAGTCCTCAACAAAATATTATTTGCAGTGTTCCTCAAGGACCAATTTTAGAACCAACGTTATTTTTTATATCCATGGTGTCCCACTTATAATGGAAACAAGTTTATATGTTCCGTATTTCTGAATTGAGGGTTAGGGTTATGTACGTAATCATGTAATATAAAAAAATATATCATCATGACGACACACTTTTTTGGGATACCATAATTGTATATTGAAGAATATGTTTCTGAAATACTTCCAAAGATATGGGTAAATTGTCAAAATATCGTACATTCTCTTTTCGGTAGAGACGTATAAAAATATCAGCAATCCACTCGTCAGCAGCTAGAAATGGAGACGAGAAAAAAGTTTGACTGCATATACCAACCATTCATTGATGGATTGAAGCAAGTAAACAGCGTACAATTGAGTCAATTCGTCCAGTTTATTAAAATATCAGTGCCTGATTTTAGTAAATTTTCTGGATATATCCGAAAACGGAACAAGGATATTGTGCATGGGCTATTCCGAGTTAAAAACCTTCCAACAAATTCAAACTTAGCCACCAGAATTTGACGTGGTTTCTGAAACATTTCATTAGGCTTTAGCTTTTGACATACTTAGTTATATATTATGTATGTTTCGTATATTGGATATCAAAACTTATAGTTAAGCATTTCATAAACAACTCACCTAAAGAATGTGGGCCGGGAATAATTGAAAGGTTTGTCGTAGGAACAGCATATATTATGAATTACAACTTTAGGAAAGCTAACTTTGACGTAATGTATCAGCTGTTTCAGAATACTTCCTGGGATGACCTTGAATCTTTTGCTGATGTTGATATGAGTGTTAAATGTTTCTACAACAAGTTATATGACATCTTTGAGATTTGTGTGCCAAAAAGAAAATCAAGCACTAGGATATATCCAGTATATTTTACAAAATATATTATTAAGGATATAAAACATAAAGAGAAATTGAGAGTTAAGAGTAAGAGGACTAAAGATGTAGAAACACACAATCAATTTATACACCTAAGAGCCAAGATAAAAAAAGATATAAAAAAGGCATATGAAGATTATTTGAATAGAATTCAGCAAGATATCAGCGGAGATGCAGGGTCATTTTGGAGGTATGTCAGGGGCAAGAGGGGCGTGATTGGTGTTCCGAACACAATGCATCGTGGGAATGAACAATTTGTTGATGGCAATTCAATATCAAATGCGTTCGCAGAGATATTTAGTTCAGTTTATGTAGATGATGATTCGGATCAGTCTGACATGCATTGTGCGCGGAGTGAGTGTCGGGTTTTGGATGCGTTGTGTTTGGACCAAGTCAGTTACGTGGACGATTGTGATGCTGTCGGGAGCCTTAAGGTCAATAAAGCGGTTGGGCCGGATAATATACCGTCATTTGTTTTTAAGGGGATGGTGGGTTATTTGGCTGCGCCTCTCAGAATATTATTTAATCTTTCTATAAGAACAAGCACCTTTCCTCAAATATGGAAAGAAGCAAAGATTTGTCCGGTTTTGCACAGATGTGGAGAATTATAGGCCTATATCACTATTGTCCTGCCCAGCCAAGATATTTGAGACTATTTTATATAAATTTATATATAATTCTGTGAGAAACAAAATAACAACTAGGCAACATGGCTTTCAAAGCAAAAAATCTACGTCTACTAATTTATGTGAGATAACTCAGTACATTGCTGAGAGTCTCGATGGGGGGGGGGGTCAGGTGGATGTAATATACACAGACTTTGCTAAGGCTTTTGACAGAGTATCGCATAACGTTCTCGTACACAAATTGCGTAATGAGTTTGGTTTTCATAATAATTTGATACAATTATTAAAGTCGTATTTGTACAACAGAACACAACGAGTTGTTATTAGGGGGTTACTACTCTGATTATTTTTGTGCAACTTCAGGTATTCCCCAAGGCTCTAACCTTGGACCATTGCTCTTTCTATTATTTATCAACGATTTGGTTAATGAAATAGGTGGTACAAAGGTATTGTTATTTGCTGATGATCTAAAATTATATGTAAGAGTTAATAACTATAATGATTGTCAATATATTCAGCAAAATTTAGACAAAATGTATCTTTGGTCTGTTAAAAATAAATTACAATTTAATATTGACAAATGTTTTGTACTTAGTTTTAATAGGAAGAGAACGCTAATCAATTTTGAGTACAAAATGAAAGGAAGGGCATTGGCTAGGGTTGTGGAAATACGTGATCTTGGAGTAACCTTTGATGCTCAGTTGACATTCAAAAGTCATATATATGATATAGCCACTAGATCGTCTAGAATGTATGGATTTATTGTTAGAAATAGTAAGAAGCTTAATGTAGTATCTGTCAAGACTTTGTATATTTCATATGTGAGGAGCATATTGGAATATTGTTAAGTTCTTGAGGTATATACACTATAAGGAAACAGGAGTGTACCAACTACATATTGCAAAATTAGATATAATGAAAGTACATAACATCCAAACACTTGAAAGTAGGAGAAATGTTTCTGCTATAATTTTTTATATAAACTACTTAATAACATAATAAATGCTCCTGATTTATTAGCTCAGCTAAACTTTTATGCTCCAGCATATATAACGCGATATCCTTTAAGTTTTTATATTGATAATACACGTACAAACTACTACAGAAATTCGTTTGTTATTGTTATGTGTAAATTATATAATCAAAAGCGATTAGAGTTTGATATATGGAATATTAGCTCAGTAAGTAAACTCAAAAATATACTCTATGGAATGTTTTAACATTAACATGTATAAAATTTTGGAATTCATTGTTAAATTCGTTGTTAAATGCAACTTGATTAGTAGAATATATGTATGCATCAGGTTTCGTTTACTGCCCCACACTACAAATGGATGTAAATCTGTTGTGTTTGTAATAAATAAATAAATAAATATATCAGTGTTACCTAAAAACAATTGAAAATGGTAGATTGCTGTAAATGAAAGGAAAGGAAGGAAGGAAGGAAAAAGGAATATTTGATAGGAAGCAATATTAAAAGTATTATATTAATATACAGGGTGGCCAATTAGTGCGACAAAGCTCAATGAAATGTGTAATATTTCTTAACTTATAATAATTTGAATTAAAATATTTTTCAAAGTATTACTCGGCAAATGTCTAGAAACATGACTCATTCTTTTGAAAAACGTATTGAATTATGTGTTCAAGTTAATGAGGGTCATTATATGAACAAATAATTAGGGAATAATTTACTTTGGAAATTGTCCACAAGCTTGAATCGCTAAAATATTTTTGTGTCGTATCCTCCCGTGTGAATAAATATTTTTTATTACAAAATTACAACATTTTGTTCTTATTTTGTCATAGGCGACTAGAAAAAGGAAAAGCAGTTTTTTTTTGCTCGAGTTTAAATAAAAATTGAAATACCACCAAGATTGGTTGAGATAGGCATAGAAAGACCTTAATAAAAATTAGAGAGGATTAAAATATCTACAAGATAAGGTTATCATATACAGGGTGTTTCATTTAAAAAAACTTACGAAACTCAGGTTTCAAGTTCGTAATGTTGGCATATCTATAGAAGATACCCTGTATAAAAATATTGATATGTGTTATCATAGAGGACTTCTATCAACATTCCTCTCTCCGACATAAAAATATTTTATTTCAAATTATTATAAGTTAAGAAATATTACACATTTCATTGAACCATGTTTTTGCACAAATTTTAGGAATTTTCCAATCTATTTGGCAACGTTGCAAAAATTTGTATAAATAATTACGGTGCTATGTACAGAATTTTACCGTGAATTCAAATATGTAAAAATATACATAGTGTCCCATTTAAAAAATATGAAATTTTTATCACACCGCCCTTTTGGAGTACCCTGTATGGTCGAAAATAATTTTAAAAGCTGCACCTCTTAAGGCTTAATAATTTTCGTGAAAAACGTTTTCCGCTATCCCTAGCGGTAAAGGAGATATTTAGCTTCGTCGCACTAATTGGCCACCCTGTATGTGTACATATTGAGGAGAGTAATTAGATGCCTAAAGAAAACACTAATTTAATCTTAGAAATTTAATCTTATACTGGATAAGCTACAGCTGAAAATGTCAAATTTATGTTCATGCAGATTGTAAGTATTGCACAATCGATAAATGGGGGAATATTTACAGATATTGGGTACGCGCTGTTGGTATATAAAAAGTCTGGGAATGACGTGTTCTAGGAACGAGAAATTGCCGTTATTTCAATATATCACTGCATTCTACTCTATTATGCAAGATGTTATGCAAATATTTAAGTTTAGCAATAGTACGTCGATCCTATAAGAAGCAAAACGAATGCCTGCGCAATAGAATGCCTATCTCAGGATATTGACCATCAATTTTAAAACTCGGTAACTTTAGAAAACGTCGTTGGATCTTTTCGATGCGATTTAGGTGCACCTGATAATATGGAGACCATACAATCGATGCGTACTCCAATTTTGATCTAACAAATGTATTACAAAAAAAGTATTTTTAGTGTATGACAATTTAAATCACGAGAATTTATTATTATAAAACCTAGGGACCTATAACAAGCTGCAATAAGCTCATTTATGTGAGGAACAAAAGATAGTTTACTGTCAAATAACACACCAAAATCGCGAAGAAAAGTCTCAGTTCTGTTCAGTGTTACGTTGTTAATTTTGTAATCGTACACAAGGGTATGTCGCTTTAAAGCAAAGGTCATTACGTTACATTCACTTATATTTAACGGTAGTTTATTTTGAACACACCAGCTATATATCATGTCAATAGACACTTGAAGCCTTTCACAGTCCGCCAGGTTACGGATACGAGCATAGATTTTCTTATCATCAGCATAAAGTAAACTATTAATGTTCAGAGAATTAACTATGTCATTAATGAATATAATAAACCTAAAGGACCCAAAATGGACCCCTGAGGTACTCCTGATGTAGCATGTATCTGCCCAGATGACTGGCCACCACACTCCACTACTTGTAAGTAAGAATGAAAAAATGTTATAAGGCCATCTGAAATTCCAAGCGAACTGAGTTTATTAAGTTAAATTTTATGATCTAATCTGTCAAATGCTTCTGAAAAATCCGTGGAAACAACATCAACCTGGCAGTTCTGATCAAAGGCTTCTACCATAAATTGAGCAAAACAAATGGATGTTGTAGATTATAACGAAAATTGATTTAAATAATCTGTCAATTCGCCACACGTGTCATGTGAAATGTTAAGGATTGATGCACCTCTGCTCATAAGGTACGATGAGGTTTGAAAAAAATATAATAATAAAATTTACCAAAAAAGAACGGTTCTCCCTTTCGATTGGCATTTGATTGTACATTCAAGCAAAGAAGGCATCATGGTTAAATTACAAACGAAATGCATAATAGAGTTTAAATATATGCATGCATCAAGGTTCATAATATGCTGTTATCTGTGTGGGTTCAGAGATTTCTACGTTATGTCGAGAAGCAAAATTAATTTTCGCCCATAGAATTGAGCTTAAATTTTCCTTACATTACATGAAGCAGGTGAAAATGAGCGTGTACTGTGGGATAAAATAATGGACCTTAAAAAAATTTATCAAGTGGCACTACATTAATAGTCATCATCTATGGTTAATATACTACATATCATGTTATTGACCCAAAGTATCCTGATTTACGTCCTTCAGGAAAATACGCGAGATTACACATCATCAAACATTTATTTTCTCCATTCTTATACAATCTCTCACCACTCGTTTGATTAGGATGTCTCTAGAACCGCAATAACAATAATACCCACAAAAACAAGGCTGATGTTTACACTATTTTAGCTATTTAAGTCTTTTAACGAAGGCACATTTAGAACCACAAATCTCTCAAGCTATTTTAGCTGTTTAATATTGACGATGGCTAGTGACATCTTATGAATTTTTCTGATATAAGCTAAACTTACTTAGTCTCAAGTAGGGCTTGTTCAATATGTTAACACCTATGATGTCAGAAATATTCATCCGGATAAGGGTTGGTTACTTGGTTGGGTAAAGGCAGAGGACGTTCATGTGGCTTCTTACACTGCGGCCTACTAGCTTATTGTGCATGTGCACCCTAGTCTTGTTAGGGAAGATTCACTCCTCTCTATGAGGTCCAATAGTTTCCTACCAAGGTTGTCTTGCGGGAAGTTGTCGCCGGATGGAATATTCCCGAAGATTTTGCATCTTTAGGGGGCCAGCGCTGCATATAATATGAAAGTCAGTTTCGTTCTCTTCGCCGTAAAGTCTGCATGCAATAAGTCCATTGTAGCTTCCTATTCGTTCGTAAGGGGTGATAGAAGCTATTCCATCTATTACTACTTATGATTTTGATACATTTATAAAATATTCTCTTTTGTTTCAGGTACAAACATCATCCAAGTAATACATAGGAATATGATAATACTAGAACATAATATAAAACAGCCTTGCATGTAAGGTAAGCTATAGATGATTAGCAGTTGTAATATTACTGAAACTTCCCAACTTCCGTGGCTTTGGGGGTGGGGTGCTATCTACTACTATAGCTTGTTTTTTAGTATCCCATGCCCAGTAAACCAATGGAAGTCCATTGGTTTTTAGTGGTATAATCATGGTCTTGTTGTATGCCCAGCCGTTTCTGAACATCGGAAAGTATACGAGCAAGAAATTAGGCTATGCTGATGTTAGTTGTGTTATAAAAATCGTTAACTGAAAATAATCTGCCATTTCCAATTAGAACGACTAAACTTGCCAGCCATATAATAAATTTTAATATAATGTTATCAAATCAACCTAGACAAAAAGTACCCACAGATGTATAAAAATTATCATTTTCTACAATAATGAAATGTTTAGAAGAAATCTCGAATCACTGTCGTCAACGTTGTGGCCGCAATATATATTTTGCTAAGGGGCGAGACCATACAATATTTTTCCATATCCTTTCATTAAGCTAACAAGAAATAATTAAATTAAAATTAACTCAAATGTAAATAAATTCAAGATAAGTGCCGTAAATCGCGGGGAGGAAATTTTGTGTTTGTTTATTATACCGACATTGGCGTTTCGCTACTAATTATTTTCTATCAATTACGTGATGGATCAGACAATAATTACAAATAAACATTTAAAGAGTCAAGCAAACTATAGTTTTTTCATAAGCATTCCTATGGGGTCCTCCGCCACAGTATACCAAGCGGAAGTTTATGCCATACAAGCATGCGTACTACAAAATCCTGAAAAGGACTACCACAACCAGAAGATATACATCCTGTCGGACAGCCAAGCTGCTCTTAAGGCTCTCTCTGAACTTCAATTGGTTTACTTCAAAACTTACACTGGAGTGCCATACCAACCTAAAAGAACTGGCGGCCAGGGGGAACAAGGTGGAAATCTTGTGGGTCCCTGGTCACTCTGGGATATTGGGTAATGAGAAAGCGGATTAATTAGCGAGAGCCGGATCCGCTCAAAGTCTCAGGGGCTACGAACCAGCCTTTGGGATTTCAAAACAGGCAATAAAATCCACATTAGATAGCGGAAAAACAGCACCTATCCCGATGGCAAGGGTTACCGTGCGTGTATTAGAATACATGCGCGGGCCGTAAGTGGAAAACTATCGAAATTACTATCGAATGGGATGCTAAACCTGACGCGTCCCCAGCTGAAACAGGTGATGGGTCTGCTAACAGACGACTGCCACCTGCGATAACACCTTCAACGGATGGGTATAAACAACGAATCCATTGAACGCAGACTCTACTGTGAAGAGGATGAAACCGCCTCACACATAATATACAGCTGCGTAGCGCTGTCTCGTAGAAGATAAAATATCTTCGGGAATATACAACGTGGTGATAACCTTCCACATGACAAGCTTGATAGAAGGTTACTGGACCTCATAGAAGGAACAAACATCTTCTAACAAGATCGGAGTGCATAATAAGCCGGTAGGCTGCAGTGATAGAAGTTCGGGCCTTTAAACCGACCCCGCCTTTAACCAACCAACCAACCAACCAAACTATAGTTTTAAATTTTCGGGAAGAATCCAACTGCGGAATCAATACAGTGAATTTATTTAATTTCCACTTAATAAATTATTGCTTGCGCACGCCTATGGCAGGACACTTTCTAGCATAGTTTTTATATTTTCTCCCATCGATCTTCATAGGGAAACGTTCAAATACTACTGGGTAAACAATAACCAGGGCAGATGAAATCGGCTATGTCGTCGGGTGTACAGTAAACTTAAAAAACTCAATTTAGGGCTTTTCTTTTGAGGTTGCATGCTTTATGTACTTATATGTGCCTTGAATCTTTACGAAACAAATGTTGAAAGTGTTTACCGTCCCTTAAACTTTTTATTTATCCAGTGGATTTTACTGTGCGCTTTGGGGAATAAGGGTGTGCGTGATACAAGACCGTAATATAACTAGATTAAGATAGATAGTCTGACGAAAAAACAAAGTGGCAAAAAGGAGAGCGACTATAATACATACTTAATTTAGAAGCCCACTAAGGCAAAT
The DNA here is from genome assembly GCA_963991005.1 of Barypeithes pellucidus. NCBI lineage: Eukaryota > Metazoa > Arthropoda > Insecta > Coleoptera > Curculionidae > Barypeithes > Barypeithes pellucidus. The sequence continues at coordinate 15,082,804 of OZ022558.1, forward strand.
AAATTCTTCTTATCCAGTATAGAAATACATCGTCCTTGTTAGCTTCAGGGAATTAATAGAGATGTAACAGTGGACGTCACAGCCTGGTTGCAAAACAGCTAAACGTAGTCGAAATCATCATCAATTTTCTAATTCATTAGTGAAGCTATTTTAACGGGGATAAGTTGTTTTGTTTATTTACAATGTTTTATTAATTATTATTAATGGCTTTTTATTGTTGTACGCCTACAAATTGACACGTTTCGGCCTTCACTTCGGAATAAAAAGCATCGTATTAGGGCCCGGATTAAAAACCGATTAATTAGGCAATACAAAAATACCATGTCAAATTTTACCATTGCAAGATATAAAAGAAAAAAATCTACATCCCTATAATTTTAATAGCAGTTATTATTTTCAAATACCAATGTATGGAGAAATTATTATTTTTCCAGATCACCCGATGATACGTTATACAATAAGGGCGTATTTAGTCTACACGGTAGCACTTTAAAATACTATTTCAGTTTGAATGATACTACCAAGGAAAGGAAGCCTTTTCCATTGATAGGATGCAACCCCCTTCAAACCGGTTTCGAACTCTTTTGTTCTCGTCAGTACAGGGTACAGGGTAGGTGTACATAACTATCATCAGAGAAGATGTTAATGCTTCACGCTGTATTATGAACGGTAGTCGAAAAAATATAGAGCGCAGCGCCATCTCTTAGCAGTCTCACATAATCTGAATAGACGTTATTTGAATAAATCAAGATTTTAAAAATTTATTTAAAAATAAGAAGTCTATACTTTTCAGGTGGTATTAATATCAAATACCAATGTATGGAGAAATTAATATTTTTCCAGACCACCCGATGATACCTTATACAATAAGGGCATATTTATTCTACACCGTAGCACTTTAAGATACTATTTCAGTTTGAATGGTACCACCAAGAAAAGGAAGCCTTTTCCATTGATAGGATGCAACCACCTACAGACCGGTTTCGAACTCTTTTGTTCTCGTCAGTACAGCGTAGGTGTACATACCTATCATCAGAGAAGACTCTAATACTTTACGCTGTAGGTAGTTGAGAAAATACAGAGCGCAGCGCCATCTCTTAGCAGTCCCACACAATCTGAACAGACGTTATTTGAATAAATAAAGATTTTAAAAATCTATTTAAAAAATAAGAAGTGTATACTTATGAGGTGGTATTAATATTAAATATCAATGTATAGAATAATAATTATTTTTCCAGACCATCCGATGATTCCTTATACAATAAGAGCGTATTTAGTCTACACAGAAGCACTTTAAAATACTATTACAGTTATTATTTTATCAATCTTAAAATAAAATAAAAAGTATGTGCGACTTTCACGTGTTATTAAAAGAAAAACACGAACGTTTCGTTCCTCACTTCATTACGTAGGTGTACGTAAACGCCATATTTTGTATCAAACGACGCGGAAACGTGAAAAACCTTATTTCGGAATGACCGGGCTTTTTTCATGCGTTTTTTACACCCCGGGAAAATCTCAAGGGGAACAAACATCGAATAAATCATGTGTGGAATTTAGGCCGACATGTTGGATGTAAAAATAAGCCGAAAATACGGATCCGCTTCTAAATGAAGTTGTAAACTTTTTGCACTTTTGTTGATTTCATCACGTTTTATTCTCGGTCGGGAATGAAGACGAAAATAATTCTGGATTCAATTTAACTTGCAAGCATAAAACTTTTTTTGTTAAAACCGACCTTGTTCCTCAAATGTAATTAATAAATTAGACTTGATTAGAAATTTACCCCGCAGCCATAATGTATTGGATGACTTTTTTTAATGTCAAAATTAAGGTCCTGCAGCAAGAGTTGGTTTAAGTTTACAGTTGTGATAATTGATATTTGTCAACTGGAATTGGATTCAACAGATAATTTGGACCCCCTTCTGCAATAAGGAACCAACTGACAAAACCAAAAAAAGGAGAAAACGGAATTAAAGGAGATTTCTTTTAAAAAAAAATGGTAGTGAATATAAAAAGCTGTAAGTTGTTTCTTACTGGTATTTATTATCAAAAACATTAGAATGTAGTCCCTCATCTAAAAAGATATTTTTTTGTCGTCTATTCTTAAAGAAAAATCACTTTGTTCTTCTTTGAAAAATGTAATTTATTGAAAAAGAAAAACGCATAACGAAAAAACAATGAGAAGCACGATATAAAAACACAACAGATGTGTTATTAGTCTTCTATTAAATTTGGTCCAATTCAAATCTCCAATGAAGCCCCCAGTATCGTCCTCTAGAGTTTAATCGCCAATAAGGTTAGTATAAAAATGTTGATCGCAGCGGGAATCAGGTCCATGTAAGATTTTATATCGTTCAGTTTAAGTGTTGGCATTGCTTTACCTTGAGGCACTCTTGTAAGCTATTATAAGATACTACGCCTAATGTTGGTATCCATCCCTCTGCTTATTGGTGGTTTAGATTTTACAGTACTGATTTATGAAGCTGAGGTGGCCATTGTGGAGATAAACGATTGGTTTCGTAAAAATAAGTTACTCTTAAATAAGGATAAAACTAATATAATCATTTTTAGAACTAAGCAAAATAAAATAGATCTGCCAAATAGCCTGAAACTTTATGGAACGGAGCTCAATGGGGAAACAGAAACCAAGGTTTTCGGGGTGATTATAAATGAATTCTTGTCATGGGAGTTACATGTGAGTCGGCTGTGTTTGAGGCTTGGCTCCGTTGCTTATGGTATAAGGATTGTGTCATCTTACATGAATTTTCAAACAATTAAGACTTTGTATCATGCAAATTTTGAGTCGGTTTTAAGATACGGTATACTTTTTTGGGGAAGTATTTTGGGAGTATAAAGAGTATTTGTAATGCAAAAAAGAGTTCTGAGGTTGATGCAGGGATCACAGTACCTCGAGACCTGTAGATGCGTTTTGAAGAGCTAAGTTTAATGACAATACATGCACTTTACTTTTATGAGTGTTTAATGTTCTTCTTCAAAAACAAAGAAATTTTCCAGAAACTTAATGAGCATAACTACGGTCTATACTCGAACTTTGAATTATTTGTATCCACTCCACCATTTAACAATTTCTGAAAAAAGCCTATATTAGATGTGCGTTAAATTATACAATATTTATTGCCTATTAACATTAAAGGGATTAGTAATATAAGAGTGTGGAAAACGCCAATAAAGAGGTTATTAATTGAAATGGAACCATATACTGTGAAAGACTTTTTTGATTGGGACCTTTGACTTCAGTGAGTTCTTGTCGGTATTTCTTTTTGTGACGTCGCTTCATTTTATGGTTGCCTTGTAGTTTGTAATTACCCACTTGTAATTTGAAATAAAGTATTATTATTATTATTAATTTGCTGAGAAATATTGTTAAAAGAAATATTAAAGCGTAATTGTGTTTGAAAATTAATAAATATGATCGTAGATAAGTTACGGTATGTAATTCAACTTGTAATGTAATTACACACTCATGGAAAATATTTTCCATTCGTGCGTAATTTGCTATTTTCAACTCCTATTACGTAATGCACCATTACTTTATAATATTGTGTTGGGTTGATTGATAATTAATTGTTACCCTAAGTTTCTTTTTTTCTTTCTTTCTTTTTTCTTCTTTTTAAATGGAGAAGAAAGGAAAATAATCTTGTTCTGTAACAAGTGACTTCTGTAGTCGTTCGACTGGAATAAAATATACATTCTTGCAATTTAAAGAGTTTTTGGAATCTTATCGTTTGTCTCAGTGTGAGTCGGTACTATTCTAAACAGAGATACGGCATCAGAGAGTGACAAATTCTTGACTTCGTGATTAATTATATTTTAGCAAAGTTATTAAACCCATCAACGTGTATTTCGGAATTACCATTATTCCCTGCCAATGATGAAAATAGCAGGGTAACCCCTTATCAAAGGAATACGGGAGAATGAAGTTATCTCGGCAAGTTTATTTATGTCACGTTTAGTTTCTTATCTTTAATTTAAGCTTTACAGAATCTACCCTATTACAAAAACATGGGTACGAATTTAAGAAGATTTTCAAAATCGATTTTAGGCCCTTTGTTTAGGGATTGAGATGTTTACACAAGAAGTGCCAATGATATTTCCTATCTTAATTTCAAAATTAAGATGAATAAGTAAAGTTCGTTGCATTTCCACCAAATGGTAGTTATCTCAATAAATACATGGTGTTATGGAAAAGACTTATGTGTTTAAACCGACAAATCCTGGGATGAAAACAAATTGAATAACCATAAATGGCATTATGAACATTAATAAGTGAAACCTGTAAAACCTCGTGGCCGCCATGGGCGACATGAAACACATACACAATCGATAATTAGCGTAGGTCAAGTCTCAAGAGACGTCAGCGAAGGTTAATTGGTGTCATATTTTCATACACATTTAAAATGTGTTGCAACCAGCGGCGGTTCTTCCACAGGATCACATGCGCACGTGCACCCCAAAACAAAACGAATAAAAAATATTAATTTATATTCATTGAATATTATTTATCGTATAAAGTCCGACCCTCTCTAATATTTTATCGTACCGTCAAACTAAAAAAATCCGACCCTCACTAATATTTTATCATCCCGTCAAACCAAACTGTATAGATCCGACAACCGTGCCTCGGTCGAGGTAAATGACGATTATGACTAGACTTGCTTGCACGTGCGATTAAGTAGTTTCTCTGTAGTAACAGGTGGCGGGTGACAGCGGGGAATAGCGGGGCTATGACGATTTAACTTTGTGTGCACCGCGCTGTTGTCTGTTCGTGCATCTAGTTAGAAATTCGAGCATGTATGTTTTAATATTTTAATATTATATATTTATAAGTTAAAATGAATAGTTGACGGTGGACTATTTAAGAAATAACTTTAGCTCTTTGAGTTTGGAGCAAAAAAAATTGAAGTGAAGAATGCGGGAACACCTAAACCCGAAATTAATTGAACGCAGATCACAAAGGGTAAATCTAGGGACTTTATTGGAAAGTTTAAAAATGAAATAATTGAAAAAAATATATAGTGGGTATTCCAAACTGAATGAGGCTGTTATTGATCAATTTTCTACAATTAAGAACCGAAGAATGGACTTTACGTTTAAGCACTATTGTGTAGGGTCGATAAATGTTGTGTATTTCGATAAATGATACTCGATATGATTTTAAACCATTTTATTTAAGGATTTAAACTAAAAAACACTGAAAATATGAAGAACGCCAACTTGTCAGTCTCGTGGCTCGATTCGTTCTAGTCATAAAACAGTTAACTATTGTTCTCGTCTTTGTTGCGCCTAATGACGTTTCCGTAGATGGCGTAGTGGTATTATACATCATTCGGTTTCCTTCATAACTCGTAGATGGCGGTAGTAATATTGGACATCATTCTATTTTCTTGTTGATAGCTCGTAGATGGCTTTAGTAGTATTAGTAGTGGACTGTATAAATATTGTTACAAGGGTTGCATATGACGACGTTAAGATCCGACAGCTATACACACTAAGAAAACCTTCCTTATTTTCCAAAAGGTGTATTTCCTTGTGTAAAATTAAAAAATAAATAAAAATATGTTTTACCTAACGCATTTTCGTATTACTTTTTTCTTTCTACATTTAAAACGCCCAGAAAATAATTGTTTGGTCGTTACAAAAAAATAAAATTTTAAAAATTATTTCACCATACTTGTGAACCCCCTCTATCATAGGTCACGAGCCCCCACTGGTTGCAACACAAACAATTGTAAACGCAAACAAACACGTGGCCAGTTTTTGTCACACGTCCTTTATCAGCATTGTCAGTTTTTTAAACCATTTAGAAAAAAAACTACAATTTTAAGATAAATTCTATGAGCTCTTAACTTCCGTCTAATTTAAAAACAATTCGTTTAAAAATTTCCATAAAAAAATACAACACAAAATAGTAATATCATACAAATTTCAAATTACATCACAATCACTGGACAACAAATTTTAGGTTATTGGTTGTATCTTGTATCAACATACATTTTTCTTGTTAATTTTGGGATGCTGAATACAAAAATGATAATGAAATTAAAAACTTACTTGAAGTTTTCAAAACATTTTTTTTTTTATTTTTAACAATAATAAAAACTAGAAATTTTACACTTTTAGAGTCACTAAATGCGATGTCGTTTGGCTATTCTTTTGTGAATTGTTTCTGGAGCATATCTAACAAGAGTGCAACAGTAGCCGGCAAGCCTTCCAGTTTCCCTAGTACCTGTTCTCCATTGTTGATATATCCTGATGGAAGCGTCAGCTTTTTTATTTTCCGAAATTAGTGACCATGAGGCGAAAGTAATTCCAACCGTTTTTTTTTCAATATCTGTTAAAGTGTTCATCTTTCAGAATATTTCGAATCTGTGGCCCAATACAAATACCTTCTTTAATTTTTTCTTCACTTAGCCTGGCGTAGGTTATTCAGTGCCTTATTTGATATGCAGAGGTGGTAACAAAATCTATTTGGAGTCTACCAACGGAATATATTGTACATTCTTCTGCCCTGGCTCTAATGATTGTCGAACGGGCCAGTTATTGTATATTGTAATGAAGTTACTTTGCCCTACTGCCCCATTCACACAGAAAACAGCAAAACTTGGTGTGGCCTAGCTGTAATCCAAGTAAAAGTGCAACAACCTTTAAGTCGCCGCATATCTGCCATTTGTGCTCATCATATTTTATGGTTGTCAATAAGAACTTCATATTGTCGTATGATTTCATGTGAACTGCATATCCTACTGGAATAGACCGAAGAATATTGCCAATATGCAATAGTACTGCCTTTAAACTCAATGTGACTCAATTTGACTTGAATCACTAACTTCGACTAACTAACCTCTCCGCTTTGTACCTGTTTATATCCCCAAATATTGATTCTAGATTTTTTAGAGAATATTTTCATTGTTATTATAGTCTATTTACAATTTTAAGGAAGCAACCTAATGAGTTTTATTTATTATTACGTAAATGGAGATAGAGGACACAATGCCAACTGAGCAGGTAAAGATTGTTTCACGAAAAATGGATATAACTTAATGACTGCAGTAAAAGTACCTGTGGCCATCCCATTATTTATGACCGTTTGTTATTATTATGTGGAAAGGACCGGATTGTAATAATTATAATTAAATATAGGCATATCTTTTTGTGGTAAAATTTGTTAGTTTTTGAGGAATGGTTCAAGAATTGTCTTTTACCAAACATTCCTCAGAATAGCGTGATAGTAATGGACAATGCGAGCTATCACAGTCGCCAATTACATAAAGCTCCAAGCTCAAATAATACAAAATTGGAGATTCAGAACTACATGGCGGCGATTGATATATATTTTGAAGAAAGTTATAAAAAAGTGATCTTTTAGAAGTTTTAAAGACATTTTGTATAAAAAAAGTATATGTTTGTGACACATTGGCAGAAGAAATTGGACATACAGTGCTACGGCTCCCACCCTATTATTGCATTTTTAACCTCATAGAGCATATGTGGCACCAGTTAAAATCACTGGTTAGGTCTGAAAATATTTCTCCTACTTTAAGTTCTAGTGTTATAGAATTAATACGAAAATGCTTTAATGATATTCCCCCAGGTAGTTGAAAAAAATTCAGTCCGTCACGTAATAACTGTAGGAGATTCGTATATTAGTCTGGATCGTATAATTAATCCAATTATAATTAATTTTGATGAGGATAGCGATAGCGAAACAGAACTATCTATAGAATGACATTATAAATGTAAATAAATATGACTAGTAATATTTTTAAAAAATGTTATTTCATTTGATTACATTAATATAATCATATCATTACTTGTTTTTCTTAGTCCGTCCCTTCATACTTCACTTGTTTATTGCCAAGCTCTTGTCGACACAATAGGACCGACCCAGGAAATCATTAAGTCGTATCCATTTTTCGTGAAACAATCTTTACTACTGGTTTATTGGCCTTTACTACAGTACCGTCCTCAGATAAACAATAAAAATGGTGATAAACAAAGGTCCTTTATCCCTTTAGTCCTTTATTTATTTAAAATAATGTAGTAAAACACTATTTATTTGTCGATTAATTAAATATTTCAATATTATCGCTTTTTTAGGGCGGTCTCGGCTCAGTCGGCATTGTGTCAATATCCCTATGTAGGTAATTATAACTAAAACTCATTACGTCGCTCTCTTATATTTGTGAACAGATATTTATTATACAGGGATTGTTCAGTACAAGGCAGACATGAAAGTGAATTTACATGGGTTTAAATGGCTATCGCTCTTATTTTAAGCAATAGGGGGTTAGGACTTGGCATATGGGGGATCATCCCTGGGGTGTTGTGGTTAACTTGATGAGTGTTAACATATATTGTTATTACGATACAAATATACCACGTGCGTTCGTGCGGTTACACTGTTAATATGTTAGGGGCACATGACGTCACGTATCTCTTAAACGTGAACTAATATTAACAAAAAAAGTTAATTTTCGGTTTTAGCACACTTAAAATAGTAAGATTTAGTAGATTTTATAGATACATGTTAGTTGTTGTCCAGTGTTATTATTATAAGTTACTTCAGAAAAAAACGGTATTACTAAAACTGATAAATTTGACACCTTATTTATTAAGCCATAAATACAGGTCGACAAGTTTATCTGTAGCTACGAAATAAATGCGGGCAATAAAACTTCTGGTGTTAACAATGTTATCACGTATATTAAATATTAATTTAATAATCTCAAAACCCTAAAATTACATTTACACATTTAAAATAAATTGTATTAGGTATAAAAAAAAACAATATTCTGTTATAGTTTCAATATAATTAAAACTTTCTTCCTACTTTTTCTTCTACTGTCAATCTAAAAATATGACAACATAGTGCGTTGTCAATTGTTATAGATAGCTAGAGCTAATTTGATAGGTCATATCTTAGACAGTTGATAGCGCATACGTCTCGAGACACCCGATAGGCCATCGGGCTTGTTCGGCGATGTCCGATATGTGATGGATGTACCTAGATACACCCAGTTACGTAGTGATAGAAAGGGCAATAGTTATTGTATTTTGTTTTATAAATAAGTGTTCATTGTGTCGTATTTTAGGGTGTTATTTTAAAATTTTTAACTTTGTGATAATGAATGAGAAAGCTAGAAAGGCACATTAGTACGACCAAAACTGAAAAATCATCATTAATCAATTAATTATGTAGCTGTTTTTTTCCATGTTGAAAAATTTACATGTTGTAAAAAGTAATTTTTTAAACCTTGATAAAAATAGTTACCTATCTTCAAATATAAAATGCAATTACTGAAGAATTTCCTATTTTTAATACATTATTTAAAATAATAATAGCACGCCCATGACTAACTAGACCATGATTTAAACGATATTGCTTCTTCTTTCCCTTACCGATACGTCGGAGACATATATCCACTTGCCGATCTGTAAAAGCGAAATATTTTTCGGAATCGGATGACCCCGATCAAATCGTTACTTATTTTGACCGAAAACCTAACAAGGGTCGTAACATTGTTCGTAAACAAATTACTGAGGAGTCCCTTTAGAATTACCGAAAGGGTTTTCGGCATTAGCCATATTGGATTTTCACGCTATGCCGTTGTTGATTCTGGATAAATCGTTGGACGCAGGTGGTGGGAAACTGATTATGAAATGCCTTTGCTAAGGCGAGACCTGCCGATGCCAACCGTCTTCTGCCAATCTGGGTGAACATAAGTAAATAAGCCAATGCTTTGAATATTGTATTAAACTAATTCCATTAAAAGTAATTTCGACATGTAATATGATTAAAATAGTTTCTCTACGGATGATATGGAATGTTCCACTTCTTTCATCGCTTCCATACGTTCAAAACGGAGAATTTCTCACGACATTAAGTGAGAAATAATTTCTTACTGTTATTATAATAACCCAAGGCAGCCATGAATTGTTACGCGGCAAATTGATACGGCACGTTTTCCATGTTGACGACGCAATATCGACGATTAGCGCGCAATATCTCCTTAGGACATGAAAACATTTGATAAACTTCTGCGCTCGGAAGAAATATGTAATTTTTCTCACTTGTTGTATTATATACTATTCTCCTATGACCACCTCTGAAAATGAGAAAAAAAACACATCTAACTTAACTAGAAAGTGCCATACCGGGTGATAGATTGTTATTTGAACATAGGAAATCCCATGTATTTTTGTTTATGAGATATTTATTTCCGTAGTAATTCGCTCAGGAATCAATGATCAACTATACAGTGCATACACACCGCACCGACACTGTTGCCGGAAATGAAAATAAACAGAAACCCTTTGATGTTTACCGCTCCGCGACGGGACGACAGTAAGTTACTAAAACCAAAAACAAAACATAAAAGTTGGTAAAATTTTGCCGATTTGTTTCTAAATTGTTGAAAAAATTTGTGTTGCTGTTTTGTTTTTGTATTATTGGTTTGTTGTAGATGTGGCATAAGTAAAGAATTTGGTAGCTTGCATAGCAAAATATTATTCATTATGTGCAAAGAATGACAATAAAATACATTGAAACCTCTCATAAACGACACTTCTGATAAGCAAACATCTCTATTAAGCGAACATTTTTTCATAGTCCGAAACTAGGTATATGAAATTCCATGAAAATCAACCTCTGATTGGCGGACTCTCCTTTGGGCGGACGCGGACAGGCTGTTTTCATACAAAGAGTGAGAAAACTCTCCTTTAAACGGACAAAAAATTTTTAAAAGTATTTGGGAGACGAATAAGTACGATGCAAAAACTCTTTGAAGACAAACCGGCAACCAATCGCGTGGCAGAGCGAAAGGACTTCGCCAAATGAAAGTATGTGTGATTCCCCGAAAGCAGTCCGCCGTTTATTTGTGAGTTGTAAGGTTAAAATCGTAAACAATGGCAGAAAAACGTCGCGTTTTGAGTCTGAAAGAGAAAATTAATGTTGTGGAAGTTATACGTTATTAGATTTTTTTAGTACTACATCCTAACTAATTGTTATGTTTGTTCGTACATAGATATACATAGTAATAATTTTGCATTTACATATTACCTAATAACAAATTTCCTATGGGCGGCCACATTTAGACAGTCCCGTAGGTGTCCACCTAAGAGAGGGTTCGCTGTACAACGATATATAATCTTATCATGTTCATAAAATACATTTTAAATATTCAAACGATATACAGAGTGTTCCATAATGACGTCCTAATATTTGCTGTGTTGTGAGTGTTATTCCTTAGCTAATTTAATGAAAAAAAGTTCATAAGAACATACGACCGCAATGGATTAAGTTTATTGTGATATTTTTAAATCGTTATTTTTTAATATGACAGTACTTCAGATCTTATTTTCAATTTTAGTATGTGTTGATCTCATATATTTTTTTACCAAAGTACGTCACTGACATTTTTCCATATGGACATTTTTCCTGATTAACTTCAATTCTACATGAAAACTCTGTGTGCACCGTTCTTGATTAAAACTTTAAAAAATTAAATTTAAATACAAACTCATTATACATGGTGTTATGGAAATGACGTAATATATTTAAATGGGTGACTCCTGGGGTGTCCTAGAGAAGCGCTACATTTTTCAAATCGAACGTTTAAAAAGTGGGGTAACACACCCATAAACCCACAGGTCACTCCGCGGACTCATATTACAGTGCCCAGCTGTGTAATAAACACATGCCAAACTGTGTAAAAATGTAAAACTTTAAATTCTTATAAAAATAAATATTTAGCTTACCTAGTAACTAAATAGAGGTGAATACAGGTGCCAGTACACTAGCAAGTAATCCAGGGCACAGTTTTTTTGGTTTTAGTGGGTACAGTTTATACCAAACTAAAACCCCTTCTGCGTTTTTCTTCCAATCTCAGAACATGGCCCTGTATATCGAGGCACAGAACACATAGTGAAACACTGAACAAATTACCATAAATCACTTAAAGAAACACACGCATGTTTCAAATTAGTTTTTTGAAGATAGACACTTCACACAAAATCGCTACACACTACACTTATATATATAACAAACACACAAATAGGAGATAGGACACAAATTGACCCTTTATAACTATTTCTTTCATGGTATCCCGTAGAAACACTGTGTAAGATTAGATGACCTTGGGGGCCAATAAGCAATGTGTCCAATATCTTCTCCGTTTTGACGACAGTTTCGTGATGGAAATTTTCGTCTAAATATTCAGTGACAATTCGTAAGGAGCGTTATTGTGCAAAAGACACATTCTCTTACCCTAGCTAAAGAAACATTTTCTGATAGTTCCTGGAGGTCGTCTTGTAGGAAGGCTAAAAATCTTTCTAAATCGCAACTGATCAATATCTTCTACTCTTTATAAACTATTTCTTTATATCGTACCCCATAGAAAAAAATTGCATGTAGTAAGATCCGACAACCTTGCGATTTCCAGTCTCTTACTAAAGGTACATTTTCTAATATACATTCGACTTGATTTTTCTGTATGTACTAAACATTTTCACACTTACTCGCACTGTTATATCTTGTTGTCAAGCAAATGTCAACCTCTAACCTTTTTCTTCTTTCGATGTTGAGTAGAGATGGGCTTATCTGTGTTTTTAAAATCACACTGTGAAACGATCGATTTCATTTTTTTAAGCTTCTCGAATGAAAAAGAGCACCAGAGCAGCGATTAACAAGTTTTTTAATCTTTATTGGTACCTACAGCAGTGAAAGAAAACAATAAATAAGTCTCTATAATAATCTACCGACCCTTTTAATGGATGCTAAGAGAAACACGCATTGCGCCCATTTCTACTTCACGTTTTGACAATTGAGAGCGAGCTCGTGTTTTGAATGTCTCAGTTCAGATGTCATGTAATTTTTAATTCGTTATTTAAGATGTGTTTTTTGAGTCAATTAAAAACAAAAGTTCATACAATGTTAATAAAAACGATGTATCCACATGAATTTTTACAGTTAACTGTTTTATGGCGGTCAGTGTTCATGTGAAGTTTTGCGATTATGATGGTTATGTGATGTGCCGGTTCTTTTACAGAAACGTATTTGGTGTATAAGTTTTTATAGAAATTGACACCAATTTTTAAATAGGGCCGACGAGGTAAGTGTATGTGTGTGGCTTAAATAAAATTGCATTAAAAAATAAACAATGAGCAATCACGTGCAAGTACGTGCGTATTTCAAACGTGTTTAATACTATTCCGTGTGTTTCAAAAAACATTTTCTGTAGTTAATTTTCTTAAATTAATTGTACAAGAAGGTATTACAGAATGGAAAAGTGTTTAAATTATTATATTTTGTCTAAAGAGTTTAAGGTGTAAATATGACAACACCGATAAGAATTCGTTGTTTGTGTACATGTGTCGCAGTGCAACACAGGTGTTTTTCTGGTTTAACGTCGGGTCATTTTTACCGCTGAATGAATTGAAAGCGCCATTTAAGGATATTTTTCTTCAACTTGTATTCATCTCAGGAATTGCCGGTACGTCATTTCCATAACACCCTGTACTACATTATTAACATTGATAATGATAAAGTTTATATTATAAAAGTTGTTGCAACTGGGCAACTTCACTAATTTATTTGTTTTAATTAAGAACGGTGCCTCTGACTAGAATAACGTAAGAGACCGTCTTTATGTAGAATTGTCCAGGCTAACCAGAGAGAATATCCACATGAAAAAATATCAGTTGCGTAGCACTTGGAAAATATATCAGAGCTCTTGTTAGCTAATTTAATGTTATTATTTTAGGAAGCAGCGCATTTTATAAAGAGTACATTTGTAAGTCGACACACTCATGTTCGAACATTTAAAATTTATTTTATGACCACTTGATAAGATTAATAATATCATTATTTTTGTTATTTCTCATATAGCAGTTTAATGTTTTAGGTCAGAATGGCATTTCAAGTAAGTTCTAGTAAAAGTTATTTAGTGGTAGTGTTTTTTATTAATATTTACAGTACAGCCGCTTTACTATTTCAAGATGTAACATAAAATGGGTCACTGACATCGCTTGCAGTGGCGGCTCGCCATAGGAAGTAGTGCTTCCCCTACTAGAAATGAATAAATGGAATAATAGACCTTATTTTTATGAATATACAATTAGAGCTTTAAAACACGTCTTGTTAATATAGACTCTAAAACTTTATAATATTTTTTCCATATAAATTTGGCAAAGCGTCCCTAATAGTATTCAATTGTTCGACGTCTGGGAACAACACACCGCATCCACATCTATTTCATTAATTTATTGCAGCTTGTCTCGCTCCCGCGTCAGAGTGTTACCCCCCAGACCAAACCGATGTTTTTGGAGTACTTTGACCAAGCATTATGTTTTAAAACAGATAATATATCTCTTCCCTTGGGCTGGTAGTAAAGTTGCCCACCTTGTAAATTTAAGAATTCATTAGTATCGTTAAATATTACGTTGTTTGTGTCAGTCATAATAGATTTAAATAAAAGTGTGGTGCGGCGTAGTGCTAATTAATTAAATTTAATTTAATAGTCTTACTTTTAAAAATGGAAATAACTGAAGAGTCTGTAGTAGGTGTAAGAAACTCGACGATATCGTATTATATTCTCATTAAATTTAAATTTAGCACACTTACATACGACAAGTTATCTGGGAAAGATTCCTTGCTGAAATTTGAGTAAAGCAATAATTAGGGGTAAACCGAATGGCAGTTTTGTTAATGTCTGGTATGAAAAATGTAATTTGTTAATGATAGTCAAACTCTAGAAAAGTTGTTTTGTCAGTTATGTCTTTTATTTTCCATTAGTGAGGAGAAAATCTGATATAAAACTGGACAAGAAAAATATGAAAAACTTAGCTCTCTCAATGGAACGACATACGAAAGATAAGGACAATTAGCTGTTACCTTTAAATTGCATCTTTTAGGTAAACAAAATATTGCTAACGTTCAAATTCAAATTCGAGAAAAGTTGCGAATTAGCGGGTTCTGCAACGTCATGTACGAAGATATTTGGACAAAATCGAATTTTTACGATTTCGTTCTTTCGTTCGATTTGAAGCGATATGTGAAAATAAATTTTACGTTGTCATTGTCACTTTTTCTGCTCTATAAGATAATTTAAATTCTCAATCCGACGTTTTGTTTTTGCGCAACCATCATGACTTTACGTTTTTAAATAGTAGTAATATTTTACTTCATGCTTTATTTTTACACACATTCTTTATTAAGAATTTCGGACTAAAAAACTCATCTTCAATGGAAAATTTCCATTGGATTCAAGGACCATTTTTTAAAAATTGTAGATTGTGCTATTGTTGCTCTGGATGAAAGATTTGAACAGTATACTCGTTATAATGATGTATTTGGTTTTTTACACAACATTGGAAATATAAAAAATAAAAACGATGATGAATTAAAAAAATATTGCAACGATCTTCATCTATTTCTTCAAGATGGTGAAAATGCTGATATTGATGGTTACAATTTATTTCATCAGTTAAAATTTTTGTCACAAATTATTCAAGAGAATACAACTCCATTAGATTGTCTAAAACAAATTTGCAAAGATAATATAGACGATGCATATCCCAATACATACAGGGTGTTATGGAAATGACGTATTATATTTAAATGGCTAACTCGTGGGGTGTCCTAGAGAAGCACTACATATATTTTTTTTTAAATCGAACGTTTAAAAAGTGGGGTAATTCACCCGTAAACTCCCATGTCACTCCGCGGCAAAATCATATTACAATGCCCAGCTATGTAATAAATACATGTTCTGGTACAATGTTGCCAACTTGTGTAAAAGTGTAAACCTTAGCGTTAGTAGATTCTTATAAAAATAAATATTTAGCTTAACTAGTATTCAAATAGAAGTGAATCCAGGTGTCAGTACACTAGCAAGTAATCCAGGGCACAAACATCTTCAGTTTTTTTGGTTTTAGTGGTTTAAGTTTATACCCCACTAAAACCCCTTCGGCGTTTTTATTCCAATCACAGAACATTACCCTGTATATCGTCAGAGACACAGAACACATATTGAAACACTGAACAAATTACCATAAATCACTTAAAGAAACACACACATGTCTCCAATTAGTTTTTTGAAGATAGGCACTTGTCACACTAATTCATTACACTTGTAACAAACACACTTGCGTGAGTGTTTTGGTTATAAAATAAGATCAACCATATTCAAACGCAGTCCCGTCTGAAACTAACAAAATATCTGGCAAGCCCGCTACGGCGACCAAACCGACTCGATGTGTTATGTAGGGCTGTTGAAAATAACGACTTTTTTTAACTTCACTTTCTTGGTGAAGATAACGACCTTTTTTTTTTCTTAGAACTCTTAAGTTTTTTTAAGTGTCCAGTGAAGTAGCGTCCTTTTTTAGGCGCCGTGCTGGTACATTTCTATAAAATTAAGTACAATTTTGCCGATCGATACAATAATTTAAAGCTTGGAACAACGCTATTTGAAGTAGTTTGAAGGTTTCCTTCAGTTCGTTCGTAGCGTGTGTCATTTTTAAATTAAAGAAATCGTATTTATTTTTAATTACTTAAACAAATAAATCTAAGCGAGAAAAAAAAGGACCAAAATTAATTAAAAGAACGTTCTTGTGTAATCGTTCCGTGTGACTAGCTGCTATTTGTGAGGTTATAGGAGCGATTTTTTCCTAAAACTTAGTTTTATGAAACTAATAATTGTTTTTAAATAAGTAAAGGTAAGAGAGCAGCATGTGTCTTACAAAATTGCATTTTCTTAAAGAGTTTGAAAGATAACCATTTAAAAGGTCATGACGTTTGATCTATTTACTTTTCTGTACTTGTGACTAATTAGAAATTTTTGTGTGATATTAGTATTATTTGTTTTGCAAAATATTTTTCGCCGTCGGTTTTCTGCAATCATATTTGTTCATAATGATGAAAAATTGTTAAAATTACAATTTTTTTTCTAAAGAGTTTGCTGTGTTGGTATGACATTTTATTGATTGCGACCGTCGTCAGTAGCGGCCATGTAAATTTTCAGATTTCATATAAGGTGTATAATCTCGCTTAATAATTCACAGCGCCCCTTATGGTTATTTTTCTTCAATTTATATTCATCTCAGGATTTGTCGGTTTAAATATAATACGTCATTTCCATAACACCCTGTATAGCATTGAGAATTATGCTAACAACGCCTGTTTCAGTAGCTTCCGCCGAACGCAGTTTTTCCAAATTAAAATTAATAAGAAATTATCTAAGATCAAGTTTGTATGTTATTGAATAAATTGAAGAAATAAATATTTCATTAAATAAAATGACATAAATTATGTTCATGTACCATTTCCTTTTTGCGAGGCCCCGCTAACCCACAGCCGGCCCTGATGTAAATAAGCACATTATTGTAATTATTTTGGTTATTATTGTTGTATTAATGATATAGTTGGTATTAAAAACTATTTTTTATGTAATTATTAACAATAACAATAATGTAACATTTTTTTTTGATTTTCGGGTTACACACAAAAATAATAATAAATACTAGGCGCGAGTTCAGAAAGCATAAAATAAAATATTACGATTATTTAAAAAAGCAAAGTTGATAATGGTTGCGAAAAACCGAAACGTCGCATAGGAAAGACAGCTGTGTATTCTTTGGATTCATTAAAAGTTGATGTAAGAATGTTTCATGAAATAAAATTTATGTTTTTTTAAATAGCTCAAAGCTGAAACATATTAGCAAAACTTTTTGTATAACATATTGTTAGTGCTTTCAATGCGACACTATTTCCTTTTAATCGAAGTTGTATCTGTTATCATTAACGAGATCCCCATCATGCAGGCTCTCCTTATATTGGGCACCCTGTGTATATTTTTTCAGCCACCTTAATTGAGATTAGATAAATTTCTTTATTTGTAAATGCTTAATTGATAATCTCTATTTACTTTTAGTATTACCGTCATACGCATAATATATGAATTTTTAAACTAGTGGAATATTATGCTTGTTCTTTTTGGCGTAGTTTAAAAGAAATAATTATATTTTTATATTCAAAATGTGTAGCGTGTTATATGATATATCCTACTCCTCTGTTACAGTTCACAGGAGGCCACAAAATACCAAACCAACCATATAACGCTGCAAACAACATTTTACGAGACAACTACAAACACCTGATATGTTCATTTTGTACCAAGTATCTGTCGATACCACCAATTTTTATCAGGGACAATGGAAAAATCAATATCTGTGGCAGATGTCAAGACAAATTTGAATCTGGTAGTTTATTGAGGAACGAAACCTATGAAATATTGGCTAAAAATATGAAGTTTCCATGTAGTGAATCGAAGAACTGTGCAGAAGTGCTTGCCTGGGACGAAGTTAGCGAACATGAAAATATTTGCCCATTTCGAGTAATTGAATGTCCACACATACATTGCTCAATTCCTTATGAATTAAGTAACTTGGTCACCCATTTTCTTAGTAATCATAAAGTGTACTCAGGCCATATCGTCTATCATAATTTTTTCTTTGGAAATTCCGATGTTCTATTATTAGATGTAGAGAAAAGTTTATTCTTGGCGTTTTTGACAACAGATGAAGATTTTCTGAGCGTAAATGTTTCAACATTGACTGCTCAAGAAATTAAGTACACATTCGCAATAAGTTTTATTTCAATGGCTTGTAGCATAGACTACAAATCACGTCATAATATTACCGCATATTCTGGTAAACATTGTATTCCATCACTATCTTCTGAAGGTAATTCTATACATATTAAAAAACAATCTCTGGCAGATATGTTAATGATTAACCAGATCGTTGTAAACATCAAATTGGAAATTTCTCGGTCAACCTCAAAGCGAAACAATTCGAACAATTGTTGTAAAAATACTGTTATTAAATCATTAGAATGTCCTGTATGCCTTGGAACAATGAATTCTAATATATTGTTGTGTACAACGGGCCATTCCATTTGTAGGAATTGTAGACAACGAACCATAAACTGCCCTACTTGTAGGGCTCCATTCCAAAATGGCCGCAACTTTGCATTAGAGGCACTTTATGAAAAAATTCAAACAATTTCCCATGATAACGTGCTCTCTGATGATGACCTTTATAATTAACCCTAAATATTAATAATTTGGTATACACTAATGATTAATTTACAAATAAATAAACCATATTGCATTTTTTCGTTGCCTAAGAGGAAAGGATTAACTGGATTAACTGAGTTTAGATTTTAATTAACTTTGAACCTAAATATCTGTTTTAAATATCCATTGTAAATCACAATATACAGGGTCCGCAAGCGAAGCGTGGACGGAAGATTAAATCGTTATCGAAGAACTTATCAACAATACTAAAACAGCTTGAGATATTGGATTAAAAGCGGCATGTTTTAAAAATATTTTACATTATACAGGGTGGCCAAAAAAAGTGTGAGAGCATATTTTTTTAAATGGGACACCCAGTATTTTATTGCATATTTAGGTTCGTATTACTATCATTTATAAGTGCCTCAAATTTTATTTAATTTGGTTTCATAGTTTCGGAGAAATAAATTAGAAACTAAAAAAAAAATTTTTTAGTCCTGAATAAAAAAATGAAAAAAAAACAATCCAGAACTATTTTTTTAACCTCGGCATTGAGTGAAATTTATGACAAGAGGTCTAGAGATACTATGAATGTAATTGCGTTTATTTATTTTATAAATAATTCATAATAAGCTTTCAAAAACACCACATTTTAAAATAGTTTTTCTCAAGTTTTTCAAATGGAATACCCTGTATATTATTTGGCTATTACGTAGAATTCATAGACAATTTTTTTTGTAATACAAGCATATAAGTTATATCCAGCCGTTTTCGAAATAATTATAAATATCATAAATTATGTTGTTTAAATAGAGTTTTTATTGGGAAATTTTGTTATAGGCGACTAGACTAATAATTGTAAACTAAAGGAAATGTTCAAAATAGCTTCCTTTTATTTAATTTAATGATTTTCCTCTACTGCCAACAGAGCTCTTAATTCATGTTCTTCATTAATAACGGGTTTATTGATTATCATCCTTTTTGTGTACGCAACGCTTCGTGTTGCTACAAATCTTTGCAATAACTTCTCAAAGATTTCTCGGTTTTCTCTCAATATCTGGATATCGTTCAGCATACACTCGGCTCGCGAGGAGGCAATTTCTTGCACATTCACCCAGTATAAAAATCATATTTACCATTTCTAAAGTTGTAAAATTCGACATTTTGTGTAAGTTAGTACTTAATTTCGACGACTGAACAAATGTAAATAATTTTATTTGGCTGTCATAGTGACAATCTAAACAAAAAAATCATGGCAACTCGATTTAGAATAAATAATTAAATTAAATAAATAAAAGTAGCAAAAATGTAGGATTTTAAAATTTATATCGAAATAACTAAAATACGGTAAACTCTAAGAGTAACAGGAACCTATTTTGAACACATACTTTAGTTTATAATTATTAGTCTAGTCGCCTATAACAAAATTTCCCAATAAAAACTCTATTTAAACAACATAATTTATGATATTTATAATTATTTCGAAAACGGCTGGATATAACTTATATGTATGCATGTAATACAAAAAAAAAATTGTCTATAAATTCTACGTCAAATAGCTAAATAATATACAGAGTGTCCCATTCGAAAAACTTGTGAAAAATTATTTTAAAATGTGAGGTTTTTGAAAGCTTATTATTAACACCCTGTATAAAATAAATACACGCAATTACATTCATAGTATCTCTAGACCTTTTGTCATAAATTTTACTCAATGCCGAGGTTAAAAAAATAGTTCTGGATTATTTTTTTTTATTTTTTTATTCAGGACTGCAAAACTTTTTTTTTTAGTATTTAATTTATTTCTCCGAAACTTCGAGAAAATAAATGTGGTTGCCATGGAACGCAGCAAAGCCTACTCGTATAATTTGACTATAAAAATACGAAAATAACTAAAAAAATAAGGTGCTCTTTTACCTAGATCCTCGCACATGAATTTATTGTAAAATTTAAAATTGCCCCAAAGTAAACTGCTCTAATTCTTTATATTTAGCAAATATCATTAGAATATCGTTTGGCATTAATTAATAAAATGAAATATACAATATTTTTTTTAACACCCTGTATTTCGAAAATGAAGTGACATGCGAAAAACTTTTATACCACATTTTCGTCTTAAAATAAGGTGAGGATTCACCTCCTTCATTTTTTTAGGAAGGTTAGAAAACACCCTGTATAATATATTTTTATATCGTTTCTGCCTAAGCAAAGTACAATAATCTTCAATTCCCATTTTTTTGTCAAAATGAACATACAGTCAATTTCTTCTTTTCCCTTTTCCATTAAATAATATTAAAAATAATTTTATTGTGAAGGGGAACGCTTTTAAAGAATATAATTAGGCAGACTCATATTTTTTAAATTACTTTACCTGCCTTAGGTACATTTTCCAACTACAATGCAGCCCTGGTGGTTTAACCCTGGAAGGGGTATACGTTACCCTTAAATAATTAAATGGGCAGGGGGTCAAGTGGTACATCATTTTTAAGGTCGATTAAATCTTTTTCCAATAATATAATAATTTGTTATTTTTTGACTACCTAGCAGTTCCCAAGAAATCACATTCCAAAACTGAACTTATCCCTGTAAATTTTTCGGCGGTGACATTGTTCCTGGTAAAGAATTGGTAGGACGTTTATGGATCGTATTTTTGAAAAACTAGTTCAAAATTTCACCCTTAGCAGAGTTAGAGGCAGAGAATAACTGACAAACCGCGCCGTATCCATAGTCTTTCTGTAGGTAGCACAGCCAGGGATCCGAGAAGTTGCTGTAGTCATCTGTGTCAATAGTGTCTTATATCAAAAAAAATCATCCTGTCACGATGTAGGAGAGGTTTGCTCAAATACATGTGTCAATAAACAACTAATCTCCAATTTAAATATCCTTCCTACTTAGAGCTATTTATCCTTATTTAATCGTGCTGCGAGAGCTCAAAGTATTTTAGATTAGATTTAGGCGTTTTGTGATTTTTTACACAAATTAAAAGGAATGGTTTAAAAGTATTATTACATACCTCTACTATTTACTTTATTATAACAATATTTAATTTAATATATGTAGATAGGCAGACATATTTTGCAATAAATAAATTAATTTAGTATTGTTTCACTAAATAGAGATCTGGAAATCTAATGGTAATGAAAGCATTTTTATTCTATTCCCTTCCTTTCTTATTACTTCAAAAGCAGCCCGTTGCGTGGCGCAACCAGCGAAATTTTTAATTGATGTTCTGTAATAGGTCATCAGTCATGGTATAACGATCTAAGAGGAATGATTCAACCCATTGTTGGCGTGGCTAGTGACATCAGCATGATTTTTAAATCTCTTGTGGAGATTTCTATTGCTCTCAGCGTTTTTAACTCTCTATTAAAGGTATTAAAAGGTTTTACGCATTTAATGGTATGTGAAATGAAAGAATAATATCATGGTATTTAGGTATACTTATTTCATGAACATACAACAAAGATTAAAACTAAAATACGATCTAGTTATAAACAAAAACATCTCTCAGCGGAGTGAAATTATGAAGAGTTAAAGAAACTCATAGACTGCTTCAGTAGTTAAATAAACTATATTTTAATTTCCATACATGTTTCGAAAGCATATACCCTCATCAGCTCAGTGGAAAATACTTAAGAAACAAATGTAAACAAAATAAATAAAACCGTATCCATTCTAATTTTTTGTTTTAATCCTTAGGAAAGTGGAATTAACACCTTATATTTCTATCAAATTCTTTGCCTGGTTATCCATATTACAACCGAACACAGCGCACCTCATTTTATGAATGTGTTTTAACCCGAATAAAAAGTATTACCAAGAGTTATTTTTCTTCACATCTTTCTCAATCTACGAGTATAAAATAAGTAGATATTTAAAATAGCTTGTCAAATTTTTCCACTTTAAATTATCAGGTGCCCACTGTGTGCACTTCAAAATTTAGGCTTAGTTACGCGACTGGCAAAATAAGAAAATTGGTTATTATTTTTTAAATTCATGCCCATGTGCCTACCTAAAAGTTCCTGTTTAAATTTAAGAATGCTAACTTTTGGTTATCAAAAAATTTGTCGATACCTATATTTTGTTAACTATTTTGGTCGTTTTCTTATTTTCCGTTAACATTTTCTATAATATATGTTATTTTTAAGAAGTCTTCTTGAGTTTAATAATAAAAAGTTCCTGTTTAGATTTAAAAATGTTTACTATAAGATTACCAACGAATTTTTCTATATATTTTGTTAACCATTTTGTTCGTTTTGTTATTTTTCATTAACAATTTCTATTATTATGTTTTTGTTGAGAAGTTTTCTCGTGTTTATAAAAATTAAAAATTTAAAAATTATATCCTTTAATTTTTTAATATTTACAATCGGAGAGCTAAACTACTCCGCTGGCTAGCGGATCGGTAAGCGCGCAGCGTTGTCGAACTTTTTCGCTCGAGTAAAACTTTCTTCCTTTTTAATAATCTAGCTCTTAGTCATTGACTAGATGAAGGCGTGATAATAGGAGAGTTTGGTAACGGGCTGCCGGACTATTACCTTTAGTTATTGTATCATGGTCATCAGTAGATCCGTATTTATCACCTTGCGAGAAGTATTGGAGGTATTTTTTTTTTGAATCCGATGTCTGGTTGTCTCTGTGACAAAGAAGCGTTGCAAAATTAAACGTTTTTAATGATGCTTTGTATAAAATCACAGTTGTCAGAGTCGTGCTTATTTCTAGCGTCGTCTATAACCAAGAAGCGCCAATTCTAGAGTTTAACTAATTACGATTCCTAGGTAAACACACCTTCCAGAAGTTATTTGTTGTTACGAAAACAAGAGTAAACAAGCAAGATGCCCGAGGGCCAATGCAAATTCTCCGGAAGGCGTTTATTTACTCAGCGATATGAGGATTTAAAAAAATAAACTAGCCGAATATCCGTTGTGGTGAGCTTATTATTTATCCTGAAATATATACAGGGTGTCAATTTGGAAGCTTCCTACCCTGAATATCTCGCATCCAGTAAAAAATATTAAAAATCAGGAAGACCCGTCGATTATATTGTGAAGAGGGACGCTATTTCCAACAACACCATAATTTATTGTTTTTTAGAGTAGTTTCCCAGAAATCGCGTTCTCACAATGAACTTATTCATGGAAACTTTTAGGCGGTAACTTTGCCCTTTGTTAAGTATAGGGCAGGGTATCACTCGGAGTAACTACCTGCGCACTGCTAACCTAAAAACCATAAATCTCAGTCTAGTTACGTCCATGTTTCGGAACGCGATTTCTTTTAAAAAAATAATAAATTATGGAATTATCCGAAAGAGATTGTGCACCTGTAAAACGATATGCTATCGCGCAATTAGTTTGTTGTCTAGCATTTCGAAAATTTTTTAATTGGTAATGAAAAAACAACTTGTAGCTTCCTTTATGAAAAATAAGATTCTCTCTCGCTCACAACATGGATTTACGGTTGATAGAAGTACTGAGACCACCCTACATGAGTTCCACTCTAGGATAGTCGATTCCTTAGATAAGAAGTACTCCGTGATGGATATGTTTTTCGATTTTTCTCGTGCATTTGATGTAGTCAACCATGATTTGTTGCTTGCTAAATTACATAGATACGGCGTCAGGGGAAAGCCATTTCAACTTATTCAATCATACCTACATAATCGGTCTCAGTTTGTAAAAATTAATGGCACACAGAGTAATCGACGTACTGTTGAAAGAGGCGTTCCGCAGGGTTCAATTTTAGGACCATTCTTATACTTAATTTTTGCTAATGATTTGATTGTTTTTTTTTTTAAAGTAAGTGTTCCTATGTTCTCGTAGTCTGCTATGCAGATGACACAAATGTCTTGGTAATTGAAAATGATGAAAGTTCTGTAAAAAAAGCAGCAGCAGAGTTGACAGCTGGCGGTTGTTTTTGACCAGGGTGTAAAGTGGGATTGTCATTTAGAAATATTATCTGTCATGCTTCGCAATGGGTGTTATGCTCTTAATTTTCTCTCGAAGCAGTGTAGTCAACCTGTTTTACTAGCACTATACTATTCAAATGTTCACTCTCATATTCGTTATGCTATAGTAAATTGGGGTTCCAGCTCACAAGTAAATAGAGTGTTCTTGTTGCAGAAATATGCGGTACGTCTTGTCATCATTAGGTTACAGGGAATCTTGTCGAGTGGCGTTCAAGGACTTAAAAATTTTAACTGCGGCTGGTATTTACATTCTTAAGTGTTGTGTTCTTGTATTTAAAAAATAAAACTTATTTTTTGCACACTACAATGGATCACTCTCTCGCATAATACCAGAACAAGAGAACTTCTATTCATAGTACTGCTTTATTTCAAAAGTCAGTGTCATATAACGGATGCAACTTTTTCAGCGCATTGAGTCCTGAGATAAGAAATTCTCCTAATATAAATATTTTTAAGAATAGACTCCAGCATTTATTAATACAAAAACTTGCTATACCATTGAAGAATTCTATCAATGATTGTCGTCGTATTGTGTTGTTGACAGCTTCAATTTTAATTACTAATTATATTTTTTATATTATTAGCTTTATTTATCCTGCAATTATTTTATTGTTTAGACTTTAGATATAGAAGACTTCTGACGTTTCCTTCAATTATTGTACATATATCTCTCTTTTTTACAGTTAAATTGAAGAAAGAAATGAATTATTATTATTATTATTATTATTGACTCCATTCCCATTTAGGCCATTAAGTGTAACACCCCCTCAGGGGGTTAAACCACGACGAAGGTTGCAAATATCCTTTAAAGGCCCCCTTCACAATTAAATTAACGTGTCTACGATTTTTAATATTATTTACTGGAAACGAGCTATTATGGCTGAAAAGTTTTCGATTAGACGCACGGGAAGACTTCCACAATAAAAATTAGTGTTGGAAAAAACCGATGATTTTAATAATCGAGTACTTGATACTCGAGGGATTTTAATAATCGAATGAATCGCTCGAGCGATTAATCATTTGACATTTTTATGACTAAGAAGAATATGTTTATAAAACACCAGGGGTTGTTTTTGTAACTTTTTGAATTTTAGTCTATAGTTTTTTATTAAGAACAGTTGATTCTGATTATTTTAAAATTACATTCTTAAATTTTTTAAGAATTTACAATCGCCGCTGGCTAGCTAGTCGAAACAAAACCCGATGTCGCGATGAATCCACTAACGGATTTGGAATACTTTTTTGTATGCACCTTCCGTTTATATGCTTTTAAGAAAGACGTATGTCGTGTCAGCCTTCTGAGTGTCAAACTCAAACGTCGCCAATCGGCACATTTCGTGTGGCGCGCGAAGAACGGGTATCAAGTGAAGGCAATGATTTGATTTCTCGCCTTAATTTTTTTTTTAACTTGTCAAAATGCGTCTCAGCTACGTTAATCCGAAATCAAAATCGAATAACAACCACTTATCATATAAATAACACACTAAATATTGTTAGTAAGATAAAAGATTTGGGCGTTATTTTTGATTCTAAGCTCCTCTTTGACTCTGTCGTCAATGCCGCTTCTAAAATGTTGGGTTATATCATACGTAAATGTAAACCTTTTTATAATACTGAGCCAATAATTTCCCTATTAAATTCCGTTGTTTTAAGTAAACTAAACTTTGCTAGTCTTGTTTGGAGTCCCAAACAGAAAAGCTATGTTGATTGGTTGGAGAATCTCCCAAATAAATTTATCAAATATCTTTCGATGAAGCAAAATTTTAACATGCCTGACGGCGATGTTTCTTTGGCCCGAAGGCATTTTCGTATAGCTTCTCTGTCTGATCGAAGAAGATCTGCTGATATACTATTTTTATATAAACTTCTTAATAACTTAGTACAAAGTCCTGATATCCTAACAAAGGTCTACATCAATATCCCCCAGAGGTCTCTAAGGCAGTGGCGGCTCGTGACCTATGATAGAGGGGGTTCACGAGTATGGTGAAATT
Source organism: Barypeithes pellucidus (assembly GCA_963991005.1). Classification (NCBI taxonomy): domain Eukaryota; kingdom Metazoa; phylum Arthropoda; class Insecta; order Coleoptera; family Curculionidae; genus Barypeithes; species Barypeithes pellucidus. Next base: position 15,109,857 of record OZ022558.1, read on the forward strand.
TTTCTAGGCGTTTTAAATGTAGAAGAAAAAAAAGAAATAAGAAAATGCGTTAGGTAAAACATATTTTTATTTATTTTTTAATTTTACACAAGGAAATACAACTTTTGAAAAATAAGAAAGGTTTTCTTAGTATGTAGGTATAGCTGTCGGATCTTAACGTCGTCGCATGCAACCCTGGTAACAATATTTCTACAGTCCACTACTAATACTACTAAAGCCATCTACGAGCTATCAAATAACCCAAATGATGTCCATAGTACTACCGCCATCTACGAGTTATCAAGAAAACCGAATGATGTCTAATACCACTACGCCATCTACGGGCTACGTTGTTACCATAGACCGCAACCAAGACGAGAACAATAGTTAACTGTTTTATGACGAGAACGAATCCAGCCACGAGACTGACAAGTTGGCATTCTTCATATTTGCACTGTTTTTTAGTTTAAATCCTTAAATAAAATGGTTTAATATCATATCGAGTATCATTTTTCGAAATACACAACATTTATCGAACCTATACACAATAGTGCTTAAACGTAAAGTCCATTCTTCGGTTTTTAAGTGTAGAAAATTGATCAATAACAGCCTCATTAAATTTGGAATACCCTCTATAATTTTTTTTTCATATATTTCATTTTTAATCTTTCTAATAATGTCCCTAGATTTACCCCTTGTGGTCTGCGTTAAATTAATTTCGGGTTTAGGTGATCCCGCATTCTTATTTTCATAATTTTATTTTTAACATAACTACAAAATATTTGTGAAAAGAACTGATTTGCTTTTGTTGCGCTTCTATAAAATATTTGTTGAATATAAATTCTAAATTCAGGACGCGTTTTAGTGGAAACTTCACGTTAATGAACATACACGGAAACTCAATAAACGACGACGCTATGTTCTTGCCGTTTGCGCTTATGAAATTTACTGATGCAGCATGAAGTATTAAATTAGTTTGCTACTTGATGAAATAAGGATAGCAGCATGTGAGATTATTTTTTTCTACCGCAAAATTGATAAAAGGTATTTAAAGAAATTTAGATGCCGCGCCGAATTGGTGCCTAGTTGTTCTCTCACCGAATTGTTCGCGCCGATGAGTACGTACCTATCACGTATACAGGGTGTTATGGAAATGACGTATTATATTTAAATGGGTGACTCCTTGGGTGTCCTAGAGAAAGTCAACATATTTTTTTTTTACATCGAATATCTAAATACTAAGGTAAAACCCTTTTTACCTACGTACTGTCGCGCCGTTCCATCTGGATTTACTTAGCAACAATGTGGGTCACTAGAGTATACTAACCATGTTGTCAGATCACACCGCGTGTCTCGCCCTTGCTTGTATGCCGGCCGCTCGCCACTATCATTGCTTCAGTATGTTTCGAGACTCGGGATTGAACTGACGCTGTCGTGGTTTCCACGTGCTTGACGTATACGAATTTTAAACGTTTTGTTAGTTGTAGCAGTACTTGACTTTTTTTCTGTTGTGAAATAAATCATAATACTAAATGTTGTGATGTGATTTCAAATATGTGTGATATTATCTACTGTTGAGCTGTTGAAAAACATACTTTTTGTGTTTTATTTTTTTATGGAATTTAATTATAAAACGGATTATTTTAAAATAAGATCGAAGGTAAGAGAGTATGTACCTTAAAAGTGTAGTTTTTTCTTCTAAAAACGCGTGTCAAATACGTCTTGTTGTCCAAAACTGAACACGTGTTCTGTGTTGCAATATGACAACATCGCCTATAATGCGCTAACCTCTCTTGAACCGCGAGACTGCCTCAATAAACTATTGATTGCGAAGGTTCTCAGGAGCGGCCACGTAAATTTTGAGATTTCATATAAAGTGTATATGTCGCTTAATAATTCATCATTCAATTTATTTTCGTCTCAGGATTTGCCGATTTAAATATAATAAGTAACTTCCATAACACCCTGTATACACGTATCGTGAGATTCGATTTGTCATCGTGAGATCCTCCATCCCTGTATACTACCAATAGAAGTGGTATTCGGAGATTTTCTAATGGTAAGTTGTGTGTGTGTTATAATGAGAACGAAAACGTCCGCCAGTATGCAGATGGTGACATCCTACTAATACAAAATGCTTCATTTTCTTGATAGTACCATTCAATCTGAATTAGTATTTTGATATCTAACTGCATTAGGTAAAGTACGATAAATTTTTGATCTGTAATTAAGCGCTCGACGGGGCCTATACCGCAAGATGTTAGGAATGGATTTTCCCAATATTTTTATGCCACAACCAACTGACAAATAAGTAGACTTTAACGTGACAACATGTTAACGTTGACAGCACTTATATTAATCGATAACCGGAGAATAACTATTAATGTGTTTACCAATCAAACAAGCGCTGAAACATTTGAACAATGCAAAAATATTCCAAATAACTTTTTTAAATTTCCTTCATATAACTTTAATTCGAACGCAGAGAAAACTCTTTCACGGAAACGGAATCTTAAAAGGTGACTTTTCTACTTTTCAAAGTTCTCAGTAAATAACGTTTCAAATTTACTCTTTGTTAGACCTGTTCGGGCGTAAAGAAACTAATTACATTCTTCAATGTGAGTCAGTTTCGTTTCCTGTTTTAAAAGTTTTTGTTTGTCAGAGATCTGAATTTTTGATTTATTTTTGATGATCATATTATTGAACATTTAAACGCCTGTAATTATAAATTAGAGAAAAGAATAGCGACTAAACATTCACATTCTCTGATTTGCGAACGCATTTACTAATAAATGCTAACATTTACTGGAGCATAGTCGGAAATATAAAAAAATACGAAATTTCAATGTTTTTTCTCTATAATCTTATACGTGTATAAATCCTTTGACTTTATGTTTTATGTTTTTTGGTTTCCTTTGAAACATTATAATTATTTTCGTTCTTTTTTATCGTTTTCAAATTTTGTTTAGTTTTGGTTTTGTATACTATATTTCTAGCAACTATTTACTAATAAGTGTATAAAATAAAAGAACTGCAATTTTATAAAAAGTTAAATATTGAGAAGAATCAATCAATCATCTTGGAGGTTTTGTTATTTTATTCCACACACTTCACTTGCGTACAGACAACAACTTCTAGTGACATTTTTTAGTGAAAGTTGCTTTCACTAGCGATTGCTAATAATTACTAGTAAAACTAGGCTAATTTCGCACTGATGCAGTGTATAATTGTTTACAGTGACTAGAAATTGTTAATATTCGCTAGATTTAACATACAACATAACATAACAATACTTATGAGCCTCCTTTTAGGTACCCATATTATAAAAGATTTTATGGTCGATTGCTCTCAAATGGCAATGATAAAGAATTAAATTTTTCATGTATTTAATTTCTAAAACTCTATATAACAGACTTGACTTTGTCAAGACCATCAACGTTATCATACGTATTAGTTGCAAATCTCGGTACGATTCCTAAAATAAAACCGATGGAATTTTCGCAATCGTACCAGAAAATGTGTATATACTATATATATATATGTTGTTCTCAATTGCACTAATTTTCAACATCGCGTTGCGGGTATATTCCATATACTCAAAACGCGTATACACACGACGGTTTTCGTGTTATGGATAATAATAAATACCCACAACGCGAAAATACATAACCTTACTTATTTGTTTTGTTTAATTTGTTCGGTTCCAATTTTTAAGTGAAATTTGAATTGAATGAAAAATATCTTTAATTATCAGATAACACAAAGGGATAAAATAATTTTGAATCAAAGAGAGGAATCACATAAGATTATTCAATTCAAGCAACGAAAATGCTATGTGAGTCAAATAAAAGATCCTTTAGAAATTGGAGTGCCAGATGTTGACAAAGGATAACTAACTCCAAGAAATGTATTAGCTAGTGTTTCAGAAATTAATCATGATGAATTGTATAAACTGTTACTGTACTGTAAAATTGTATAAAAAAGTACTGAGAATGGGCCACTGGACAGATTATTTTCAAGGAATCAACTTCTTCAAGTAGATTTGCAGTTCATGTCGCAATCAATTGATAATAATATCAAAAAATACCCTTGCGAATTGCAGCAAATATGTCATCTAAAGGTCTATATCAATATCCCCCAGAGGTCTCTAAGGCAGTGGCGGCTCGTGACCTATGATAGAGGGGGTTCACGAGTATGGTGACATTTTTCTAGGCGTTTTAAATGTAGAAGGAAAAAAAGTAATAAGAAAATGCGTTAGGTAAAACATATTTTTATTTATTTTTTAATTTTACACAAGGAAATACAACTTTGGGTAAATAAGAAAGGTTTTCTTAGTGTGTATAGCTGTCGGATCTTAACGTCGTCGCATGCAACCCTCGTAACAATATTTATACAGTCCACTACTAATACTACTAAAGCCATCTATTACCTATCAAGAAAACCGAATGATTTCTAATACCACTACGCCATCTACGGGTACGTTATTAAGCGCAACCAAGACGAGAAAAATAGTTAACTGTTTTATGACGAGAACGAATCGAGACACGAGACTGACGAATTGGCATTCTTCATATTTTCAGTGTTTTTTAGTTTAAATCCTTAAATAAAATGGTTTAAATCATATCGAGTATCATTTATCGAAATACACAACATTTATCGACCTTACATAATAGTCCTTAAACGTAAAGTCCATTCTTTGGTTCTTAATTGTAGAAAATTGATCAATAACAGCCTTATTAAGTTTGGAATACCCTCTATATATTTTCTTCTCATATATTTCATTTTTAAATTTTCTAATAGATCCCTAGATTTACATTTTGTGGTCTGCGTTAAATTAATTTCGGGATTGGTGATCCCGCTTCTTCACTTCAATTTTTTGCTCCAAACTCAAAGAGTTAAAGTTATTTCTTAAATAGTCCACCGTCAACTATTGAATTTAACTTAATAAATATATAATATTAAAATATTAAAACATACACGCTCGAATTTCTAACTAGATACACGAATAGACAACAGCGCGGTGCACACAAAAACTATGTGCCTTTTCCATTTTAAATCGCCATAGCTCTGCTATCCCCCGCTACCACCCGCCACCTGTTACTACAGAGAAACTGCACTACTTAATCGCACGTGCGAGCAAGTCTCGTCATAATCGTCATTTACCTCGACCGAGGCAGGTTGCCGGATCTATACAGTTTGGTTTGACGGGATGATAAAATATTATGGAGGGTCGGACTTTTTTAGTTTGACGGTACGATAAAATAAGAGGGAGGGTTGGACTTTATACGATAAATAATATTCAATGAATATAAATTAATATATTTTATTCGTTTTGTTTTGGGTGTGCACCGGGGAAGAACCGCCACTGAAATAGATCCTTAAAACATGTCAGTATTTTTATTTTACATATTTTTTAATTAATTTTTTCAATTTATAGATTTTTCGCTTCATGGGCATTTATTATTATCCATAACAGGAAATCCGTCGTGTGCCTTCGATTAAAATCGTGATTTCGCGTCATGGATTGTTAATTTACCCACAGCGATTAACGATTTGTCAAATTTTTAACCTTTTATATTTTTATTCTTACGAGATACCCTCTAATTCCTTACTTAATTTATATAATTTAAGGAACTTTATTTGAAATTGTATTTATGCTTTAAACAGTGTATCTATCAAATACGAAAAATAATAATTTGTCGTCCTGACTTCGAACTTGTTAAAGCTTCGTTTTCAAACTTTAGTTGTTTAACAGTGTTATAGTAGAATATTGACCTTATAACAAACTAAAGTTCTTTAGTAACTTTAAATGGCAAAGTTTATATTGACTTAAACATATAGATTGAATAGAATAGGAAGGAAATATATAATTTAAATTGACGCAAACATAAAATATATCACTTTAAGTTAACTTCGCACAATCATAATGATATACGAGGAAGTTTTAAAGAATATTTCCAGCCTTCGTGGTTGTATGATGTATCTCTGTATCTCTGTCTGACTTTGTTGACAATTGAAAACCCTGCATCCCATTTTTCCTTCGTTTGAACCTGAATGCACGCCCCTGTCAAAAGTTGTAGTTTTAGATCAGCGTTCCTCAAACTTTTTGACCACGGACCCCCTTTTGATTTTAGAATTTTGTTGTGGGCCCAGAACTAATTCTAGGACAGAATGCTATGCCTAATTAATTAGCTTTAGTTAGTTAGTTCTTATTCAAATGTTATTGTTTTTAACAAATCAAAGAGCATTAATAAGCAGAATAATATATCACTGGCTGCAGCTAATGTTCTTAGGCGCCTTTTACGCACGCGTTTTGCGTTGCGCGATACAAATCGCGGCGTTTTCTAAAGAAATTTTTATGTTGGACGAGATTAAGAACAATGTCTTTAGAAAACGCAGCGATTTTTATAACCCGATACAAGATAAGTGCATAAAAGCGGCCTTAGTGAGATGCATGGTATAGTTGTTGCAGAATTATACCGTTGACTCTTACTGCCATAAATAAACTACCTGATTAAACCCTATTGTATACGCCTGAACCTCTTCAAAGCTCAATAAATGGGATCAGGGCCGACTTGAAAATGTATACCACACCACATGATTTATTTTTATAATTTAAAATAAATAAATAGGAATTTTTAGTTTTAGGTACCTATAATATATATAAAATAATGATAACAATTAATGATAATTGAAAATAATATAATTTAAAAGTATGTATAACTATTAGGATAACAAGTACAATAAAAATTAATTAAATTCTAAGAAGCTATTGATAATTTATTAAAAAATTAACTCTGTATCACTATCACTATCTTCATCTAAGCCTAAACTTATAATTAAGGGTTGAACATTTGTAATCATACAATTGTAAGAATTTTCCACCTTAAGTACATGCTGTTATATTTCTTTCATCTTTAATCAGCCGCTCATTGAGGGAAATGAAAGTGGGTACAGTTTGTGACTCATACATTTGGTAAATCTTTCTTCTTAATAAATCCATGTCATTTTCGTCAATGTTTCTAAATGTGCCAGAATCACTCCGATTTTTTCTAGGATTAACAGGTTTAAGTACTATGTCTCTTACCGAAGATAAAGGAGTTTTTGTCAAAGTAGACGTATCTGCTAAAGCATCCATCGAATTAAAATTTCTACCCAACAACGATTGATACACATTTTTAATTATTAGTGTGGCATCGGTAGATAAATGCTTTCTTTTAAAAATTACACTTGAAGATGCCCCCCTATCAGCACAATTCCAAGGACGCCACATTCTACCACTAATAAAGATTAAAATTATTAAAAATCACTTTGTATTTATATATGCATCAGGCATAGGTATAAATTGAATTTGTATACCTGGTCCGGCTCTGCTCGAAAAGGTTTTAAAATTTGAGATTTCTTTATTTATTTTATGGTCGAAGGGATAATCAGGTTTTATTGCAGTCAAAAGATCAACGGTATAATTCTGCAAATAGTATACCACTTTTTACTTCCACACAGCTACTTTACGTTGAGCTTGATTTGAAGAAAGCTGCAGCCTTATATAGCTAATTCTGCATTAAGTCGATTACGATATTTTGTTTTTGTTACATTTTATTTCCACTTGTTGTTCGCGGACCCCTAAGTAGTTGCTCGCTGACCCCAAGGGGTCCCCCGGACCCCATGTTGTAAAACTGGCTTTTTCCAATTCCAGAAAATTAATGAATTTTATTTCCGTCAAAATATTCTAAATAATTTAATAAGGAAATTGGATCGAAGGTTGACGTACTCTCTCAATATGCTTCATCAGCAAAAAGTCATGATAACGGCTTTACGGGCATCGCAGGCAAGAGATTAGATGGTTTAAGAATGACGCAATGTAGCGCTGGGAAGGATGAAATAAAAAGTTTTTTAGAAATCGGTTTTCAGGCATCCCCAGAACCGCTCTCATTCGCGATTTTATTTTTTCAAGACGGGAGCCCCAATGGTGACTACAGGTTTCAGCGTATTTTTACATCAAGAATTCCGAGAACAGTAAACCGCGGATTTTCCCTAAGAAGATTTTTATCTTCGCCTACTCGTGTTTCCGGGAATACTGGACTGTCATTAAGCACTCGTAGTTTCCGTGCGAGTATAAATAACTTTGGAGTCTCTTCAAACACTCGTATGTTTCGGTGCGAGTATAAAGAGCTCTAAATACGCAAGGACTAACCCTTAAATCAACCCTCAAGACAAAGACTTAAAATTAAATAAAACTAGCCCTCCGTGTTCCAATATAATAATGTGCATTGTTATTATATACATCGGGCGTGCCCGAGCCAATACAATCAAAAGTATAGTCTGAACATCAGTTAGGCCTCGTCCTACGTTCAACTAACTATACTTTTAAATTAAAATCATTCATTCTTTCTTATGGCAAATTTTCCCTCATCTCTTCAATTCCTCTGGTGGACTGCTGACATCTTCCAGTTAGCGGGGAAAGGATGGTGGGCCCACCCAAGACCGACTGACACGTGCGTGTCAAGTCGGCAATGGCATTACGCATGGCATCCCTGACATTAGAAAAATAATCGAAATCGTAATCGTAAAGAACAGCGTTCGTAAAAACTAATTAAGTAAGCACGCCTTCAGATTGCGGTGGATTTTTTCATTACTTGCTAAGACTGGCCACTTTACCCATAGTGTCGACCAGTTCTAATATTTTTAAAATTAAAATTAAAAAGGCTTAGAAGTTAGATAGGCTTTAAATAATCAATTCCTGGGTGGGGGAATACACCTTCGGATGGAAGCCAATAATGGGACAACATTAAAATTTCCAAATTGCCATGTAACAAAATTCTGGTCAAATAAGATTCAAAACTAAAATTCTATAAGGGAGAAATTGGTTATACAGAGGTTATCAAAAAACGTCCCACGTAAAAACGCGCAGATAAGGAGAACGTTAGAGTTACCTATCAACTACTAAGCGCAAAACGGACGGACGTTTCGGGCTACGTACTCCACTCATATCATGGTATAATGTACGTACGTTCCGCGTGAAAAAATTCCTTCGTGTCTTTTTCTCAATTAGGCGACACAAAGTTTGATAAACGCTGTTTTAGATTATTTTATATCCATATAGGAACACTTGCCTTGGCATGTGGAATTATCAAACCTGACCGATTTTATTTACGTTTCAGTCGCAGCATTTTTATACTGCCGAGTAGCTAAAAGATTTCAAGCAAATATTCTTGAACGAACGTAATAGAATAGGCAACCAGCTAAACGCGTAAAACCATTTATTTTCCTTGTGGAATGGAAAAAGGTAACAAAATTAATGTGGGTAATATATATTATGACCTAGTAACTTTAAAGTCATTTTAAACCCGAATGCCTTTATCTAGAAAACAATTTAGATCGAGATAAAATAAATCTGGCGAACATAAAGAAACCATAGGATTTGTAGGATAACCATCCTGAAATAATTCTGCTCCTCTGATTTGTTGTTATTTGCTTGCTATAGTTTTTTGAAAATTTTATTAGACTGACTACCGGCATTATAGAACCTAATGTTTTAAAAATTATTTAAAGTAGTTCATAGACCGTGAGTAATGAATCATAACCCAAGATCACTAACTAAAAGGGAATAGTGATTATTTCAATTATTTAAAAATGGTATGATAATGATTGTTTTACTACATAAAGTCTATACATTATAAAATTACATCTGCGTCAGCCTTAAAAACGCATTTAAAGCATAATAGATCATCTGCGGATTTCCGCAATACGTTTTGAATTCAATGACATGTTAGACAATGAAAAAAGTTGCAATCGTAGTTGAAGACCCATTAAAAAAAAATTTATTTTATATGTCAATCAAGTGTCAATCTTTATCATTCAATTTGAATTTATTTCTAAAGTTTTCAGAGCCATTTCATCGTACTTTTGTGTTTTCGGTAAGTATTTATGGACATTTGTTATTAATATAACCTTAATTTTTTTTTATGACCAAACACAAGCTCTATAGGAAATATCCTTTAGGGCACTCTGGGAGTGGTGCGTGTGTGAATAAAGCGATTCACGTTGGTTTTGAATCGTTGGAGGTTATATTCGTTGGGAAAAAAGACCTCGGGAAGGTCGTTTCATAAGGATGAAGACCTCCAGATGAAGGATTTCTTAAATAATGAAATTTGAGGAGTACCAAGCTCAACCACATATGGATAGGCGGCATTGGTTCGTCGTGTATTTCTGCTATTCGCCGCTCTGGATCGAATTAAGAGAGCAAGGTCAGCCGAGCACTTTCCATGAAAATATCTGTAAAAGAGAGTCAAATTCCCAACCTGCCTTCGATGTTCTAGGCTGTCGAGGCTCTTTGTCAGCTCGCGGTCTCCGATCAGACGAATAGCTCTCCTTTCGATGAAATCCAGTAGCCGAAGAGTATGTTTGGGTGCCGAGCTCCAGACATGAGAGCAGTACTCTAGTGATGGTCGAATCTGGGCTTTGTATAGTGTCAAAAGTTGTCGAGGTGTGTACAATACTTTTTGGTTCGTAAGAGTACACCAAGTTTATGAGAAGCTATCTTGGCGATTCCCACAACGTGGTTATACCAAGACATACTTCCTCCCAGATTGACGCCCAGCAAATTAATAGAAGGTTCTGTAATGTTAACCTTTTTAGAGAAAACTGCTGCCTGGGGTTATTAGCGTTAAATTAGACTTGGTTAATGTCACCCCAAGCCAAAATTTCTTCCAGGTTTTTGTTAAGGCGTGATACTTCATGCTGTCTGCGAAGATGTGCGTCGGCAGCCGATGTTTGTGCATTCAAAGAGAAAGATGAGATAAGTGTGCTATCGCCCGCAAAGCTAAAATGTAGAGTAAGAGAGACGAACGCCGGCATTGATAGTGAAGGTGTCTGAGAGAAATCCGTCAATCGCAACTTACAGAGAGCGGTTCTTAAGAAAGCTAGGCAACCATGCACAGAATCGACTGGGCATACCATAGGATCGCGGTTTTTTTTTTTTTTTTTTTTTTTTTTTAAAGGGGATTAGGAAATCTCTCTCTAGACACCTAGTCAATATCGACCGTCTTCTGACCAGGTAGTGTCTGCCTCCTTGGACTAAAACCCTTCCCCCTCTCTCACACTTTACACCGGTATCCGCTCTCGCATTACTTCGATGGATAGGATCGCGGTTTACTTAGAAGTCCAATGTCCATGATCAAAAGTTTTAGAAATATCCAGTGCAACAGCCCGAGACTCCCCGTGATGTTCGATTGCGTTTCTTTGGAATTGGCTGGACTCGCGCTGTCTTCCAGCTGGATGAAAATATTCCTTTTTTGTAGGATAAGTTGAAAAATCTACAAGATACTGGTATTAGTTCATCGGCGCATCTCTTGAGAACTAGAACAGGAATTTCGTTTGGACCAGACGCTCTCATGGCGTCGCGCCCTTTCAGGATTCGTTTGACAGGACGCTGACGGAACACGATTTCAATCATTTCGGATTGAACAGCTGGAAATTTACAGTGGAATGCGAAGAAAATAGTGCAGCAAGTAAGTTTGTTTTTTCTCCGGCTGTGGATCCTATTGTACCATTGGAACGTGTTAGAGGTGAACTTGTTGATTTGGTAAAATTTTCGCTGACGGCCTTAGCGACTGACTGAAAGGACCTTGATCCATTTGGACTGTCAAGAAGTTTGTTTTTAATCCTCGCGTTATGGGGTTCTTTGTTTCGTTTTGTTTTGTTTTGGTCTATTGTTAGTTTACATTCTCAGTGGTAGCGGTTTTACGCCACTGTCGGTAAGCCAGTGTTTTGTAAGTTATGTCACATCATGTCGAAAATTTCAGGGCTGGCTAAAGTCTATGGATGTAGTATAAATGGCGACCGAGGTTTGATTATGATACGCGTATGATAAAAAATAGAACGATAGTTTTTCGCCATTTTCTTCAACATTTCCATATTTATCGGAACGACAGGCACGTCTATTATAATGTTTATGAAATCAGTCATGTGAAGGGGGGGCGCTATTAAAGAACACTTGCAGCCTTCGTTATTTAATCTCCTAGGAGCGACCTACCAGAAATAAATAATTTAAGGTGTTATTTTAAAGAGCTTAATAGAATAATAGAATTTTAATAAGTTTTAACATTTAAAATAATGTACTCTTGACCCTCCCTGTCCATTTACGATTTTAAGGGTAACCCCTCCTGGATTAAACCACGAAGCCTGCAAGTATTATTTAAAATCATCCACCGTCACAATTAAACTGACTTGTCTTTCCGATTTTTACTATTATTTATTGTAAGAGAAATATTAACGGTGGGATTTTCAAATTGATATCCGGTAAAAGCAACTTCTAATCTAATTATAGACCGAGAGTACCGTTCAAAATAAATTTGTATTATGTCACCTTATAAATAATCGAACAATTAGTTTCACTTGCACCTCATCCAGAATGTAGGCACCGTGAAGCAAAAGGTTGACGAAATTCGTTAAAGTCACGTCCCAGTTTCGTCATGTAATCACGTTAAGCTCTTTAAACTTCGTACATGACGACCCATCGATTTAATGCAAGCGTTGTTTTATATAAACTTTGGATTACAATAAGCTCCTTAACTCATAACGAAATTATCGCTTGAACTTAATCGTAATAGGTTTCGTCCCATTTAAATCATCTAGTTCATATAGTTTTATTACAATAAGGGGATTTATCTCAGTCTATGTTTATCTTAATACATCTAAAACTCATCAATTTAGGTGTTGGTTGGGTTGAGGGCTACATGTTTTGTCCGTCGATCTCATTCTGAATAAATACGGCATATTTCGTTCAGAGTTTTCCCTTATATTTTGTCAGATTTTTTTTTATTCACCTAGTGCTGCAATATGCATTAACATTTTTTACAACTTATACAGGGTGTTATGGAAATGACTTATTATACAGCGTGTCTTCGGAAGTTTTTACCAAATGGGAAACTTTTTAATTATTAACTCTACGAAAAAAATGCTTCTTCCTAAAAAATCCTGCTTGGTGAGAAAATAAATTTGCACAAGAATATTTGTATGTTGGACATACAAGGTGGCTTCAAAAAGCACCGGGTTTAAAATTTATAAAAGACGTCGGCTATATTTACAAAACTAATAGTCGTAAAGATTTGGTAATAAATATTTCTGGATAAGTAGGCTTTGAACAATTGATTGTTGTTGGTAACAGAATAGGCGTTTTAGCAGTGACAGTTTGGCAATTATAATTTCTGTTTCAAAACGTGAACTTCTTGTTAAAAAAAGGTTTTTCCGTTTCTTAGTTACTTTAAACAATAATAGTGATGATTAAACTGGCTGTTAATGAAAAAATTGAAATAGTTCTTATTGTTGGCGATAATTATAAGACGCATCGCGAGGCTGCTGACATCTTTAATACTAGACACGCAAATAAACATATTAGCCACGTTACTGTCGGCAATATCGGCAATAAATTTGAAAATACTGGCTCTGTCGAAAATAATTTCAAGAAGAAATATGCAATTCGAACACTTACTGAAGAAAATCAATTACAAGTATTGCAAGGGGTTGTGGAAAATCCAAAAATTTCATTGGAAGGAATAAAAAAGACAGTTTAAAAGTTTAAACGAAGGTTTATAACTCTAATGTGCTGTCAAATCAAAAAATCTGGCTTACCGACAGTGGCGTAAAAACCCTACCACTGAGAATCGTACCATCTTTATTACAGCTCGAAGCCAATGTAAGCTAACAATAGATCAAAGCAAAGAAGCCCATAACGTGAGAATCAAAAACAACCTTCTTGCCTGTCCAAACGGATCAAGGTCCTTTTGGTCAGTCGCTAAGGCCGTCAGCTTCCACCTCTAACACGTCCCGATGGTACAATAGCATCCACAGCCGGAGACAAAGCAAACTTACTTGCTGAACTATTTTCTTCGCATTCCACTGTAGATTTCCAGGGAAGAACACCACCCGACATTCCTGCAGTTGAATCCGAAATGACCGAAATCGTGTTCCGTCAGCGTCCCGTCAAACGAATCCTAAAAGGACTCGACGTCAAAAAAGCCACTGGTCCAGACCAAATTCCTATTATAGTTCTCAAGAGATGCGCCGATGAACTAACATCAGTATTTTGTAGACTTTTCAACTTATCCTACAAAAAAGGAATAGTTCCATCTTGCTGGAAGACGGCGCGAGTCCAGCCTATTCCAAAGAAAGGTAAGAGAACCCTGCCTAACAACTATCGACCAGTCGCATTGCTTCCAGTTATATCAAAAGTAATGGAGGAAGCTATTAACCAACATCTTCTAAAGTACCTGGAAGGCTTCAACATTATCAGCGATCATCAATATGGTTTTCGGAAGTCCAGATCAACTGGAGATCTTCTAGCTTATGTCACCCATATTTGGAACAACGCAATCGAACATCATGGGGAGTCTTAGGTTGTTGCACTGGATATTTCTAAAGCTTTTGATCGTGTTTGGCATGAGGGGCTTCTAAGTAAACTGTGATCCTATGGTATGCCCAGTCGATTCTGTGCATGGTTGTCTAGCTTTCTTAAGGACCGCTCTCTGCAAGTGGCGATTGACGGATTTCTCTCAGACACCTTCACCATAAATGCCGGTGTTCCTCAAGGGTCCATATTGTCTCCCACTCTCTTCTTACTCTACATTAACGACCTTCGAGTAAAAACTAAAAATCCGATATTTAGTTTTGCTGACGATAGCACACTTATCTCATCTTTCTCTTTGAATGCGCAAGCGCACATCTTCGCAGACAGCATGAAGTATGACGCCTCAACAAAGACCAAAGATATTTTGGCTTGGGGTGACAGTAACCAAGTCGAATTTAACGCTAAAAAAACCCAGGCAGCAGTTTTCTCTAAAAAGGTTAACATTACAGAACCGGAAATAGTCATGGCCGGACAAGCAATCCCACTGGCTTCATCTATTAATTTGCTGGGCGTCAATCTGGGAGGAAATATGTCTTGGCATAACCACGTTGTGACAATCGCCAAGATAGCTTCTCAGAAGCTTGGGGTACTCTTCCGAACCAGAAAGTTGTACACATCTCAACAACTTTTGACACTATACAAAATCCAGATTCGACCATCACTAGAATACTGCTCTCATGTCTGGAGCTCAAACATACTCTTCGGCTGCTGGATTCCATCGAAAGGAGGGCTATTCGTCTGATCGGAGACCACGAGCTGACGAAGAACCTCGACAGCCTAGAACATCGAAGACAGGTTGGGGATTTGACTCTCTTTTACAGATATTTTCATGGAAGGTGCTCGGCTGACCTTGCCCTCTTAATTCCGCCCAGAGCGACGATTAGCAGAAATACACGACGAACCACTGCCGCCCATCCATATGTGGTTAAAGCTTAGTACTCCTCGAACTTCATTATTTAAGAATTCTTTCATCTGGAGGACTACATCCTTGTGGAACGACCTTCCCGAGGTCGTTTTTCCCAACGAATATAACCTCCAACGATTCAAAACCAACGTGAATTGCTTTTTGCGCACACGCACCACTCCCAGAGTGCCCTAAAGGATTTTTCCTATAGTGCTTGTGTTTGATCATAAAAAAAAAACAGCCGTATTCACTATATGGTTTAACATATTTTTTTACTATTTCAAGATGTAACATAAAAATGGTCACTGACAGCGCTACTACAAATGAATAAATTAAATAATAAAATGAATGAACGAAACCACTCATTTAGTGCCCTAGTGCATATCCATCAATGATAAAAAAATGTACGTGTTATTTTCCTATAAATTTGTTTAATACTGATTATTCGAAATTAATATAAACAACCTTCGTATATTCGACTTATATTTCTGTCTGTATCGCAGCCTTTCATCCCGACAGGAATTTATATTTATTTGGTGAAAGGTCCTGTGAGAAACTGGCGTTAGGATTTCTCATTTTGACGGTCTAATGCTTCGCTTGACGAGTTGACGAAATAAGTTTCTATTTCATATCGTTTGTTCGGCGTGCTAAAGAGCTTGTTAACAAAATTACTCAATGAAATACAATAAAAGAAAAATCTAAACAAGGAAAATAGCGGACTTAAAACAGTTTATTGACTAAGGTTCGTATATTCCAATAAGCCAAGAATATTGTATAACTGAGAACAAAGAATAAATAAAGTTTTACGTGAACTAATATTAACTGAAGAGTTTTACGTATAAAAATTTTTTTTTTTCTTTGATCCAACACAAGCACTTTAGAGCACTCTGGGAGTGGTGCGTATGCGCAAGAAGCGATTCACGTTGTGTTTGAATCGTTGGAGGTTATATTCGTTGGGAAAAACGACCTCGAGAAGGTCGTTCCATGAGGATGAAGTCCTCCAGATGAAAGAATAAAGTTCGAGGAGTACTAAGCTTAATCACAGCCGAGCACTTTCCATGAAAATATCTGTAAAAGAGAGTCAATTCCCCAACCTGTCTTCGATGCTCTAGGCTGTCGAGGTTCTTCGTCAGTTCGTGGTCTCCAATCAGACGAATGGCCCTCCTTTCGATGGAATCCAGTAGCCGAAGAGTATGTTTGGGTGCAGAGCTCCAGACATGAGAGCCGTACTCTAGTGATGGTCGAATCTGGGCTTTTTATAGTGTCAAAAGTTGTTGAGGTGTGTACAACTTTCTGGTTCGGATAATTTATAATAGGGGATTTCAAATGACAAATGTAAAAATAAGTTTATTATGCAGGGTGGTATGGAAATGAGATATTATATTCAAACCCGCAAATCCTGAGATGAAAATAAATTGAAGAAAAATAAACATAAAAAAATTGATTTATTAAGCGAAATATGCACTTTATATGAAATCTCAAAATTGACGTGGCCACTATTGAGGACGTTGCAACACAGAATTATAAACGCACGAGATCAGTTTTTAACAACAAGACGTCTTTGACCCGCGTTATGATTTCTTTATCAAACTTTTTAGAAAAAACAACTACAATTTTAAGGTACATTTGATACGACTTGGAGTTGCTTTGGCGCAATAATTCTTTTAAGAGCTAGGGGTATTATGACGAACACCCCCAGAGCAACCGCTGTTGGTAAAATTATTTAATGTAGAAAAATGAAGACAATGAGCGACAGTTTTTCCAAGTTAAAGGGAGAGCTTGAGGTGCGTAGCAGCCGGCTAACTACCCGCGACAGAAGATCCCTTTTGCGCCACCAGCTTAAGCTAGATTTAAGCTGGAAATCTCCCAGATGTTACGGGGATCCCCTTAACTTGAACCCACTGGTCGACACCACTGTATATTATAAAAAAAAAATTAAAGTGCAGTGAACTAAATAAAACGCATCGTAAAAATTAATTGACTTGTCATATATTAAGAAGAAAATAAAGATAGAAATGAATATCTAGCTTACAAAAACCCAGTGTTGCCCTGTAACAATGATGGTTAGTAAATAAAAACAAAGAAATTAACTTATTAACTAAAACGATACCATATGTTGCGTGTTGGTCAAAAAGACTCTAGTTGGGGTAGACTAGGCAGGTGTTATCCTAGGAGGATAACACAGGTTGATGTTAGCCAGGTAGAACAACAAGTTGACTTTTGACCCCGGTCGGAGGACCCTAGGAATATAAACACTCTCTAGTATAATGATATAAAAATAAAAACAAAGTGATTAAAGGAAAGCCAAAAGCATTTAAAATACCGTTACAAAATCCTGAAGGGAAGCAAAGAGTCTAAATATTATTAATCAAATTACAAAGCAGCAAGAATTCAAAACAAAAAGTTCCATCCGTCACTGACTATCATCAATGACAACTGGTACGCAATAAAATTTTATAAATGTAAACAAAATAATTAGTCTTAACACATTATCAAATTTAAAATAAATTAAACGAGGATTGTTATCAATCCAGGTATCCACAATCAAAATTGGAATTAATAAATAAATCACTGAGCAATATTAAAGTAAGTCAATTAAAGAAAAATCAGATACAAAATATCCATCAAAATATCATCACATAAATCAATTAAAATAACCAAAAGAAATAAGTAAAGACCAATATGCCCGCTTTTGAAACCGCACTCCAACAAAACTAGAAAGATAACTGAATTTAAAGCCTGATGCTTGAATGGTTCTTTTTTTTTATCACCAGGTGGTAATGACTATTGAAATTATAAAATTGAGCCTAAATGCCTCATTCAAATAAGTAAGAACTCCTGCAGTTCATTCTATTATAAAATACCATGATTAAAAATAAAAGTCCCTTTGGACCTCGGAGGCTCGTAACCATTCTAATACCTCATTAATAAAGTAAGAATTAAAGGAGTAGCAACAATATTAGTGCTGTTTCAAAACGGCATACCACACACTATAACAACTGACGTAGAGATATAACTATATACATATGTACGATGGGTAATAAGGCCAATATTTATTTAAAATCTAACACAACAAAATTCAGCAAAGCAAAGAACTAGTCATAATGAATTAATAAATTACTATTACATCAAAGCTACATAATATTGTCACTGATAATTAAAATTCCACACTGTAGAACTAAAAACAGAAATCTTGGCCCTATCCTCCTTCGTAGCATAAATCACAATTAATACATTGGTTCCCATGACCCTCGTCACTATACAAATTTTTGCTTAATGAAGGAAACCTTATACTTAAAAAAAAAAGTTCAAATTGAGACATATCTATTCAAATTTATTAATTTCGATAATTAGTCGGTCTGGAGACCTAATAGACAAAATGAAATTAATATCTGAGTATTGAAAAATAACGAAACTAGCATTAAATTTTAGCCAGAGAGAATTTTACAGTCAAGCACGTGGCGTGCGAATTTAAGAAAATTGATAATAATTTTAATGAAATTTAATAAAACCCGAAATTAAGAAAACTAAAACCGTCGCTGATTTACTAGTGAATTTAGTAGAAAGTATTATGCTGGACCAATGAACCATTATTTAAAGCAAAATAAAATGCAAAATATAATATACCTTATCAGATGTTCAAGGGTTCTTTATAGATGCCCAAAATGGCCTCCGTCAGGAAATGGTGCCTTCAATGTCAAATCAAGCAGCCCGCAAATAAATCCCAAAGGGAAAATATGTGCAGCTCCAAAACCAAAGGGAGATTTGCACTATTTTTACACTTTTTCGAAAAACTAAATCGCCTCACGGCAGGGAATACTCCCAGGTATTTTTCGAAAAACTAACGGCTTGTGGCCTCTTTGACACTTGACTTTAGAAAGGGCCGATTTCCACGACTTCCGCCCAATATATCTGATTTCTTTGCACAAAAAAAAAGAATAAAATGACAGGTTTCTCTAATACCGATATACCGATCAGGTGACACGGGAAAATAAGCAGAGTGGTACATACCAAACTAAAGAAATAGAAAGCAACCGTGTTCATAGACACCCGATGTTGCGGATAAACTATAGTCGCAGCTTTGACAAATTATCGATACTCTAACCATATAAGAATAACAGCGAAGGAGAATGAAATTGTAACAGTACTATGCATCTCACCAAAAACGAAAAACCCTCTCTTTTGTATATTACAACAAAATCACGATCTACTTTCAAGCCGTGCAACTCATTCAACAGCGGTGAAAGGAATGCAACTAGAAGATATAACCTCTGCAAACAGCTGTCACTCAGACTGAAATAAACAAAGCACCCCGAGAGATAAAATTCGCAAAAACCAAAGTAAGAGATACATACAGAACGCCGGAATCCCACGGAAAAGATACAGGTGAGTCTGAATTATTGTTGTGCAAAGGCCTACAGAGAGAAATGGCCTTTAAATCAGAGAAAGAATGCATACAGAACCAACGGTAAATTTTCAGAGATGGTTTTAAAGCTTTTAGATGCCCATAACTGAGGGAATCAGTCCTGAGAACCCAAGATGAACCCAGAATGAAGTCCTACAACCAGTGCAGACTCTTCCCAAAAAGTATTACGCTAGATACAGCATGTGAGAGACATCCATCAGGTTTTACGAGACATATCGGAGACAAAACCCCATAAAATCAATGCATATCACATGGCAACGCCAGGATGTAAGGTTAGTACTGCAAGCCTGTCACTGTATATCTATAAAAATCAAAAGTTCAAGGCAAAATTACTACGAATAAATAACAAAGTATCTAGTGACTAAATCAAACCGTTACACATTTACATACCTACTTACTTACCTTTGATCTTCTTTTAAAATAATCCGTTTTATAATTAAATTCCATAAAAAAATAATACAACACAAAAAGTATGTTTTGCAACAGAACCAATAGTAGATAATATCACACAAATTTGAAATCACATCACAACATTTGTTATTATGAATTATTTCACAACAGAAAAAAAATCGGGTAATGCTACAACTAACAAAAGGTTTAAAATTCGTATACGTCAAGCACGTGGAACCCTCGACATTCCATCCCCGCATCTCCAATCATACTGAAGAACGATAGTCGCGTGCGGCGGGTATCTAAGCAAGGGCAAGACACGCGGTGTGATCTGACATCACCGTTAGTATACTCTAGTGACTCACATTGTTGCTAACTGAATCCAGATGAAACGGCGCGACAGTTTGTGGGTAAATAGGGTTTTTACCTTAATAGTTAGAAATTCGATTTAAAAAGAAGTATGTAGACTTTCTCTAGGACACCCTAGGAGTCATCCATTTAAATATAATAAGTAATTTCCATAATCTTGGCGGTCGATATCGCAATCGTTTCGATGTGGGAACTCGGAATTGTCTTTTTATACATTTTGAGAGGCCATGTTTGTAAACATAAAAACCGTTCGGTTAGTCGAGATGTATGAAAACATGGTCGGTTATTGTTGCTTAATGTCCTAATCAGGAAAATGATGCCATCCCTATACTCCCTAGAAAGAAATGCCTTGCCTAAGCTATAAACGGTGTTCTTTTACCAACCAACCAACATCCAGATGTTTTTAGTTGAATAATTGAATACTATTTTTAATTGAATGTACTTCAGTCGTTACGTACAAGAAAATAACTTAAATTACTAGGCTTTTATTTTATATATGAAAGATTATTCATGAAGAAATAATCCAAATAAGTCGAGACATTTAATCCACTTATTGGTAAAGCTGCCTACACATCAGGTTTTACCTAACATTTTAGGTTTTCAAGTAAGACTGTAAGGTAAAACTGTTTTAGTAGCCCCGTTCACATATTAGGTTTTAGCTGACATTGTAGGTCTTCAAGTAAAGTTCATGAAAAGTCTACTCTTTTCATGAAACGCTGCCAAACACTGAAACAAATAACTATTACGCCAAAAGGATATAAATTGTAGACGATACATGAAACGTCTGCCTATTTCGGCCTCTTGATGAAAACGAGCAAAATGACGTTAAGTGACTAACTTTACTGGACTTTTCATATAACGCTCCGAATCTACTTTGCACTTGATTTAATAAAATGAGTATTGTATAACCTGAAAATGGCGACGGCAGGCAGTTCTAGTGTTGTACAACAATCGCAATTCTACAAGAAATTGGAAGAGTTCTATTCTCAAAAACCACTGCGGAAGCCTTACACAAGGCAGAAAATTGAAGCAGTCATGCAGGCAATTGTAGTAGCTAAGCAAAAATTGTAAGTGATTTTTTAAACCCAACAAACAAAACGAACGATCGAAAATTGTTTACGTCTTGTTAACATTGCAGAAGTTTGTCGACAAGGATTTTCAGTACTGTGCAATTTATGTTCTGCCAGTAACAATATTTCTGAAGAACGCGACGAAGCTAGAAATAAAACTGAAAAAGCAGCCAAAAAAATGTTAAGAAATTCGGCAAAAAAATGCCTCCTTTTAATGTAGGCGATTGTATATTATTGAATATTCCCAAAGTCGACGGAGGTCCAGGAGATTCCAGCAATATGGTTTGTTTGATAATAGATCAGAAAAATGGCGTAAATCAGATTGCTGGTAAGCACGGTACTATAAACGGATGGTTTGGTGCTGAGAGTCTTAGTGTTGCGGGTGCAGCATTTCTTAATAAAGAAAAATCACTCAGCTTAAGAGAAGCTGTGTCATTGGAATCAGGTGGTCAAGGCATACTGAAATGTTCGTGTAAACCTAGCAAACAACAGTGTACTAGGAATAAGTGTACCTGTAAAAAAATAGCATACTTTGTAATTGCCATTGCCACAATAGTTTGCCGTGCTTAATAAGTAACATATCGTTTGTTTATTTCGGACGGACGTCTTCCCTGGACCTATATTCTTGACAGAATATCGATCATATTGAAAGAAATGTTCTGCGTTCCTTAGAGAGAGTAATAATCACTTCTCTCGATATGATCGTCTTTCTAAGTCAAAGATAGACTTCCTGAAAACAAAACCTGTGCCGTCAGTTTCCTCATTCTCCATCCGTCTTCATTCCGTTGAAGTAAAACGTCCGTTATGATATTCACACCTAATGTATTAACCGATACATTTTACTATAACAATTAAAACGCAAGTTAAAACCTTATGTTAGATCCTGTCCACACCAACTAATACGTTTTACTTGAACAGGATCTTGAAAATGTTTTCCAAAATCGCGTTGAACTTTAATTCTCGAGTTAAATTGAATAAAATTCACAAGCGCTCATTTTTGTTAACTGTCAATTTGCCAAAATTTATCCAAGGTCTACTCCACCAAACTATTACTGGATTAATTAATTATTAATATTATTTGATATATTCATGATATAAATATTATAGATAGTCCATTCATTTTGAGGGTCCCTGTATAATAAAAGAAGTTAAAATAAACATTAGACACCCTTTCAAATATTATGTTTATATAAAAATATTTAATTACCTAAAAAATCCATTAAGTTTATAGCTTTTATAAAAGTTAATGTATTTTTTATTTCCTTTATTGCTTTTATTAGTTTTGTCGAGGCTTAATGTTCTCATAAAGAAACAATTAAAAAGGCATCCAATTAGAAGCTTGTATGAATTTCTTTGGGTACACCTATTGCCTACTTTTAGAGATAACTGCTGTTTGAGTTTTGTTAGCGTTAGATTCGACTTGGTTACTGTAACCCCAAGCCAAAATTTCTTCCAAGTCTTTACACATATATATAACCATTATATTGCTAATACCATGTGCAATTATGTCCCCGCTATGAGCATCGAAGGGGTAATAGTGAGTTTGCGCAGTTCGGAAATTTCCTTGTGAAAGTAGACATTCGACAATACCGGATTTCAACTTTTTTAATGTAAATTTCACTGGTTAGTTATGAAAAATATTGCAATCAAAATTTCGATCAGTTCGAATTAAGACGGCGTTCCATGCATACGATTTCTGACGATATAATGATCCGACGGTGCCCTGATTGGTGCCAAATTCCATCCGAATATTTGTAACAATCAACACGATGAGCTTTATTTTAAGTTTCATCCGACGTCGTATGTTTCTTAACCTCACTTTTTTCTAAACCAAAAGTTAAGAATGAATGACTCCATTGACTATTTTGGGAATTATTATCAGCTACTAATGTACCAAATTAAAAATACATTAATTTTAAGTTTAGGTAGTGGCCACATATATATATTTATTGTATACGAGTGACACTATCTTCTTTTCTTTCAAGCTTTTTAGTGAAATTCGGTTCGGAAGATCGGATAATGTGATAAGCAAAATATTTTCGTATATGTACATACCTGAAATACTTCATACCTGGTATTGATCCACGACTTTTGCAAAAAAGCACCATACACTTGTGTCCTTTCATCTTAAACAAAATAAGCCACTAACCTATCAAACAGCGAATCACCACAAATTAAAAACTCCTTCACAAAAATTGTTGTTAGGTAATGAAAGTATATAAGCACTAATATACCGACAACAATGTGGATGAACCACTTTTTATTCTGTAATTTGAAAAAGCATCCAGAACCAAAGATGGCGACACAAGCCGGCTCTGACGCGATCGATAAAATTTCTACCCTACTGCGCAAACACAATATTACCACGCCATCTCCCATAGCGGGGACACTTTTTGTATTTTGGAACGTTCGTATTGGCAATATCATGGTTATACAGGGTGAGTCGGGAGGAACGGACCAAATTTCAGGAGTGTATTCTACACGCGAAAACAATGTAAAAAACCCATATGTTCTTATCGGATATTCATTTGTTTTCAAGTTATAGCGCAATATCAAATATTTTTTCTACGTTCCACATTTTCACATAATTAGAGTATGCCATGCTCAGGATTCTAAACTATTTGACACCGATGTTGTCTTGACAATGTATCAGTCTATTGTGGCAGTAATTAAACGTTTATTTTCAAGTTTGAGTGATTAAAGTGATACAAAATGCCAAATATTTATTCAAATTTAGAATATGCAAATATGGTGTTTATTTATGGTTTCTGTAATGGCAGTGCTACAGCTGCTGTTGAAGAATATCGTCAACGGTATCCACATCACAGACATCCGACTAGAAACGTGTTTATCAGAGTGTTTAGTAATTTGTGCGAGAATGGCAATCTTCCCAGTGCCAACATTACATCTGAACGAGCTACTCGACAAGGTTTAGGGGAAGTAGAAAATATTCTGGATTTACTAGAAGAAGATGCAACGACCAGCTCAAGAAGAATTGGTACTCAATTGGGCATTTCACAAAAAAGAGTATTAAACACACTCCACGAGCAAGGCTTATATCCATACCATGTACAGAGAGTACAGCACCTAGAACCGGAAGATTATGCTAATCGTATTGAATATTGTCGGTGGATAAATAATAATCATCGTGTTGTATCGCATATACTTTTTACAGATGAAGCAACATTCACCCGTGTATGTTCCTGTAAATACACTGGGGAACAGCAAAAATGTTTCCGAGACCAAAATAGCAAAATATTACTTATTTTATTATACTAATTAACAATCTGTCTTGCAAAAGGCTCAGTTGGCTCCGGTTTTATAGATCCATCCCAATTATGATAATTTACCTACCTGCCCTTAATATATGGGAAAATTTCACCATTAAATGAGAAATACCTGGATTTATTATAACAGGTGTACTTTATAAGGGGTTTAAATACATATAATATAAATCCTAAATTGTTAGTTAGTTGTATTTCAACCACCAGTTGATCGAGAGCTGTTCGTATTTGAGAAATTAGAGAGTTTTGAGCAACATGTCGCGAGTTTGTGTAAATAAGCCGGATCATTTTTGTTATATATGTGGTGAAATGACTTTTGTGAAACAAAAACGTACGCTTAGCCCTTTAATAAAAAAGGCTTACCACTTGTATTTTGGCTGCAAAGTTGGAGACCAGGATAAAAATTGGGCTCCCCATATCTGCTGCTACAAATGTGCGTCCAACATTCGCGGCTGGCTAAGTGGAAAAAACCGTAAGATGCCCTTCGCTGTTCCTATGATCTGGCGAGAACCGAAAGACCACGTTACTGACTGTTACTTTTGTTTGACACCTCCCATCAAAAAAGGCTTTTCAGAGAAAAAAAGGTCTGCGATACAGTATCCAAATTTACAATCCGCCATACGCCCGGTGCCTCATAGTGACGAGTTGCCTATACCTAATCCACCTCAGGAATATACCCTTCATTCTGATGATGATCAAGAGGATTCAAACGGTAGTGTACCGGAAAATGTCGCCGGCCCATCAACCTCGCAAGACTCCGATTTTGTCTGTGAACTTCCAAGTAAAAAGCCTCACAAAATAAGTCAAAGTGAATTAAGTGACCTTATAAGGGATTTGGAACTGCCCAAGACAAAAGCAGAACTATTGGCCTCTCGATTGCAACAATGGAATTTACTTGAAGATGAAGTAAAAGTTTCTGTGTACCATTTTTTAACATGGATAACAATTTGGTAGCCTGTAGGGACATTGAGGGATTAATGGCAGCTTTAAATCTGGACTATGATCCAAAAGACTGGAGACTTTTCATTGATTCCTCAAAAGTAAGTCTTAAAGCTGTGTTACTCCATAATGGAAACAAATTGCCTTCAGTCCCAATTGGTCATGCAGTCCATATGAAAGAAACATATAGCAATTTGAAATTGTTACTTGAGACCATACAATATGAAAGATATAAATGGCAAATTTGTGGGGATTTAAAAGTTGTGGCGATCTTGCTTGGAATGCAGCTAGGTTATACCAAATACTGCTGCTTCCTCTGCGAATGGGACAGTCGAGCACGATCGGATCACTACAGAAAGAAAATTTGGCCACCGAGAGAGTCTTTTGAGCCAGGAAAGAAAAATGTGACCAGCGCGCCATTAGTTGCCCCAGAAAAGATTTTACTACCGCCACTTCATATAAAATTGGGACTTATGAAAAATTTTGTGAAGGCAATGGACAAAGAAGGCCGTGCTTTTAGTTATTTAAAAGAAAAGTTCCCTAGAATCAGTGACGCTAAAATTAAAGAGGGAATATTTGTGGGTCCCCAGATTAGGAAACTTTTCGGAGATGCGCAATTCGATTCCATACTTGAAGGCAAGGAAAAAGACGCTTGGGATGCCTTTAAAATGGTTGCAAAAAATTTCTTGGGAAACATAAAAGCAGAAAATTATAAAGACCTGGTTGCCCAACTTCTTTTGTGTTACCAAAACCTAGGGTGTAATATGTCGTTGAAAATTCATTTCCTGGATTCTCATCTGGATTACTTTCCGGAAAATTGTGGTGCTGTAAGTGACGAACACGGTGAGAGGTTCCACCAGGATATTTCGAACTTGGAAAGAAGATATCAGGGAAAATGGAACTGTGAGATGTTAGCCGACTACTGCTGGACTATTACGAGAGATGCCCCAGAGGCTGCTTTCAAAAGGCAAGCTAAGAAGCGCAAAATGAGTGTCTAAACTTTGGATTCAATGATAAAAATGTGCTATTTAGTTGCTTTTGTTGAACCAACAATATATTGTTATCTGTATTTTGTATGTCCATTGTATATGCCTATGAATTAAAATTTTGTAACAAATAATTGAGATTTTTTTTTTTGCGAGCCAACTAAAATCTTTAATAGGTATTTTTTAGTTACTTGGGTACAGTTGAATCCAAAAAAATAGGTTTTGTTCAGGAAACAAAAAAAAAGTTGAAATTTGTTTCCCAGTGATATCAGAAGGCGAATGTATTACCAGCACGCTGGAGCTCCTGCACATTTTGCTCGTCAGGTCAAGCAACATTTAGACGAAACATTTCCAGCGCGTTGGATTGGTCGCGTTGGATTGGTCGCGGTGGTCCTATTAATTGGCCTCCAAGATCTCCAGACCTCACAGCACTAGACTATTGTTTATGGGGTTGGTTTAAAAATGAAGTGTACAAAGTAAAAGTGGACACTCGGGATGCACTAATTCGACGTATTAGAAATACTGCAGCCAATTTTAAAGAAGAAGAAAGAAATGAAGCAATTAGAAGCAGAAAATGTTTAGAAGTCAATGGCGGTATTTTTGAACATTTATTAAAAGAACGCTATGATTAGGAAACCGTTAATATATGAACTTTTCTTTATTTGGTATTGCGCTATAACTTGAAAACAAATGAATATCCGATAAGAACATATGGGTTTTTTTTACATTGTTTTCGCGTGTATAATACACTCCTGAAATTTGCTCCATTCCTCCCGACTCACCCAGTATATATGTGGGTCTTTGTTGAGGCGTGACACTTCATGCTTCCTGCGAGGATGTTTTTCGGCAGCCGACGTTCGTGCATTCAAAGTGAAAGATGAGAAAGTGTGCTATCGTCAGCAAAACTAAATATCGGTCGTTAATGTAGAGTAAGAAGAGGGTGGGAGACAATATGGACCCTTATGCTTATCTAGCACAATATAAGTATTATTTATTTTCAACATAACCATTGAAAAATAATTGTTTTAGTTGCGATTTCTTAAATTATCTGATTTAATATAAATCGCGAACGTTTCAAAATATAATAAATAAAACTAGCGTGACAAAGTGCTGCTATTTTTTAACAAAACATTTCGTGTATTATCACAAAACGATAATATTTCATCGTTTCGTGTCGATAAGCATTTAGGCGTAAACTATCTTAGGGCACTAAAGTTACCCGCTAACTGCTAATCTATGCAGGATTTGCTGAATAACAAATAATTCTGCGTACTGCTTTGCTACGCTTAAATTGTCTAATAGGTCAATCGATTTTAATCTTAACGTTTGATTTGTGTTAATTTACACTTGTATAAGTATAATGGATGGTCCTTTCCATTAGAACTTCTGTAAATCCATTAGATGTTTTTTTAATGCAATTAGTACATATAGGGTATTAGGGAAATGGCGTATTATACACCGTGTGTGAAAATATTGGCACCATATGGAAACTGTTTTTATCTGTGTGTTAGGACAAAAACTGTTCTTCATAAAAAGTTTTGTGTACCTTAAAAACTCCTAATCCTCGAGAAGAAATCACAAATATAATGTACAGGGTGGTCAAAAAATAAGCAAATGTGTTAAAATGCTAACAGTTTTTCCCAACGAATATAACCTCCAACGATTCAAGACCAACGTGAATCGCTTTTTGCGCACACGCACCACTCCCAGAGTGCCCTAAAGGATTTTTCCTATGCTTGATCATAAAAAAAAAAAAAAAAAAGTATGTCAAGTAACATTAATTTATATGGTAAAAAACGTATTAGAAAAATGTTGTTAAGAATAAGAAATTTCATCTATTGTTTCTTGTCTCAGATATGGAAAATATTTTATTAAAAATATCAGAAAGAAAGGTTTTTCTATTATTAGGATTCAGCTAAGCCACCATCAGTTTCAATGAATTTAGGAGGTTTTTTCATTATGTTCGAGCAGCGTTTTCAATTTTAAATCCTTGTATTTCGTTGCCGGCTGTTTTTTAATTCATTACTGCCCACAATAAGCATAATTTCTATTTTTTCTCGATTAATAAATCGGATCTTTGAACAATTACATACATACATCTTTGAACAATACATTACTTTAGAAATAATGATGTTTTCCATACCTTCGCAAAAATAAATAGAATTTTATGGCTATTAATTTAAAATCAATAGATGAAATCTGAAGTAATTGTACAGTGTTTTCTTTAATCTGATAATGTATAAAACTAATTTGTTGTTTCACGATGTATTTCCACAGACAATGTTACAATACGAATTTAGTAACGATCTATACGCATTATGGTACTTATTTCGGTATGGTTGCTCCATTTTTTATTTTAAATTAATAAATAAAACTATGTATGTATTCTTTAGAAAACCAAATAGTTCCCATTTAAACATAAGTCATTTCCAATACCCTGTATAATGCAAAGACAAATTTATTATACCTAATATATTCCCATACCCATAGAGTTCTATCTATCAAGAAATGAGAATTACCTACAGGGCTCTCTCTTGGTAGTACCATAAGTACTATAAGGTTCTTCGGGTGGTTAGGGGAAAGCAGAGCTTCTTTTAATTGAATCTGTATATCTATTTTTACATACTTGAAATTTCCTCGAAAGTGCAATACTTTTCGTACCTATAGAGTATTATATAACTAAATGGAATCGTTATCGATAGATTAATAATTGAAAATCGACTTTTACTGACATTGACGTCCTGTAGAATCAAATGGTTGAACTAGTAGTTTAGTAAAAAAAACTATATACATACCTCTAGAGGAAAAACACTATTTTCCTCCCTTGGTATGTATAAATAGCTATTAAATTAATTCAGGACGTAATGTCATCCACAAACTGAATGAATTAGGAACTAATCTTCAAAATAATTTTTCAAATTGATTTTCAATAATCAACGCCCGCCCGGTACGTTAATTGATACAAGATACTTTTCAATTAATTATCTTCTTGATTTTAAGGCTAAGGGTTTTTAAGCTTGTTCTTTTAAAAATAAATACCCTCCTCATAGCTCTATTCAAAGTGACTAGGGTAATAAATTTTTGTTTTTGGGCGCTCATTCGATATAATTTGATGTTGAGTAATCTGTTATTTTTAAAATATTAAATGCCCTGTAAGTAAATGGGCGAGACTAACAAATAACGCAACCATCTACGTTATTAAAATATTTAAAGCTGCTAATTTAGCATTTTTTCTTTGTTCTTAACATAATTTTATAAATTATACGAGATCGCTATAGAGTGCATTGTTATCCGGGACACCCTGTGTCCACACGAATTACGTACCAAATTTAGAAATCGTATCACTTATGGAATCACTCTGGTGTCTGGATATTGCATTTCTTCTATGTAGATAGATAAGCCTTATGTTTGAGCTTGTTCTTGTGGAAATAAATAATCCTCTATACCTTCTCAGCTTGATTAGGGTAAAGAGTTTCTGAATTCTTTTAATAGGTCATCTAGTTTGTTCGGTGCTGAATTTGTTCTATGTAGACAAATAAGTTTTACGTTTCAGCTTGTTCTTGTAGAAATAAATATACCTTCTCAGTTTGATTAGGGTATAGAATTTCTGCATTCTTTTAATAGGTCGTCTAGTTTGTTCGGTATTGAATTTGTTCTATGTAGACAGATAAGTTTTACGTTTCAGCTTGTTCTTGTAGAAATAAATATACCTTCTTAGCTTGATTAGGGTATAGAATTTCTGCATTCTTTTAATAGGTCATCTAGTTTGTTCGGTGTTGAATTTGTTCTATGTAGACAAATAAGTTTTACCTTTCAGCTTGTTCTTGTAGAAATAAATATACCTTCTTAGCTTGATTAGGGTATAGAATTTCTGCATTCTTTTAATAGGTCGTCTAGTTTGTTCGGTATTGAATTTGTTCTATGTAGACAGATAAGTTTTACGTTTCAGCTTGTTCTTGTATAAATAAATATACCTTCTTAGCTTGATTAGGGTATAGAATTTCTGCATTCTTTTACTAGGTCATCTAGTTTGTTCGGTGTTGAATTTGTTCTATGTAGACAGATAAGTTTTACGTTTCAGCTTGTTCTTGTAGAAATAAATATACCTTCTTAGCTTGATTAGGGTATAGAATTTCTGCATTATTTTAATAGGTCATCTAGTTTGTTCGGTGTTGAATTTGTTCTATGTTGACAGATAAGTTTTACGTTTCAGCTTGTTCTTCTAGAAATAAATATACCTTCTTAGCTTGATTAGGGTATAGAATTTCTGCATTCTTTTAATAGGTCATCTAGTTTGCTCGGTATTGAATTTGTTCTATGTAGATAGATATGCTTTACGTTTGAGCTTGTTCTTGTAAAAATAAATAACCTATATACCTTCTTAGCTTGATAAGGAGTGTTTGCATTCGGTTAAGAGGTCTTCTGGTTAATAACCTATATACCTTCTTAGCTTGATAAGGAGTGTTTGCATTCGGTTAAGAGGTCTTCTGGTTCCATTTAATGTCAAGTAATAATTTTTTTTTAATATATTAAAATACCGTGAGGTAGAAAGGCGAGATTAACAAAGCGGGCATGCGGACAAAATACATTTGCCTATATTGTTTCCGTTGAAGCTCTAAGGATGCAGGTTAGCTACTGATTAGAAATTTAGTTGGTAAAGGGCAAAACAATCGCACAAAAATATCCCTAGATTAGTTAAGCCTATAAATAACACCATGAATTTTTCCGCACGACCACTTGGCTGGAATTTCCCACTTAAAACTCGATTTCGGGATTGTTGCCAATTAAGCAAGATTATTTAAGTGAATCCATAAAAGAACTCTCTCCATTAAGTGGGCTTTAACTTTAGTTCAGACCGGATTAGATTATTGGTGCGATAACCTTAATGTCTCTTCGTGGTTTCGTGTACTTAAGTTCTTTTAATACTTATCCTCTTTTAGATGATTATTAAATAAATATGAACTATAAATATGTATGCTTTAGCATTTGAAGTACTCAGTTTGATTTAATTTTGTTACTGACGTATCAAAAGTACTATTTTTTTAATGTCGACGTTAACCACCGAGCAAAAAGCATTTACACGCGACTAAGAGATGAGAATCCAATAAGAACATCGCAGAGGAATTAGGAAAAATACCATTTTAAAACAATAAACATACGTATTTTCATTGTTCGTCGTATTTGTCAAAAATGTAGTATTATTGTTTTTTTGTTTAAACTTTTTATTTTCAGAACAACGATAACCTATTCTCAATAGATTTTACATACTCTTTATAGTCTAGGAGTTCTCAGTCTACAATGAGAATATTGTTATTCCAGATTTTTTTACCTACTAATCCATTAGAAGCAAAGCCCGCATGGACTCTAACATAACATAACGTAAGGGTTGTATTCCGCCGACTTAAGTTTAATATAGTTGAAAGTTCAGTTTTTTTATCCGCATTAATAATACTCCAAACTTTCATGTGATAATTGCCTTAAGGAAGAGCACTACTTAATTTTTTTACAAAATGAAATATAAGGACTAGTAGAGGATGTTCCTGTAGACATCAGAATGCAACTATATTATCAGCACGATGGACCACTCATAGTACGGCAGCCCGTTACCAAAATGTCCTGTTATCACGCCTTCATCTAGTCAATAACTAATCGCTAGATTATTAAAAAATAATAAAGATTTACTCTAGCGAAAAAGTTCGGCAACGCTGCGCTTACCCGTCAGAGTGATTTCAGTCTGTAAGAAAGCAGATCATCTTTTTGTTAGTACACTTTATCCGTTCTTGATGAAATCATATTATTAAAAAAAAAACATGAATTCATCAACAACGGACGTTTTGAGTGTTGCAAAAATTCCATAGTTTAAATAATAGATGTAAAGAAAAGGGGTATAAAAAATTTACAGCGCCCGGGTAAATTTTTTTTTAATTGCTGATAACACTCTAAAAAATAGCAAAGTCGAACGGTCATTTTCCGTGTTATGCAGCTGCAGGGAGAGCACCGGAGTTTGATCTCGTATCTGTATAATTCATAATCGCGGTACATGACGCGCGCATGGGACGGCTTGCTGTGTGGCTTGGTTGTCTATCAGTCAACTCAGCATCAGCTATGTCCCCATATTGTATTATTATTGATACACGTGCTGTGTTGACTGAAAACTGTTTTGCTAAAATTTGCGTGTGTAAAAATATCAGTTCATATTTTCCCCCCATTTGTCGAGCCACTATACACGATTTCTGCTTGAAACCGAACGAGGCGCGATAACTCGAAAAGCGTTAAAAAATGACATATCTAAGATCCAACCCTGTGGTTTTGCTCGTCGATGAAAATGTCCATTCTCATTTTTTTCCGGTCACGAGTAACGAAAAATAACATTCGACAAGTAAAACGGACGAGGCGTGTATCACGCGTTGAATTCTCCACTGTAAACAAATTTCGTTTTTTTCAAACCAAAATAATTCATCGCACGAAAAATGTCAGTTACTATTTTCATCTCCTCAAAAACATCACTCTGAGTCAAAAAATGAGAAGAACTGACGAGGCGCGATAACTATTACGACCGCTTTTTTTACATATGTAAAGATGATTCTCAATGATTTCGCAACGTTGCCAATGTCCGTTCTTGTTAATTTCCTTCTCAAGTCCTTAATTAAATAACCAAAAAACTTTAAGTCGTGATCAGTTTGAAATCCTGGTAACGGGCTACCGTACTATCAGGTCAAGCAACAATTCCGTTGGATTGGCCACGGTAGTTCTATTAGTTCGCCTCCAAGATCTCCATACCACTCACCACTAGACTTTTATTTATGGGGTTTGTTCGCTTACAAAGTAAAAGTCGATGTTGGGGATGCACTAATTTGATGTATTGGAAATGCTGCAGCTGATATTAAAGAAGGCATGAAGTAGCTAGGATAGCAACAGGCGCCCTCCATTGGCAAAGCAGAGAATGGCGAATATACAGGGTGTTATGGAAATGACGTATTATATTTAAACCGGCAATTCCTGAGATGAAAAGAAATTGAAAAAAAAATAACCAAAAATGGCGCTTTCAATTAATAACCGAATTATAACACCTTATATAAAACCAAATAAATCCACTGTTACTACTGGCCAAACGTAAACAAACTGTAGCCATATGTAAACAAAGCAATATTAAGATAGGTTATGGCCAAAAACGTCACTGAAATTTTAGCAATGTTGTCGTTAAATTTCTTTAGAAGGTCAATAACCGGTTGACAGAAGATGTTTATTTTTCAAAGTACATTTCTAAACTTTTACGTTCAGTTGTTCACTGGGAATTTTTTTTTTTATTTAAGTTCTGTTACCTTTTCGGTATTATTTAAAACAACACATAAATGCACATTAATTAACACACACACAACACTTTTGCTGGTTAGAAAACGCTCCCATCTAAGTTTTTTACATGGATGATGGATTTATGCACATAAAATTCTTTAAAACTACATATTGTTCTAATGGTAAATAACAGATATACAAGTTGATGAAGGTAATATGTACCGATGACCGTGCCAAACAAAAAAACTTTAAACTCAATTTTCTCTAAATAATTAATAAACAAACAGACCACTCACATAACAAAACATTCGGGCAGTTTGATTTGACATTTTCGTTCTTCTTCTTTTTTTCTGTATGGCATCATCTACACAACAACACTACAATGTTGCCACCTGCTGGCGTCTTTTTTATAAGATGATGTTTTATAAGATTATATTCATAAATTATGTTATTTGCTTTTGAATATTACTTCTCCGTATAATTTTCATTCATGCTTTAGGACAAGATTCATATTTTTTAATCGAATTTTCAATTTAATGTTTTGGCGCGAAAAATTTCGACGTTCCAGTTTCAAAATTGACAACAGCGCAATAGTTCTGGTATTTTCCGAAAATGTGCGTACGATAGAGAGATATAAATTATTTTGTAATATTATAAATTTGTTATTCTAACTCAAAATGCCAAGAACTTCAATCGAACTAACGGACCTGGTCTTGTGCTATGGAGCAGAACAGGAAAATGCCCTATACATGGAGCTTGGCTTTACCCGAGATGGAATATTTAATCAGCGAGTTATAGAGGAGAGAGAAACCCAAACACGTTAGCCGCTGTACTACAAAAGTTAAAAAGTTGAAACTACAAGACTTCCTTTACTTTACAAGAAGGTTACAATAGTGGTACATACAGTCAAGTCGAAGTACCTGACTAATTCCGAAGGATAGTTCACAGATGAGGTTGGCTTTACCCGAGATGGAATATTTAATTAGCGAGACCAATAGCCAGATAAGGTTTTTCTTTTTCTTGAACATATCGGCAGGTATTATTGATAATCACCTAATATGACCATATATCCTGCAAAACGACCTGCCAGAACTTTTAGAAAATGTTCCTTTAGGTCGGATAAGGGACATGTGGCTTCTGCAAGCATAGTTTACGGATTGTCACTGAAATTTGGACGTTCTATGTGCGTTAATTCTACCTTACGGTAGTGTTTATAGTGGTTTTGTGGGTGTCTGTCAGTTTCTTTAAGTGATTTAGTTAGTTTAGATATGCCGGTCATGTCCCGAGATGGGATAGAAGAGGACAAAGCAGTTTTAGTGGGTATAAGCAAGCGAAGAGCAGACTGTGACTTTGAGTTTACTTCTTAATAGCTATTAGGCAGTCCCACACTATTATCAGGGCACGTATAGAGCATAAAGTGTGGTCATGATGTGATGAGTATAGAGTATCCTCGATTTACTTTCCTTGTATCCTAAGGTAAGTTAATTAATTAATTTTATAAGAAACTAAAAGTTCTACAGTTTTTCAAAGTTTGGCAACATTGCACGAACATGTGTTTGTCAGACAGCTCCGCCAGATAATATCATATGGTGCCGCGTAGTCACCTGTAGGTTTAGGGGTGAATTACCCCTGTTTTTAAACGTTCGATTTAAAAAAAAATGTAGCGCTTTTCTAGGACATCCCAGAAGTCACCCATTTAAATATAATACGTCGTTTCCATAACACCCTGTATATTAAAAGAACGTTAAGATTAAAGACATGTCAATGAAACTTGAAAACACATGAAAATCAGATAACGCGTATACCATAATATGCTCCTAGAGTTTGGTCCGTTTCTCCCCACTCACTCTGTATACGTGCAACTGGATAATTCCAGTTAATTGGAACAATCCTGAAATAGGGATTTAAGTAAGAAATTCCAATCAAGTGGCCGCCTGGGCTCCCATATTTTATTCGTTAATTGGCCTTTAGTCGCTGAGGGATATTTACGAATGATTAAAGTATACTTTAGCGAAATACACCCTATAATAATCCTAATAAGTTTTCTGTCCCCGATTGTTCTTAATAAATAGCCGAAATTGTTGGTTATTGGATTTACGAATTATGTAGGTTTCCTGCAACACCCATGTTGTGTTAATAATACCCGGAACGAATAACTTAGTTAACTTTACTTCAAAAATAGTAAAACTTACCATAATTTTTGGCTTTATGCATGGCTGGAATAACTTTTGTTAAGTACTGCCATTAAATTATACCAAAATTTTAACCTAAATATTTAGTAAACCATACTCACCGGCACAAAATTCCGCCACCCTGAAAGTTTGGTCAAGTTTCATATTTTATAACTTTTTTATTTTTTATACGATTTTCATGATTTTGTTATCAGTTTGTTGTGTTTTTCCTTAATTATTTTATAAAGTAACAATTTTCGATTAGGCTATATTATACAGGAGTAAATCAAACTGTTGTTTTTTGTCGTAATTTCAAACCACCCTGTAGGAAAATTGAGGTGGATAATTTTATTTACATACTGTTTCTTGTCATCTTTGATGTATTCTAAACATTTCGTTGCTTGATTCATTCCATTATCTCATTTCTGCTGCGAGCTGTAAAATTTTAAATGAAACGATGTTATTTTTAGAAGATGTATGTCATTAGTATTTCTACCGAAGCACGCACCAATCTTGTTTTTGTTGAGCTCTAATCGCCCACCGTCACATTGAGGAAATCCTCCAAGAAGTTGTTGTTCCATTTGCTCCTTTCATTGGGAATCAATTTACATTAATGCATGATAATGCACATGTAGTGAACGAATATCTTGATGAAGTGGGACTTCCAAGATTGGAATGGCCCGCGTGCAGCCCAGATCTCAACCCAATCGAATATCTTTTAAAGGTCCGATCGTCGTCGTCCTGTACAACCATAAACCTTGCAAGACTTACGACTGGCGCTGACCGAAGAATATCAGGCTATCCCTCAAGAAAGGATAAGTAACCTTAATCGTTCGATATCACGAATACTGCAAGCTGTCATTGCTGCGAGAGGAGGAAATACACGATATTAAAATTGTTTTTGTTAATTAACTTTATGATATACCTAGTGTTTGTTTTTCTTAATGAAAATATGCTTCAAATCAGCGTTTCATTTAAAATTTTGCAGCTCGCAGCAGAAATGAGATAATGGAATAAATCAAAAGTAGAAATGTTTAGAATACATCAAAGATTATAAGGAACAGTATGTAAATAAAATTATCCTCCTGAATTTTCCTATATTGTATTTTGAAATTACGATAAAAACAACAGTTTGATTTACTCCTGTATATTATAGCCTAATCGAAAAATGTTACTTTATAAAATAATTAAGGAAAAACACAATAAACGGATCTACAAACTGATAACAAAATCATGAAAATCGCATAAAAAATAAAAAAGTTATATAATATCAACCTTGACCAAAATATCAGGGTGGCGGAATTTTGTGCCGGCGAGTGTATTTCTGTAATTTATTAAATATTTTGTAAAATTTACAAAAATATTTTATAAAATTTACTAAAATCTTTTGGCAATTGCAGTGTCTGTACAATATTGCTTAACTCATCAAATATATATTTATATTTTATTATTTTTGAATTTCTAAGATTTTATTTTTTAAAAGAATTTTTAGCAGCGCGTTATTTTTTGATCTACCTCCTTATTTTTCACAAAAAAATTAAATGCATTATTGAACGGGTTTGGGTTTTATCATCTTGGGTATATCGAGATCAAAGTCTTAAATACACTGTGTTGATACCCTGTATATAATAACTCTAATATAACTTGAAGCATTAAAAAGTGATAAGTGTTTTAATTATAAAAGTCTTAAATATTTATGTATTCCTACTTATATTATTTTATGGTTAAGTGCATAAAATATGTACTGACATATCATATGGATAGAGGTCCATAAGAGAGATGGAATAAATATACATTATTTTAGTTGAAAGAGAGACACATCAAAATATGTTTAAGGCATGGTGGAAGTAAGTCCCATTTTCGTCGGAACTACCACACATTTACGGTTTTGGAACGTTCAAGGAACGGTAGTGCAACGTAAGAATGTCAGTTCCAGCGACCAAGCAGGCACGTAATCATTACCACAAAATTATTCCCTATTTTAGCAACAACGTGGTGAAGAAACGGTGCCTGAACGATTGTCGTACCTCATTATAAAGATCTTTATTTGTGGCGAAAACGTAGCAGCGACTAAAATGTTGGGTAAATAGTTGGATAATTACTATATACTAACTAGCATAATGTCATCATCTTAAAAAAACCTGTCATTACCACTATAGGTATTATTATAACTTATATATCTAATTATTATTGTTTATTTTTAATACACTTTTCTGACATTTAGTTCCCATACAAGCATTTCCACTAACAAATCCAATTATAACACCAATAAAGTACAAAATAAACACGAACACACTATATTTTGCGTCCACGTAGGGTTGGAAATCAAATTACACGAACAAGGTCAATCAAACAAAAAAAAAAAGTGCTAAAACGAATGTCAATGTTTGCACCGAAAGCACACATTAATGTGGTTATTCTGGTGTGTCCTGTAATTGCAGCAATAACCTAATTGACCTCTCCAACAACGCGGATGTGCGATTTATATACATGTCAAAAACAAAAAGAATCGCATACTTTAAATCGTTTACAACATCGTTTCAACGGACTGTGTATTTTTTGGTTAAATGTTCATTAATGTTACTACGCAGAAGAACGTAAATAAATAATCAATAATAATTGGTTTTTCATGATCAAATACAAGCACTATAGGAAACATCATTTAAGACACTCTGGGAGTGTGCGAGTAAAGCAGTTCACGTTGGAGGTTGTATTCGTTCGAAAAAAAAACGAGTTCAGGAAGATTGTTTCACAAGGATAACGTCCTACAAATGGAATAATTATTAAACAATTAAGTTCGAGGAGTATTAAGCTGAACTACATATACTAGACGTACAATATCAACCGAGTATTTTCGATGTAAAAGAGAGGCAAATCACCAACATGTCTTCGATGTTCTAGGCTGTCGAAGTTCTTAGTCAACTCCTGGTCTCCGATTAGACAAATGGCTTTCCTTTCGATGGAATCCAGTAGCAGGAGAGTATGCTTTAGTTCAGAGCTCTGGAGATGAGAGCAGTATTCTAATGATGGATGAATCCGAGCTTCGTGGAGGGTCAAAAGTTGTTCAGGTGTATTCAACTTTTTGTGCCAGTGTGTAGACCAAGTTCCTGTGAAGCTATCTTGGTGATTGTCACAATGTGGTATGCAAAGACATATTTCTTCCCAGATTGACGCGCAGTAAATTAATAGACGAAGCCAGTTATGACTATCGGGTTCTGCAATGTTAACCTTTTTAGAGGAAACTAAGGCAAGTGTGCGGTCGTTAGCAAAGCATGGATTTTTGGTTTATACTAGAAGGTCGTTTATGTACAGAAGAATGTGGGAAATAGATAATATGGATCCTTGGGGAATACCAGCATTGATGGTGAGGCGGTCTGAGAGTAGTCTTTAAGAATGCTAGCTAACCATGCACATAATCGATTGGGCATACCATAAGATCGCAGTTTACTTAGGAGGCCTTCATGATAACCACGATCAAAGGCTTTAGAAATATCCCGTGCAATGTAAACACA
The DNA here is from genome assembly GCA_963991005.1 of Barypeithes pellucidus. Classification (NCBI taxonomy): domain Eukaryota; kingdom Metazoa; phylum Arthropoda; class Insecta; order Coleoptera; family Curculionidae; genus Barypeithes; species Barypeithes pellucidus. The sequence goes on from OZ022558.1 coordinate 15,149,587, forward strand.
AAGACTATCGTTACGGGTCAATATAATTCATGCCCAAGGCGTGAAAGTGGCACTTCCCCTACTTCTTCTGCATATCCGTCACTGCAGTGCAATATCCCTGGACTATTGGCTTGAGTTAGTCCAAAGATTAATGACATAGGATACCTTCTATATCCAGTTGATCGGGACTATGGAATCCATATCGTTCGTCGCTGATAATGTTAAGGCCTTCCATGTACTTTAGAAGATATTCATTAATAGCTTTCTCCATTACTCTTGATATAACTGGACTCGCGCCGTCTTCCAGCAGGATGACAATGTTCCTTCTTGGTAGAATAAGTTGAAAAGTCTATATAATTTCAGACCGAATAGATTTTATGGAATTACCATATTATTAAACTCGCAAATCTTGAGATAAGTTCTTTCCATAGCACCCTATATACATATTTAGAAAAGGTGTAGTTACTAAAGTTCAATAGGTAGGTTCCTTAACAAAATTGCATGGAACGGCACGGTATACTTCACTTAACATATTCGCTATTATTCGAAGCTATTTTCGGATTTTGAGATAATCCTTTCAATGCCCAGCATACACCTGACGCTATGAAAATATTCCCATGGAAAAAATGGAAAATTTTAACGATGATCCCATGTCCATTTACTTCCAGTTCGCTATTTTTATCCCCAGAAAAGAGAGAGAAATATGAAAACGTTTTTCAAGGTGAATAATATTATATGTTTCACTTGTTTTAGGTATCATTTATCTTGCTCTCGCAAAAGTTATTCGGAATACTTTCGATACTTACACCTGAAGTTAGAGCAATATTTCATTTCGGTCAGCGCCATTACTGTTTGCGAAAATGAATCTCCTCTTTCATAAATCTTTCTCCATAATTATATAGAAAGGGCTTAGAGAAATATAAGTGACAGAGACAATAGACTTTTGTGATGATCATTATTCATTTATTTTAATATATATTTTTTTAAATTAAGGTGCATTACTTTCTTTGCGGAATTATTTGTATCAGGTGCATAAAAATAATTCTAGAAAACCATAATATGTGGTTTGATCGGGTTTATCTCTAGAGTTCAAGTACTACGACTTTTGGTTTCCTCTCTGATAAAAGTCATGTGAGATTTCGAGTTATTAGGACATCACTCGATCCCACACTCTGTATCATACATTTTTTTTGCGCTGCCACAAAATTAACAACATATCACTTTGCACATTAAAATTCGTTTCTGTGTTTTATTGGGCAATTAACTGAAAAGTAAGCATTAAAACGTCAAAATCTGCAAGCCAATTCTACCAGAACAAATAATAATTCTGATATCAGGGAACGTGATTCATTGGTGAAATTTCTTTATGTTTTTAATTCAATCAACACTTAGATTACCATAATTCAGTAACCGAAAGCAAATCAAATCTTTTTTTGTACAGTTACATAGTTTTTGACGTAGATGCAGTGGCAGTTCTTCCACAGGAGCACATGCGCACGTGCACCCCCAAAACAAAACGAATAAAAAATATTAATTTATATTCATTGAATATTATTTATCGTATAAAGTCCGACCCTCCCTAATATTTTATCATCCCGTCAAACCAAACTGTATAGATCCAGCAATCGTGCCTCGGTCGAGGTAAATTACGATTATGACGAGACTTGCTCGCACGTGCGATTAAGTAGTGCAGTTTCTCTGTCGTAACAGGTGGCGGGTGACAGCGGGGGATAGCGGGGTTATTGCGATTTATCATGGAAAAAGCGCACAGTTTTGTGTGCACCGCGCTGTTGTCTGTTCGTGCATCTACTTAGAAATTGGAGCGTGTTTGTTTTAACATTTTAATATTATATATTTATTAAGTTAAAATGAATAGTTGACAGTGGACTATTTAAGAAATAACTTTAGCTCTTTGAGTTTGGAGCAATAAATTGAAGTGAAGAATGCGGGAACACCTAAACCCCAAATTAATTTAACGCAGACCACAACGGGAAATCTAGGGACTTTATTAGAAAGTTTCAAAATGAAATATATGAAAGAAAATTTATAGAGATTATTCCAAACTTCATGAGGCTGTCATTGATCAATTTTCTATAATGAAGAACCGAAGAATGGACTTTACGTTTAAGCACTATTGTATAGGGCGATAAATGTTGTGTATTTCGATAAATGATACTCGATATGATTTTAAACCATTTTATTTAAGGATTTAAACTAAAAAACACTGAAAATATGAAGAATACCAACTTGTCAGTCTCGTGGCTCGATTCGTTCTCGTCATAAAACAGTTAACTATTGTTCTCGTCTTGCTTGCGCCTAATGACGTGGCAGTAGATGGCGTAGTGATATTAGACATCATTCGATTTTCTTGATAACTCGTAGATGGCGGTAGTAGTATTGGACATCATTCGGTTTTCTTGATAGCTCGTAGATGGCTTTAGTAGTATTAGTAGTGGAATGTATAAATATTGTTACGAGGGTTGCATGCGACGACGTTAAGATCCGATAGCTATACACACTAAGAAAACCTTTCTTATTTTCCAAAACTTGTATTTCCTTGTGTAAAATTAAAAAATAAATAAAAATATGTTTTACCAACGAATTTTCTTATTACTTTTATTTTCTACATTTAAAACGCCTAGAAAATTTTTACCATACTTGTGAACCCCCTCTATCATAGGTCACGAGCAGCCACTGCGTAGATGGCAATGTTATAATCATCATCCTATTCCAAAATTACCCCCCACGGCTCAAGATACATAAAATGTCAACACTATGCACACACTCCCAAAATTTCATGAAAATGCGATGTAAAAATATACATATATCTGTTCTGTATGGAAAACAATTGACGTCAAGCTAGTTTATTTAAGAAAATAACCAATTGAACCAAATTCGAAGACTAAAAAACTCTAATTGTTTCAGGAAACGTATTCGTAATCGCAGCCATCCTCCTCGAACGAAACCTTCAAAATGTAGCTAACTATCTGATACTATCGCTGGCAGTAGCTGACCTACTGGTAGCTTGTCTGGTCATGCCTCTTGGGGCGGTTTACGAGGTCAGTCAGGAATGGTCGCTGGGACCGGAATTATGTGATATGTGGACTTCCAGTGATGTGTTGTGTTGTACGGCGTCAATCCTTCATCTTGTTGCTATCGCTCTTGATCGGTAAGTAATCAAATCAACATACGCTTTATAGTTTTACAATATAGTCATAAATATAGTATACAGGCTGTTAAAAAATACATGTACCATTGCTCATATGGTGATTCCTTATCCAAAAACAGATAATATTTAGAGGTAAATGGTGATATTTTTGAAGATTTATTAAAAAAGAACTGCTCTTGGCTAGTGGTGAGTGATATTTCAATAACTATGATTTAATCAATGATATCAACAAATCACAGGTAGTCACAGTTCCTTAGCAGTAATAATAAGCGTGATTATAGTTTAAACAAATCACTTTTTAGTACGTATTTCACTTTTACTAATCATTAAACCTATAATTTTGCTTAAAATGTATTCCCATGGGGTTGACTTGTTGTAATACCATTAGAAATACATTTATTACATTTGCCATAATCGGCCTTATTGTGATGTGCCGACACTAATTGTGTTAAAATAATAAAGGTTATTTTCGCATATCACCGTTAGAATAACATGGGTGATACGGGACTTCGTGCCTTATTACTTTTTGGTGGATTTTCTCATGTCACATCTCATATAGATATATTATTTAAAATGTGATTCCATGAAGTTGTCAGGTTGTTACTTGGTACTTGAATGTGACTTGTGAATCTTGAACTTGAAACCGTGAAATGAAATGAAATGAAATGAAAATGAGTAGTAATATTCGAAAGACTAGCGAACTCTGGGCATTTTTTAAAGAAACTGGCTAAGTAATAAGAAAACTCAAACGATTAATGATTCTATTCTAATGCGCACAAAATGATTAAGAAACCATTCATGAACAAATAGTTTATTATAAAGTACACAGTGTTTAGATCATTATAGTTTTTTTTTAAGAGGTATAATTTTATTCTACTTTAATCAAGGTAGAAATAACGTTTTCTTTTGTTTGTTATCAATATTGTGTAATATTTTTTACAGATTTTAGTTCTCTTTGTTACAGTTCTTTTAGTAGTAAAGTAGTATACATAATAAATAATTTAAATCTATCGACCATCACCCACTAATTATTTTACGATACGCGCAATATTCTCATACGTATTTTATCTAGTTAATATCTCGCCTAGCAGTGATAAAAATTTATAAACGTCACGCTTTAATTTTACTGATATCAAAAAATAACAATCACGTTTCATAATGTGATTGAAAAGTCACGATATCTCTCACCACTATTCTTGGCAAGTCTGTAATGTAACGTCAAACTTCCCTTTCCCTTCAAATTGATATTTCCAACTGAGTTGCCACTTATCCTTCATGGTCGACATAGTAGGAACAAAATCATTGCACAAGAACGGATTTTTTCTATCTTTCTATCTCAGTAATCCTCTTTTGCACCAGAGATAACAACATTTGCAATGTATTCAAAAATGTATCAACATGAAAAATAAAAACAACCTAAAGAATGTATGATTGCAGCAATCTTTGCCATGTGGCAACACTGTTAAAATCCGGACTTGTGAAAACAAACATGTACAAGTGTAAATTTTACGAACCTAAACATTTTTCACATTTAAACATAGTTTTTATGGATTATTATGTGTTTTCGGCATCTAAGTGTAATTAAAAACATTAATATTATATTAAACAAAAAGAAACGCACAAACTTAGTATTCGTTTGTATGGATAGTGTAACGAAACCAACAAAATGTTATTGTATGTAACTTTGTTTATTTGTAATTACGTTATAACTTGAAAACAAATTAAAATTGGATAAGCAAATTAGTTTTTTACATTATTTTCATTTTCTCGTAAAATTTATACCTTATACAAGGTGATTCACGATGAGCTTGCATTAGAACTTTATGGAGAACTACTGAACATGTTTTTCTGAAACTTTGGAAATTTAGGTTTAACTAAAAAATTCACATGTTCCTGTCATTTCCGGTTATACCGGAAGTAGCTGTCAATTTTCATTTTTAAATACAACATGGTAATTTTTATTATATTTTTCGATTAACCATTAAATTCTAAGCAAATTTTATAAAATATCTTTTTGCCTGACTTTACCAGTTTCTGAGATATCTGGACCTTTTGTAATTATTTGGCAAATGCATGTTGATGACGTCGAAAGTTGACAGCTACTTCTCTATAACTGAAAATAACAGGAACATGTGAATATTTTAGATAAAGAGGTCGTATCGATATAAACCAAAATCGCCACAATTTCAGAAACATGTTCAGTAGTTCTCCATAAAGTTCTAATGCAAGCTCGTCGTGAATATCCAAATGTAGTCACAATACAGCGTGTATTCTACTGTGCCAGTGCTATCCTCGAATAAAAAGATATAATTACCGAACCCGTACCGTAGTGTTAAACGAATTGTTTCCTAACGAGTTTTATAATAAAAATACATTGTTAAATAAACGTACAATGCTGTTGAAATAAAACAGTCTGGAGCAGCTAAGAGCCATTTAGAGTCTATTTTATATTGTTCTTTATGAAAATATTTTTGTGCGAACCCATAAAGTCGAAACACAAATTATAGTAAAAACGTACAATAATGTTTTCTCCAGACATATCATTTCGCAGCAGACTGAGAGTCATTTATTTATATAAAATTGAAGCGCCATGAGCTGTTTACCTTAATAGATTGTAAATAGCCGTTTCGTTTACTAACATTTACAGTATTATTATTTTGTGTATTGGCAAAGTTTTCGTATTTATTTTCGGTCTTTTTTCACAGCTGGAAATTATTAATGAGAAATAATTAAATGGTTTGCCGTTATTAAAATGGGTTTGCACCAAAAAAATAGCCATTAAATCATTTGATCAGCATAAAAAGATTTTGCTTGCAATAAATAAAACTCAGGCTGCAACACTTGTTCTGCAGAAAATGCTACAAACTACTCTACTAACAATTTAACCGATATCAGTCCGATTGTAATATCATGTGTTCGCTTAATTAACAGTCGAGCTGCGAAATGATTACTTGGTCAGCAAGAGTTTACAATTGCTCAGTAGAAAAAACATGTTTAGAAGCAGTTTACTTCAGTGGTTTCCATATTAAAGAATGGTTATCAATATAAATCATTGGATTGCGTTTGTTTTGAATAATCGGCAAAGTTCGTTATTGTGGGCGGAGCAAAAGCAGTCGCGTGATACGAGTATCTAATTCCGTGCGTGTGTGTTCATTCGGTGTAGCAGCCAAGGCCCAAAAGGTATAACGGGGGAGGGTTTTCACTTGTCTTCCCAGGGCACTCTCACTATTACACGTTTTATTGCTTTTTTGATGACCAATATTAAATATTTTGCTTACTCGCATATCTGATTAAATGTGGATTCTCTCATAAGAGCTTATATATTTAATTTGCGCAACAAGATAATTTAGAGCACTCTAGTACAAGCGCGGATCCAGGAGAACTCGAAAAATACCATATATACCGGTTTGACTAACGCGGCAGGGTATTACTTTTCGTAACTTTTCCATGCATGACCCCCCCCCCCCCCCCCAAACCGAAGTTCTGGATCCGCCCTTGCTCAAGTATGACATTAATTACTGACAGATTCAGAAATGTTTGCTGTCCATAAGTTGCTGACCAACTAGCCATTTTGACTGACCGATTACATTTTTCTGTTCGCAAAAATAAGAATATTTTGGTAACCAGATAAATGAGACCCATTATTAATATACACCCAAAACGTGCGATTTTAAAATCGATTTTACAGTGTTATGGTTGTGAAGGAATTAGTGTCATCTTGTTTTGTTCATCGCTACAAGGTTATGCTGCCGTGTTGTTAAATCAAGCGGGAGTATCTACTGAAAATTTAATTGTGAAATATACAGGCTGTTCCTTTTCATGTTTCCTTAATAATTTGTTTAGGTTACTGACTTAAATACAATTTAACTAGACTACTTAGACAACTGTCAAAACTGTTTATATTTACAAGACAAAATCGTCTTCTTACCTACTAACGTATGTCGCATAAATTTTGGCAGAAATTCAAACAGTTGTTTTTTTATAATGAAATATATTTAAATAAAGTTTTGTATACATAGTAATTAATTGTTTCATAAGCAACAAAATTAAATTATATATATACATGGTCTTCCACTAGACGCAACTTTCTGCGGACATCGAGCATTAGGTTTTGGACGGCATTTATATCAATTTTTCTATATATCCTGCGTCGAAGTTCCTCATTTTGTGCTTCCCATCCTGCATCGTAAACTTTTCGAGATAAAAGAGCCCAAAAATCTTCTATGGGCCGAGCCTGGGAAAGGTTAGGAGGGTTGTCGCTTCGCTGAATAAATGGTACGTTTTGGTCAGCTAACCAATTTTGGGTTTGTCTTGCATAGTGACAGGACTCAAGGTCTCGTCATCGTCTCCAGCATCTTCAATAAAATTAACCAGTTTCCTAAGACAATTATCGATATAACTTTGACTATCAAGGGCTTCATCTCTTACTCGACCCACATAAGGCATGGTGGAAATAGCACACCATACTAACACCTTATCAGCGAATTTATCATTTTGTCCATATTTGACATTATCAGGGACCTCTGCAATATTTTCAGTATAAAAACCATTATTTCCCTTCATTTCGGAGTTGCTTAGTGTGAAATACTTTTCGTCATCCATAATTATCACCAGGTTGTTAGCAAGATATTCTCATCTTAATGCACGACAGCATATCGGAATTCTGGCTAGTTGGTTGGCTGTTGGGCCTTTCTTCTTTTTCGGTATTTCTGGTTATTCCGCGATAGTTCCCGCGCTATGGTGTTCTTAGATGTTCGATATTGTCGTGCTAGTTTTCTTGTTGATGTACCAAGTGTGTATTTTGCCTTTCTTATCAGTCTTTCTGATCTTACTCTGGTAAAAATTCTAGGCCTCCCACTTTTTGGAAGGTCCATACAAGGAATACCTTGATCACATTCAGCAATTGTCCGATAAATGGTTCTACGCGACATGTTTTGATTTTAAAAAATGCGTATAATTTCGGATTTAAGAACCCGTTCAATTATAAATACTTTCCGAAATTCTAATTTGTAAGCCATATCGACTTAATCAATTTAAAAACTGAACTCTCAACGTTAAGTGAAGGTGTGAAAGAAGTTTTTGTTACCAAGGGCAACTAGATATTTTCTTCTTTTTACCAATTTTATGGCATCTGAAATTTGTGCCAAAACTTATGGGACATACGTTAGTAGTTCCCAAGAAATCATGTGCTAAAGATGGACGTAATTAGAACTCCTCTGAGGTTAGGTTATTATTTAAATACATTTTCAGCAACGACTACTCTTCCTATATATGTATATTTCCAATTTTATTTTATTCCTTCAATTTGAGGAGGTATTTTTGCAACTTTTTGAAAGGTCACTAGTAATATAAACATGGAAGATAAATCTTTACGACCAAACTTTGTAATTAAAAACCCATTTTCTCTTTGCTAATTAAAATATTTTCTTTGAGTCCCACATTAATATTTATACACGCAACATTTTAATCGACCTTTAATAGAATTATTTTATTAATAAATATAGAAGATTTAATGTCCGGAAATAATAAAATAATAAAATTTAAAATTAATTTTCGCATCAGAAAAAAAAACTTTTAGAATTAACATACAGAGTGTTATGGAAATTACGTATTATATTTAAATGGGTGACTCCTAGGGTGTCCTAGAGAAGCGCTACATATTTGTTTTTGAAACGAACGTTTAAAGAGTGGGGTAATTCACCCCTAAACCCACACACAATTCGTCGGCACATTCATATATGAACATATTACATTGCCCAGCTGGGTAATCAACAGATGTTCATGCACAATGTTGCCAAAATGTTTAAAAGTGTAAAACTTTAGTTCCTTATAAAAATAAATATTTAGCTTCCTTAGGAAGTAAATTCAGGACGCGATTAAGGAATCCAAGGCACAGACACTTTCAATTCTTTTTTCTATGGGAAAAACTTTATGCTCATCACGTGTCCTGATGATAGTGTGGGAGTGCATAATAAGCTTATCACTAAACCCCAACACTAAGGCATCATTACACTTTACAATAACATGCATAGAACACGAGCACTTAATCATTTCGCAATAGAAATAATAAAAACGCTAATTTCTATGGGCCATTAACCCTTTACTAAAGATAAAATGAAACAATTATGTTAACAATTGACAGGAACTACCCTTTGAAATGAATGGTCTGGTCCACCTTCGGACCAGTCGAACTTTCTTTCCGAGAACTCTCCGCTAGTAGAGCCAGCGCGGTTGCCATTTCCGAGACTATAATTATACATGAAAGTAATATCATAGAAGGAAATTCGGCAATTTATGATAGTCGCGTATAAAACATCGAAAGTGGCAACGCTGTATTTTTAAATATTAGCCCGATTGTCCAAAACCAGAAGCCGGCCGATATCGATCAAGAGAACCAACGTGTTATTTATTTTTAAAAATTTTAGATGTTAAATACATTATTTCCCAGACAATAAGGGCGTATTTTTGTCTACAAAGTAGCACTTTAAAATACTAATTCAGATTGAACGGTACTTCGATGACTAATGTGATTTTGTGATGTGAGTACTTGGTATTTTTTATAAAATAAGTTGGTTTTAAATAAGTCCGAAAAGGTAAATAAAATTGCATTTTTTTTTCTAAAGGGTAAGTGGCATTTATAAACTTTCAAGTTATCCAGATCTGACGGGTGTCGTTCGAATTGAACAAATGAGAACATACCTGACCATTTATAAACTCCGCGGCGGTTCGTTCGAGTCAGTTCAAGTTTATAAATCAGAGATTGTTTCCCAGCGAACTGAACGTACAATGTTATAATAACGTAACCTCAAAATTAAACAACATGAAATCTATCAAACGGTTATTGACTTTCTAAAGAGTTTACCCTGAAGATATGACAACACTGTTCAAGATTTACTGCCATATATTGCTCTGTTTATCTTCCGAACAGGGGCACCACGTGGTAATTTTTGGTTTGACATGAGGTCATGTACAGGGCATATTAAATTAAACCACCATTTTTGGAGATTTTTCTTCAATTTGTTTTCATCTCAGGAATTGCCGGTTTAAATATAATACGTAATTTCCATTCCCTTATAAAAGCTTGTCGCTAGTATTGTAACAGTTTCCTAAAAATTGAAAACTACCCTCTGCTGGCAATGACACATGGCAGCCGTGGCAACTTTCGATTCAAGAGAATATTTTTTGAATTAAAAAAATAAAATTATTCAAAATTCACCTATCGAATGACCAATAGAACAAAAATATTTTTAGATATATTTAAATCAATGCGAAAATTTAAATTAGAACTTTATTGATTTATGATACCGTTCCGGTATGTTTTCAAATGTATACAAAATTAGCGTCCGAATTAGAACAAAAATTTCAAATATGGAATATATTTTAATTTAAATAAATTGTTTTAAATAAATTAATTAATAATTTTATGATTTGCCATTTAACGAAAACTATTAATTTTTATCTATAACTTTAAATTATAAAAAGTAGCCCCTAACTACAATGTTTTAACTTTTTGTCACGTGCTTTGAGCATCAGGGTTAAGTAGTGGGGTTGATCAAAAGTTTTTGCTTCCAGTGAATAGGAGAACAGAAAAATCTGACTTAGGATAAAAGAATAAAATATAATGGTTAAACCGATTTCATATATTTATTTTTTATGGTCAGACACAAGCACTATAGGAAAAATCCTTTAGGGCACTCTGGGAGTGGTGCGTTTGCGCAAAAAGCGATTCACGTTGGTTTTGAATCGTTGGAGGTTATATTCGTTGGGAAAAACAATCTCGGGAATGTCGTTACATAAGGATGAAGTCCTCCAGATGAAAGAATTCTTAAATAATAAAGTTCGAGGAGTACTAAGCTTAATCACATATGGATGACGGCAGTGGTTCGTCGTGTATTTCTGATATTCGCCGCTCTGGGCGGAATTAAGAGGGCAAGGTCAGCCGAGCACTTTCCAGGAAATTATCTGTAAAAGAGAGTCAAATCCCCAACCTGTCTTCGATGTTCTAGGCTGTCGAGGTTCTTCGTTAGCACGCGGTCTCCAATCAGACGAATGGCCCTGCCTTCTATGGAATCCAGTAGCCGAAGAGTATGTTTGGGTGCAGAGCTCCAGACATGAGAGCAGTACTCTAGTGACGGTCGAATTTGGGCTTTGTATAGTGTCAAAAGTTGTTGAGGTGTGTACAACTTTCTGGTTCGGATGCGTACACCAAGTTTCTGAGAAGCTATCTTGGCGATTGCCACAACGTGGTTATGCCAAGACATATTTCCTCGCAGATTGACGCCCAGCAAATTAATAGAAGAAGCCAGTGGGATTGCGTGTCAGTCCATGACTATATCCGGTTGCGTAAAGTTAACATTTTTAGAGAAAACTGCTGCCTGGGTTTTTTGCGTTATATTCGACTAGGTTACTATCACCCCAAGCCAAAATTGCTTCCAGGTCTTTGTTGAGGCTTGATACTTCATGCTGTATGCGAAGATGTGCGTCGGCAGCCGATGTTTGTGCATTCAAAGAGTAACATGATATAAGTGTGCTATCGTCAGCAAAACTAAATATAGGGTTTTTCGTTTCCACTAGAAGGTCGTTAAAGTAGAGTAAGAAGAGAGTGGGAGACAATATGGATCCTTGAGGAACACCGGCATTGATGGTGAAGGTGTCTGAGAGAAATCCGTCAAACCCCACTTGCAGAGAACGGTCCTTAAGAAAGCTAGAAAACCATGCACAGAATCGACTAGGCATGCCATAGGATCGCAGTTTACTTAGAAGTCCCTCATGCCAAATACGATCAAAGGCTTTAGAAATATCCAGTGCAACAGCCCGAGACTCCCCATGATGTTCGATTGCGTTGTTCCAAAGATGGGTGACATAGGCTAGAAGATCTCCAGTTGATCTGGACTTCCGGAAACCATATTGATGATCGCTGATAATGTTGAAGCCTTTCAGGTACTTTAGAAGATGTTGGTTAATACAGTAAGTAGTAGTATAATATAATATAAAATAGTACATATATTTACATTCCTTTTAATTGTAGGAATCCTCTTAGGTTTTTGTTTAATGATAAATATAAAAAAATAACTAACAGACAATTATTAGATAACCCATTAAATATAATAACTGCTTGGATAATGCAGAAATAGGATAAGAACCGATTTATTTTTGATTTTTACAATTGTTAAAGATATAATCTCCATACAGGGTAAGTAAACGTAGCTTATGTAAAAAATAATATGATTTCCAATATTTTTTTAAGTAAATCCCATGTAAAACTTTCATAATTAACGTCTAACTCCATCTCTATGAATATTGATTAGTTTAATTTTGTTTTTTTTTGAGAGTGTCCCATTTTCGATACTTTTATTAATTGTTAGTGCTATCAAAAAAGTAATGCAGGTATCATGTGCTCTTTTTGAGTCAAACTTAAAATGGTAAAATCAAAATTAGGAAATTTTCGCTTGCTTAAGAGATAAGGGGGGAAATCAAAAAAATGTCAATTTAAAAATTACCCTATATTTTCTTAGTTAAAAGAGATACAGAAAAATGTTTTATACAGAAGTTTCTTTATATTAATTGTTGAATAAGTTGCTATTTTCAGAATAAGTATACAGGGTCAGGTAAAAAAGTTATCGAACGTAACCTCATTTTTGTAAATGGAACACCCTGTATTTTTTAATCTAAAAAGATACTATTTTAAATTCTCCTTTTATATACACCATGGATGATATTAAAACTTGAAACAAAAGCTAATATCCTAGAAGCAATTATGCTGACTCTTAACATTTAACGTCAATTTCATTTTTACATATTCATTTGCAAAAATGATCTATCAAAAATTTGATATGATATCAGCTTATATGAAAAAAAACGAAGAAATGGCGTAAAATGTATATTTTGTTCGCTATCCGGAAAGACGTTAACTATTTAAGGACATATTCCGAACATTTGCGATGATTCCCGTTATTTTTTACCTTAATCTGAATCTTTTATTTCGTTTCAAAGTAATAAAGTTTAAATAAATCGCTTAGGAAACCAATATCATCCATGGTGTGTTATATATTTGAAAGGAGAATTTAAAATAGTATATTTTTAGATTAAAATATACAGGGTGTTCCATTTTAAAAAATGAGGTTATATCCGATAACTTTTTTAGCTGACCCCGTATACTTATTCTGAAAACGGCAGATTCAACAATCAATATAAAGAAACTTCTGTATAAGACATTTTTCTGTATCTCTTTTCACTAAGCAAATATAAGGGTAATTTCGAAATTGTCAATATTTTGATTTTCCCCCGTATCTCTTAAGCGAGCGAAAATTTTCAAATTTTGATTTTACAATTTTAAGTTTGACCCAAAAAGAACACATGACACCTACATTAAAAGAGCACATGACACCTACATTACTTTTTTGATAGCACTAGCAATTACGGAGATACCCTATAAAAGTGTCGAAAATGGGACATAATAATTAGCGTAAGCAAATAAGAAGAAAAACTTATTATTTTATTTACAACCTTCATATAACTACGTCTTTACTAATAAATTCATTGGATAAAAATAAGTCAATGGGAACCAGTAAGAATATGAATCAGATTAATTTTCCTGTAAAAAAAACATTAAATTATTTTTTAAGTAAATATTCAATAATTAAATTAAAAATCAAGTAATGAACATGGCAAGAATTTGGGCCGCATATTTTTTGATTACTTAAATGGACGATTCGTAATGTTTTACGTTATGTTTTGCCATCCCTGCATTGAATAGAAAGAAACACCACTATTCAATAATTATTGTTTCAGAAGTACAACAAATCGCATAAAATCGCATAATTGTACTTAAAATCGGGTTAGCCAGAAGAAAGTGACATGCGCGGTCAAACATAAGAAAGAAAATGTTTAATACAGGCCGAATTTATAACCTCATTCTTTGTGAAAAAAATATTTCAAAAATAAACATTCCCTTTTAAAACTAATTTTCCTCGACAAATGTATTTTTAAACCTCTTTTAATTGGAATAGTCGGTCAAAGTTTGGCTGAGAAGAAAATGGAAAACCAGTCGCAACCGAAGCTGTTAAATTATACGCCGACTTTTTAAACAAAAAAAAAAGATTAACGATGCTTTCATTTAAATCAGTATTACCTAAATCGAAATTCGATGCGGTTTACGCTTCAAAAGACTAAGAATTATTTTCTGTGTCATGTAATTATTTTTAGAATGGAAGGTTTTCGTCAATTCTGGTAGATGAAGGCATAAAAAAAATTACGAATAATTAATATAACTAGATTGAAATCATTGAATACGTAAGTGTGATTTTTGTACATCTATTGTCGACATTTTGGACTCTATAAAGTCATTCTCACGAAGCAAAAATTCCGTTTTCTTAATTAATAAATGAATCAAGAATGGTGAACCTTTTAATTATTATTATTAAAAAAATTAAGTGTTTTCGATTTAAAAATACAAAACAGTTCGAACTCTGTAATTATTCCGCAAATAAAAAACAACCCTTCTTATACAGTGTCACCATTAAAGTTGAAACTATATTGTGCGGAAAGAATGTATTTTATTTACAACCATGCATGTAATAATGACATTTCATCTATGTTTGAAAGGTGCAAGTTTACGTCTTTTTACTTTTACTTTCCACCCGGGTGTTTTTATTTTATATTTTAAAATAAACTTAATGACATTTATAAAAAATAAAAAATAAAAATGGTTTCCGTTTTACTTACTTACATTAAATATTATAGTTTTTGCAGAATTATACCGTTGATCTTTTGACTGCAATAAAACCTCATTATCCCTTGGACCATAAAATAAATAAGGAAATCCCAAATTTTAAAACCTTTTCGAGCAGAGCCGGACCAGGTATACAAATTCAATTTATACCTATGCCTGATGCATATATAAATACAAAGTGATTTTTAATAATTTTAATCTTTAGTGGGTTTCGGGCGAGTAATTTTTAGTTAGGCTTATTAGTGGTAGAATGTGGCGTCCTTGGAATTGTGCTGATAGGGGGGCATCTTCAAGTGTAATTTTTAAAAGAAATATGTATCAATCGTTGTTGAGTAGAAATTTTAATTCGATGAATGCTTTAGCAGAGATGTCTACTTTGACAAAAACTCCTTTATCTTCGGTAAGAGACATAGTACTTAAACCTGTTAATCCTAGAAAAAATCGGAGTGATGCTAGCACATTTAGAAGCATCAGCTAAAAACATAGCAGATTCTTCTTTAGATTACCATCAAGATACCGACGCATAACTTTTTGATGATTGATTTAAACATAAACTCCTTAAAAATATACCTGAAAATAGCGTCATTGTAATGGACAATGCTAGTTATCATAGTCGGCAAGCAAAAATCATTCCCAATTCTAATAATACAAAAGCAGAAATTCAAAATTTTATGATTGAAAATGTTTTATATTTTAAAGAAACTTACAAAAAACGAGAACTGCTAGAAGTATTAAAAGCTTTTAAAATAAATAAGGAATACGAGTGTGATAAACTTGCAGCAGAAAATGGACATACAGTATTGCGTCTTCCTCCGTACTATTGTATATTGAATCCTAGTGAGCTAATATGGCACCAATTAAAATCCAATATTAGGAGAAATAATATTTCTCCTACATTAAATGCATCTGTAGTAGAATTAATTAAAAACGAAGTAAGAAAAATTTCTGCAGACAGCTGGAAAAACTGTGTACATCATGTTCTTAAGGTGGAAAATTCTTACAATTGTATGATTACAAATGTTCAACCCTTAATTATAAGTTTAGGCTTAGATGAAGATAGTGATACAGAGTTAAATTTTGAATAAATTATCAATAGTTTCTTAGAATTTGATTAATTTTTAATGTACTTGTTATCCTAATAGTTATGCTTTTAAATTATATTATTTTCAATTATCATTAATTGTTATCATTATTTTACATTTATTATAGGTACCTAAAACTAAACATACCTATCTATTTAGTTTAAATTATAAAAATAAATCATGTTGTGTGGTATACATTTTCAAGCCGGCCCTGATCCCATTTATTGAGCTTTGAAGAGGTTGGGACGTATACAATAGGGTTTAATCAGGTAGTTTATTTATGGCAGTAAGAGTCAACGGTATAATTCTGCAACAACTTATACATTGGCATTATTGTAGGCAGTCACTGATATGTTAAAACCTTGCTGAAAATCTTGTTTTGAAAGGTTTAGTTCATGATTATTTGAAGTTAGAGTAGTGGTAGTAAAATTTGAACTTGGCTTTGAAATCAAATTTGCAGTATTAATTTGAGTTGAGACAGAACTATATATGTATCCCTCAGCTACTGTACTAGATTTCCAGCCTAATAACCGCTTAATTTGCATGAGGTCGCCACCGTTATTTGCGAGTAAAGTAGCCGCTGTTCTTCTGAAACACTAACCAGTAAAACCTTCAATATTCAGCTCCAGAAAGGCTGCAATTTTTTTTGAAAAGTGTTGTGCCCAATACATTGTTTAATAATTTTTCCATATCTTATTTGCATAAAAAGCTTTCCATCCTGTATATTTTTCCGAAAAGTTATGTACTCCTTAAGTGGTACAATCCATTTCTTATCTGTTGTCATAAATGATCGTTGCTGGTACGTTTGGCTATTTCATATTTCAATCGCTAAAATTTTCTTCTAAAAAGTGAAGGTCTGCTGTTTTCATTTTGCATAATTCATCTGATCGGCAGGCGCCTGAGACACCAATAACCAATGCGACCTACAATTGTATAAAATAACAATTTAATATAGAAATGGTCAACCTGGTCAATGGTCAACAGCTTGTTAAAAAAAAATTTCCATATTCTCCATTGACAGTGTGTTCGATTTTTTCAGCTTGTATCCTTTGTTTTGCTTTTTTAAAAATGCTAATAGCTTTGCATGTTTAGATATGTCTACCTTTTCCCTAATTGATAGAGTGGTCCTCAACATTGAATATTGTGACCAAATCGTTGATATCATCTTTGTCTTGGCATTTTCACTGAAATAAGCTAGTAGCGCCGACTCAGAACCAGGATTTGAACTTTGTTTCCCGTACACAATTCTTTGAATCAGTTATATGCCTTGTCATATCTCGGGCGGCTTTTAGTTGGCAGAAGATCGTTTTCTACTATTTTTGCTGCTTCTCGAATTTCTGGTGGAGTAGCAGGAAATTCAAATTCCTTATCTGATTTTTCTGTTGTTGAAATAATAATAATATATTGTTTAGTGACATGGAAACCATATTCAAAAAATGATATATGCCATCTTGACGTGTATTATTTTACCACGCGCCACTTTTAATTTCTGGCAGGAGGTTTAGAAAAATTATTTTTCACGCTGAAAATCGGTTATTAAATAAAAATAATATAAAAACAGTAATGATTTAGACACATCTTTAAAATGAATTCTAAATAATACTTTGCAGGTATGATGTGTTATAGATTACGAAAAAGCATTCGATCGAGTACACCACAAATTAATGCAGCTCCTAAAAAAGCTTGATATAGACCAGGAGCTATTAAACACAAACAAACCGGATATAGACATGGACGGACAAGCAAACCCACTGGCTTCATCTATTAATTTACTGGGCGTCAATCTGGGAGGAAATATATCTTGGCATAACCACGTTGTGGCAAGCGCCAAGATAGCTTCTCAGAAACTTGGTGTACTCTTCCGAACCAGAAAGTTTTACACACCTCAGCAACTTTTGACACTATACAAAGCTCAGACTCGACCATCACTAGAGTACTGTTCTCATGTCTGGAGCCCTGCACCCAAACATACTCTTCGGCTACTGGATTCCATCGAAAGGAGAGCCATTCGTCTGATTGGAGACCTCGAGCTAACGAAGAACCTCGACAGCCTAGAACATCGGAGACAGGTTGGGGATTTGACTCTCTTCTACAGATATTTTCATGGAAAGTGCTCGGCTGACCTTGCCCTCTTAATTCCGCCCAGAGCGGTGAATATTAGAAATACACGACGAACCACTACCGCCCATCCATATGTGGTTAAGCTTAGTACTATTTGAACTTCACCATTTAAGAATACTTTCATCTGGAGGACTTCATCCTTATGGAAGGACCTTTCAATCCCAGAGTGCCCTAAAGGATTTTTCCTATAGCGCTTGTGTTTGATCATAAAAAAAAAGAATAAAAAACTTATATTGGCACCAAGCGGCACAAATAAAATTAGACAATAACACCATATAGATTAGAAGGTGTATACGGCAGGGATGTGTGCTGTCTCCACTCTTATTTAACTTGTACTCAGAAGCAGCTTTCCAAGAAGCTTTGGAGGACGTGGAAATGAGAATAAAAGTCAATGGATCATGGATAAATAATATTCGTTATGCTGATGGTGCGGTCTTAATTGCTGATAATATACACGACCTACAACAACTATTCAATATGGTAGGAGAACAGAGTAAATCAATGGGTTTAAATATCAACACCAACAAGACAAAATTAATGATTATCGCCAGAAATCGGAATACATTTGAAAACTGCATCATTACTTTTAACGCAATGCACATAGAAAGAGTGGACAAGTTCAAGTATCTTGGCACCTGGCTGTTCGAAGACTGGACATCGGACAACGTAGTTAAATGTCTCATTGAACAAGCTCGACAGGTAGTTTTAAAGTTTGGAAGGGTGCTTACCTGCTCCGAATTTGACCTTGACTTGAGACTGAGGATCGTCAAGTGCTATGTTTGGTCGGTACTTCTTCATATTATGGAGGGTTGGATGCTGAAAGCGAATACAATTAACAAATTAGAAGCCTTCGAGATGTAGCTATATCACAGAACACTTAAGTTATCCTGGGCGGCGAAAGTGACAAATGAGGAAGTTCTTAGACAAGTCAACAGGGAATGCGAACTTTTTGAGACAATTAAGAAGAGGAAAACAGCATACCTGGGACATATCATGAGGAGTAAAAGATACCGATTCTTGCAGATGATGATCGAGGGCAACATTGAAGGTAGAAGAGGGATCGGAAGGATGAAGATGTCTTGGCTGAGAAACATCAGGCAATGGACAGGGATACACGATGTTCAGTTACTGATACATACCGCCAGAGACAGGGAAGCCATGGAAAATGTTATCGCGAACATCCATTAGTGGATATGCACCAGAAGAAAGAGAAAAAGTATGAAGATAGTTTTACTGCTTAAAGCTACGTGCCTGCTAAATTTCGAATGGAATCCGGTAGTTATTATTTTTTAATTCAATTATGGGGTATTGTAGCAATCCTTTGAATTCTCCTAATAGCAAAAAGTTAAAAATAAATCTAAATTTCTCTGCTGACTTCTCAGCGATAAGTTCCTTTTATCCGTAGTCACATAAAAGGTTTAAATTCGAGCGGGCCAGCCATTATTTTATCCTTTACAATAAGGGAAACAGATTTCTCGTGCCAATTTCAATAAAGTTTATTTGATTGGGGACCAAAGGTAATGGCCCAATTACATTATAGCAGCGTATAAGATGGCACATGTAAAATGATCATTTATTATTACTTAGAATCAAGGCCGGATTTACATGGGGGGTATTATTGACCCAACAGTGGCTTCGCCTTATGGAGGAAACGGTCATAATAGGCAAACAGTTTTATATTACTTTAAAATGGCGCATTTTAATTATAATTATATTTCTAGAGATCGAATTTGGCGTGCGTCCTCATATATTTCTACAAAAATATATTCTAATTCACATACGCAATTTTGGCAACATATATTTCATATTCCGGGAAAGCAATTTTCTTTCCAACAGACTGGAAATATTTTTTCAGAAGACAGCTATTCCCGATGTGCTAGAATTATGTTCATACAATGAAGAAATCCAAGAGAAATATAAGACGATGGAAACTAATAAAGAGGAGTCAAGATTACTCATATTTTTTTATAAAATTAATTTTCCTCCGGTTACCTACGAAAATGAGTTAACTTTGCTGGAAAGTGTATTTGAATAGATCGTACATGGTGCCAGTTTGACAGTAAAACTGTTTATTTAAAGAATAACAAACTTTCGGGGCCACTGCAGTGAATTGGAGTACTAGGTGGGGTAAAGGGTACTAGAGCAATATTGCAAATTAAAAAATTTGGGGATCTTTTCGGATAGTTGTTATGTAGCCCATTAAACATAATAACTGCTTGGATAAAGTAGGAATGGAATAAGAACCGATTAATTTTCGTCCCTACAATTATTATTAAGGATAGAATATCCATACTGGGTAAGTAAACGTGATTTATTTAATTATATTTGTTTTAATAATAATTTGATTATAGTTTTAAGTAAATCAATCCCATGTAAAATTTTCATAATTAACCATTTAACGATATCTAACTCCATCTCTATAAATATTGAGGTTAGGTTATGAGTTTTATTATTTTCTTGGAGCGATATATTTATTCAAAGTTAAGATTAGTTAAATTTTTTTTTCTAGGTATTAATCTAATTAGAAAATCGGAAACTATAAAGATTTATACACAGTACAGGGTGTCCCATTTTCGACACTTTTATAGCGTATCTCCGTAATTGTTAGTGCTATCTAAAAAGTAATGTGCTCTTTTTGGGTCAAACTTAAAATGGTTAAGAGATACGGGGGAAAATTAAAAAAATTGACAATTTTAAAATTACCATATATTTTCTTAGTTAAAAGAGATTCCGAAAAATCTTCTATACAGAAGTTTCTTTATATTGATTGATGAATTATTTGCCGTTTTCAGAATAAGTATACGGGGTCAGGTAAAAAAGTTATCGGACCTAACCTTATTTTTAAATGGATCACTTTTTTAAATGAAACACCCTGTATATTTTAATGTGAAAAGATACTATTTTAAATTCGATTATTAAAAAAACCGCTCGAGTTATAACTTCAAGCAAAATTCGTCGCTTGTTACTTATTACCTTTCACTCGATACCCGAGCAGTGCTTGACGCCGACAGAATGTACCGCTGTAGTGTGATCGAATTAAAAAACTGCTCGTATATTCGAACAGTTTTTTGCTTCATAGGAAATACTCTAGTTATAAATTTAGGCGAAAAACCGAAAATCATCGCCTTTCACTTGATACCCGTACTTCGCGATGTGATTAATCGCTCGAGCGACTCATTCGATTATTAAAATCGCTCGAGTATCAAGTACTCGATTATTAAAATCATCGTCTTTTCCCAACACTAATTATGTCCCGCCTAAATAATCGCATATGCGAACATCTCTCGTCATCAACGACGCCAGCGACGACTGGCGCGAAGGTCGGAACACGCCATGGTTAGAGATATACAGGGTGTTATGGAAATGACGTATTATATTTAAACCGGCAATTCCTGAGATGAATACAAATTGAAGAAAAATATCCTTAAATGGCGCTTTCAATTCATTTAGCGGTAAAAATGACCTGACGTCAAACCAGGAATATCACTGTACCGCACTGCGACACATCCGAATTCTCACCGGTGTTGTCAGAATTACACCTTACACTCGCACAAGTTTGAAATACCCAACTACGTAACTAGGTCAAATGTCAATGACCTTTTGACTTTTGATTGGCCGATTGATTTTTTAATGTAATTTTATTTAGGCCACACACATACACTTACCTTGTCGGTCTTATTTAAAAATTAATGTCAACTTCTATAAAAACTTATACAGCGTTTTAGTAAAGAAACCGGCACATAACCCATAATCATAATCGGAAATCTTCACATGAACTGGCCAAAACACACACAAAATTCACAACACTGGCCAAAGCACACACAAAATTCACTTGGAGACATCGTTTTTTATTAACATTGGGTTGTCTCGCCTAGATTTGTATGAACATTTGTTTTTAATTATAAAACACATTGTGAAATGTATCATTTCACTGTCTGAAACGAACTGTCAAAAACTAGGAATGTATTAATATGCAATGCATGTTTTCCGGTAGATTCCTGCGCATTCACCAAAAAAGGTTGAAATAAATAATTATAATATTCTACAGCACTTATTTATGGTGTAGATACCAATAAAGATTAAAAAACTTGTTAATCGCTGCTCTGGTGCTTTATTTCATTCGAAAGGCTTAAAAAAATTAAATCGATCGTTTCACAGCGGGATTTTAAAACCAAAAATTTGCCACATCTCTAGTAAAAATCGACAGGTTAAATGTTATATTTTCTTTGAGGTTAAACGTTGACATTTGCTTGACAACATGACAACAAGCGTCTTCGCGCGAGAAAGTTTTTTCGGGATATTTAATCAACTGTACAGTGAGAATAAGTGGAAAAATGTTTAGTACATACAGAAAAATCAAGTCGAAGGCATATTAGAAAATGTTCCTTTAGTAAGAGACTGGAAATCGCAAGGTCACCGGATCTTACATCATGCAATTTTTTCTATGGGGTACGATGAATAAAGAATTAGTTGATAAAGTCGAAGATGGATCAGTTGCGATATAAGATATTGGATGCAGCAGATAAAATAATTTCTGAACGTTTTAGTTTATAAAGTGCCAATTGTGTCCTATCTCCGATTTGTGTGTTTGTTAAATAATGCATTAGTGTATAGCGATTTTGTGTGGCAAGGGCCTATCTTAAAAAACTAATTTGAAACATGTGTTTCTTTAAGTGATTTATGGTAATTTGTTCAGTGTTTCATTATTTGTTCTGTGTCTCTGACGATATGTTCTGAGATTGGAAGAAAAACGCCGAAGGGGTTTTAGTGGGGTATAAGCTTTACCCACTAAAACCAAAAAAACTGAAGATTTATGTGCCTTGGATTACTTGCTAGTATACTGGCACCTGGATTCACTTCTATTTGGATACTAGGTAACTAAACATTTATTTTTATAAGAATCTAAAGTTTTACACGAACAATTTGGCAACATTGCGCCAGAACATCTGTTTATTACACAGCTGCTCAGTGTAATGTGACTGTGCCGAGGAGTTGTGTGTGGGTTTATGGGTGAATTACCCCACTTTTTAAACGTTCGATTTGAAAAAAAAAAATATGTAGCGCTTCTCTAGGACACCCCAGGAGTCACCCATTTATATATAATACGTCATTTCCATAACACCCTGTATACAGTTTCGTTTGACGGTACGATAAAATATTAGGGAGGGTCGGACTTTATACGATAAATAATATTAAATGAATATAAATTAATATTTTTTTATTCGTTTTGGGGGTGCACGTGCGCATGTGCTCCTGTGGAAGAACCGCTACTGAGGCTGATAGGTACCTTGGAGAAAATATTAGCAATTCTAATTCGGGTTTGTACAATAATAATAGCTCATTACAGGTAAAAGATCAATGAAAGATCGTTCCTGCCTTCCTTTCCTTGTTCATATTATAATTTAAAATTTATTCCAATTGAAAAGGTAACGAAAGTAGCTTCTCGCTTTCATACTCAAATAACATAAAATATTTTAATAAAAATGTTGATTGAGAACGGGAAAATGATAAGAAAAAGAAATTAAATCTCCTGTCGGGTTTGTGACTTGAAAGATAAAAGTTTCGGATAATGCGAAAAATTTTACGATTGCTCTTCCCGTTGTTTGGTTGAAGTGCTAGAATTAGCCGCCAGGGAGCGATTTATTTTTAAGGTTAAAAATCGTACATGATACAAAAATATAAAATACAACAAGGAGAAAGTTTTTGAAGGCCCACGGCTGTTTCTTAACTTGGGCGGTACACTTTTTTTGTAAATAAGGTTATTTTAGGAATCCATTAGGAATCCAGAGAAACTTTTTTGGTTCAAATGCCTAACGAAATAAGAATCGGAATGGATATTTTCTTCCAATGTAATAACGTTCATATTTTTGCGTCTCTTCTTTTAGTCTTGTGAAATTTATCATAAAGTATTAAGCAATTATTTTTCTTTCATTTGCTATTGGTACTTGTGCTTGTAGCCGTAGAATCAACGTGGTTTTATCTTGTAGACAACTTTGTCAATATTTAAAAAATACTAAAGATATACTGTCACACTACTTTAACCAGATCTAGAAGGAACTCTCCTTGATACCGAGCCGTAAGTGAGACGACTGACGCGTACCTTCGATTCCACACTGAGCGAAATATCGAGTTGATATAACTCAAATATGAGTTGTCCTCGACCGAAGCGTGTTGCTAATAGGGGACAGCCCAGACCTCTGAATTACGGCAACCAAATCGAAGAAATTGCATCAACTGACTATTCATGATAGCACAGAAGATGGGTTATTTTATGCGTTGAAATAGCTCACGCCCCACCCTCTTAAATTATTGATAGGCTACCGTGAATTGTGATGCGTTACTAGTCGGGCTAGATTAATTCATGATTCGAGCTGTCAAAACTTGACTTTTAAGTTGTTCTAGGTTACGATGGTGGCTGGAATAACTCACTCTTTGGGCTACCAGAGTCCAAATTGTGGACTACCAGTACCTAAATTGTGTACTATCAGAACTCAAAATATTTCTTTGATTTAACGCCTGCATATTGTTCACTTCAATTGCCTTTTGTTTTTTCAAGATATGACATTATGTATATTTATATTTAAAAAAAAATAATCAAATGAATTATAGACAGGAGAGCATACTACGGCTAAGAAACCATGCGGACGAAGTGATGTCGATTGCTTATAAATAATAGGGCTCCATTCCAATAATAACAATTTGTATGAATCTCCCTCCTGTCCCTCCATTTTACGCCAACCAAAATTATGCAAAACACAAATTTTCACGCACAGAGAACAAAGATGAAAAATCCCGCAAACGGCGCAACGGCCAACAGTTGTCTATACGCGTGATCGAAAGAGAATTGACGAATAACAATGGAAGGAGCCGCGCCAAACCTGAACGAGCACGAATTCGGAACTTTCCGTGACCTTACGATCTTGCGATTTACCCTCGATACGGGGTTTTGGAGCACGTTTCCTGAATTACTCCAGCTCAAAATAATTGACACATGGTAATGAGTTAAAATAATCCACGTCCGGATTAAAACGACACTTTAAAATCAATTAGTAAGTTTTCCCAACCCAGAAACTGAGTTCAGGTAACTCATAAAATAGTTACAAGAGGAGGAATTGTGGTGATCCCAAATATGATTAAAATGTTGATAAAAAATCTCTTTCTGGGTTGAGGTGAACCAAAAGAACCTGAATTACTGTAGCGTTTTTAAATAATTTGTGATAATTCGTAGGCTCAGTTAGAACAACATATAGAGAGGTGGGTTGAACTCCAATTTTGTAACTCACGACATTGGTAAATGCATTTTTGTCAGTGCATGGTTGCCAAGGATATTGTATATTTTTTAAATTGTTTGGAATGATTTTTCAAGTTTTTTTTAGATTTATGGGATGGGGATTATCCCCAGTACACCCCCTTTCCCTTATATGCCTGTGGTTCTCAATCGGTGTTCCGTGACCAACTTTCAGGTGGTCCGTAAGGAGTTACGTGGTACATCTAGAAATTAATATACCTACTTGCGAAACATTCACAAAAAACAAGAACCGGTGGAACCACAAGCGACGATATGCGCGTAGCATTAGGCCCCTTTTATGCACGCATTTCTGGTCGCGGCATTTTCTAAATACATTGTTCCTATGGGCGGAAACGCAACGATTGGAAAGGTGTGTATAAAAGGGACCTTACAGAACAATGTGCTTAGGAAACGCCGCGGCAAGGATCACCGCGAGAAGAAATGCGTGCCGAAAAGAGTCCTTAGGCTTAGCTAGAGGAATTTCTGGGTGTTTGTGACGTGGTCTGGTGAAAATCGCCAATATCTAAGTATATATGAAGCCCAGAGCGTTAAATGGTAGTGAACAGTATAGGATTATTTAGTATATGATAACTTTTAATCTGAACGTAACTTATTGTTATTCCAATAATTTTTATAAATCATAATTTATCATTTATTTATTTATTCACTACAGATCATAAATGATATCAGGTTCGTCATCTTATAAAGTAAATATAAAGTAAATATAAGTAAATATAAAGTGTTATAAAACTAAAATATAAACGATACAAAACTAAAACGTACACATACCGATAGATAATATAACAAACAATTAGCACATAGCAGAACAGCAATGAAAAGAGAACTCGTTCGTAAAGAATTCCTGAAGGGAATAATAGCCTTTTCAGTTAAAAATCTTTTACATTCACTTTTAAACTTTGGGATGGTTTTAATTTCTTTTAAAAAATTAGGCAAATGATTCTGCACCTTGCCACAGAAATAAAGAGAACTTCTACCAAACATTGACAGTCGACATCCAAGAAGCACAACATCATACATGCTACTCCTCGTACGATGTGAATGAGATTGACAGACCACCCGGAATTTCTTGGGATTACATCTCACAAACATAACAGCTTCAAGAAGAAGTATACATGGAACCGAGAAAATTCCCTGATTTATAAAGGTTGGTCTACAAGACTCCAAAGGCAGCAATTCAAATATTTTACGAATAATCCTCTTCTGTGCAACAAACACTCGCTGAAGTTCGACAGACTGACCCCAGAACAGAATCATGAAATGAAGGTGTGAGTATGCCAATGCATAATAGACCGATAACAGTTAAGAAACTGTCAATAAGTTTTTTAAGTTGACAATGGCAAAGAACGCAGAGTTAAGCTTTGCAGTAACATGGTCTACGTGAAAGCTCGAGGTCAATCGCTCATCGATAAACAATCCAAGGAGTTTACACCTGTTTACCCGCTCTATTACTTGACCATCCAGACGAAGTTCAATGTCCGGGACAATGCGCCATTTATAAAATACAAGGTAATAAGTTTTGGCTGGATTAACCAATAGTTTATTAGTAGAACACCATGCAAAGAATGCATTAATACAATAATGAGGTTCAATTTGAATGAATGGAGACATTTTCCTGATGGAATTAAGTTATTGCACTTACTTAGGTTGCGCTAGTGGATTAAAATGACTAATAAATTGAAAAATTTAATTTTCAATCAATTGTAAATATTTTATTATGGGACAAAAACTTTCTAGTGGGCCCGCGACTGTACATGAAATAGAATTAATTAGAGCACCCTCATAGAGTTAGATGATAACAATATATTCTAGAAGAGACAATTCGTCACTCGTTTATTGTCTATTGAAAATGAAAACCCAATTATTTGCAATTGGCCCCGGTAGATAAAAATTAATGTCGCTCAGACCGATGATAAATTTTTATAGTTTTTTTATCTAATCAAATAAACAGCGTTTAGGGCCGATATATTTTTATTATCTCCTTTTAATCAAACTGATGGATTTTAGATGTGCAAAGTTATGATTAAAATTTTGACCTTAAGGTATCGCATAAAACAAGAGTTATTTGCTATATTTCGAAGATTCATTAATATCAAAATATGATAGTTAATGACAATAATTGTTTCGTCATCGATACGTCAGTAGAGATATGCATTAAGCCGCAAACACACTATTATCACGTCACGTGAGATCACATGCTATCACGCAACGTCACGGCACACCTGAAATATCTGCAAATATGCCTGCTTAAAATATAGAAGTACACTATAGTCACCTCATGCAGCTCACGGCAAGTCATACATGACAGCACAATTTTTTTTCTGAAAATTTACATATTCGGCACGCGTGATAGCACGGTGTCAGAGTTTAACGCTAGAAGGCTACAAGATTCACTTGCCATCTTGACAAACACAAAATTTAATTTTCCACAAGTAAATACAACTTTTGGAAAATAAGGAAGGTTTTCTTAGTGTGTATAAGTAGTGCTTAAACGTAAACTCCGTTCTTCGGTTCTTAATTGTAGAAAATTGATCACTAACAGCCTCATTAAAGTTTGGAATACCCTCTATACGTTTTTTTTTCGTATATTTAATTTTTAATCTTTCTAATAAAGTCCCTAGATTTACCCTTTTTTGGTCTGCGTTAAATTAATTTCGGGTTTAGGTCTTCCCGCATTCTTCACTTCAATTTTTCGCTCCAAACTCAAGAGCTAAAGTTATTTTCTAAATAGTCCACTGTCAAACTATTCAACAACAACTTAATAAATATATAATATTAAAATATTAAAACATACACGCTCGAATTTCTAACTGGATGCACGAACAGAAAACGGCGCGGCGCACACTAAAATTGTGCCCATGTTAAATCGCCATAGCCCCGCTATCCCCCGCTATCTCCCGCCACCGGTGACTACAGAGAAACTGTATTATGCCAAGCCTACTTAATCGCACATGCGAGCAAGTCTCGTCATAATCGTTATTAACCTCGACCGAGGCACGGTTGCCGGATCGAGAGCCTATAATATACTAATATATACTATAATTATACAGTTTGGTTGACGTGACGATAAAATATTAGGGAGGGTCGGACTTTATACGATAATTGACGGTACGATAAAATATTAGGTCGGACTTTAAACGATAAATAATATTCAATGAATATAAATTAATATTTTTTATTCGTTTTGGGGGTGCACGTGCGCATGTGCTCCTGTGCAAGAACCGCCACTGCTGCAGTGTACATAGTCTGTTTCTAAGCCGTGATAGCATGTGCTATTTTACCGATATGACAACACGTGAATTCACGTGACGTGCGACTGTACGATATGATATTTTTGTGTACGGGTATTTTTTTACCGATATTCGATATTTTGTAACGGTAAGTGCATCATTTACTTTTGATCAGTTATTAATCATTTAATTGTATTGTCATAAATAATATAATGTTATGTGTTATTTAATAACACTTAATAGGCTTTAAATATTCGAATAATATTGAATATTTAATAACTCTTTCTTTACATTTCTGTATTATTAGTATTGCTTTTCAGGTAGGTACATACTACCAGGTGCTTAGACACACTTTAATTATCCTCGCAAAAAATAATAATTTATGAAAGAAATACTTTTAATTATTTTTACATGCCATCAAAGAATGTAAATTCAACTTTACCTACCTAAACCTACTGTCATTGTAGTAATTGTGTATTGCGAGTAAAGTGATAGCGAAGAATATCGTGTTTTTTTCCTACTTGACAGACGAAACATCCTGTATACATTTACGTATTTTAGTATTCTTTTGTTCGATATTTTAGTGAATTCGATAAAAAAGCAGTTTATCGAAAAGTAAAAAACATCAGGGGGATATCAAAAGAGATCGAGAAGACCATAAAAACGCAATTTGTCACTATATTGCCCCTTTGATAGACTATAAAATGTGAAAAGAAAATGATCATTGGCACTTCGGTGGTCATAAATAAAAATAAATATTGGATCTATCACTTAAGCTGAAGAATAACGCTTAAAGGTTAGTTTTTCGTTGAATAAAATTGATTGCTGTCTCAAAATGTTTCGCATTATACAATATTGTTCTTAAATAACTTTATTTCGTCGAAAAGTAGAAATTTTTACATTGTTGTGACGCAAAAACAATAGGAAAAGATAATAATTATCAGTTTTCTGATAAATACTTAATAACAGGTAAGAAAAAATTATAGATTTATTAAGCCCAGTGTATGTAACTAGCGCCCTCTAATGTCAAACTTCTACAATTTCATACTTCTTACTCACAAAAACATCGTACCGCCAACTTTCAATCCGATATATTGAACCGTTCACAAATTATGGCTTATTTTCGAAAAAAAACTCTCATTTCAATATATTATATAGTATTTCTAGAATGAGAAACATTTTGAAAAAACTTATAATAATATGACTTAATAGGACTAGTTTGATGTTTAGTATCTCTTGTTGCTCTATGGCTACTCTAATATTTATTATTTTCTATTTAAATATTTATTTTAATATTTACTATTTTATATTCTAATATTTATTATTTTTTATAATAATATTTATCAGGTAACTTACCATTTTCATAAAGCGTTCGATTCAATTGAGATGTGGGCATTCAACCAAGGAATGGACGATGCAAGAATCGATTCTCGATATACAAATCTTCTGAAAAATATATACAAGAATGCCACTATTTGTTAAAATAAACGACAAAATCGAATTAAATAGCGGAGTACGTCAGGGCGACGCCATATCTCCAAAATTATTCCCTTAGCGCTGGAGTATACAGGGTGCTGATAAAATCTGGAATAATCGATTTTCCTTGAAAACGCAAAACTTTTTCGAAAAACGCTCGTACCCGTCGATTTTATTTTATTCTTTGAAATTTTTTGGCGTTCTTCAATATTATACCGGATGCGCCAAAAACGCTAGGCAAGTATCAACTTCACTTTTTCAAATAGAACACCCCTTTTTTTCTCCAATATTCAGATTCCTCTCTAAACTCTAGACAAGTTTCATATAACATATTGTATGGCTAAAGTCAACAGGAATTGAAATACAGGGCCCACAATAAAAATCAAGGTATAATTTTAAGGTCTAGGTATTTACCTTCTTACCGGTTTCTACATAATAACTTAGTTACGTAAATGTTAAAACATTTAATATTTACTCCAAAGTTGTCACTTTTACCCATAAAAATGTTTCTAACGGAAGCTGAGAGAATCGAAATATTAATAATAGTAGGATGTGGAGATCGAAAGAGAACACAAATAGAAGTTTGTGAGTATTTTAATGATAAATATCCAAATAGAGAACACATAAATCAGGCAACTGTTTCCAAAATTGTTAAGAAGTATAATGAAGTTGGTCACGTTAAGGATAAACCTAGAAGTGGACGACCTAAAATTTCCGACGATGTCAAACTTGATATTCTAGTTTCGTTGGAAGAGAGACCACATTCGAGCACAAGAAGCATTTCTCAAAATGTTCAAAATATCCACGATTCAACGGTGGCAAAGTTCCTGAAAAAGGAAAAATGGCATGCATATAAATGTCAAGGAGTACAGGAACTTTTGGAAGGCGACCCTGACAGAAGGAATGAGTTCTGCGAAATTCTCATGGATAATTACTTGATTAACGATGCATTATTTCCGAGTAACATAATTTTTTCCGATGAGGCTACTTTTTTCTTGGATGGCATGGTAAATCGTCAAAATTGCCGGTATTGGTCCAGCGAAAATCCCCATTGGTTCCGAGAAATTCATACCCAGCGGCCGAGAAAAATTAATGTATGGGCAGGAATAATTCGGGATACTGTTATAGGACCCTATTTTTTTGAGGAAAATTTGACTGGCCAAAGATATTTGCAGTTTCTTGAAGAAGACCTCGCTCGAGCGTTGATTGCCCTATTTCCCGATCGGAACATTCCTGACTCACATGATACAACTATGTGGTTTCAGCAGGATGGTGCACCAGCCCACTATTCGGTCGAAGTCCGTAGATACCTGAATGAGTTATTTCATCATCATTGGATAGGTCGACGGGGTGAAATAGAGTGGCCTGCGAGGTCCCCCGACTTAACGCCATTGGACTTCTTTCTGTGGGGCTATATTAAGGAAAGGGTTTACAAAAATAAACCAGAAGATATTGATGTTCTCAAAACGCGTATAACAACAACCATAAGACAAATTACCCCAGAAATTGTACATAATGTACAGTTAGAATTTGTTGAGAGATTGGGACATTGTAGAGCCGTAAATGGACACCATTTTCAACACTTACTCAAATAATTTTTTAGATTGTTCACTGTATTACCAATTTCCTGTTAGAATTTTTTTTCTAGCCTAAGTATTTGTCATGGAAAACAAGCTTTAAAATTATACCTTGATTTTTATTGTGGGCCCTGTATTTCAATTCCTGTTGACTTTAGCCATACAATATGTTATATGAAACTTGTCTAGAGTTTAGAGAGGAATCTGAATATTGGAGAAAAAAAGGGGTGTTCTATTTGAAAAAGTGAAGTTGACACTTGCCTAGCGTTTTTGGCGCATCCGGTATAATATTGAAGAACGCCAAAAAATTTCAAAGAATAAAATAAAATCGACGGGTACGAGCGTTTTTCGAAAAAGTTTTGCGTTTTCAAGAAAAATCGATTATTCCAGACTTTATCAGCACCCTGACAATGCAATTAGTGCATTGGGAAACTAAGGGCATACACATAAACGGGTTCTACTTAAACCATCTCCGATTTGCCGATGATATCGTCCTAATAAGCAATAGCATACAGGAACTAAGAGATATGTTAAAACAACTTAATGATGCCTCGAAAAATGTCTGTTTAAAAATGAATATTTCAAAGACGAAAATCGTTAGCAATACCACAGAACATATAGGTATAGATGGTACGAAATTGGAAAACATAGAAGAATATGTTTATTTGGGACATACAATAAAGATAGGGCAAGGAAAACCAAATAGTGGAGAGAACAAGAAGAATAAGACTAACTTGGATAGCTTTTGGGAAGATGCATTACATATTCAAGAGTGGTGACATCCCTATAAACCTCAAGAGGAGAGTTTTTGACACCTGCATCTTACCAGTAGCGACATATGGCCTGGGAACAATGGTACTAATAAAAAAGACCACCAATCAGTTAAGGGTAATTCAGAGGGCGATGGAACGGACGATGCTT
Source organism: Barypeithes pellucidus (assembly GCA_963991005.1). Classification (NCBI taxonomy): domain Eukaryota; kingdom Metazoa; phylum Arthropoda; class Insecta; order Coleoptera; family Curculionidae; genus Barypeithes; species Barypeithes pellucidus. The sequence goes on from OZ022558.1 coordinate 15,182,179, forward strand.
AACATCAGTCTTAGAGACAAAAAAAGGAACGAAGAAATTCGACAAAGAACCAAAGTCGTGGATATAATAACACGCATCGCTGAATTAAAATGGCAATGGGTGGGACACGTGGCTCGATAAGACCATTCAAGGTGGACGTCTAAGCTGATACACTGGCGACCAAGACAGACAAAACGTAGCGTGGGAAGACCAAAAAGAAGATGGCTTGATGATATTAAACAACTAGCAGGAAATCGATGGTTTCAGATTGCACAAGACAGAACGGCATGGACAAATATAAAAGAGGCCTATGTCCAGGAGTGAACAACAGAAAATGGCTGAGGGAGAGGGAGGGAACTTACCATGTAAAACGTGAACAACGGCAACTAGGACCAGCATTAGATGGCATACAGTTACCTGTATCGGACAGTAAAGCTTTGATAACCAAAAGTTTACTTGTTGTCCCGACCTCGGTTTTTTCTGTTTCCAGACTTATGCCCCCTCGAGGAGAATAATAGAATAACTTATGGGACACCCTGTATAAGGTATTTTTTGTAGAAAAAATCAGACGAGAACCGAATTAAATAATTTTTCCAAAGATAAAATCAGATTTAATTGATAAAGGTTCATTTTGTAAACGTCGGCTTAAAAACCACAATAGGGAAAATGGAGAGACTGATAAAATACATTTTCTGTAGCTTCAATTGAAACAAATCCTATTATAATAATAAATAATAACTATGTGCGAAATATGTCCAAGGCATAATGGAGAACAAATATAAATCCGATGAGGGCGACTTTTTCGGATCTAATATTTAATTTCTGCGTTATAGACGTGCTCAGATTTCTAATTATTTTTTGTCATATCAATATAGTAGGAACGCCGGCGTTTCTCGGCTGATATAAGGGCATTTAAAACGTAGCTGAAAATGTTATCTACAATGTGTCCAAGATAAGGAGGACCAGTACAGGGATCTCGAGAACCGTAAGTCATACGAAGTCGGTTAAATGGAGGTAAAGTTGCGCATTTACGTGCCTAATAATATGCCGTTTAGAAAGTTTTAAAATTCCGAGTAGTTCCGGAAAAACCCGAAATTCTGAAAAATGGTTCTATTGTTTTCCTGGGTTTGTTTGAGATCGAATTCTAAAGTAAATTGCATCTTTGCATTGCCACTTTTTCCGCTCTATCTAACAGAGTTAATTGTTTTGTAATTCGACTAGTCGTCTTCGAAGGGCCATTATCAACTTTCTTTTTTTTAATAGGGTTCTGTTTTTCTGATATTGGAATTTGAGAGCTTTTTTCTTCCATATACAACGTTGTATGACACATTGTGGTTTAATGACGTTTCGAGGGTTTTTTGAACAACATCCTGTATTTCTCCTAATTTCATAAATAATATCTCATAAGTAAGCTCTAAATTTTTTACTTATGTTGGACTAGTTCAATAAATAACAAATAAATTAATAATAAACCACAAATAAGTGAACAAAATACAGAAACATTATTTCAAACTTCTGTTGATTCGGAATTTAAAAGAAAAGTAAGCGTTTGATACAAAAAAATTAAGATGGTGACGTGTGATTTGTTTCACTTGACATTCCCATTGTGATCGTTTGAAAGCGTTTTAAGAGGTTTTCTATTTTCCAGAAAATATAGAACATAATTTTACAAGTGCTGAAAAGTTTGATATTCTATCGTGTTTTATTTTATCTCAAAAAAACTGTTATGTGGCAGTTAGAAGATGATATTTTTGCTTAGAGAATAGCGGTTATCATTTTGAACAACTGATTATGTAGTTCCTTACTTTTTTCGTTGTTCGTTTTATTACTGTTTTTGTATGATTCTTGTTCACTTATTTGTGGTTTATTATTAAATTATTTGTTATTTATTGAACTAGTCCAACATAATTAAAAAATTTAGAGCTAACTTATGAGATATTATCTATGAAAATAGGAGAAATACAGGACAGTATCCCAAAATTTCCTGATGTTGTTCAAAAAACCCTCGAAACGTCATTAAACCACAAGGTGTCATATATCGTTGCATTCGAAAGAAAAAAAGCTCTCAAATTCCAATATCAGGAAAACAGGGCCGTATTTAAAAAAAGAAAGTTGATAATGGCCCTTCGAAGACGACTCGTCGGATTACAAAATAATTAACGCTATTAGATAGAGCGGAAAACGTGGCAATGTAAAAGTGCTATTTAATTAGAATTTGATCTCAAAAAAACTCAGGAAAGCAATAAAACTTTTTTTTCAGAATTTCGGTTTTTTCCGGATATTTCTCGGCATTTTAAAACTCTCTATTAACGGCATATTATTAGGCACGTAAATGCGCAACTTTACCTCCATTTAACCGACTTTGTATCTCTTATGGTTTCCAAGATCCTTGTACTGGCCCTCCTTATCTTGGACACGTTATATATTTTAGTTAAAAACATAATTTTTTTGGTAAAAAAACTGTTGTTAAAAATTTTTAACCGCTATAAGGTTTCATGTGGAACATATTTTCTGAAGCAACAACTCGAACCGAAAAGTATGGAAAAAGTTTTACCTGAACGCAATGTTTTGAAACGTTTTGTTTACGTCAGCCAATCTCGGTTTTCTTTAAACTTGCCCGAACAAAAATATTTTTTAAAACTCGCGGCTTATTTTTACGAAAACAAATGCCACTTTATTCGGAGGGCATAAAAACTTTTTCCATACCCCGAAGGAATAAACCGCTTCAAATTTCGATTTTATCGGCTTTAACCGAAATCAGATTTAGATCAAAGGACTTCCTAACGATTTTGGGGCCCCCCCTTTCTTATCACCAGTGAAGCCAACTGGCAATTTAGTTACTTTAAATTTTAATGCTTTGGTGAAAACATTTAATGCTTTTATACGAATATGAAGATTATTTTTAGAACGTCGATAAATGTCCTTATCCGAATTATATTTTTCTAATTGGTAATTCTTTAAGGGGCGTATCCAAGGATTTTAAATCAAGGAGGGTACGACCTTGTTTCATAGTCTTTGAAGAATAAATAATTCACATTCTTAGGTAGGTGGTAAACAACTTTCCAGAAAAACAATAGGGGTGCTCTGAAAATTAGTATAATTTTTCTTTGTCGCTTTCTGTTAATTAGACAAAGAAATTACGTCGCCTTCGAGCGTTCGAACGTATTTTTTATAAGGGCCTTATTAGAACGTCGTTTACTCTTTGTTGTTTTTCAGTGTTTGTGTGCTAAATTTAAATAATATGGTAAGACCGTACCAAGTCTTCCGTAAACTTGATCAGATATAGACTTTTGAGTCACGTCCGTCGATTGTTTGTTTTTCCTAACAAAGACAGAAAGAGACAGAAAAAAAGAGATGAGGATTTTACATCTCTTTTTTGTTGAGTTTATTTTCGTAATAACAGGCGTTACATTGACGTGTACAAAGCAGATAGAAAACCCGCGTTCATGTTTGTTTCAAGTCAATAAGCCTATCATTATATAGCGTGTGTGAAAATATTGGCATCATATGGAATTTTGTTTACCTTAAAAACTCCAAATCCCCGAAAAATCAGCAATATAAAGAACAGGGTGTCTGATTTTCGACACTTTTATAGGGTATCTCCGTTATTATTAGTGCTATCAAAAAAGTAATGTAGGCGTCATGTGCTCTTTTTAGGTCAAACTTAAAATGGTGAAACCAAAATTCGAAAATTTTCGTTCGCTTAAGAGATACGGGGAAAAATCAAAAAATTCACAATTTCTAAATTACCCTATATTTTCTTAGTTAAAAGAGATACAGAAACATATTTTATACCGTATAAGTATACGGGGTCAGGTAAGAAAGTTATCGGACCTAACCTCACGTTTTTAAATGGAACACCCTGTATATTTTAATCTAAAAAGATTGCATTTTAAACTCTCTTTTCAAATTTATAACACACCATGGATGATATGAAATTTTTCAAAATGTTGATAAGTCATTTTCACAAATGAATATATAAAAATGATATTGACGTTAAATGTTAATAACAACTAGAATGTCAACATAGTTGTCTCTAGGATATTAGCTTTTATTTCATGCCTTACTGTGGTTTAAAGTAATATAGTTTAAATAAATCGCCTAGGAAACCAATATCATGCATGGTGTGTGTACATATTTGTAAAGAGAATTTAAAATGCTATCTTTTATATTAAAACATACAGTGTGTTCCATTTAAAAAAAATGAGGTTAGGTCCGATAAGTTTCTTGCCTGACCCCGTATACTTATTGTGAAAACGGCAGATTATTCAACAATCATTATCTATAAATTAACTTCTGTATAAAACATTTTTCTGTATCTCTTTTAACTAAGAAAATATAAGGTAATTTTGATTTTGTCAATTTTCTGATTTTACCATTTTAAATTTGATCTAGAAACATTACTTTTTTGATAGCACTAACAGTTACGGAGATACCATATAAAAGTGTCGAAAATGTGACACCCTGTACCCAGAGGGGTCAAAAAAATAAGAAAATATGCTAAAATACTAAGAGTATAGAATTTTTCAACGCCGTCATAGCCAACTAGAAAACCGAACTTAACTTCCGGAGCAAAATATGTTGAAATAATCTATATACTCGTATATCTAAAATATTACGAATAAAAAACACTTGTTGCGCCATCTATCTTAATTGTATAGAACTTAGAACTAGCGTTCATTGTATCATGACCATGCCTGCCTCTTTTTTAACCTGAAATAAATCAGTCTTTACTAAGCCAGTCAGGAGAACATCGTGTTTGCTTGTTCCACCAACTCTTCCCTAGTTTCCAACAAAATAGTAATATAAAAGTATGAAATCCTCAATATTTCGACAACTACAAATTTTCGGAATAGGCAACCTTATACAAACTTACCCTTATTTTTAATGCTAAATAGAAAATAATTATAAAATTTGTTGGTTTCCGTTGAAAAATGTATATTTTCTGCAGATTTCTCAATTTCATTTTTAAATCTTATTCTTTGAACACTTTTCATTAATAGTTATCAATTAAATTATAAAAAAATCTATTAAAGTATGTAATTTTCAACATGAAATCCAACCCAAGGTCTGCAAACGTAATTTTTTACATAAAAACTTAAGTATCAATACATGTATCAAATAAATGACATTTTTACCAATTTCAGAGTTCAAAATAAATTTCAATGTTTCAAACCTAAAATTTGGTTTCTTAGCTTATGTTTTTTTTAAATGCTTCTTTCATCCAATTTGTATCTGATGATTATTTGATATTTTGCCTATAGTATCATGATAAAGTAATATATTCGAACCTGTTATGTCTATTCCCGTAAGCTCGTGGTCTCCAATCAGACGAATGGTACTCCTTTCTATGGAATTCAGTAGCCTTAGAGTATGTTTGGGTGCAGAGCTCCAGACATGAGAGCAGTATTCAGCAGTATAGTATCAGAAGTTGTTGAGGTGTGTACAACTTTCTGGTTCGGAAGAGTACACCAAGTTTCTGAGAAGCTATCTGGGCGATTGCCACAATGTGGTTATGCCAAGACATATTTCCTCCCAGATTGACGCCCAGCATATTAATAAATGAAGCCAGTGGGATTGCGTGTCCGTCCATGACTATATCTGGTTCTGTAATGTTAACCTTTTTAGAGGAAACTGCTGCCTGGGTTTTTTAGCATTAAATTCGACTTGGTTACTGTCAATGTTACTGTAAGGTTACATGTATCGATATGTCAAACACGTTTAGACTTAGGTATATGACATGATATAAGAAATGTGCCTAAAATCTTGCGTAGAATCCAAAAATGCAATAATATTAGGGTATTCCATTTAAAATAAGTTGACACCGAGTTCCACCATATTGAAAATATTTTAGCCGTGGAATTTTCAAACATTTCCTATGTATATTCTTCCATATATCGATCGCGGCAGTTCCCGCTGGGACACCCTGTGTAGCTCGTTGATAAAATCCAATATGCGTGTTGAGTATGACGTCATAAAAACGGGGCTGACAGCAAAGCTTTCACATTACAAGGATTTTATGAAGGTAAATTAAGTTTCCTGCTGTTACTTTGCGTTATTTATAAAATATGAAGGTTTGGTCCAAAAAAAAAAGTCACACAGCTTCTGGTGACGCAATTAATTTTTTTGCTTATTAATTTTTAAATCTTCTTTTAGGTGTAGTATAGTTACAAATTTTGTGCCATACTGCATTTACAACACTTGGTAAAGAAAAAGGGCCTTGTGACATTAAAGGAAGAGACGAACATTAATTAAATTTCATAATACAAAAAAATAGAATAGAAGAAATTTGCGCGAAATTTAATTAATAAACTTCGTGTTGTTTACAGTATTTTAATAGTAGTTAACATTTACAGTAGGAAAGCACAATAAGTATAAGATTTATTAATTATTTTTGTGGTGACTTTCATAACTAACTAATAGTAATTTAACATGCAGATAAAAATTAGACAAGTTAGATAGAAGATAGCCTCCCATAATAAAGGAGCCTTGATACAGACTGAAATACTTTGAGAATATTTATTATCACTTCAGGTATAGTTGTTGGAGAATTATACCGTTGACTCTTACTGCCATAAATAAACTACCTGATTAAATAGTATTGTATACGCCTCAACCTCTTCAAAGCTCAATAAATGGGCAGGGCCGGCTTGAAAATGTATACCACACCACATGATTTATTTTAATTTAAAATAAATAAATAGGTATTTTTAGTTTTAGGTACCTATAATAAATGTAAAATAATGATAACAATTAATGATAATTGAAAATAATATAATTTAAAAGTATAACTATTAGGATAACAAGTACAATAAAAATTAATTAAATTCTAAGAAACTATTGATAATTTATTCAAAATTTAACTCTGTATCACTATCACTATCTTCATCTAAGCCTAAACTTATAATTAAGGGTTGAACATTTGTAATCATACAATTGTAAGAATTTTCCACCTTAAGTACAAATTTTTCTTACTTCGTTTTTAATTAATTCTACTACAGATGCATTTAATGTAGGAGATATATTATTTCTCCTAATATTGGATTTTAATTGGTACCATATTAGCTCAATAGGATTGAATATACAATAGTATGGAGGAAGACGCAACACTGTATGTCCATTTTCTGCTGCAAGTTTGTCACACTCGTATTCCTTATTTATTTTAAAAGCTTTTAATACTTCTAGCAGTTCTCGTTTTTTCTAAGTTTCTTCAAAATATAAATCATTTTCAATCATCAAATTTGGAATTTCTGCTTTTGTATTATAAGTATAAGCCCAACTAAAAATTACTCGCCGGAAAACCACTAAAGATTAAAATTATTAAACATCACTTTGTATTTATATATGAATCAGGCATAGGTATAAATTGAATACCTGGTTCGGCTCTGCTCGAAAAGGTTTTAAAATTTGGGATTTCCTTATTTATTTTATGGTCGAAGGGATAAGTAGATAGTCTGCGGCATTATTCGCACATTTATTAGGTCATAATTTTTTTGTGTCTTAGTGTATTTAAGTTCTTAATAAAAATAATACTTTTTTCATATTTATTACGTAAAAAAGGTATACTAAGTTCAGGTCGCCAGGGGTTACCGTTTCGGAGATAGTTGCATTTAAATTGTTTAGTGCGTTTAGCTCAGACAAGCAAATAATATTTTGTTACTTCTTACCAATTCACTTTTACAGGATAATTAATATTCTAGTAATGGTAATTAACTTTTACAGGATAATTAATATTCTAGTAATGGTAATTGGGAATAATAAATACAACAATTGGATTGTTCTTTAACTTACTTTAATTAAAATAACTTTGACTCTACAAAATATCATGTCGAAAGAAAACAACATAAATGAAAACACGAACCTACGATAAGCTCAAAAATGAAACATTTTCTGTAAAAGCTATCTTACAATAAATGTGCGAATAATGCCCCCTACATTGTACATTAAAATTTAAAAAGAAATATATTTCTCGACCACAGAAAACCATAATTGTCAATTTTTTTAAAATAAAGTTATAACGCAAAGTTATTAGAGAAAAACAAAAATTAAGTTTTAACTTTAACACCCTGTATCTCAGTTAAGATCAACTTTCGAATATTGTAGTACCATTAATTAGCGGACACCCTGTATTACCTTTAAATTAACATTTTCTCTAACAAATCGCCATGACAGTTTTATAAAATGTAAAGAAAGAAAGATGTGACAACTCCGTTAAGAAGTCAGTCTCTTTGATGCTTATTGCAAGTTTTTTTATATACATATCATCAAACTGATAAACTGTAACAAGCAACGTTTTATTGAATATACGCCAACTTTTGGAAATATTTTTATTTCTATATTGGGTGATTAATATAAAAATGTAGCGGTTCTTGTACACTTAATTGACCACACTTTACATATTTAAATTATTCGAGCCTAGTCAGTTAAGTAGTTATTGATTTATCTTAAAGAGAACATATTCTGCCATCGTGAGTGCATTATAGAGTATCATATTTTTGACGAAATCACTCATTTGACACCAAATTTTGGTTCGAACTGCGACATACTATACAGTTTTTGACGCTTTGACTAAGTACAAAGTTAAAACTAATGAGATTCGATGCCCTATCCAGGAAGGAAATTTGGTCCACCGCTTTTATAAATGATTAATGTAAAATTGCTATCAGGAAGGCCTACTTTGACACCGTTGATCACAACTTTCGATACGCAATTACGAACAGTAACTAGAAAAGTTAGGAACATAGGATTTTTTTGAAAATATTATTTATCAATATAATCTCCTATACCTGTTTATACGTTATACAGTGAGTCCCAGAAGAAATGTCTATATTCATTTAAAATTCAGCGGTAAGTTTTTTCAAAAAACGCTCGTACCCGTCGATTTTGAGTTTTTAATTTTTTTTTTTTGTGGTAATTTCATGTATACAGGGTAGCTCAAAAATAAGTTACGACCATCAACTTCATTTTTTCAAATGAAAACATATATTTTTATTTCATTTTTGAATTTTGCATTGAATTCTAAGCATGTTTCATGTACCATGTCCTATACATAAACTCAACAGTTATTGAAAAAATTAGGATTGAACATATCTATAAGTAAGACCTGTTTATTAAAAAAAAAACACAACAAAATCAAATTAAATGTTGAAAATGTGCGCCATTTACGGCTTGACAATATCCAAGACGATCAATAAACTCTCGTTGCACGTTTCCAACCATTTCCGGAGTTATGACACGCACTTCTCTTCGGATCCTTTCTTTCAACTCCTGCATATTGTTTGGCCTGTTAACAAATACTTTTGATTTGAGGTAACCCCACAAAAAAAGTCCAGCGGAGTTAGGTCTGGCGACCTAGCAGGCCATTCGATAGGTCCTCTCCTTCCAATCCACCGATTAGGAAAGGTTTCATCCAAAAATGTGCGCACAGTGGCCGCATAGTGCGGAGGAGCACCATCTTGTTGGAATATCACTTCTTCGTCAGGGGAGTCTGGATCCAATGGATTCGGAAATAAAAATCCACTAATGCTGGAATTAATTCTAGTTGGAGAAATTCGAGATATACTTGTCCAGTTAAAGACTGTTCAAAGAAAAATGGACCAATTACTCTTTCGCGTACGATTCCACACCAAACATTTATTTTCTTAGGGTACTGGCTGTGAACCTTTATCATCCAATGCGGATTTTCTGTTGCCAAATATCGACAATTTTGTCTATTCACATTACCATTCAAATAGAACGTAGCTTCATCCGAAAAATAATATTTTTTTACTAAATTATTATCTAGATTGCACATATTTTGCATGCGTCCGCAAAACTCACTTCGCCTATCGAAATCATCTTCAAATAACTCATGCACTATAATAACTTTGTATGGGTGATATTTGTGCTTTTGAACTACTCGGTGAACAACAGATTTCGCTGTAAATCGGCCCCAATGTGCGACAGGGGAGTACATGGATTTTCTTCCAAGGAAAGCAAAACGTCAAGTTGTTCATTTTCATCTCGAGTAGGACGACCAGATTTAGGCAAATCGCTAACATGACCGAATTCTCTAAACTTAGCCTCTATTCTACTCACCATCTTTTGACATATGGGAGGACGATCAGGATGGATTTCATTAAATAATTGGGCTGTTTCTATTTGAGTACGTGTTTTATCACCAAACCCAACCATGCATAGACTTTCAATTTTTTTCCCGTTCCGTTAACTTCACCATTATTGTGAAAACCGCAACTTTGAAACTACGCTTGACAATAATTATACTTATTTGAAATAAAATTGTCATACAGTTTCTATGGAAATAAACGGTGATAGTGAGACAGTACACTCTTACTTATTATGGAGCCCAAAATGCCATATTGCCAGAAGATTTGATAGATTGTCGGATTCCCTAAATGATATGTTCAATCCTAATTTTTTCAATAACTGTTGAGTTTATGTATAGGACATGGTACATGAAACATGCTAAGAATTCAATGCAAAATTCAAAAATGAAATAAAAAATATATGTTTTCATTTGAAAAAATGAAGTTGATGGTCGTAACTTATTTTTGAGCTACCCTGTATACATGAAATTACAACAAAAAAAAAAATTTAAAAATCAAAATCGACGGGTACGAGCGTTTTTTGAAAAAACTTACCGCTGAATTTTAAATGAATTTAGACATTTCTTCTGGGACTCACTGTATACGTACTACAAGTGGGGTGGACGAATTGGATCACTTATTTTAAAATAATGCAATGTAGTAATGTTTAACTCTATTTTTTAAAATGGATAATTCTTTTACATACCACTCATTTTTTAACCTTGACATTTTAGAATCGTCCGAATAAAATTTTGTAATGTACAATTGTATTACAGAAAAAAACCATAACGACAATGAGGGAATTTAATGAACATAAAACAACAACCAATGCAAAAAAATTATTTTCCAAAATGTCCACACATGAATTTTTGATAATTTTTTGCATTTTCTCCAATCTTCTCTTACTTAAAATTTAAAATATACAGAGTGTCCCAGATTATTACATTACACCTAGTACTTAATAAATTATTTAAAAAACAACGCTTTCCAGAGACGTCCGTTATGGGCCCGTATCGTAGGGGAGGCCGTAGGAAGAAAGATTTATAAGAACTTCTCATGTTATTTTTAAGTGTTCTATCTAAACCCGGGAGATTGCCCACATATTCTGGGACACCCTGTATAGTTGCACTGTACTGTACTATCAATATCAGTATTTTTTTTATTAACTTTATTATGTTAGCTTCCGATATGTATTAAAAGAATTGTCATTGTGAACAAATGCAACATATTAACAATTTGATTGTTTAAATAGCATCTTAAAACTATTTAAACAATTAAATTGTTATTATTGAGCATTTGTTCACAACGACATTTTTTTACACTTCAAAAACTAACATAACAAAGTGTTAAATAAAAAACGACCTAGATTGATACGATCAGTACAACTGGAAATATTAAATTTGAAGTATCAGAAGATTGGAGAAAATCCAACATGTTATCAGCAATTCATATGTGGATATTTTCGAAAATAATTCGACGATTCCAAAAGATCAAGGTTAAAACGTGGGCGGTTTGTAAAAGAATGAACCAAATACAGTGTATTTACAACAACTTATTTTTACTATACTGGCAGAACTTGTGTTATTCTATTGAGTGTTAATTAGACAAATTTTACTACAACATTGTAAGAACATGGTATTTTACAGTCTGCACTGGTTTGTGTCTTTTTTTAGTCACAAAAAGCACATATTTTTCTTTTTATTGTCTGCTGCATTTTGACGAGGTTCAGACTGGCTCAAAACCTGGATGTGGGCATCTGTGTAACCCAGATTCGACTATACCCCTGAGCTCTGCGAAAAGATCACTGCCTCATCTAAGACGGGTTTGTTCGGGTTGCCCCGCAAACAAATGTCGAGTGGTGTGAGGTCTGGAGAACTTGGAGGCAAACTAATAGGACCCCCATAGCCAATCAACGCTCTACTCTCACTTTTCACTTTTAGGTTTATTTAGTACTTAATCTTCCGGTGGTTAGGAAATTATTTTACATAAATATTTATAAGATGTATTTAAAAGATTACAATATCTGAAGAAAAATAATGTGCAACCAAGTCTCGAACATCCCAAACAAACTTAGTTTATCCCTACGTGCCTAATCCTCGCTAGACTAGGCTGGTGTCTTTTATCTCGATAGATATTCTTTGTTTTTGGTGAGGGTTAATGCCTTGCTGCACACCCGTTTCATGTTGTGTAATAGACTGGGAAATTGCATAAAACCAAAATCTGGCAGAAAAGCTTTTACATTATAACGCTTTTATGAAGATAAATTAGGTTTCCTGCTGTGCTTGACGCTATTTATAAAATATGAAAGTTTAATTACGAAAAGATCCCTTAACCTAGTTTGTGACGTACTAAGAGCAAAGAAAGAAGATTGTCTTCTTTTGTTAAAAGTATGGCAAAGTATCGATATTTAACACAGAATAAATATTTGTAGTTTGTAGTTTGAAAGACTGAAAAAATCCTCGCGACCTCTTGACCCAAATCCTGCCCATATTTATTAATCGATTTAACTTTTTTGTTGATGAACTGAATAGAAATTGATGAATTTGGAAGAATTTAATATAGAGGGTGATCTGTAATGAATGCGCCATCAGATGTTTATATGAACTTTTTGTCTTAGAATCACCCAAAGAATCGTTTCTTAAAATTACAGCACATACTTAATTAACACCCTGTATATTACGTAACACTTCCACCAATCAAATTACCCGCAATAGGCCAAAGCCGTGAATGTTTCCAATAGCTTTTGCGCGTTTAAGCGTCAACTTTATAAATTTGGATATTATTTTTGGGTATATTAGTAAAGTATGTCTAATAATTACGATATTCAGATTAAGGGAACGCCATGGGAAATTACAGTAAATAATTTATTGCTATTGCTATTGCTATCCAGGGAGAATCATAAATGTATCAAAAATTTATTGACTAGTGTACTAACCCAAGTAGCATTTTTAGACACATTATGGTAAATGTATCGTAACTATCGTTTCTTTTTCCAATCAAAATTGGAAACTGTTGGCAACAAAAATGGAAATATTTTCGAAATGTATACATTTTAAATGGCACATTTGCACGTGTTTCCAAGTGGTTGGTACAAGCTGTCACTTTCCCTGTTTCGATGCATAATCGAAACTTTTATCGAAAATGTTTCGGAAATGTTCGAAAATATTTCGAAACTGTTACCTTATCATAACAGTACAAAGGGGCGGGGCTATGTTAAAGCATGAGCAACAAAATTGTTTCCAAGTGTGGCTGATATTGTATGTGAACATGTCAAAATGGACAAAATAAGGAAACAAATAATTAGAATACCTTCACTGTTGTAAAATAAAAGAAAAACAATAATTTTGCCATGATGAATTCGTTATTAGAATATTTTATTTCATATACCTAGTGCCCTCGATTTATTTGCATCTACAGAAAAAAATATACTTTGCCAAAAAAATTAAAATATAAATATTTTCAAAATTTTATTTATTTCTTTTATAAATCGACTTAGCTAGGAAAATGGAACTTTTGGCTTTCCAAAAGATGCAGGAATTTCATTAAAACTCATTTTAACAACATAAAAATTCATTTCACAAAATGCCGCTAGAAAGCAATAAATTATTCTGGTCCAAAATGGACTCAACACGCAATTTCTTGTTTTTGGCTTCTATAATGTTTCGTACATCATGTAGCTATAATTTATTTTAATAGAATATGTGTCGAAACATAAACACTGTTTCGATAATGTATCGACCGAGTGCGAAACAACCGTAGCTAAAGTAAATTTTACCGCCGCTAAACATTTCTTCGATGTACATACATAACCTAAAACCAAAATTCATATATTTTTTAACTGTTTCTGTTCTGAACCGAAACTAAAAATATACTCCGTAATTGAAACTAAAGAAAAAAATTTGTTAGTGTTAACAGCTGTGCAAAAATTATACGTTAATATGGAAAATGGAAAAATTATAGGTTATTATGGCAAGGCGATGCACAGAAAAATAAATGGTTTATTAGGTGATGGTGAATGACACAGAAAAAAAATTCGTTGTATGCACAGAAAACAAAGGTTGGGTATATGTTTCTGGAAGTTTCGAAAAATATTTTCGTCACAAGTTTCGTAAATGAATGGATACCATTGTTTGGTAAATATTTCGAAGCAAAAGAATCCCAATTTGTTTTGATCAACTTAATTCGGGTTTGTTCGTATCGCTGCAATTTGGAAGTGCATGTGTGTTACCAAAACTTTATAATTTTAACTAAAAATGTTTCGAAAAATATTTATTTTCGCATGTCGTTAATGTATCGACACTATGGTTTGTAAAATATTTTAAAACATACAGAAAGTTTAAATGCATGCCCTATAAAAATAGCAAAACCTATTGCATTGGTTAGATCGTCTTCTAGTAACTGGATTCGAAAATGTGTCGCAAAAGTTTGGTAACACATGTGTCTCGATACAACTTTATAATTTTAATCAAAAATGTTTCGAAACGTTTTTCAGCAAAGAATGTGTGTCAATTTGTGTCTAAAAATGCTGCTTGGGAATAACTATGTGAGTACCTACTCAGAAAATGTTGACATTTAGATAATTAACATGAAAATATTCTGAAGTCGTAGGAAGAGTATAGTACCTACACAACTCGTAGTAAGACTCGTGGTAAGACTCGCTTGACTCGTCCCGTAAGTTTCGGAAACGTGTGTAATAGGTTTCTTACCACTCTTATTATGTAATATACTGTTACCGATGTCACATGTGATTTATTCTGTGATAAAATTTTACAAAAAAAAACCAAGGCAATCTACTTATATTTTTACAATTTGCGAGTGAAGGATTTTAGTTAACATGTCAGTTGTTTTTTATCGTCCAACTGTGATAATTCAAAAATGGACAATATATTTTCCGTGATTGCGTTTGAAATGCCATTAATCGTGAAACTTTTTTTAATAACAGCCCTCGGCATTTTGATTTTGTACTGAACAGATTGTTCCCTTTGAGATATTGGGCAGTAACAAATGCCGAATATATCCATTACATTTCCAGAAAAAAAATGGACATGCCTAATACGGGATATTCAGGTCAAAATAAAAATAATAAAGTCAAAATTAGCCAGCGATGAAATATTGAAGGAGTGCGTAGACAGGGCGTTTCAAAAAATGTATGCTATCGCTGTGTGACGATTCCTTGCCCAAAAATAAGACAAATAGTTGCTAACAACATGGTTCCGAAGATTTTTGAAAAAATCAGTATAAAAGTTTTGGAATTATTATATAATATTATTTATAAGACATGTTTTTTTAGGTTATTTAAATTTCTAACAAATTGTGCTATCAAAATGCCAGTATCGTACCTATGAATGTCTTGTTAAAAACTTTTAGACCGCCTGATCACACACACGCCCCTGGTAAACCTGTTCACAAATTTTTATTGCTAAAATATGTGCTATTTTATTTACATTTCATAATCCAAATTTCAATAAAATTACTAAAGTAGGAAATATCTTGAAAGCACCGAAAACATTTGAAAACTTTAACACCCTGTATCTTTCAAACAAAACATCTGTGGACCCAAGTTAATTCAAGCGCGGATCCAGCGGGGTCATAACCCCCTAAACAAACAATTTAACAGGAAAAATACCATATACAGGGTGTTATGGAAATGATGTAATATATTTAGATGGGTGACTCCTTGGGTGTCCTAGAGAAAGTCTACATACTTTTTTTTTAGTCGAATATCTAAATAATAAGGTGAAAACCCTATTTACCCACGTACTGTCTCGCCGTTCCATCTGGATTCACTTAGCAACAATGTGGGTCACTAGAGTATACTAACCGTGTTGTCAGATCACACCGCGTGTCTCACCCTTACTTATATACCTGCCGCACCCCACTGTCCTTGCTTCAGTATGTTTCGAGACTCGGGATTGAACTGATACTGTCGAGGGTTCCACGTGCTTGACTTATACGAATTTTAAACGTTTTGTTAGTCGTAGCAGTACTCGATTTTTTCCGGTTGTGAAATAATTCATAATAATAAATGTTGTGATGTGATTTCAAATTTGTGTGATATTATCTACTGTTAAGCTGTTGAAAAACATATTTTTTGTGTTTTATTTTTTTTATGGAATTTAATTATAAAACGGATTATTTTAAAATAACATCAATGGTAAGAGAGTATGTACCTTAAAATTGTAGATTTTTTTTTTCTAAAAAGTTTGAAAAAGAAGTGATAATGCGTGTCGAATACGGCTTGTTGTCAAAAACTGAGCACGTGTTCTGTGTTGCAATATAACAACATCGCCTATAATGCGCTAACCTCTTTTGAACCTCGAGACTCCCTCAATAAACTATTGATTGCGAAGGTCCTCAGGAGCGGCCACGTAAATTTTGAGATTTCATATAAAGTGTATATTTCGCTTAATAATTCAAAGCGCCATTTATGGTTATTTTTCTTCAATTTATTTTCATCTCAGGATTTGCCGGTTTAAAGTCATTTCCATAACACCCTGTATATCGGGTTGACTAACGTGGCGGGGTATTACTTTACGTAACTTTTCCTTGTATTACATCCCCCCAAAACGAAGTTTGACCATCCCCAAACCGAAGTTCTGGATCCGCCTTTGAGTTAATGGGAACTATGTGTCTTATTTTTTAGTATGGAATTACCACACGAGCAATGACACATACAGCCTATATATCACCTGTAACCATCGGTAGAAATACGACCCTTAGAATGTTCCACAGTTCCGAGCTCTAATAATCATAGAAAAACATTTCTACCTTATTTTTGACGCCAATTTTTTCTTTTCAGATATTGGGCAGTGACGAATGTCGAATACATCCATCACAGGACATCGAAAAGAATAGGCATGATGATTTTCATTATTTGGGTCGTCTCGTTTTTGGTATGTATCGCTCCGTTGCTCGGCTGGAAAGACCCGCAATGGAATGACAGAATACGAGATAGGAAATGCTTGGTTAGCCAGGACCTCTATTATCAAATATTCGCTACTGCGTCTTCGTTTTATTTGCCGTTGCTGGTAAGTATTATCATTCTTTTAGCCTACTTTTCGTATGTTATTTTGTGGTAACTACACGGAATGAAAAACTTAGTTGACTTTACTATAAAAATAGTAAAACAATAGTACATTACGTATCAAGGGCCGAAAAGAGGCTTTTACAGACGAGATGCGGCCACCGCACGAGTACGTAATAGCCTCCGACGGCCCGAGATATGTACCGTATTTTTTTACAAGTGCTCCGAAGCTTTGATGCCAAATAAATAAAGAAATTCTTCAGACAGTTTTCCTGTCTACATGACATGAAAACACTCGCGCATGGAGAATGTAAATATCTATTTATTATTTTTGACAAATTGGCTCTGTGGTCTAGTGGTATAGCATACGCCTTGTGATCTGAGAGTCGCGGGTTCAAATCCCGCACTCGGCATCTCTGATTTTATTTATTTTTTTACAAGTGCCCGAGTCTTTGAGGCCATAAAAATAAAGAAATTCTTCAGACATTTTTCTAAAACATCTTTGAAAAATTAACTGCCAATTTAATTTATATATAATCCGCTATTTATTATCGCTTGTAGTATAGCTCGCTGGGTAGAGTGTCCGCCTGGCGATCTGAGGGTCACGGGTTCAAATCCCGCACCGACAATTCTGGTTTTATTTATTTATGAGCACATGGTGACTCGAAGCGGGCGGGAAAAATCTTTCCCGCCCACTTCGTTACTATCCCGCCCGCTCTCTTGTAAAACGCCACTTTCGGTGAAGAGGACATGCATGAAAAGAGGCACTTTCGGGCCACATGTAAAAAAAACCATAATTTATGGTTCTACAGGGTGTCCGCTAATTAATGGTACATGGAAAAACCACAGACTCCTTACGTAAAAATATTAGGATTTAATTATATTTACCTATAACCGAAAGTTGATATTAACTGAGATACAGGGTGTTAATGTTAAAACTTCATTTTTGTTCGGGTTTGTTCTCTAATAACTTTGAGAAAAATCAACGTTTTTTTACAAAATTTGGCAATTATGGTGTTTTTAGGACAAAAATTTAATGTACAATGTGGGGGGCATGTCTGCGGCATTTTTCGCTCATTCATACGGTCATAACTTTTTTGTACCTCAATGTATTTAAGTTTTTAATAAAATAGTACTTTTCTCATATTTATTGCGTAAAAAAGGTATACTAAGTTCAGGTCGCCCAGAGTTATCATTTCGGAGATATTTGAATTTAAAATATTATTTGCTTGTCTGAGCTAACGCACTAAACAATTTTAATGCAGATATCTCCTAAACGGTAACCTGAACTTAGTATACCTTTTTTACGTAATAAATATGAGAAAAGTATTATTTTGATTAAAAACTTAAATACACTGAGGCGCAAAAAAGTTATGACCTAATAAATGTTGAAATAATGCCGCAGACATATTAAAATTTCATAAAAAAATCAATTTCTCGTCCTTAAAAAACCATAATTGCCAAATTTTGTAAAAGAAACGTAGGTTTCCTGCAAAGGTATTATAAAAAAACAAAAATGAATTTTTAAATTTAACACCCTGTATCTCAGTTAATCTCAGCTTTCGGATATAGGTAAGTATAATTAATTCCTAATATTTTTACGTAAGGAGTATGTGGTTTTTCCATGTACCATTAGTTAGCGGACACCCTGTATATGTGACTGAAATAACGTTTATTAAGAAATACCATAAAATTATAGCAAAATTTTAACAAGAATTTCTAGTAACAATTGCCATAATATTTAGTAAACCATTTATATTTCTGTAAAATTTAATAAAATCATTTGTAAAATTTATTAAAAATTTTTGAAAAAATTATTTTGTAAAATTTACCAAAATCTTTTGTAAAATTTACTAACATCATTTGTAAAATTTGTAAAAAATCATAATCGTCAGTAAGATGTGCTATTTCAATTTAAAATATTTAACTACTGGAGTTATAAATAAATTATTATCACTTACATTCGTCGTAAAATTTACAATATATATTTTACTTGATTTTACTAAATTTCTTAGAAATACTACCTATACTTGTTTATAAATTATATGTACCTACAATATTATTTTGTGATTAATACTATATTTTATAGCAAATCGTACAATAAAATCTTTACTATAATAATTTTACTATACTAACCAAGGTGTGCCTCAGGGCAGTCACCTTGGTCCCCTGTTTTTTATCATATACATTAATAACATACAACAATGTTTTAAATTTTCTACATTTTTGATGTACGCAGATGACCTAAATTTTTTTCGAATAATCAGGGTGCCAGGGGATTGCCATTTGCTGCAAGATGATCTTAATGCCTTGGTAAGATTCTGTGAAAGTCAGAGTTTATTTCTTAATCTAGGGATGTGTGTATCGATTACGTTTACCAGAAACAAGAATGTACACAATTTTCGTTATACTATTAATAATAGTGATCTCGAATCAGTCAATGAAATACGCGATTTGGGTGTTATAATGGACACTAAGCAAATTTATAGTTCTCACATTGAACAGGTTATCAATAAGTGTAATCGATTTTTAGGATTTATTATAAGAAATAGTTTAAATTTTAATAATCCTCAAACAGTCCTAAAATTATATTATGCGTTTATATTTAGTAAACTTAGTTTTGCATCGGTTGTTTGGAACCCTCAGTACGCGGTTTACCAGCGAAGGCTGGAAAGTATTCAAAACAAATTTTTACGGTTCTTATCACGAAAAACAGACATAGCTATAGTCAATAGCAACTATAAGCCTATAATGGAAAAATTTTCTGTAATGCCACTTGCTGAGAGACGAGTGGTTTCCGATGTAGTTATGATCTACAAGTTGGTGAACGGTCTTGTTGATTCGCCAACGCTGAGGTCAAAGTTAAGCTTTAATGTTCCGGTTAGGAACTTAAGGCTTCAAAATACTTTTAATATACCACTCAGAAACACAATTTCTGGAAAAAACTCCTCTCTGTAGAGCGACTAGATCATGTAATAGGCTTTCTTTAGGGATGGGAATGTTCGATATGTCTATAATTAGATTTAAATAATGTGTAAAATCAATGCTATAAAGGTTCATAAATTTTAGATTAATATAATTTAATGTATACTTAATTTAAGCATTAATAACTCCCACTAGCCAATACCATAACGTGGATGCTATATTGGGTTCAGTGCCTGTTGTATCCCTATTTTGTAAATAAATAAATAAATAAATAGTGTTTGTTCCGTGCACATATGTGCGTTTGTTGTAAAATTTACAATATATCTAATTAAATTATCAGTAATTACTCGATTCTACTAAATTTCTTAGACATCCTAACTATAGTTTTTTGTAAATTATATTTGCAATATTATTTTGATTACTAATTAAAAATGTATTTGTTACAAAATTTTAAAATAAAAACTTTACAATAATAATTTTACTATAGTCATTTTTCGGTATAGGATATTTATATTGGGTTGGCATTATTAACCTAATGTATTTTTGCTCAATTCCTCGGAAAACTACTTGCCACCCTATCTAATAAGAAATAAATTAGATAACGTAGTACGACACTGTATCCACACTGAACGCCAGAAAGTTACTTAGCTAGATGGAGTTTATGGTGTGGAATGTATTTGGTGCTCTTGTAGATATTCACTTTGAACCCCGGAGCAGTAGGTCCAAAATACAAACATTTTGTCTTTGTCTAAAAAAATTTTCAGAATGTTTCTATTAAACTTCCTTGATCTCAGTCAAGTTGAATTGATATAGTTATCAACAATGGCAAATCCGCAAATAGTGAACACCTCTCTTTACAATTAAGAAAATAGAGAGATACGGGGGAAAATCAACAAATTGATAATTCCTAAATTACCATATAATTTCTTAGTTAAAAGAGTTACAGAAAAATGTTTAATACATAAGTTTATTTATAATGATTGTTGAATAATCTACGGTTTTCTGAATAAGTATACGGGGTCAGGTAAGAAAGTTATCGGACCTAACCTAATTTTTTAAACGGAACACCCTGTATATTTTAATCTAAAAAGATAACATTTTAAATTCTCTTTTCAAATTTATAACACACCATGGATGATAGACATCATCAAATTTTTCAAAATGTTGATAAGTATTTTTCACAAATGTATATGTAAAAAATGAAATTGACGTTAAAAGTTAATAACAACTAGAATGTCAACATAGTTGTCTTTAGGATATTAGTTTTTGTTTCATGGCCTACTTTGGTTTAAAGTAATAAAGTTTAATAAATCGCCTAGGAAACCAATATCATCCATGGTGCGTTGTTATATATTTGAAAGGAGAATTTAAAATAGTGTATTTTTAGATTAAAAAATACAGGGTGTTCCATTTAAAAAAATGAGGCTACGTCCGATAACTTTTTTGCCTAACCCCGTATACTTATTCTGAAAACGGCAGATTATTCAACAATCAATATAAGGAAACTTCTGTATAAAACATTTTTCCATATCTCTTTTAACTAAGAAATTATAGGGTAATTTTGAAATTGTAATTTTTTTGATTTTCCCCCGTATCTCTTAAACGAGCGAAAATTTTCAAATTTTGATTTTATCATTTTAAGTTTGGCCCAAAAAGAGTACATGACACCTACATTACTTTTTAGCACTAACAGTTACGGAGGAACCCTATAAAAGTATCGAAAATGGGACACCCCGTACGTCAACAACAAAGTACCTATGCCGACGATTGTCAACTTTTCTCTCATGGGGATGATAAAGTTTTGACACAAAATTGTCTGTATAAATGGTTTATTCAAAACAGTAACTAGAATTATTTTTCTTACGATTTTTATTTTTTGCAGGTTATTTTAATTCTCTACTGGAGGATATTCCAGACGGCCAGGAAACGCATCAGGAGAAGGCGGATGATGAATACGACGCAACAAGCAGAGAAAAATCCCGCTGCTGGGGGAATCGCAGGCGGATTAGCTGCTGCCAGTGGAACAGGTAGATAAAGAATCGTAGAAAAATATTATCAGTGAGTTGCTTTTAATCATGAAGAGGCTTTATAAGTATTTCCCCAAAGTATGGCTATATTCGACTTATAGTACAGATATAATTTAACACTTATTTCTTGATATACCAAACGTAACTATGATATTTAGCTTCAGCAACCACCAAAGTGGTTTATATTTCTTCCTACGAGTATGCAACTATAGTAATATACACGGTGTTATGGAAATGACGTATTATATTTAAACCGGCAATTCCTAAGATGAAAATAAATTGAAGAAAAATACCCATAAATGGCGCTTTCAATTAATGACCGGATTATATCACCTTAGGTCAAATCAGACAAACACATGTGGGGCACTGGCGTAATATGTAAATAATCAACACTGAGATCTGCAAGGTCAAAAGACGTCAGCGCATTTCGGCCCGTGTTGTCATATCTACACGGCACACTCTTTAGAAAAAAATTTATAATTTTAACAATTTTTAATCATTTTTGAATAAATATGATTCCAGAAAACCGACGGCGAAAGATATTTTGCAAAATAAATAATGGTAATATTACACACAAATTTCAAATTCGTTACAAGCATAGAAAGTAAATAGGTCAAACGTCATTGACCTTTTAAATAATAATTATCGTTCAAACTCTTTTAAAAAAATGCAATTTTATTTAAGACACATGCTTCCTTACCTTTACTTATTAAAATACAGTTGTTAGTTTCATAATTTCACACAAACCACACAGAATCTAAGTTTTAGGAAAAACCTCTCACATAACCTCAAAAATAACATATTCAAATGGAAAGAATAAACGCGAACGAAGTTTCAATTTTGGTCCTTTCTTCTCGCGCAGATTTATTTATTTAACTAATTTAAAACACACACATTTTAAATACACACAATGAAATCCTCTAATTTAAAAATAACATTTTATCTACGAACCATAAAACAGTTAACCTACGAACGACGAAAATAGATACCTTCAAAACTCGGAATAGAGATATTTGACAGTTTGATATTTCACAAGAGTCTTCTCTATTATTTGGCTATTTACCGCGAGATCTCCTGCAAGGCGTTCAATTGTATGGCGTTAATGGAATTTCGACCAAATTGCATAAAATGATAGTAGTAGCTGATAATACTGCGACTGTACTTTCTCTTTTGAGAAGCTTAAAGAATTAAATTAGCCAGCTCTACTCCAAATGACAAGACCGACGAAGATTTTATTTTCTTTCTCATCTCTCTCTCTCCATCTCTTTCACACAATCCACTGGGCGCCGGGCCGACGTAGGTCTATGGGTACAAGCGTGCGACTTGCAAGTGTCAGTAATAGAAGAATAGCGTTAGAGTGCGGTCGCTTCTGTTGATAACCATTTACACTCTCGGCTATCCGCTTTGTTTTCAGAAGGTACGCGTACAATAGTTTTAATAATTTTCGGGCTACGCGTCCAAACTTTGTATATTATTTGACATTGTTTTTATAGACGAACCTAAGTTGCTCAGTTAAAACGACTAGTGTGTTTCGGACGTTTGACTTGACAGAAAAATGTCGCCGACGAATAAGTCAAATTTCGTCGCGTCGCATGTAATAATATCTAATAATCTGATCTGAGTGTATTTTTAATAAACTTGTGCCTGGAGGTATAAGGATAAATACAAGTAGGTAGATAAATAATTTATTTTTATAATTTTATATGGAATTCCAGTTTTGCATTAAGTTTGGCAACGTTGCACGTAACACCTGTTTCCTGATATGCCACCACAGGGTGACATGACGAACAAACGCCGAATGAGGTGTGGGTTTATGGGGCTGGACCCCACTGTTAAAACGGTCGATTTAAAAAAAAATATATGTAGCGTCCCTAGGACACCGAAGGAGTCACCCATTTAAATATAATACGTCATTTTCATAACACCCTCTATAGTAAAGTAAAAATTATCATGAAACTTTAAAGTCATTATTCACTGTTCGATAGTGATTAATTACTCACGGGCAATGAAAAGTCACATCGATGCATTAGTAATGTAATACTTACGGTTTTTTAAAGCCACGTTGTAATTTGTATTAAAGTATCAAAAAACCCATAGCAAGCTAATAGAATGAGAGAAGCAATAAAATTGTCAAATTGAATTGTGTCAGAATTACTTTTAACGTCATAATAGTTCTTAAACTATCTAGTTGATATTTGGCACAGCTGGACTACGCTTAACGACTTCTATAGGCGGTTAGGACATGTAGATATAGTTACCGCGATGAAGCGATGGAAGTTTCACTTCCGCTCGTGAATACTATAATATTAAACTCCCCTAGAATAGGAAGTTAATGGACATTTCCTTCTATTATTTAACTATTTTATTTAAATAAGCATTTTATAGCAATCTCACTCCAGCATACACTTCCATTTACGGCCGATGTATACTCTCTACGCAGATCCGGAATTAATTTATTCCTAAAATGTCACTGTCACTGATAGACAACGAATTTATAAACCAATATTGCGATGGGACCGCTCTAAATCAGTTTAATTACTAACCAATACATTCTGCAAATTCATATTAAGCCCGTCAACGTGATATACCGTTCTAACTGAAATATACAGGGTGTAACTGTAGATTATGGACGTGGAAATAATGTATTTTAGCCAAAAAAAAAAAAAATCTTAGTGGTGTGTGTTAAAACGGTACCTGTTAGAAGTCTAGTTATTAATTTTACTAATATTAAATTAAATCGATTTTTTAATTTTTCATCACAAGTTTTGTTGGTATTTCAAAGCTCCATGTCTTCTAAACGAGCGAATCGATTTTCAAAAACTAAGCAGCAATATATATAGAATTAAGATCCCTTTTTAATAAGATATTACTTGATCCACACTCCCGTTTGAAAAAAATTGGGGGTTAACACTTAAAAAGTTTTTTTCCAGCCTGTAATGCTTTGCAGTACGATTTCAATGGGTCATCCTTATAAAGCTTTCAAAAAATATATTGACAAAGTACCGTAAGCTGAATAATTACCTGAATATATAAAGAATTATGTCCCAAAACAAAATAATGGAAGGAAAAAACTCCTACTGTAAAATTTAAGGCATGTCACTTACGATGGCAAGACCCCATCGACATACAGGTTTGGCAAATATCTATTACAATTAGACGCGTCACGGACATGACAGAGAACGTAATATACTAGCTATAAATTAAATAGAAAGAAACAAAATTCCCCTTCGTATCTTAAAGCACATTGATTGCTCCTTCCACCATCAACCAATATGACGCGACGCAGTCATGCATGGTGTTATGGGAATGACTTATTATATTAAAATGGGTGACTCCTAGGGTGTCCTAGAGAACGTCTACATACTTTTTTTTTAATCGAATATCTAACCTTTTTACTCATATACTGTCGCGCCGTTCCATCTCGATTCAGTTAGCAACAACGTTGGTAACTAGAGTATATTAACAATGTTGTCAGATCACACCGCATGTTTCTCCCTTGCTTGGATACCTGCCACGCGCGACTATCGTTGCCTCAATATGTTTTGAGACTCGGGGGTGGAATGATGCTGTCGAGGGTTCCACGTGCTTGATGTATACGAATTTTAAACGTTTTGTTAGTTGAAGCATTACCCGATTTTTTTTCTGTCGTGAAGTGATTCATAATAAGAAATATTGTGATGTGATTTCAAATTTTTGTGATATTACCTATTGTTGATTCTGTTGCAAAACATACTTTTTGTGTTTTATTTTTTTATGGAATTTAATTAAAAACGGATTATAAGATCGAAGGTAAGAGAGTATGTACCCTAAAATTGTAGTATTTTTTTACGTTTGAAAAAGAAGTGATAACGCGGGTTAAAGACGTCTTGTTGTCAAAAACTGAACACGTGCGATTACAGTTATGTGTTGCAATATATGACAACACTGCTTCAATCAACTATTGATTGCGAACGTCCTCAGTAGCGGCCACGTAAATTTTCAGATTTCTAATAAAGTGTATATTTCGTACAATAATTCAAAGCGCCATTTAAAGTTATTTTTCTTCAATTTATTTTCATCTCAGGATTTGTCGGTTTAAATATAAGAAGTCATTTCCATAACACCCTGTATACTGCGCACGGAGAAAGGGAAATCCTGCAAGCGGCTCATGCTTATCGACGCAATGTTGCCAGGTCAAAAATTAAAAAATCTCTAGTAATTTCACTAGATTAAATGCTCAACCGTTAATTAATAATTATCCCATTTAATAACATACTATTTTATTTACATAATAGAGAAGCGCAAAAACTAAAAAACGAAATTTTAAAAATTCGAAAAATATTCTTTATAAAAGCTAATTATTATAATTCGTAATTTTATTAACAAAATTTTATTTAAAAATATTTAAATTTTCACACCTCCGTTCTTTAACCATTATTTCGCTTTAAATTTGGTTGATTTATTGAACAGCAGCTTTGAAAATAACACGGCGGAAAATGCATACATTTATTAAATGTTTTTACAGAAAAACATAACTTTTGGTAAATGTAAAGTAATAAATTTATTCTATTGTCCAATTTATTACTACTTGTGGCTCTATAGTTTCAATGAATTATTGGATATTAAAATAGATTTAAATGAAATTTGTCACTGAATGACTAAACGTTATATATTTTATTTTATAATCTTGATACTTAACAATCAAAATGTCGATTCGTGGTTCGGATCCCACGTTAAGCTGTAGGTCCCTGGCAGCGAACCAAGAGGAAAAAATTGAGAAAAAAATGTCAATATTTCAGACATTGTGTCCTCCTATTCTAAAAACTTGTTTTTGGAAAATCTTACGAAAATAAACTATTTGCTTGTAGAAACGATTGTAATTTGTGAAATATATGTTACTTCCTGCATTAGAAAGTAATTTTAAAAGTATTTTTTTAGATTATAGCTGCAGTATTCAAATTTGAATTTTAAAATTTATCGCAGGTCACACCAGTCAATAATTTCTTCTTTTATATTTCACGTAATTTTACTAAAGTTACTTTTATATAATAAAATGTCCCCGTAAGTTCGCACCATATGGAAAACTTTTTTATTATTAATTTTACGAAAAAAAGTTACTCTTTATAAAAAACTCTGCATGGTCTAAAACCTAAAATGCCACTATCAGATATTAAATTTTCCCAGGCATATACGGGGTTTGTCAAAAAATATGAATTTTGCCCAAGAGTAAACCACCTTTATTTTTGACAATATCGAAAATTGTTATTTAAAAAAGTTGATCAACAACAACAAAAATTCATATTTTTTGACAAACCCCGTATATGCCTGGGAAAATTTAATATCTGATAGTGGCATGTTAGGTTTTAGACCATGCAGAGCTTTTTATAAAGAGTAACTTTTTTTCGTAAAATTAATAATAAAAAAGTTTTCCATATGGTGCGAACTTACGGGGACATACTATATATAAATAATTTACAGTCCTACTACAATTTGTATTGAAAAAATAATGTTCAAAGATCAACAGTTTAGTTTCTCTAACGCAATTATTAACCAGAAGTTCAGTCCCCGCAGCTGCATGTATCGCCGGTCACGCCAGAATTTCCTTTTAAATAACGCCGGTCTAATATTTCTACAAATATGACGGTATGTGTTTGAATTTGTGTAAAGCGTGCTCCTGTTTAAGTCAGTTCTTTGTTATGTTTATTTAGGTATAAACTAGAACATTGCCTACTTTTTACCAGGCGTCTGTTTTTATGTTGTACCGCCGGTCACAGGGTTAATTTAATTAAGAGAAAAATACTACACGAAGTCATTCTCTTGAGTACAGATACTCCATATATCCCCCATGAATTCGTTTTTTTATAAATATTATATCAACTGAAGAAACCATTGATGAACTGGCTTAGCTCTCTTTTTGAAGCACATTTTTTTATCCCCCCAAGGTTTATGCCTGGGTACGCCACTGAACTATTTTGCGATTGTGTAACTATGTAACTAATAAACAAAATTTCCATTTATTGCATACTGAATGGACGACATGACCAAAACATCATCAACACGTCCATTTTGGGAATGAGATTTCTAGGAAACTACTACTCAAAAAATAATAAATTTCGATATTATTGGAAAGAGATCGAAACTACACTTGACCACTTTTTAATAATATCTAGCCCTCCAGGGTTTAAACTACGAAGGGTTTAAATATTCTTTAAAAGCGCCCCCCTTCAGAATAAAATTGACGTAATTTCCGATTTTTAATAGTATTTACTGGAAGTGACATATGAAAGAATGAAAGTTTTCAAATTAATACTCTGTATGATCAATCCCAATTTCACAACACACTGTATAATTTTCCAATCAATAAACATTTTTCTTCTTCTAATTATAATCGATACAAAAATAGGAAAATACACGTTCAAATTCTTGTCTGTAAGCTTGTCATCTGGATTAAATATATTTACAATTCACCCTCGGTTACGACCCCGAAACAAATGTAGGGTTTAAAGATAATCTCTCTGTTTTTGAATATTTACAAAATAAATTACACCTTTCGGTGTGAAAGCGAGAACACAACGGAAGGAGCACAACAAAATTGATTTAATAAAAAATCATTGATTCCAATTGAGTAATTAGATCTCTGACCACTTAAAGGTATTGTCGCGATTGGGTTTTAGGATGCAAAGAAAATTTTCCAAACCGTCAAAATATCGGCATGGCGAGTAACAATTTTTCAACCAAATATCTTTTATAGTTACCGAAATCTTTTAATAGGTCACTCACCGTGATAGACACAGTATATAGTCGTTTATAATGACCGAAGGCAAATAATGAAATAGCAGACTGCATAATTGGATTGAAAATCTTCATTTCACCCGAGCAAAGCAGCTCTAAACGCAATCTGTTAGGATTTAACTATCGTGTTCAATAAATTTCAAACCAATACTTTGATTAGATTCTCTGTAACATGCTCAGCTCACGCTCCAAGATAAAATGAGCCAGAAAAATTATTTCATACTGCCTTTACCAGTTAAATGAAAATATTGGACTCATATTTTGAATAGCAATAATTTTTTTCGAATTAATCAAGTCATTATAGTTCAGGTGGGGAACGTATACGTACCTAAATTGAAATAATGAAACTTTATGTTGAAAAACATAGTTATATATGCCTTAAGATTTGCAAAAATATATAATTTTTCCTTATCAATCCAGACGAATTTAATTGGACAGTCCAGAAAATTTTGGAACATCACTGAGAAGAACTTCATTTTATTGAAGAAGAACCAGAACAAACCCAAACAGTACTGCTATCTTTATACCTATTAGATTTTCCAATCCTTTATTAGAAATCGTTCTTTTACTTCATTTATTTTCTGTACCTACATACAGTGTTACCATTAAAATTGGAACCATGTGAGGAAAATATTTATTTTTTGATCTTAAAAAAACTTGTTCATTGACTCAACATCCTTGTTCATTCTATCTACCAAAATTGTCCATTGAAACAAAGTTTAATTACATGTTTGCGATCTAATGTTCATTGATATACGTTGTGCATTGAGACCCAAGCAACTGCCCAATATTGTTTCTGCTGTAAGTAGCCATCACGTTTAATGTAGAGAATATTTTACCATTCGAGTATTATACAGGGCGTTATGGAAATGACGTACTATATTTAAATAGGTGACTCCTTGGGTATCCTAGAGAGCGCTACATATTTTTTTTTAAATCGACCGTTTTAAAAGTGGGGTAATAAACATTCTTACTCACAGGTCAGTCCGCGCTACTGTACAACATTTCACCCAGAGCCAATGGCAATGTTGCCAAACTTAATATAAAATTTAAATTCCATATAAAATTATAAAAATAAATTATTTTCTACCTACTTGTATTTATCCTTATATCTAAAGAGCGAGGAAATCCAGGCACAAACACAATCAGTTTTTTTTCCGTTTCATGGAAACACTCCTGGAAACACTACATGTACCAACAGTTCATTAGTGAAACAGAACCGATAGTTAGCTTTTGAAAATACAATAATACAGATTATACTACAGATTATTACATTTTATTAAACGCGACGAAATTTAACGTCCAGAAGAAACGCGTCAATAAAAACAATATTCAAAGATTATTTATGGACGGGCAAGATACACGCGTAAACCGAAAAAAACAGAGCGGATTGCTGAGAGTGTGTTGGTGATCGACGAGACACAACGTATCCGGCCGCTGGTTGGTCTTCAACTAACAGACGCAAGCGTGCGGCGTTATATGAAACTACTTCGCTCAGCCGATGTAAGGCGTCAAGAGGTCATTTGCCTTTGACCTAGTGACGTACGCGGCTATTACTATTCCATATGTTTTTTTGGGTTGTTTAAAACATAGTCCGTCGTAAATGTTCTTCAATTAATTGTACAAAAAGGTATTACAGAATGTAAAAGTGTTTAAATTATTTTATTTTGTCTATAAAGTTTAAAGTGTACATATGACAACACCGGCCAGAATTCCTTGATTGCTTACATGTATCGCAGTGCCACACAGGTGTTTTTTCTGGTTTGACGTCAGGTCACTTTTACCGCTGAATGAGCGCCATTTATGGCAATTTTTCTTCAATTTGTTTTTATCTCAGGAATTGCCGGTTTAAATATAATACGTCATTTCCATAACACCCTGTATATAAATAATGTATCAGATTAATTTTTCCCAAAATGCAGCATTTAGTGTCATATCATACCATTAACAATTTTAAACTAATTATTAATGATATGAATAAATGACATAATATTCCTAAATCGATATGGGATATATCAGGTTTATATAAAATTGCTCTGGGAATAATTCCAATGGAATTATTAAGCCGCTAAATTTCGAAAAAATACGGTTTGATTTAATCAAAATTAACTGGTATAAGATACAAACTTGAATAATGATATTACTATTCATTCTTTTGACTTAATCATAACTAATATTATGGAAATATGTATTGTTGAATCGATTTAATATGATAACTCCTTCTGATTACTTGTATCTATAATACTACGTAATACTTATATTTAATATTTCATGTGTTCTTTAAGGTATCTGATGAGTCAAATTTTGTCGAACTTCTGAAAGTTGGACATAGATTCATTTTTAGACTGGGGATTATAGTTCTGAACCATCGAGGCCAAGGCACTAGAAATTCAGTGTATAGTAGTACAAGTGCAATTGGTTCTGGAAAAATACAAAATTTACGTTGCATTACTATCAACATCGCTAGCTAAAATAACCTTGGTACTCGCAAATTCTAGTTTTAACAAAAACAACCTTGAGAAGAAGAGTGCCTAAATAGGATCTGTTGATTTTTCATCTGAGTAGAAATTATATTGAATTTACTACATAGATGCTGGTCTGGCATGTAATTTTGTTAACATATGGCGATAGGTAACTGTTGTAAAGACATCAACAAGAATAAACCTCTCTTGTTGCCAAAACACGATAGCCATAAATTTTCTCTGTAAAAATTATCAATTTAAAGAGGATTTCTTGATGTTTAAATTATTTTGAGGTAAAGAAACTCATAATCTGCTCCATTAGTTTAATAACAAAATCAAAATCCATACATGTTTCGAAGGTTCAAACCTTCATCTTCAGTGGAAAATACAAGAGCATTATTTGATTTTATTTTTAATTTTAAATTTGATATAAAATTAAAAATAAAATCAAATAATGCATTAAAATTTTAAAAGTTAATTAATTTTCATAATTTATAAATGGATTTTTTTTCCTGCTTTGCTCGGTTTAAATCAATGTCATGAGTTTCTCCTAATGCTCTTGTATTTTCCACTGAAGATGAAGATTTGAACCATCGAAACATGTATGGTTTTTGATTTTGCTATTAAACTAGTGGAGCAGATTATGAGTTCCTTTACCTCACTATAACTTCACTTCACTTCGAGATGGACTACTTCAAAAAAAAATAAAAAATTTTTAATTATTTTCTCTTTAATCAATTAAACAAAGACATTAAGCTAGGTCTACCAGAAGAAGGGATGAATTCCTCTTCAGTCCATGTTCTGGTCATACCTGCATAGAGCATAATAAGAAACAGTATGGAAGCTACGGTATTTTTAAATTATTTACAATTTTCCACTATAAAAGTTCCTTTATTTCAGGAGGGATTGCAGCCGCCGTAGTTACAGTAATCGGTAGACCTCTTCCTACAATCTCCGAAGCAACAACTACAACCGCATTCACCAACGTCTCATCAAACAACTCTAGTCCAGAGAAGACTTCATTTGCCAACGGTCTAGAGGCAGATATGCCAACGACCACAGGCGACTCATGTGTTACTTACCAACCTCAACACCATCCAGTTAAGCGAAAAACTCGCGACGGCCTTGACTCGAAACGCGAACGCAAAGCAGCTAAAACTCTCGCCATCATCACTGGTGCCTTCGTGCTTTGCTGGTTACCATTCTTTATCATGGCTGTGATAATGCCAATAAACGCAAACTTGTTTGACAAGTACATGGTGTCGATTTTCCTTTGGTTGGGCTACTTTAACTCAACCCTTAACCCAATCATCTATACGATATTTAGCCCAGAATTTCGACACGCATTTAAAAAAATTCTGTGCGGTAGGAACTATGCTCGTAGGAACCGCCATTTTGGTGTGCGCGCCCATTTTGCATGATGGCGGCAGAGTGGTCGCTTACCTTCGGACGGCGAACCGCCGGTAGCGGCAAGGTTGGCAGCAATTGTTGCTGCTCCCGCTGTTGGCACTGGGCCCAAGAATGTCACATTCAAATGTGACTGATCCGAAGACAAGCGGCCACGCAACGTGGTTTCTCCGATTATGGACATGGAGAGTAGCAGTAGTAATGAGAGAGTGATACTGGAAATGAAAACAATCTCAGAATTTTAGGTTATGTGCAGTTATTCTTACGTAGAGTTTATTTAAGGTTACACTTTTGTATTGGCAATGCGAAGTTATCGGTAACCTCGAATAATAAATAATTTATCCTAATTATTAGTGAAGTAAATTTTGATGGTCAGTTTATTACAGTTTTGGTTTTGATATTTTTCAAGTCCAATTTGTCAATTAATATGAGATGTGACCAAAATTAAGGAACCTCTTTATTGTCAGTACAATACTGTTTGCTTAAATGAACGTTAGAAATTAATTCAGTACTTAGTAAGTTAATAATATTATAACAAAAGGAACAAAACGTTGATACGGGTCAATCTCTTCTAGCAAATTTGGTATTTTTTGATTTTCTAATATTCTTATATTTTATATATTACCAAAGAACATTAATTAGTCGCGTTCCTTTGTGAAAAATTTAATTTAGTTCAGACTTAATTTCGGCGTTCTATATTTGATGTCTCCTTAAAATATACAGCTTCCTCTTTTTAATCAAACTGAATAATTTAGGAGACTTTATGAAACAGACACATAATGATTTATATGACATAAAATTAGTTCATTGAGGGTGTCATGGAGATGACTTATTATATAATATATGTGACTTCGTGAGTGTTATGAAGAAAGTCTACGTTCTTCTGTTTCTTGAAAACGACAGTCAAAAACTGATCTCCTATAAAATGAATGTCTAGTCTTTTTATAAAATAAGACCACACATACCTTCACTAAATTTTCTTGAATTTTTAAGACTTTATCTGCATTAATTTTAAAATAGATCAAATTCCTTGCATGCTTTTTTGTCATAGTTTTATTGTTTATAATTAATATCTAGGTGAATACCTCAATCTTCTTCTATCAGTGCCTTAGTTCAATTGCTAAATAATAATTCTTGGATGTCCTAGTTATTATTTAATAACTTAACAGGGTAATCCAAATATTTTACGCTTAATAAATAAACTGAAGAAAAATACCAAAAAACCGAAAAGTAAGTTTTTTCTATTATTTCAAAATAATATTATGTTTTATTCTAAAACCTCGAATGCATCAAAAAAAATTATTTTCTTCTCTTCCCCGTAGATTTATATTAATTTGTCTTCCAGCTTCCCTCACAAGCAATATAGACCGTAAAAAGAACAATATTCTATATTGATATGTAACTGTTTAAATATGCCTTTAAAATGAGCATCAATATTTCTTCTTCAATTGGTTATCGACAACTGGAAAGCAGGGATTCCAAGGAATAGAATTCACATTTCTTGATGTGTTTCCTGTAAACAAACGACTTAATTGCATAAAGTGATTAAGGTGTTTCTCCATTTAATCCTTAAAGTTAACCCTGTTAAACACATTTGGCTTATTTAATTTGCCAGGAACGGACAAGCTTAAATAGAACTTTTGCTTAACTCCTGTATGATGACGACACAACAATAATATTTTTGGACAGTTGCAAGCTACTTTTTAAACAAGAATATTATTTTTTTTGTTTTTTGAAGTAGTCCATCTCGAAGTGGAGTGAAGTTATAGGGAGGTAAAGAAACTCATAATCTGCTCCACTAGTTTAATGAAAAATTAAAATTAAAAACCATACATGTTTCAAAGGTTCAAACCTTCATCTTCAGTGGAAAAAACATTAGAAGGCACTCATGACATTGTTTGTATAAGTTGCGTTTAAGCAAAAATATTCTGTATTAAAAATAAAACGAATTGAAGGTAATGTAATTGACTAAATGATTTGGTATAATTAGAGGACAGTGAAAACTATAAAATCTATTCCTTACCTAAGCAAAGCAGGAAAAAGGAAAGCCTTTTGTAAATTACATTTTTTTTATTTTTTTATTTTTTATAATTTATAAAATGCTTTCCTTTTTCCTGCTTTGCTTAGGTAAGGAAGAGATTTTATACTTTTCACTGTCCTCTAATTATACTAAATCATTTAGTCAATTCCATTACCTTCACTTCCTTTTATTTTTAATAAAGAATATTTTTGCTTAAACTCAACTTATACAAACAATTTTCTTCTTTCTTACAGTTTAAACAATGTCATGAGTGCCTTCTAATGTTCTCGTTTTTTCCACTGAAGATGAAGGTTGGAACCTTCGAAACATGTATGGTTTTCATTAACGTTTATTAAACTAGTGGAGCAGACTGTGAGTTTCTTTACCTCCTTATAACTTCACTCCACTTTGAGATGGACTACTTCAAAAAAATTCATTAATTCAGTTGACGATAGGGAA
The DNA here is from genome assembly GCA_963991005.1 of Barypeithes pellucidus. Lineage (NCBI taxonomy): Eukaryota > Metazoa > Arthropoda > Insecta > Coleoptera > Curculionidae > Barypeithes > Barypeithes pellucidus. The sequence goes on from OZ022558.1 coordinate 15,217,338, forward strand.
GTTTTTAAATTTGCGGCCTACTCATCTAGTAATCATCATATTAAAAAATTATTAAATTACGCCGAGTACTTTAAAAGTTATTTAAAAAGAAATGATTTCCATGGGCGTACGTTATGGGCCGTATTCTGTACAAGGGGAAGGGAGGCTGCAGAAAAAAAATTATAGGAATGTTTCATGTTATTCTTATGTCTTCTATCTGAATTCAACAGATTACTCACATATTCTGTGACACCCTGTATGCACTACACAAGAAAATTGGTATACCTTGATTTTTTAATGTATCTACTTCCAAGTTAATCTATTTTATTTAAAAATTATATCGATAATGAATCATCTACTTAAATATATGTAAGGATTGTAAAAAATACCAAGTCCAGAAAAAGGACAGCTCCACTGATAATTACGTTAACATTTTTCTTTCTGGCGATTATTGGGGAAATTTAAAAATAAGTAATTTAACAAATTTTAAAAGTATATCAAATATTCTTAAAACCGAAATTACCATCAATAATCTACCGAAGAAAAATAGTAATTTAGTCTACCGTAAGCTAAAATAATTACTAATAATATTAATTATAAAATGTAAATAATAAAATAAAGACCATTTAATATTAAATAAACAAATGTAAATAAATCTATACCTAAATATTTATAAAGAAATGTAAATAAATCTATACTTAAATATTGTATTTCAACGATATCTCCGCCGAACGGGCTTTCTACTGATGTTAAAGAAACAATTTTCTTTTTGTAGATAGTACTGTTATCTTAATTTTTAGATAGTTACACTTATACTAGTACTAATGGAGCTCTGTATAATAATTTGGATGGCTGGTGCCCCTTTAAAAAGATGGGGTCAACATATACATTTTTTCTCTGTCAAATTATACATTCAAATTGAAAAGCTGTAAAAATACAGATTTTCCTGATTTTTGGACAAACTAGATTAGTCATACCCTCAGAGGGCTAACTCAAAAATGGCACACGAAAATCAAAATTTATTTCCAGCAACTGCGACGGAGAACAACGACGAATAGGCTGCAAGCTGCAAATATACAGGGTGTCCCATAACTAATGGTACACAGGAAAACTGCAGATTCCTTGGGTAAAAATACTGCGATTTGGCCATACTTAGTTTAGTTCAATAGCTGGTAATAACCGAGATACAGGGTGTCCAAGTAAAAATTTAATTTTCAATTTTCCTAAATAACTTATTGCTGAATCAATATTTTTGCACAAAACTTTGTGACTAGGGTTTTTTGGGGGAAAGGAATTTGAATTTGTTAATCATTTTGATGTAGATTATAGGGAGCGCTCTCTGCGGTACTCTGGATACATAAAAAGAAATGTAACTTTTTGTGCCTTAGTATAATTATATTTTTATTAAAAACAGTTTTTCCGTCATTTTTAAGCAATAAAGGTATACTTTGTAAATGTCGCTCCGACTAACCGTTTTCGAGATATTTTCAATTACAATTTCTAATGCGCCATTTAAATTTTGATTTGTAAATGTGAAATTTGTCACAGTAGGCTTTGGTAAAAACAAATACAATGAAAGCACTTTGAAATCTCATTTCTGTCAAAGATTATTTTCATTTGTCAGCATTGTTGGTGTTTTTCAGGAGTTTTTGAAGATACTGTTATCAAAAATTAAACTAAAAATGCCGCGACATAACTTGTTTTCTAACAGAGAAATGCGAGACATGGTATGTTTATAAGCACAAGAAAATTTTAATAGACGCGGGGCACATCGGCGATATTTGGGAATGTATCCAAATAGAAGGCAGCAAGATTTTGAAATTTTTAGAAGCCTATACTACAGACTGGGAGAAACAGGATCCTTGCGTCCAAAACGTAATAGTGGAGGATCCTGTTTATCCCAGTCTGTACTATAGGCTTCTAAAAATTTCAAAATCTTACTGCCTTCTATTTGGATATATTTCCAAATATCGCCGATGTGCCCCGTGTCTGTTAAAATTTTCTTGTGCGTATAAACATACCATGTCTCGCATTTCTCTGTTAGGAAACAAGTTATGTCGCGGCATTTTTAGTTTAATTTTTGATAACAGTATCTTCAAAAACTCCTGAAAAACACCCACAATGCTGACAAATGAAAATAATCTTTGACAGAAATGAGATTTCAAAGTGCTTTCATTGTATTTGTTTTTACCAAAGCCTACTGTGACAAATTTCACATTTACAAATCAAAATTTAAATGGCGCATTAGAAATTGTAATTGAAAATATCTCGAAAACGGTTAGTCGGAGCGACATTTACAAAGTTTACCTTTATTGCTTAAAAATGATGGAAAAAACTGATATTTTTAATAAAAACATAATTATACTAAGGCCCAAAAAAGTTACACTTATTTTTATGTATCCAGAGTACCGCAGAGAGCGCCCCCTACAATCTACATCAAAATTATTAACAAATTCAAATTCCTTTCCCCAAAAAAACGCTAGTCACAAAATTTTGTGCAAAAATATTGATTCAGAAATAAGTTGTTTAGGAAAATTGAAAATTAAATTTTTACTTGGACACCCTGTATCTCGGTTATTACCAGCTATTGGATGGTCAAAGTTGGTTCATGTTTACTACTATGTTCGCTAGTTACATTTGGTGTCTTAAGTTTCATTTGACACTGTAAATCCTCAATAACAATATTTTTTTATACATCAAACCTTTGTTTGTTTAATATTTTGTAAATGACAAAGAATCAAAATTTTAAATTTGGTAACCGTTTCAAAAAACTTAATATGTACTTGAATAATAACTAGGGTTCCATTTTAAAAAATTATCGATATGGTCATATCTATAATTTCAGATATACTGTACCAATAATTTTTTTTTCTAAAAAAGACCACGATTTAAAATGTTAAAATCCGTGTCTGACAAAGAAAACCTGCTGCCTGCTTACGAAAAGCCTTTTTTGAGAAAATTTTAAAGCCAGGATACGACGAGTATCTGACTCGTCTGAAAATCAGGAATTATTTTGAAAAGTGTACGGTGAAGGAACATGGAAGTATTACCTGCTTCATTCCGTCTTGTTAAAGTATTTGCAGAATTATACCGTTGATCTTTTGACTGCAATAAAACCTCATTATCCCTTCGACCATAAAATAAATAACATTTTCGAGCAGAGCCGGACCAGGTATACACATTCAATTTATACCTATGCTTGATGCATATATAAATACAAAGTGATTTTTAATAATTTTAATCTTTAGTGGTTTTCCGGCGAGTAATTTTTAGTTAGGCTTATTAGTGGTAGAATGTGGCGTCCTTGGAATTGTGCTAATAGGGGGGGGGGGGGCATCTTCAAGTGTCATTTTTAAAAGAAAGCATTTATCTACCGATACCAAACTAATAATTAAAAATGTGTATCAATCGTTGTTGAGTAGATATTTTAATTCGATGGATACTTTAGCAGAGACATCTACTTTGACAAAAACTCCTTTATCTTCGGTAAGAGGCATAGTGCTTAAACCTGTCAATCCTAGAAAAAATCGGAGTGATTCTGGCACATTAAGAAGCATTGATGAAAATGACATAGATTTATTAAGAAGAAAGATTTACCATGAGGCACAAACTGTACCCACTTTGATTTCCCTCAAAGAGCGGCTGATTAAAGACGAAACAAATATCTCTTGTAGCCTTTCAAGCCTTAGGAAAATATTGCGTAAAATGGGTTTTAAATACCGAAGCATTGATAAAAGACAAACATTCATGGAATCTCAACGTTTACGGGAATGGAGACTTAAATATTTAACAGCTGTTAAACAATTTAGAGAAGAAAATCGTCCAATTATTTACTTTGACGAAACATGGTTCGATACCTATGACACCCCAAGAAAAAGTTGGGATGATTCTTCCAAAAAATGTCAAACCAAGGCACCATCAAATAAAGGTAAAAGAATCGCAATATTACATGCTGGTTCAGAGAACGGGTTTGTTCCAAATTGTCTGTTGCTTTCAGCTAAAACATAGCAGATTCTTCTTTAGATTACCATCAAGATATCGACGCACAACTTTTTGAAGATTGATTTAAACATAAACTTCTTAAAAATATACCTGAAAATAACGTCATTGTAATGGACAATGCTAGTTATCATAGTCGGCAAGCAAAAATCATTCCCAATTCTAATAATACAAAAGCAGAAATTCAAAATTTCATGATTGAAAATGATTTATATTTTGAAGAAACTTACAAAAACGAGAACTGCTAGAAGTATTAAAAGCTTTTAAAATAAATAAGGAATACGAGTGTGACAAACTTGTAGCAGAAAATGGACATACATACGTTTTACTCCGTACTATTATATATTCAATCCTATTGAGCTAATATGGCATCAATTAAAATCCAATATTAGGAGAAATAATATTTCACCTACATTAAATGCATCTGTAGTAGAATTAATTAAAAACGAAGTAAGAAAAATTTCTGCACACAGCTGGAAAAACTGTGTACAGCATGTACTTAAGGTGGAAAATTCTTACAATTGTATGATTACAAATGTTCAACCCTTAATTATAAGTTTAGGCTTAGATGAAGATAGTGATAGTGATAAAGAGTTAAATTTTGAATAAATTATCAATAGTTTCTTAGAATTTAATTAATTTTTATTGTACTTGTTATCCTAATAGTTATACTTTTAAATTATATTATTTTTAATTATCATTAATTGTTATCATTATTTTACATTTATTATAGATACCTAAAACTAAAAATACCTATCTATTTATTTTAAATTAAAATAAATCATGTGGGGTGGTATACATTTTCAAGCCGGCCCTGATCCCATTTATTGAGCTTTGAAGAGGTTGAGACATTTACAATAGGGTTTAATCAGGTACTTTATTTATGACAGTAAGAGTCAACGGTATAATTCTGCAACAACTATACTTTCGGAGCTAAGTAATTAAAAGGCATTGGTTTGCAACAAGTCAACAAACATTTCTATCGACAATATTCTTAAGTGCTTTAGTTAATTACTGGTTTGTTAAAAGAGGGTAAAGTGCCTTTAGCAGCTGTAGCCTTTCAAAAGACGATTATTCAAGCCAATATCACGTCTTACAATGTTTTATGTCATATATTTCCCTTAAACGGTAAATTGATGGATTGCCTTTTTAATTTTGCTGCCTAAATGAAAACCATTCATAAATCATTTTTATGGCATTTTTGATACCTAAAATAGGTACATTTATGTATTAGTAAGAAAATGCCGATTAATAACAAACAATCATTTGCTAATAAATTAAAATATTTGCTACAGCAATGTAAATATTTTAAATTCAAGTATTTATGTATACCAAGGATCAACTTTGTTAGCTAAATGTTATTTATTGAAAACATTTTTTTTTAATTTTGTAAATTAATATTCAGGATCAGATTGTACCACCTACTAACTAAAATAATAATTAATCTGACTGGCCGGATACCCAAACTTGATTAGCCCAAGGGGCAAATTTAGGGCGCATGTAAATAAAGCGGATTGAATTTTTGCAGACGAAATGCTGAATGATAAATTATTACAATTTTTACAATTTTGAATACAACCTTAACTTTTAAAATATCACATCCAACTATCACTGGCCTCTTTGTTGACATCATAACTTTTGGGCAATTGATACTATTACTCAACTTAAGAGTACCAATACCATTAGCTATATTAACAGAACCAATAGAAATGAACCTAACAATCTTAACATTTTTTTCCTTGTAACTTTAAACATTATTAATTACGCTGTTTGAAACGGTAGATACATTATTTCTTTGTTGTTAGTTACGGACAAAATCGCTATTAATCAATCAAAAGAACCTTGTAGTTATTCTTAACACTAGCGTTAAAGTAATCTGTTTTTAACACTAGTGCCATAAAATCACATTTTAGTCACTGATAACAATGAAAAAGTGTATTTTTAAAAGTTTTTGTAGATAAAGTTTTTTTTTAGTTGTCAACTATGCTTTCAGGTATTTTAGCAAATATTACCTACGTTAAATTTAAATGGTTTAACGAGTCCATGATAACGTGCTTTATGTTTCCAACTAATTAGGATAGTTTTTGTATATTCAAAGGACTTGTGTAATTTATAGTGCCTATTTCTTTTAACTAAACCGCAGCAGAGATGCATAGGCTGTAACAAATTCGTTGCTCACCATTGGGATTTTGGAAAAGATATACGAAGTTAATTTTGACAATGTTGCGTAATTATCACACCAATAATATGACGCAAAAAAATCAAAAATAAATTCAATATATTTTTAAGAATCTAAAATTTTGTGTTTCGATGTCAATAAGTAAATTTGACTTCCTCATTGCTACTTTTTACTCTCCACAAGATTGCATCATCACATCTTTAATACGACGTTTCGTCTTTGGGTTAATCATCAACTTAATTTTTTTTTAATCCTGGCTGAAATTTTTTTATTTAAATTATGAAAGAACACATAAATCTACGTCCAGCAATATACATCAATTACTGTTTTTCCGACGTTTTGTTACAAACATTAGTTTGAAATTAAAAAAGAAACAGTAACGTCATAATAATAATAAAGAACATAAATTGCAAAAAAGACTTTCAAATCTTCAATTTCTTCGAAAGGAAAGTAAATTGCAGGGACGTACTAGGGGTATTTTAATGAAGATGATCAACTTAAGGAACAAAACGTAGGAAATACCCGGCCGCGTTAGTCAAACCGGTATATATGGTATTTATCATGTATCGCCGAATTTGTAAAAGAGCATAACGTACGTACATTATACAATGATATGAGTGGAGTACGTAGCCCGAAACGTCCGTCCGTTTTGCGCTTAATAAATAATAGGATAGACGTTTTTCGATAACCCCTGTATAACCAATTTACCCCTTGCATTTGATTTAAATTTAATTCAATTTGATGATGATAGATGGCAATTTAAGAATTTTAATTTTGTCCCCTTTTTGGTTTCCATCCCAAAAGGTGAATTCCCCACCCAGGAATTATTTATTTAACCCAATCGAACTATTTGAATCATTTTACATTTTGAAAATGAAGATTAGTCGACACTATCAGTAATGTCGCCAATCGTAGGTAATGAAAAATTCATCGTAAACCGAAGACGGCCTACTTAACTATTTTTTCGAACGGTAAGTTTAACAAAATTTTACAAATATTTTGAAACCCCTTGTATTTGTTTTCAATTTTTTGGAAGCATATTATTGGACTCATAATTACGCAACTTTGTCCCAACTTAACCGACCTCGTATCTTCCGAAATCCCAATGGTGAGCAACGAATTTGTTACATCCTATATATATACATAAATAAAGGACGAACGAAATAACTTCAGTTAATAATTATAATATATTACCCTTTCTTTTCTTGGATGATTTATTGCAATTATAATCGCAAATTTTTTTTAGTATTTTCATAAATTTTTTAATCTAGAAATTTTTCATTTATTTTGTGAAATATATTTTTAAATAAGTTATATGTAAGTCGCCACCAATATCTCCAAACATCTAGACGGAAAAGAAATGTTTATATTAAATATAGTAGGTATATTATTTATAGTATAAGTTAATGTGTTTATAGTAGAAAAAAATGCCATGTAAAATAATAAAATATACCTTGTCGAGAAAACAGCCACGGTGCACGCGCCAGCACTGTCCAATCTAAACGGTATATAAAACTGGTCTCGGTATCTGTGCGGCATATGTCGCGGTTCTCGACAAGGTACCTTCAGCGCAAATAATAATTTTGATATATTTTTAAATCTATTTTCTGTGATATAATTCCCATAGAAACCAATCAACCTATATTAACTCTTAATATTACAAAAATTGCTTAGAACATTAAAAAAAGTAAAGAGGTATCAATATGCAATAAATGTTGTGTATTATAAAAGTTTATTATATGAACCTATTAGAGAACCAAAACAATGTGATGTACAATCATATACAGGGAAATAATAGTACAAGGGTAAATACATACAGTGTTACCATAAAAGTTGGAATCATATTGTGAAAATATACTATAAAAATATATTTTTCGATTCAGGTAAAATTTAAATTTACCATAAGTTGTTGCATCAATAAAAACCAATGATAACATAATTAAGTTGGACCATGCGACTTTTGTTAACTGTCAAATTTGACACGACAAAATATCGAAAAATGGTATGATGAACGAATTTAAAAAAAAATTATTTGAAAAAGTTGGTTGTATTGTAATTTAATACCCACATACCAAATGTGAATCGCTTATGGTAATTTTTGTTTTCTATCTATTTTTGGCCATTATCTATTTTCATTGAAAACGGGTTTGTTCCACCGGTTGAAGTCCACCGTAGTTATAAACAACGGCGCAATTATTATAATACGTTCATTTTTTTCAACGTACAACTCTCTCCTCTTCGTTGATTAAATCTTTAAAGTTATGAGGAGTTTACTCCACAGACTGGAACATATTAAAACTGTAATTTAATTTTTTTTGGAAAATGAATATTTTGGTATAAAAAATGAATTTAGACGATGAGTATTGTACAAATACAGTGAAACCTCTCATAACGGGTACCTCTAATAAGCGGACATCTCTATTAAGCGGACATCTTTTCATAGTAAGTATATGAAATTCCATGAAATAAACCTCTCTTGGGCGGACTCTCCTTTGGGCGGACGCGGGCAGGCTGTTTTCATACAAAGAGTGCGAGAACCCTCCTTTAAATGGACAAAAAAATTTGGGAGACGAATAAGTACGAAGCAAAAACTCTCTGAATACAGACTGGCAACCAATCGCGTATACGTTTCAGAGCGAAAGGACTTCGCCGAATGAAAGTATATGTGATTGCTATTAGAAGATGATAGTGACCCCATTCCTACCTATTATGTAGTCCAAATTGAAACCATCTGACGCCTCTGATGAAGAAGTTGAATGCAGTAATCAAACAAATGTCACCAATTATCAACAGGCCATTAGTATGGTAAAGGAATTATAAGAGTATGCAAAGAATAGAGGTGACTCTACAGCAATGCAATTGTTATCAGACTTGGAATTACATTTTCTAGATTGCAAGTATAAAACGCAAACACGTCAAACTACATTATTAGATTTTTTCAGTACTACATCCCAACTAAAACTAGTGTATTTTTGTTATGTTATGTTTATTTATACATACATATACATAGTAATAATTTTGCATTTACATACTACCTAATAACAAATTTCTCATGGGCAAACATCTCTATTAGGCGGACACATTTAGACTGTCCCGTAGGTGTCCGCCTAAGAGAAGTTTCACTGTAAATAGATTTACGGTGGCCAAAAAAGATAGGAAACAAAATAAATAATAAACATAATTTATTCGAATTTGATTGTACAATTATAATACAAGCAACTTTTCCAATTACATTTTTTTCAAATTCGGTCAATAAATGCCATTTCTCGACATTTTATGGAGAAAATGTCAAATTTTACAATTAACAAAAGCTGCATGGTCCCATTTAATTATGTCATTTTTGGTCTTTATTAAAGCAAGAACTTAGGTGAAGTCAAATTTTACATAAATCGAACAACACATATTTTCCAAATATGGTTGCAATTTTAATGCTGTGACACTATAATGTATATCTATCATACGACTTTGTCTCAAAGTACATTAGATTTTCAGACCAAGCTGAACATATAAGATTACCAATCGAAAACAAAACCAGCGTTTATATTCGCATATTTATTCGAAAATCCCTACAAAGAAATAGAAAGATTGGGGCAATGAAAACCAGTGCTCCCTGTATGTGACTCCTTTGAGAAAAAATAAAACGAAAAAATGCATTATTCAGTACATCTTCAAAATAAAGACCAACCAATAACCGTAATTTTATATTTAAGGGGCTCCAGCTCCCTTACGAGTCATATTCAGGGGCATGCTAGCATGAATTTCTTGTCCTATTTTAGGGTCTAGATTACACCCTAGAAGTATTAAGCGCTAAATAACAAACTCTGATGTATAAAATCATTAAAAGTAAAAAATATATTGAAATTTACTATAATTAGACGTATGCATATAAATTTATGTTTACCTAATATGATTTTAAAGTATACTTGGACGTAAACATTGTACCCACCATAAGAAAACACTAGAAATTTCCCGAATTGAAAGTGTGATATACTTGTAAAAAATACATGTAGACACGTGCTTCCCATCAGTATACAGGGTCATTCAGTGACTGGCCTATTAAAAGATCTCGGGAACAAAAAAATATGTTTATTTGAAATATTGGTATTGGGTTTTTAAAAGAGGTCGATCCTTCTGAAGGAAATAATTTGAATTATCTATCACTTCCGGTTACACCCGAAGTTAAAGTTTACATTGTTATTTTAAATAGAATGACATGTATATTTTGAAATTGGATTCTATGCAAGAAGTAACTGTTATGAACAATTGTTAACAGTTGTTTCATAAAATGTTGATAAACTTCATTAAAGGAATTTTTTATAAAAAAAAAACATGGTAAAGAAAGTTAATACCAAAAGTTACTTGACTTTTACATAGAATAGAAAAATGCCAAAATATACAGGGTATTTTATTTAAAACAACACTATTAAGCCTTGAGGCATAACCGTAAGTAATGGATACTTTAAAATATTTACATCAAAAATAATAGCTAGTACCAATATTTCAAAATTGTATTTTTGAATGACCCTGTGCTATATATAAAACCTATCTCTATTAACATATCTAACTTGAGCCCTAGATATGATAATAGCTTTAAATATCAACGGTTATTATTTTTGTTTTATTGTAAGAATGTATAAAGTATAATGTAAAATAAAGAAATCTTCATGTTCGATATAGTATTTTATTTTTAGTTTAAAAAGGTTATTCAGTAGTAGTGTTGTGATAGCTCGAGCGAAAAACCGCTTGACTACTCGATTATTGAAATAACCGACATCGCTTGATAATACAAACAAAAAATGCTCGAGTTCAAGCTAAAATCGTCGCTTGTTACTTATTACCTTTCACTCGATACCCGAGCTTCGCTCGCAGACCGACATGTGCCGCTTGGTAGTGTGATCGCTCGAGTGAAAAACTGCTCGTACATTCGAGCTTCCGATCGATAGGAGATAAATTCAAGCTAAATATCGAAAATCGTCGCCTTTCACTTGATACCCGATTCTCGCTCGAAGCCGCGCGCCACCCGATTGGCAATGTTCCAGTTTGATGCACATATATGTAAACAATATTATTCACAATACGAACGTCCCAAAATACAAAAAGTGTGTTTGTTTGTTGTTATGCGTCACCATCTTTGGTTCTGGATGCTTTTTCAAATTACAGAATAAAAAGTGGTTCATCCACATTGTTGTCGGTATATTAGGGCTTATAAACTTTCATTACCTAACAGCAATTTTTGTAAAGGAGTTTTTAATTTGTGGTGATTCGATTCGCTGTTTGGTAGGTTAGCAGCTTGTTTTATTTAAGATGAAAGGACATAAGTGCATGGTGCTTTTTTGCAAAAGTCGTGGATCAATACCAGGTATAAAGTATTTCAGGTATGTACATATATACGAAAATATTTTGCTTATCACATTATCCGATCTTCCGAACCGAATTTCACTAAAAAGCTTGTAAAAAAAGTGTGTGTCACTCGTACACAATATAATATATATGTGGTCACTCCTAACCTTAAGATTAATGTATTTTTAATTTGGTGCATAGTAGCTACCACTTACCAAAATAGTCAATATAGTCATCCATTCTTAAATTTTGGTTTTGAAAAAATTGAGGTTAAGAAACATACGACGTCGGATGAAAGTTAAAATAAAGCTAATCGTGTCGATTGTTACAAATATTCGGACGAAATTTGGCACCAAAAGTTTGCACCAATCAGGGCACCATCGGATCATCATATTCTCAGAAATCGTATGCATGGAACTAATTCGAACTAATCGAAATTTTGATTGCATTATTTTTCCTAACTAACTAGTGAAATTGACATTAAGAAAGTTGAAATCCGGTCCTGTCGAATGTTTACTTTCACACGGAAATTTCCGAACTGCGCAAACTCGCAACGCCCTCTTCGATGCCCATAGCGGGGACATAATTGCAGATGGTATTAGCAATATACTGTTTATATATAATATATGGTTTGATGCTCAATGGCTAAATTTGACAAGCCATTTTGAATACTTACCTACTTATCTCATGCCCGTAGATTGAGAAAGATGTAAAAAAAATAACTCTCGGTAAACTTTTGTTTAAAAAAAGTATAAACCCGAACAATAAATACACATTTGGGTGATTTTTTTCAGTTGTCACATGGTAAACATTTATTATTCACAAATAAATACATTTCTGGAATGTTTTCGGTGGGCACTACAATTTTTTAGCTAATCCTATGCCCACCCGTAGTTACGTGCCTGCTAAATACCCGCCTGATCACCTGTAAACGGCTAGGCTGCCGGTCGAGCAGTCGGCGACGTCATCGCTTGATGACTCGGAATTTCAAGTGTTCAGCTCGAGCGATTCACTCGATTATTAAAATCATCGGCTTTCCCAACACTATTCAGTTCTAATGTCGGATTTGTTCGGTGCATAAAGATTTTAAGCGATAAATATCTAATCTGCCAACTGTGATTTTTTTCTAATTTATAATTGCATTCAAATTTTTAGTTTTAGTTTTACCTCTTCACAAATCAGTTTAGCATACGTCCAGGTGGGGCCTTAGTTCGATAGATCTTCGTACAGCAATTTGCAGACAGTTATAGTGAGCGCAACATCTCGTCTTATACTAAATAGTTTGGTATACTCTGTATTTTAGGTGATTTACTTTTCGAATAATTTGCCTTTTTCGTTGGAGTAGAATCCCACGGGATGGCTAAAGTATCCTTCTTTTAAACTTTAAAATTGACCGATGATAAAATCATTTTTTAAAAATTTATTTACACTGTTGTCAAAGTTTACTCAAATAACGAATATTTGCTATTACTAGATTCTAATTTTAAATATCTTTTTCCTCTGAGCTTAGAGCAGACATGGTAAGATGCCGAGCTGGCTCGCAATAGTTCCAATGATCGACTTATTTAAAGCTCTATTTCTGCAACTCTACATAACATCCCATTGAAGTTCTTGAATATCGTTTAAAAATTATACCTGGCTTATAATATGCTCTATTTTGCTATGAACAAAGTTGTATAGAAGAAAGGTCTGTCTAAATCACAAATAGATATAGAATTCTTGACCTGCTCATTTTGTCAAACTCATCCTTAGACGCGTTTCGCCATATCACGGCACGTCAGTAAGGCTAGAGTCTGACAAAGGGAGAAGGATTTTAGGAACGCTATTAAGTGCCCAGAATTAATGTCTAAGGCAGTATAATACGCGTCGTGACATATAACGGTGTACTTATCAACCCATAGCAGTATATTAAAAAAGATCATATGCAATAGGTGGTTGTTATTAATTGGCGAGCTAAACATACCAGACTTGTGAATTAAAGGTTTCAAAAGTGGTCCATTTCACAGTGTTTAAGGTAAAAATAAAAGAAATAAAGGCCTGTCTAAACCACAAATATAGAATTCTTGCCCTTCTCCTTTCGTATTCCAAACGTATCCATTTGTCAGGCTATATAACCTTACTGACAAGCCGTGATACTGCGAAATGTGTCTAAGAATGATGGATAAAGGATAAAATGCATAATAAAATATTAATTTATTTTTTATTATCTAAACTGTAATTTCATGGTCATAACTGCCAATAGACTTTATAGTTGTCGTAGTTGTAATTTATCTAGGTATGGTTGTTGCAGACATAGTTGTCGTTTCTGCAAAGTAGTCGTTTGCCTCAAATATCGTCGTTTCTGCACCAAGACTGATTGTGGTAGATATAGTAGTCGGGTTTGTTCGGGTTTGTTCACCTAGACTGGTTGTTGCAGATATAGTAGTCGTTTCTGCACCTAGACTGGTTGTTGCAGATATAGTAGTCGTTTCTGCACCTAGACTGGTTGTTGCAGATATAGTAGTCGTTTCTGCTCCTAACATAGTTGGTTCAGAAGTTATAAATGTAATATTAACCTCGTTATATCAAATGTTTAAGTAGAAGCTAAATTGTTTTATTTATATAATTTTTAATAACGCATGAATAGTCGCATACCAGTACCAACCTAGTGTCCCACCTAAAGTAAATCTATATCCATAATTATATTATTTTCTACTCCCACAATCTACTGTTGAATAATAAATAAAACTACAAGCGCTAAAATAATATAAATTCAAATAAAGTTAACAATTCAAACCTGTATATATTATTATTTTTATTGCAAACATAGACTTTACATAATTTTAAAGGAAACTAAGTTAAGTGGTGGAATTTCGTAATGCCGCCCCCAACTCTGCAACAAATAAATTCAAATAAATTTTGACATTTTGAAGCTAGTGAAGATTAATTCTGCAATCTAACCGAATTTTAAAAAAATTATGTTTCTGTGGCAGATTATATAATTTGTATTCGAATATAACGGTACGATATTATCCGAGTCGCCATCTTGTAGTAGCTCATAAACTCTGATAACCTTTGAACTTTTAACTAAAAATTTACAATCATTCAAAATATGTATTTTTGTTAGAGGAGAAAATATAATGATGAATTTATACATATTTCAACTTCGACTGACTCTTACTTAAGGTATCATCGAAGATGCTAGCAGGTTAGGGTTCTGAATAATTAGTCTTATTTAGCAAACGCTTCATGGTTTTTGTGTTTATACAGGGTGGCCCATCGAAAACAGTCCAGCAAGGTTTACGGCTGTGTACGTGAAAATTAAAAAAAAAACCTCGGACCCGTCAACTTATGTTTTCAGGGGGACACGTTTCACTATTAATTTCATCCCTGTAACCTCAACCCCCCTAGCGGGGGCGGCTATTGCCCTTGTTTTTCAAATGGGAATGGGTATGTTGTGATACATCTTTTTAAAGAGCATTAAATTTCCTTTAAAATGGCGCTTTGATTTGTAAATTTGAGCTACGCGCCGCCGAGAAATTGCATTTTAAAAAATGTAATTTTATTAATACTTACATGTTATCTTATTAAATGTTGAAAATGTTCGCCATTCACCTGTTCAAAGTGTTCTCGAACATTGTGAAGAACATCTGGTGTAATTTGTTGACATTCATTAGTTTTACGCACAAACCTGTATACTTGATAAGAGGTGAAGTGAAATGTTTCAAATTGCGTTGCTCGGCGGCGCCTAGCTCAAATTTACAAAACGAAGCGCCATTTTAATTTAAGAATTTAATGCCCTTTAAAAAGATGTATCACAACATATCCATTCCCATTTGAAAAAACAAGGACAGCAGCCGCCCCCGCTAGGGTGGTTAAGGTTACAGGGATGAAATTAATAGTGAAACTTGTCCCCCTGACAACACAAGTTTACTGGTCCGAGGTTTTTTTTTTAATTTTCACCTACACAGCCGTAAACCTTGCTGGACTGTCTTCGATGGGCCACCCTGTATATTTATAATGTAAACTATTGGCTAAATACATTAGATCGCTTTTAAAAGTAGGTAAGAGTCTGTTTTTATTTGAGTGAATTGTGTATTGTATATCGTATAGTTTTAACGAAAGCGTTATTATTACTAAAAATATAATCAATCGTATGAATGAAGTTCTCGGTCAGAAATAGAAAAAGCTATAGCCAACATTAGTGTTCCAGGAGAGGTATTTCTTGCTTATTGCAATTTTTTAAAAAGTTAGTAATTTCAATGTCACATATGTGGATAAAAATAAAAATATCCGGACCAAACCAATGTAAATAACTTATCCGATTTTCATTTGTTTCCAAGTCCGTGTGGTGTGGTATGGTTCATAGTTTAGTTTGGCAGTTTCACTTTGAAAAGCATTTACATTTATTACCAAATGAATTAAAGGTCTAACTACTAGAGGATATTCTTATAAACATCGAAATGCAATTGGTATATCAGGTATATTGTCCCCCCTACTAATTTTTTAATTTTTCATACTTAAAATTGCTAAACGGTTTCCTCTCATTCCTGCATTTTTAGATATTTTTCATATTGGATCAATTTTCAATTGTCAATATATCGGAAACGATTGAATTTGGATATAGGATATATTATATAAAAATTACGTTCAGAATTTGATGCAGAATCGGTAAAATCAGTTGATATACAGGATGTCCCATTAATAAAAAAAAATATATCCTCCCTGTAAATCAACGGACCTAAAATCATATTTGATCGCCTACCATGTAAAGCAATCTTATTCTTAGCTTTTCTCAAGTACGAAAAATGAAAAAGTTAAGAGGGGGGTACAGGGATCTCGGAAACCGTAAGAGATATGAAGTCGGTTAAATGGAGATAAACTTGGGCATTTACGTACTGTTGAAGATTCATAAAAATACCTGCTCCATAGCATAACGCTCTTACCTGTATTAGGTAATAGGTAATAGTCGTCGTCGTTGTCGTTGCTAGGTAATTAATAATATCTTTTGTCGAGACGAATAAACAAAGTTAGATAGAAGGTGTCAAATAATTAAGTTAAGTTTTTGTCAGTTCAGGGCGATTTTGATGCCATAGAAGTAGTATTAGTAGTTTTGTCGATGTTAAAAATAATAAACCACATTGAAGGAAAGGATGGAGTTTTAGTTATAACGATCTGAAGCTTCATATATCAGATACAGTCCACTGAAGGGAACCATAGGCAGCTCGAGGAGAAAATAGAAGAAAATACCAGCCAGGGCTTCTACATGGTCATCATCGCACCGGATGAATCAGGTTTATGTTTTCAATATTGACTTTCAAAGGAAAAAGTTTTCAACAAATTTTGAATAATTTGGTTATGAGAATATTTTTAAGGTCTCTTGAATGAGAAAAATATCACCCCAAGGTCTCTTGAATGAGAAAAAGGTTCAAATTAAGGTCTCTTGTATGAGAAAAAATTGTGTCTTGCATGACTAGAATTTGTAGTTTTATATGAACAAACCTTAAAATTGTTGTTGTAATAGAAAATTTGAGGTTGTTTGTAACAAGTTGATATTTGATAAAAACTATTGCAGTACTTGACAGTAATTTTGCAGTGATTGTTGGGATATTGTTACCTTTATTGTTCCAATAATAGGACAGTAACCTAGATATAACTAAGTACATTCATTGTATTTAAAAATAAGGTGATTTTAATACCAAAATAATATTGTAATATTCATCTTATATAGTTTAGGTTTCGTTTAGATAATTATTGATTTTCTCAAGCGTACTGAACTGACAGAGCATGGACGCGTTAATACGTAAAAGGGCTCGCGCTAAGGGTGATCTAACGCGAAATCAAAATTATTTAAATAGATACGATTCGGACTCAATAATTGAAGTAAATGATCTAATAGTAAGGGAGTCTTTATTACTAAAAACATATAATGATTTTTGTAAGATTCAGGATGATATTGAAGATTTAGCAACGAGCGATACCGATCTAGAGGCGCATGCTGTGGAGCGGGAGGACGCGGAAACTAAGTACATTGGGTGTCATAGTAAAATTAAAACACTTATTTACGCGCAATTAAATCGTCAAGCAGCATCTACCAGTGGTGGCTCAACGCAGGGTCATATTGGAAATACGCAGCGACCTCACATCCCAGCTGTAAAAGTTAATTTGCCAAGTATGAAGATTCCAATCTTCACAGGTAATTATGGTGATTGGCGCACATTTATCGATTTGTTCAATGCAGCCGTTCATAATGATACAGGATTAGCAGATTCACAAAAGTTTGTCTATTTGAAATCATTTTTAAAAAATGAACCTTTGGCATTGATCAATGAGCTAAATATTTCAGATCAGAATTATAACAAGGCATTAGATATTTTAAAGGCCAGGTATGATAAGAAAATGCCAGTTATTACTTATCACATTAATGGGCTTATGCAAGCTACGATTGTTAAAGGTAATAACGGGTTAAGGGACTTTCTAAGTCAAATAAAACAGCATATTAATGCTCTGGAAGCACTAAGTGTAAAAGTAATGGGTCAATGGGATTTACTGTTGATAAATATTTTTTCTAGTAAGATTGATAGAAATTTAAGGAACGAGTTTGAATTATCGAGAGATCAATCGGAGTTGCCAAACTTAAAAGAATTTTTTGAATTTTTGGACAAAAGAATAGTTGCTTGGGAATCGTCATCTCAAATTATGAATGCAAAAAATGATCAAAAATTAAAGTATGGTAACTCAAATGGTAACTCGTACGGTAACTCAAATGGTAACTCGTACGGTAATCCGAATAATAGAGTTTCAAGTTACTCAGTTAATAAAAATGTTGTTGAATGTATTTTTTGTAAAATCAAGGAACATAATATATTTAAGTGTACAAAATTTAGATCTTTGGATCTAGCACAAAAAAGGGATTTTATAGCAAAAAATCACCTTTGTTTTAATTGTTTTGGTAAAGGTCATGGGGTATATCAGTGCTATAAAGAAAAATGCAAATTGTGTTCAGGTAAACATCATTATTTACTTCATGACAATCAGAGATCAAACGCACTAGATAAAAATGAAGGCGGGTCACAGAACACTAATTTTTCAGTACAAAGTGAAGAGAACAACAGTTCTCAAACATGCACTAGTACATTGACAGAATCGACAACGAAGAACTCAGAAGTAATAGAAAGTCAAACTTTAATTTCATGTACCAAAAGGTTAGTGTTACTGGCAACGGCTAAATTTATTTTAATTTCTGAAAACGGTAATAAGTTAGAAGTTCGAGGTTTACTAGACTCCGCTTCACAATCATCTTTTGTTACTAGCTCGATCGTGAATAAATTAAAAGAAAAACCTTTTAAAACAGAATTAAAAATTTCAGGAATTGCGCAAACAAACAGTACCGTTTCAAAAATGATAAATTTAAAAATAGAATCAAAGCGCGCGTGCACAGAAAAGTTTAAAGTTACTTGTGGGGTACTAGAAAAAATTACATGTAATCTTCAACAAGAAAAAATTGACAACTCTCATTTTATCATTCCCCCAGGAATTGATCTAGCTGATAGAGATTATTATATTCCAGAAAAAATAGACATGCTTATCGGAGAAGACTTATACTTTGATTTAATCGAACCAGGGTTAATAAAGCTAGGTTTAAATTTACCTGTTTCACAAAATAGTAAATTGGGGTGGGTTTTAGGAGGTTCGATAAATTCTCGATCAACAAGTGTAACTTCAAATCTTAATGTTGTTCTTTTTTCAGGAGTTGATGACAATATTAATCAGTTAATACCCAAGTTTTGGCAATTGGAAGAAATTTCTGACAAACGCACATTATCTCCGGAAGATAAAATAGTTGAAAATATATTTTCTAGTACCACTAAACGTGATCTTGAGGGAAAATTTATAGTAAATCTTCCTCTTAAAAAGGACGCGGAAACTTTGTTGTTAGGTCATTCTTTTGAGCAGGCAAGGCGTAGATTTCTATCTTTAGAAAGAAGACTACAAAAGGATAATAGTTTGCTCACTGAATATAAGGCTTTTATTGACGAATATATCTATTTAAAACATGCTTCATATACAGACTTATCTGTAGAAACTAAGGACTCTTTGAGAAAATGTTTTCTACCACACCACTGTGTAATACGTACAGAGGCAGTGAGTACTAAGTTACGAGTTGTATTTGACGCAAGTATGAAAACGTCTTCAGGTGTTTCACTGAATGATGTGATGTATAAAGGGCCTACTGTACAGGCAGATTTATTTGATATAGTATGCAGATTTAGAACATTTAAGTTTGTTTTTACAACAGACATCATTAAAATGTATCGTCAAATTTTTATAAATCCTGATCAAAGACATTTCCAAAATATTTTGTGGAGAGATAATCCAGACCAAGAGCTTAAGTGTATTCAGTTGGATACTGTTACCTACGGCACGAATTGTGCCCCATTTTTAGCAACCAGGTGCTTAATTCAATTGGCAAATGAGAATACCTTGTCTCATCCACTAGCTTCTCAATGTTTAATAGAACAAACTTATGTTGATGATGTTTTAGGTGGTTCGAACGATCTTGAAGAATTTTATGATCTTCAGGAAGAATTGGTTAAATTACTAGGTTCAGCAGGGTTCTCACTTCATAAGTGGATTTTCAACATAAAGTGTAATGTGTTTAATGAGGTTCATAATATGGAAAATGAAGAATTTGATATTCGTGTGGATGAGAAGTTAAATAAGGTATTAGGTATTTCATGGAAAGCTCAATCTGATAATTTTTGTATTTGTGGGCTTCCTCATGAAGAAAATATCATTCCAACTAAAAAAACGTTCTTTCACATATAGCTAAGTTATTCGATCCGTTAGGATTCATAGGACCAATAGTTATTTTAGGAAAAATCTTGATGCAAAAAATATGGGCTGAAAAGCTGGATTGGGATACAAGATTAACTGAAAATCTTGTTAATGATTGGAATGAGTTTGCTTCAAATATTTCTAATTTGAAAGATCTACATGTTCCTAGATTGCTTTACGACTCAACAAAAAAGGTAGAATTCTTTGAGATACACGGATTTTCGGATGCTTCAATTAGAGCATATGGCGCGTGTATTTACTTACGAACCATTTATACTAATGGCCAAGTCACTTGTAGGCTCATATGTTCTAAATCTAGAGTGGCACCACTCAAGGTGGTCACATTGCCAAGGTTAGAATTGTGTGGATTTTTGTTATTATCCCGATTATGTCATAAGTTAGTCTCAATTTTTAATAGAATCTTGTTGTCAAAAGTTGTTCTTTGGACAGATTCTGAGATAGTTTTATGTTGGGTGAATGGAAATTCCAA
This sequence comes from Barypeithes pellucidus, assembly GCA_963991005.1. NCBI lineage: Eukaryota > Metazoa > Arthropoda > Insecta > Coleoptera > Curculionidae > Barypeithes > Barypeithes pellucidus. Next base: position 15,238,142 of record OZ022558.1, read on the forward strand.
TAAATGGACAACATTTGTGTCAAATCGCGTTGCAGAAATTCAAGAATTAACATCAAATTTTAAATGGAATCATGTTTCATCTGCTGAAAATCCAGCAGATCATATCTCACGAGGTTTAGATCCAATTTCTTTATTTCAATGTGAACAATGGTGGAATGGTCCACAATTTTTATATAATTCAAAATGCGAGTTTAGCAGTCATTTCCAGATAGGTGATGTAGATCTACCTGAGAAAAAACTTACCAGTTATGTTCACTTTGTAAGGTCTCCAGTTGAAATAGAAATTTTTGAAAAATTTTCTAGATTTCGTCGGCTGCATAGAACAATAGCTTATTGTTTGCGATTTCGTAATAATTGTTCAAAAAATAAAACAAAATGAAATGGTCCCTTGTCAGTTGATGAATTGTTGTCATCGTTAAATGTTATTGTTAGATGTATTCAATGTCATTACTTTGAGAAGGAAATCGAAAATGTGAAATCTAATGTTTCAATTAAGTCAGGACCTTTGGCACAGCTTGCGCCGTTCCTCGATGAAAATAATATTCTTAGAGTAAACGGTCGTTTGTCTCATTCAGAATTATCTTTTGCCCAAAGGTTTCCTATTATTTTGCCAGCGAAAGATCATGTTGTTAAATTGCTTTACATGCAGGAACATGCTGATTTACAGCATGCAGGTCCTCAAACAGTATTAGCTCACCTTAGATTGAGATTTTGGCCAATTAATGGGCTACGTTCAATAAAAAAGGAAATTAAGAATTGCTTAGTTTGTTATAGGTTTCGTGCTATCAATGCCAAGCAAATTATGGCGCCATTACCAGCGGATCGTACATCAATTGCTCGACCTTTTCTGAAAGTGGGAATAGATTTTGGTGGTCCCATCCTCATTAAGGAATCAAAGCTTCGAAAAGCTAGAACTTTTAAGTCATATATTGCATTATTCATTTGTATGGTGACAAAAGCCATTCATCTAGAATTGGTCACAAGTTTATCATCAGATGCATTTTTATCTACTCTGAAACGTTTTATAGCTAGACGAGGTCATCCTCAAACAATATTTAGTGATAACGGCACCAATTTTCAAGGTGCAAATAATACTTTAAAGGATATTTATAAGTTTTTTAAGGAATCTAAAACTCAGATTAAAGAATTTTTGTCCTCTACAGAAATAAGCTGGAAATTTATCCCTCCAAATAGTCCACATTGGGGTGGCTTATGGGAAGCCGGTATTAAGTCGACAAAGTTTCACTTAAAACGGGTAATCGGCAATCATCTTTTGACTTACGAGCAACTTTCAACGCTACTTTGTCAAATTGAAGCTATTTTGAATTCAAGGCCTTTATCAGCTTTATCGTCTGATCCATCAGATTATACATGTCTTTCTCCAAGTCATTTTTTAATAGGCGAAATGTTAACTTCATTTCCTGAGAAAGATTATAGTACAGTATCAGATAATCGACTAGATCTCTGGAAACATTGCGAAAAAATGCGACAAATATTCTGGAATCGTTGGTCTACAGAATATTTAAATAGGCTTCAACACCGTCCTAAATGGACGATAGGGTACGACAATATAAAAGAAAATGATTTGATCTTGTTGCGTGAAGACAATACGTCTCCATTAGAGTGGCGATTAGCTCGTGTAATCGAGACCTTTCCAGGCAAAGACGGTAACGTGCGAGTAGCTAAAATTCGTACGCAACACGGTCTCTTTACAAGACCAATTACCAAGTTATGTCCTTTGCCATTTTGTAGCTTATCAGCTGGGGGGGGAGGATGTTGAAGATTCATAAAAATACCTGCTCCATAGCATAACGCTCTTACCTGTATTAGGTAATAGGTAATAGTCGTCGTCGTTGTCGTTGCTAGGTAATTAATAATATCTTTTGTCGAGACGAATAAACAAAGTTAGATAGAAGGTGTCAAATAATTAAGTTAAGTTTTTGTCAGTTCAGGGCGATTTTGATGCCATAGAAGTAGTATTAGTAGTTTTGTCGATGTTAAAAATAATAAACCACATTGAAGGAAAGGATGGAGTTTTAGTTATAACGATCTGAAGCTTCATATATCAGATACAGTCCACTGAAGGGAACCATAGGCAGCTCGAGGAGAAAATAGAAGAAAATACCAGCAAGGGCTTCTACACGTACCTAATAATATGCCGTTTAGAAAGTTTTAAAATTCCGAGTAGTTCCGGAGATATTCGATTTATTGTTTTCCTGGTTTTTTTTTTCTGAGATCGAATGCTAAAGTAAATTGCACTTTTGCATTGCCACTTTTTCCGCTCTATCTAACAGCGTTAATTGTTTTATATTCCGACGAGTCGTCTTCGAAGGGCCATTATCAACTTTATTTTTTTAAATACGGTCCTGTTTTCCTGATTGGAATTTGAGAACTTCTTTTCTTCCGAATGCAACGATGTATGACGCATTGTGGTTTAATGATGTTTCGAGGGTTTTCTGAACAACATCAGGAAGTTTTGGGATACAGTTCTGTATTTCTCCTAATTTTATAAATAATATCTCATAAGTAAGCTCTAAATTTTTTACTTATGTTGGACTAGTTCAATAAATAACAAATAATTTAATAATAAACCACAAATAAGTGAACAAAAATCATTCCAAAACAGTAATAAAACGAATAACGAAAAATATAAAAAGCTACATAATCAGGTGTTCAAAATGATTTCCGTTATTCTCTAAGCACAGATAACATCTTCTAACTGCCACATAACAGTTTTTTTGAGATAAAATAAAACATGCGATAGAATATCAAACTTTCAGCATTTGTAAAATTATATTCCATATTTTCTGGAAAATAGAAAACCTCTTAAAACGCTCTCAAACGATCACAATGGGAATGTCAAGTGAAATGAAATGAAATCACGCGTCATCATCTTAATTTTTTTGTTTCAAATCCCGAATCAACAGAAGTTTGAAATAATGTTCTTGTATTTTGTTCACTTATTTGTGGTTTATTATTAAAATATTTGTTATTTATTGAACTAGTCCAACATAAGTAAAAATTTTAGGAGAAATACAGGACCGTATCCCAATATTTCCTGATGTTGTTCAATAAACCCTCGAAACGTCATTAAACCACAATGTGTCATACATCGTTGCATTCGGAAGAAAAATAGACGACACGTCGGATTACAAAACAATTAGCGCTGTTAGATAGAGCGGAAAAAGTGGCTACTTTAGAATTCGATCTCAAAAGAACCCAGGAAAACAATAAAACGATTTTTCAGAATTTCGGGTTTTCCGGATATCTTCGGAACTACTCTAAATTTTAAAACTTTTTAAACGGCATATTATTAGGCACGTAAATGCGCAACTTTACCTCCATTTAACCGACTTCCTATCTCTTACGGTATGGAGCTCCTGCACATTTCGGTCATCAGGTTAAGCAACATTTGGACGAAGGCTTTGAATTGGTCGCGTTGGTACGATTAGTTGGACTCCAAGGTCTCCAGACTCCACGCCACTAGACTTTTATTTATGGGGTTAGTTCAAAAATTAAGTTCACAAAGTAAATGTCGATACTCGTCATGAGCTAATTCGACGTAATAGAAATACTGCAGCCGATATTAAATAAAAATACATCAGAAGAGCAACCGACATCCTTCGTAGACGAAGCAGAATATGTCGATGTCGATGTCAATGGCGATGTTTTTAGACATTTATTAAAATAATACTATGATTAGAAAATTTGGAACTTTGTTTATATGTAATTACACTATAACTTGAAAACAAATGAAGCTCGGATAAGATATATGAGTTTTTTCCGTTCCTCCCGACTCAGTGGCGTAACAACGCAGCCACGGACCTGCGTGCGAAAAATTTTCCGGCTCCAAATCAAATAGAACTTAAGAGGAACAGGAACTCATAGTCCTCTAGCTTGTCATTTCGTTCTGTGGCTACCAAAACTATTTAAAGAATGCATACGAGATATTATCGATTTTGTCAAATTACTTACCAAAAAGCTAATAAGTTTTATAAAATTTATTATTTATACCTGCTATGAATACAGAATTTAACCTATTAGTTAAAAAGTTATAAAATATTATTATTCAGACTGAAAAACAGAGGTATTTTGAGTTTTAATTAATATGTTCACACCTCACTAATTTTAATTACCGGACAAAATTAAAATATTAATTGAATTATCTATTTACTAGCAAATCTGACAACATGTGAATATGCATTTACTCCAAACATTTAGTCGATTAATAGGATCACTTCCGCCTCTATTTTGTTTCACATCATTAAACAGAGACAAAAATATAATATGATTGATTTGGACACGCCTCCGCAGACATACGCTAGACACATGGCACTGCTATGCGCCAGACGCGCTATGATTTTTGACCAGCGGTAGCGAGTGATGGAGGTTACGTGTATTACTATATATAATTAATAGCGCAAGTACTAAAACAAACTTTCTTGCGTTGGCATATATTCTTGGAACAACTTTGCATGGCCAATCTCGAGATCCTAATTTTTATAATGCTTGTGATGAGGAAGCCAGAAATAATGCATTTAATTTGCCGTTAGAACGAAATTTGGATAGGGTCTCGATGTATACAGGAGCTGGTATTAGCGTGATTAAAAAAATTTACAAGGAAAGTGAAGTTGTTATCGTCTCCCGACAAGAAAATGCCTCGTTTATCAGTTATAGACAAATATAAATTTGACTTTAGTGTAATAAGACGCATTATCGGAAAGTTCTATCTAGAGTTTAAAACAGGTATGTAAATTTAATTAATATATATAATAAAATACTTTTTACTGCTTTCAAAAATAATAACAGTTACGATTACGATTATCAAATTAAAAACCGAAGGAAGAAGTAGGGGAAAAATTTGTATTATTGACTGTACGACCAAACCCCATTCTTTATAAACATTTCTACTTATTTAGACTTTTAGTTTATAAACAACATTGTTTTATAGATTTTAGTATTTTTATATTTAATTTTAAAATAATAGTAGCACGCCCATGTATTGTACCTATGACCTGTTGGCTTCCTTCCCCCTTACGGAAACCTCGTAGCCACAGATCCAAACGACAAGCTATACTAATTTAAGAAAAGTTCCGTTTTTAATTTCCATACATGTTTCGAAGGCACATGCCCTCATCTTCAGTGAAAAAATTATACATAAGCAGAAACTTTTGACATTGTTATGCCAAACTGTAAAAGAGGAGAAACATAATTAAGCATTTTTTATGTAAGAAGAAAGAAAATTATGATTTTGGAAACATTACAATAATAAGTATTTCAGTAATTTATATAAATCTTTTCTTCTTTTTCTGTTACTAAAGATATTTTACACTCTTTCTTCTACCTTATAGTTCTCACCTTTCAGTAAACCTTTTTAATGTTTCCAAAATCAAAATTTTCTTTCTCCTTACATGAAAAATGCTTACATATATCTTTCCTCTGTTACAGTTTGCCGTAAAAATGTCAAAAGTTTCTGCTTATGTATAATTTTTACACTGAAGATGAGGGTATATGTGCCTTCGAAACATGGTATGGAAATTAAGAACTGAACTTTTATTAAAAAATGGAGCAGAATATGCGTGTCTTTTCCTCTTCATAATTTCACTCCTATGAGATATCAACTATTTAAAAAAAATAAATGAATAGGATATTGTTTTTGAACCGGCGCTCTCGGGGCCGGGCGCGTTTTTTTCGCACACATGGAACACCGGTAGATACGCCACTGGGGAAGAGTTAGCCCGATAGTTAAGTTTACTTACCGTCGACCTGAGCTTCAACAACATCTACTAGACCAGGAAATCCTATAAGCTTGAGAAGAATAATTTTAATCTCATCAATCCAAATATTCAGCTCCAAGAGTAAGCCCTGCGATGGCTCGTCTGCTTTCGATATTAATCCAGGGCACTCAGAGAGTTTGCCGTTCACCAGAGCCTGTATGGCATTAGTAATTATAAGAATTCGGCTCGATAGTCCATCGAGAATCGGTTTGAAGAAATCAATGTGGTTTGTATACTCTTCTTTAATTAGTGATATCAATTTATCGATTTGATTACCAAAGTTCGTAGTTACGAACTTAATTAAGTTAACTTTTAATTCAACAATTTGTTTTATGAGTGGAAGGCTTGCTATTTTGATCACAATATCTTTTATTTTGAGGGTATTAAATATTGTGCTTATCGACCCAATGATCGTTGCGTTCACTTGACTCACTAAATATGCAACAAATGTTATTATTTTCTCAATCAGCTCCTTTATTCCACTATATACATCTTCAGCAGTTTTTCCTTGGAAAACTCCAACGTTAACTAATATATCTATGATTGTTTTGAAAATCTGTTCTATTGCTGCAACTACTTGTACAGCTAGTTTAGATCCCACCGTGTTAAGTTCTTTCGTCAACGTTATTGGTAACACGAGGCCTTTTTCCAGTATTGTTATAGGCAACTTTATTGCCGCTGTGACAATTTTTAATGGAAATGCGATCACCTTTTTAATTGTGCCTATAATACTAAAACCACCTTTGACTGTCACCCATTCTAAAAGGTAAATAACTAATTAATGTACAAGTACTTTTCCGACACTTTTATAGGGTATCTCCGTAATTGTTAGTGCTATCAAAAAAGTGCTCATTTTGAGTCAAACTTAAATGGTAAAATTAAAATTTGCTAAGAGATACGGGGGAAAATCAAAAAATTGACAATTTCAAAGTTACCTTATATTTTCTTAGTTAAAAGAGATACAGAAAAACGTTTTATAAAAGGTTTCTTTATAATGATTGCTGAATAATCGGCCGTTTTCAGAATAAGTATACGGGGTCAGGTAAAAAAGTTATCGGACCTAATTTTTTTAAATAGAATACCCGCTATATTTTAATCTAAAAAGATAGTATTTTAAATTATCTTTTCGAATATATAACACACAATGGATAATATTGGTTTCTTAGGTGGTTTATTTAAACTTTATTACTTTAAACAGTATGCCATGAAACAAAAGCTAATATCCTATGTTAACATTCTAGTTGTTATTAATATTTAACGTCAATTTCATTTTTACATATTCATTTGTGAAAATGACTCATCAACATTTTGAAAAGTGTAAAAACGAAGAAATGGCTCAATATTTATATTTTGTTCGCTATCCGGAATAACGTCAACCGTTTAAGGACAACCCGAAGACTGGAACGTAATTTAAAAAAATAAGGCTCTTTTACTAGGTCGAGATCAAAAACTTATAATAAAGACAACTAGGAAAATGAAGAAAAGTTTAAATAAATCGCCTAGAAAACCAATATCATCCATGGTGTGTTAAATATTTGAAAAGAGAATTTAAAATGCTATCTTTTTTGATTAAAATATACAGGGTGGTCCATTTAAAAAAATGAGGTTAGGTTCGATAACTTTTTTACCTGGCCCCGTATACTTATTGTGAAAACGGCAGATTATCCAACAATCATTATAAAGAAACTACTGCATAAAACATTTTTCTGTCTCTTTTAACTAAGAAGATATAGGGTAATTTAGAAATTGTCAATTTTTTGCTTTTCTTCCGTATCTTTTAAGCGAGCAAAAATTTTACAATTTTGATTTTACCGTTTTAAGTTTGACCCAAAAAGAGCACATGACACCTACATTGCTTTTTTGATAGCACTGACAATTACGGAGATACCCTATAAAAGTGTCGAAAATGGAACACCCTGCAGAGGTACTTAATGAACTTAGAAAATAGATTCCTGCTAAAGGATGATGCAGGTGTAAGGGAGTTGAGCGCAAATCGGATACCTTAACAAAAATTTCTTAATAACGCAGAAAGCATTTGGGATGATTGATATATCTATTCTTTCATTATTCGGCTGTAAATTTCCAACATATCTAGTGATTCTAGACCATAAAATAATATAGAAAAAAGTGAGTTATTGCAAAATCTCCACTTTGCCCCATATAAGTTGCAAAGCGGATACTTATGTAGGGCAAACTGTACATCAATGATCAAATAGAAGAAAACGCTTTCCATGAACAAGATTTTGTTTAAAAGAGCAGGTATATTTTTGTTGAAACAAATAAAAATGTCTTACTGAAAAAGGAACAACGACACTTTTCTCATTAAAAAACTTCGGAAAAAATTTTAGCAACAAAAAATAAAAACAATATACTGAAAACTCTCGATCTAAAATAACCCTGAAACTAATTGAACATCCATTTCATATTTTGGGAATTGTTATAATTGGGTAGGATGTATATTTTGAATGTTCGAACAAACGAAAGTCGTTCCTCATTTAACCGGAAGCGCCATCATCTTTTTATGAAACACCCTGTATTTTAAAAAAAATTTCTAGTCAACAATAAATTCTAAATATAAAACATGCATTACTTCCTATACCTATCTCTGATAGTTGTCGAGAAACTGGCGATTGAAGACCTATGTTAAATTTATCAACAATTATAACGTTCTGACAAAAACATATGAATGTAATAAAATCATGATGTGCTTATTTAAGTTTATTACTGTGGCACTATCTACTAATATCAGTGGAATTTCACTTCCGGTTTAACGAAAATTGACTTCCATTCTCAAATTTCTTTTATGATGTCCTATTAGTAAAGATTGTTTCAAGAAAATTGGATATAACTTAATGACTGTCGTAAAAGTACCTGGGTCATCCTATTATTTATGACCCTTTGTTATTATTATGTGGAAAGGATCGGATTGTAATAATTATAATTCAATATAGGCACATCAGGTAGGTTAGGTTGCTTAATTTATATTTAAATATTTTTTTGTGGTAAAATTTGTTAGTTTTTGAGGAATGGTTCAAGAATTGTCTTTTACCAAACATTCCTGAGAATGCGAGCTATCACAGTCGCCAATTACATAAAGTTCGAAGCTCAAATAATACAAAATTGGAGATTCAGAACTACATGGCGGCGAATGATATATACTTTGAAGAAAATTATAAAAAAAAACTGATCTTTTAGAAGTGTATAAAAAAAGTATATGTTTGTGACACATTGGCAGAAGAAATTGGACATACAGTGCTACGGCTCCCACCCTATTATTGCATTTTTAACCCCATAGAGCATATGTGGCACCAGTTAAAATCACTGGTTAGCTCTGAAAATATTTCTCCGACTTTAAGTTCTAGTGTTGTAGAATTAATACGAAAATGTTTTAATTATATTCCCCCAGATAGTTGGAAAAATTCAGTCCGTCACGTAATAACTGTAGAAAATTCGTATATTAGTCTGGATCGTATAATTAATCCAATTATAATTAATTTTGATGAGGATAGCGATATCGAAACAGAACTATCTATAGAATGACATTATAAATGTAAATAAATATGACTAGTAATATTTAAAAAAAAATGTTATTTCTTTTTATTACATTAATATAATCATATCATTACTTGTTTTCCTTAGTCCGTCCCTTCATACTTCACTTGTTTATTGCCAAGGTCTTGTCTACACAATGGGACGACCCAGGAAATTATTAAGTCGTATCCAATTTTCGTGAAACGTACTGTACCTACTAAATTCTACATACATATCTCAATATTTTTTATTCATACTGTCCTATTATCTGTATATTATTAACATATCAATTTGACGAGAACGGCTAAAAAATACCATTTTGATAAATATCAGGAAATAGAGAGTAATTTGATAAAATTAAACACAAAATCGTCAGTATTAACCGACTGTCAAGAAAACCTCTCATAAAGTATTCAAATATAATGGCGTCGGAAAACAAATGATAAGCGCAAACAAGTTGTCATGGCCACCTTATATTAGAAATTGTACAGACTAACATTGTTTCGTTATTTTTCTTTTTTGGCATGCAGATCGTTTCATTGGTGATAACTCGAAAACTGTTGATACATAGAGAGAAAATATCGAGAAATGTATGTGGAATTTAAATTTAGTACTTATTTATTGGCCATTCCATTAAAATTATTACAGTAATTTGAGAATGCACAAGAAATGATGTACGATACAGAAAATATTTTACAAAACCACTTTACCCCCAAGGGCCGCTTTGCCCCAAACTCTCTTACTGCCATTTGCATTAAAATATACAGGGTGTTATGGAAATGACGTATTATATTTAAACCGGCAATTCCTGAGATAAAGACAAATTGAAGAAAAATAGCCATAAATGGCGCTTTCAATTCATTCAGCGGTAAAAGTGACCTGACGTCAAACCAGAAAAACATCTGTGTGGCACTGCGATACATGTAAGCAATCAAGGAATTCTGGCCGGTGTTGTCATATGTACACCTTAAACTCTTTAGACGAAATAAAATAATTTAAACACTTTTCCATTCTGTAATACCTTTTTGTACAATTAATTGAAGAACATTTACGACGGACTATGTTTCAAACAACCCGAAAAACATATGGAATAGTACGTCACTAGGTTAAATACCAATGACCTCTTGACGCCTTATATCGGCTGAGCGAAGTAGTTTCATATAGCGACGCCCGCTTGCGTCTGTTAGTTGAAGACCAACCAACGGCCGGATACGTTGTGTCTCGTCGATCACCAACACACTCTCAGCATTCCGCTCTGTTTTTTCGGTTTACGCGTGTATCTTGCCCGTCCATAAATAATGTTTGAATATTGTTTTTATTGACGCGTTTCTTCTGGACGTCAAATTTCGTCGCGTGTAATAGAATCTAATAATATTTTTCAATAGTATTTTCAAAAGCTAACTATCGGTTCTGTTTCACTATTACTGTGTGTACATAAAGTATTTCCAGGAGTGTTTCCATGAAAAAGAAAAAAAACTGATTGTGTTTGTGCCTGGATTTCCTCGCTCTTTAGGTATAAGGATAAATACAAGTAGGTTGAAAATAATTATTTTTATAATTTTATATGGAATTTCAGTTTTACATTAAGTTTGGCAACATTTCCATTAGCTCTGGGTGAAATGTTGTACAGTAGCGCGGACTGACCTGGGAGTAAGAGTGTTTATTACCCCAATTTTAAAACGGTCGATTTAAAAAAATAAAATATGTAGCATTTCTCTAGGACACCCAAGGAGTCACCCATTTAAATATAATACGTCATTTCCATAACACCCTGTATAGGGAATGCCAAGAATAACTGGGATGCAGCCCTATATGGTGCTTTCGCTGCAAAACCCCCCGTTAAAACCAAAAATTTCGTATGTTAATAAGCCAATCTCATTGGCGTAAAATGATGACAATGAGTGTTTATTGACTTATCACATATCACATGCCATAGCTTATCAATCTTATCATATTTAAAATCAATCTGTCAACAAGCGACGTATGACTGTGGTATTCCTATTGGTAACAGGTTAAGCATACACAAACTGCTCTTTAAATTTGAAGGAGACATAGAAAGTCTGTTTAAAATAAACAGTATTCCTTGGCGTGCATTCCATTTGTCATTGTTTAAAACAAAGTTGACACCTAAATTTCTTAACAGGGCTGTTAAAATATGGATGCATCATACCAAACCATCATACAACAGCGGAAAATGGACCTCCTTCTGCAGTAAGGAACCAACTAACAATTTTACTGAAATTAGTTAGCTGGTTCTTTAGAATCACCAAAAGTTGTTTTATCTATTTGCAACTAAGATCCGTTTTAAAATACCTATGAAGGCCATTTATGAGGAATATGACCTAATTGAAAATTAGAGAAACCTGTATTCAAGTTTTGCAATAGAGTACAGGGCAGTGCGCGTTTTGCAAGACGGAACCAACAAGCAGTTGGTTTATTCTTATATAACTTGTTATGTCGGTTGTAAGAAAATTTTTAACATTTGTGTTCAGTTAGTATTCAGTTAAAAAAAATGAAGGTTAACCTATTTTTTTAATTTTAGACCTGTCAAGAAGTTAATTTGTTAACTTGTGTCCTTTTTGCTAAATGTGTTTAAATGTTTGATTTAGGTATTTAGTCAATTTTGTATATTTTAGAGTATTAATAAAAAAATTTAAAAGAAATTACAAATAGAAAAAATACTTCTTAGATGAAAAAATTAGCTGGTTACACATAAAAGAAAATTAAAATTGTCAAAAATAAACCTTACAGCATTTTTATAAAAATAGATTACGAGAGCGACATAAACTGGATAAACATTAAAAAAGGAAAGGGAAGGATACCAACTTTATTCGTAGTATTTTATAATAGCTTAGAAAAGAGTACCTCAAGGTAAAGCAATACCAACACTTAAACTGAACGATATAAAATTTTACACTGACCTGATTCCCGCTGCGGATCAACATCAACATGCTTATACTAACCTTATTGGCGATTAAACCCTATAGGAAGCTACTGAGAGCTTCAATGGAGATATTGATTTTTAATTGGAAGACCAAATTTAATTGAAGACTAATAACACATTTGTTGTGTTTTTATATCGTGCTTTTCATTGTGTTTCCGAAATGCGTTTGTCTTTTTCAATAAATTGCATTTTTCAAAGAAGAACCAAGTGATTTTACTAAAAGAATATGCGACAAAAAAATATTTTTTTTTAGATGAGGAACTACATTCTAATGTTTTTGATAATAAATATCAGTAAGAAACAACTTACAGCTTTTCATATTCACTACAAATTTTTTTTAAAGAAAGTTATATTAATACCGTTTTTCTCCCTTTTTTGATTTTGTCAGTTGGTTCCTTATTGCAGAAGGGGGTCCAAATTATCCATTAACTCGACGAAATTTGATATCATACGAAATTTTTGGTTTAAACGAGGGCATTGAGTTAAAGGGGATGTTTTCTTAACATGAGTAGGAAGCATCATAGGGCTGAGAATAGGGGAACTTCCAGTGAACCGGAACAGTTAAGGCAGTACTTTGTAGAGAAAGAATTTATTAGCGACTGAAACTCCCGCGAGCTGGACATACTAGTGATATCACGACGTGGTGCAAAATACTCCTTGAACAGCGGTTACACCCCAAGCAGCAGACTGACGTCTAAATCACGTCTTTTTTTGGGATATTTAGGTCTTCGACGTCATGTTACCAAAAAATGACGTTATTATTGTCGTCATCATTTTACGTCATTTAGACGACATAAGTTTTACGTCAATATAACGTCATGTTTTCGTCAAATTGACGTCAGTCTGCTGCCTGGGACACTGAAATACAACAACCATCGAATTGGGCCAAGACACTGTTATTTCCATGCTCACAGTAGTCATAGAGTCCCCCTACCTCACAGCCCGGCAGTTCGAATAAAATATAATTTTATTCTATTTAGCCCTTTCTTGAATACTCAAGGAAGGCCAGTGAGAGTTTTCGCGTTACCTACGTAACATAATGAGAAATAGCTCTTACCGTATCACAACATCAACCATCGAAACTACATACATAATATTATTATATATATGCTCAAAAACACTAAATATGTTTAAGTTAAAACAATCCAAATACACAATATTACACAAACGATCTATAATTATTCTAATTATTATAAACTCAAATTAAAATAATGACGCTGCAAAAATGGCCAAACAAAAGCCGATTTGCTTGAAAATATAAGCCGCATGCCGGTACTTCTTCCGCCGAAAGCTACCACCTCGCGTTCACGAAATCAGAGAACAATAGAAATATGCTTTTATAGGACTCTTCAAACCATATAACTACGTTATTTTTAACCTATTTAAAAAATGTGAAATAAAAAATATTTATGATTTTTAATTCTGCGTCCGTCGATGAGTTTAGAAAATCGATATTTTCGGTTTGAATTTAAAAAAAATTAATTTTGCCAAGAAATTATACACAAACTACACAAAAAATAAAAAATTTATTAAAATCGGACTAAAAATGATACAGGATTGTTGGCTTGTTTGAAAAGGTGGTTTTAGACGAGCGGAAGATTAGCCTTAAACTCTTTGCTATGAAAATATCCGCCAAATGTGGCATAATATTACAGAATCCACCTGAAATTGGTTTCTATCTACTTAACCCTTTCGCTGCGGAGAGGTCTTCAACCTAACTCAGTCTCCAGTGCGGAATACTTTATAGTACCTACTATAGCATGAGGATAATAAAAAATATCAACTATGCAATTTTTAAAATGCCGCCATGTTCAATGTTCTCGTTGGGCATACAGAAGTAATATTTTGGAATCGTAAAGTACTCGATAGTATCTTCAAAATGATGTACTGCAAGACCCCCCTTCCTATTTAATACTCTTCCCTAAAATGGCGCCCATCCGCCATTTTGACAGCTAGTACTGTCATTATTCCTCCAAAATGAATTTTACATTCCCCCATAACCCACTCCCAAATTATGTAAAAAAAAATTTAGCTATTAAGCCGTTTCGACTATATACGCACACTGTATATGTTAATATGCAAGTGTTTCTAGATCTAAAAGTTAAAAGTAAAACTAATAGTAACGCCTTATAAAATTAATAAAGATAGTATGTGGTTGGCACTGGCAATACAAAAAAAGACGTACAATTTAGCCCTATTTTCTAACCTTTATATTTTTCTCAGTGTGGCATAATCCTGTACCGTGATAGCTTGATTCACGTCTACCGACAATAAATAATGCTGGACATAGGCAACTTCTAATACATTTCACCAAAATTTATTTAAAACATGCCTCGCGCGCTGCAAGATTACTCGTTTAGAACGAAATTGTAATATCTCAATTTTTGGAATTGCTAAGTTAAGACATGAAAGTTCTAAGGTACATCGCTACTTTTCTCAAAAAAAAAATATCAGCGACGATATTAACCTTGAAAAATGTCTAAAAATATGCACTTTTGGTCCGATTTTAAAAAATTTTTTACTTATTTTTTTTTTTAAAAGGGTTATGTACCTTAGAAATAGAAACATTTCTTTACTAAAATTTAACTTGTCCTGTCAGGTAGTTCAAATAGCCTTTCCAGAATCCTGCAGTAGCGAAACGTTGTTAATCGTCCTATAAATTTGCGCATTGTACGCCCTTAATGGTTTGTTTCACTTGTTTTTATAATGAATCTTTTTTATGTATCTAATGTCTTCCTCAACAGAATACAAAAATATATTTTGCTTTTCGAAATAAAGATACAAAATGAACATGAAACTGTCTCGATATTATTCAACAAGTCGGAGTTTTTATCGCGTATAGGTTATGAGGATGTATCCTAGTATATCCCCTATATATGGTCGATATGGACATCTCTTAAAATTTTGGTTTTTGTCCCCCAAGAAAATAATATTTCTTTTCTAAGACACGCCCAAAAGACTTTATTTTTGTTCCTCTTAGGTCAAATAACTAGAAATTGTAATGCTACAATTTTAAACTTACCGTCATCGCCACTACAATCTAAAAAAAAGTTAACATTAAAATAATTTTTAATTGAAGGGGTAGGTAGAGTTTAATAGTGACATTTATACAGGGTCCGCAAACGAAGCGTGGACGGAAGATTAAATCGTTATCGAAGAACTTATCAACAATACTGAAACAGCTTGAGATATTGGATTAAAAGCGGCATGTTTCAAAAATATTTTACATTATACAGGGTGGCCCAAAAAAGTGTGACAGCATAAAGTTATATTTTTTTAAATGGGACACCCAGTATTTTATTGCATATTTAGGTTCGTATTACTATCGTTTATAAGTGCCTCAAATTTTATTTAATTTGGTTTTGTAGTTTCGGAGAAAAAAATTAAAAACTAAAAAAAAAAAGGTTTGCAGTCCTGAATAAAAAAATCAAAAAAAACAATCCAGAACTATTTTTTTAACCTCGTCATTGAGTGAAATTTATGACAAGAGGTCTAGAGATACTATGAATGTAATTGCGGTTATTTATTTTATACAGAGTGTTCATAATAAGCTTTCAAAAACCCCACATTTTAAAATAATTTTTCTCAAGTTTTTCAAATGGAACACCCTGTATATTATTTGGCTATTTGACGTAGAATTCATAGACAATTTTTTTTTGTAATACAAGCATATAAGTTATATCCAGCCGTTTTCGAAATAATTGTAAATATCATAAATTATGTTGTTTAAATAGAGTTTTTATTGGGAAATTTTGTTATGGGCGACTAGACTAATAATTGTAATCTAAAGTAAATGTTCAAAATAGCTTCCTTTTACTTAATTTAATGATTTTCCTCTACTGCAAACAGAACTCTTAATTAATTTTCTTCATTAATAACGGGTTTATTGATTATCATCCTGTTTGTGAACGCAGTGCTTCCTTTGCTACAAATCTTTGCAACAACAGGCAATTTCTTGCACATTCACCCAGTATAAAAATCATATTTACCATTTCTAAAGTTGTAAAATTCGACATTTTGTGTAAGTTAGTACTTAATTTCGACGACTTAACAAATGTAAATAATTTTATTTGGCTGTCATAGTGACAATCTAAACAAAAAGAAATCATGGCAACTCGATTAAGAATAAAAAAAAAATTAAATAATAAAAGCAGCAAAAATGTATGCTTTTAAAATTTATATCGAAATAACTAAAATACGGTAAACTCTAAGAGTAAAAGGAAGCTATTTCGAACTTTTACTTTAGTTTACAATTATTAGTCTAGTCGCCTATAACAAAATTTCCCAATAAAAACTCTATTTATACAACATAATTTATGATATTTACAATTATTTCGAAAACGGCTGGATATAACTTATATGCTTGTATTACAAAAAAAAATTGTCTATGAATTCTACGTCAAATAGCCAAATAATATACAGGGTGTTCCATTTGAAAAACTTGAGAAAAATTATTTTAAAATGTGGGGTTTTTGAAAGCTTATTATGAACACCCTGTATAAAATTAATAAACGCAATTACATTCATAGTATCTCTAGACATCTTGTCATAAATTTCACTCAATGCCGAGGTTAAAAAAATAGTTCTGGATTGTTTTTTTTCATTTTTTTATTCAGGACTGCAAAACTTTTTTTTTTAGTTTTTAATTAATTTCTCAGAAACTACAGTACCAAATTAAATAAAATTTTAGGCACTTATAAACGATAGTAATATGAACCTAAATATGCACTAAAATACTGGATGTCCCATTTAAAAAAATATAACTTTATGCTGTCACACTTTTTTGGGCCACCCTGTATAATGTAAAATATTTTTAAAACATGCCGCTTTTAATCCAATATCTCAAGCTGTTTCAGTATTGTTGATAAGTTCTTCGATAACGATTTAATCTTCCGTCCACGCTTCGTTTGCGGACCCTGTATTTTGTATTTCGTGCGGTTCACAAACTTTCTAAATGAATTTACCTTGCTATATACTGGGTGTCCCAACTCTATTTATATAAGTAATCATGTTCTACCCTGTAGGACTGTTAACGGAATTTATCATTTTTATTTAAATTTGGCGCTGTTTTTCTTGCCCTAAGTTTGGCAGCATTTCCATTGGCCTCTCTGAAGAAAGGTGGCCAAAAGTGAAGAGAGTTGAATTTAGTGGAGGTCTAAATTTTGACCAATAAGTTTATTTTTTAATCTTTGTTCCTGTTCCAAGTTCCAAATTAATAAAGAAAATGTAGTATGATTACTACATGAAAGAAATAACGGAAAATAACAACAATATAAAAAATTTATAAAACAATTAATAAGTTAACAGGACATCAGAAAAAGTAGTTCAAAATTTTAAAAAATGATGATACAGAGTTTGAGAGTGAAATAGAAATGATAGATTTCTGTAACAATTACTTTATAAATGTGGGGACACAGCTAGAAAAGATGATTACTGTACCAGACATACCTTTTCAGCTAACCAATGGTTTGGACTGCTCTATATTTTTAGCCCTGGCCCAGAGGCAGAGATTATTACCCATATATCATCATTAAAAACAAATAGTACCTCAGGAAAAGATAGAATATCTGCTCAGTTATTAAAAAGATTTCACTTGAATATATCCCCTCCTCTGACACATATTATTAATTTAATTTTTGAGTGTGGAGTAGTCCCCTCTCATTCTAAAACATCAATTATTACCCCAGTACACAAGTCAGGAGCAACAAATAAGATTCAGAATTACCGCCCTATCAGTCTCATAAGTAACCTAGCAAACATTTTTGTAACAAAAACGTCGTATCAAGAAACCAATTTCGTTTCGCCGATGGTGTTAGCACCACTGATGCTATACAACTCCTTACATCTAAAATTTCCACAAAATGGATTACAGTTCCAAGACAATTGTTGTCTTTATAGATCTCGTAAAGGCGTTCGACACTGTGCCTCATAGAAACCTTCTAGATATCTTAGAACATTATGGGATCAGAGGTACTGCGTGGAGGGTTTTTGAAAATTATTTGTTGGACCGATCTCAATACACCAAAATGAATGGTTTGACCAGTAGCCCCGAAACAGTTAAAACCGCCATACCTCAAGGAACAATTATTTGCCCTATCCTCTTTATTATATACATCAATTCATTGCTTAACAATCTTAACATGCAACTTGAGGGTGAACCTATTTCATATGATGATGATACTGCCTTAATATGTAAAAGGTCAACGTGGGAGGAAACTAAAGACAGAGTAAGAATATGATTCATCAAAGTGGAAAGATGGCTTGACCATTTTAAACTCTCCCTAAATCTCCAGTACGCAGTATATAGCTTTTTCTCTAAAAATGACAAATAGACCACCTTTTGATTGTATAAGTATTAATGATAGAGATGTAATACGATCATGTAGTCAAACAAAATATCTTGGAGTAGTTGTTATAGATCAAAACCTTAAATGGACACATCACATTAATAATCTAGCGCCAAACGTTCGTAAGTTGGTGTATAAATTCTATAACCTGAGGGAAATTTTGAATACCAAATTGGCTATTTTGATCTACAAATCCTTGGTGGAATCTGTGCTATTATGGTATCGTGGTTTGAGGAGGGACCTATATGGGTATATTAAAGCCATTGCAGGTTGTACAAAACTACATTCTGACGGTGATTCACAAAAAAGGTAAACTATATACTACCAGTCTATTGAATAATGAGAAAATTTTCAAAGTATAAAAATTGTATATCATCTTATCAATTTGTATTTATAGCATATGTAAGTATAAAAAAATAGATCATGTTCATCAAACAAGAAAAAATAATAGACACTTAATAATACCAGTTAGTCATAAAACTTTAAATCTAAAATCTTTTAAAAATAAAAAGTCTATACTTTTCAGGTGGTATTAATATCAAATACCAATGTATGGGAAAATTATTATTTCTCAGACCACCCGATGATACCTTACACATTAAGGGCGTATTTTTGTCTACACAATAGCACTTTAAAATACTATTTCAGATTGAATGGTACTACCAAGGAAAGGAAGCCTTTTCAATTGATAGGATGTAACCACCTGCAGACCGGTTTCGAACTCTTGTGTTCTCGTCAGTACAGGGTAGGTGTACATACCTATCATCGGAGAAGACTCTAATACTTTACGCCGTATTATCAACGGTAGTCGAGTAAATTTTTGATTTATTCAAATAACGTCTGTTCAGATTGTGTGGGACTGCTAAGAGATGGCGCTGCGCGCTGTATTTACTCGACTACCGTTGATAATACAGCGTGAAGTATTAGAGTATGATAGGTATGTACACGTACCCTGTACTGACGAGAACAAAAGAGTTCGAAACCGGTCTGCAGGTAGTTACATCCTATCAATGGAAAAGGCTTCCTTTTCTTGGTAGTACCATTCAATCTGAAATAGCATTTTAAAGTGCTACTGTGTAGACAAAAGTACGCTCTTATTGTATAAGGTATCATCGGGACTTGGCTCCAAGATTATATAATATTTTATCTACAACTATTAGAAGTATAAATCGAGTTAAGAGTTTTAGTAATAAATACAGAATGTTTATATTCGAGAATACTCAAATATTTGAAAGAGCAATTATATGTAACTCACTTACAGGTAGATAAAACATATAAATTGTAATGTAATGATTTATTAAAGATTAAGAAGTATAGTAAAATATTTTTTTGCACAAACAGGCATTTAGTTGCCCAGGTGTAAGAATAAAAGTAGAATGATATTAGACAATAAGTAATTATAATTTGTAAAATAATATCTACAGGTCGACAACTTTATCTGTAGCTACAAAATGAATGCGGGCAAGAAAATTTCTTGGGTTAACAATGTTGTCACATATATTAAATTTTAATTTAATAACATGTTACCAAGTAAACCCTAAAATTAAATTTACCTATTTAAAGTAAATTGTCATAAGTATATAAGAAACTAATATTATATTATAGTTTCAATGTTCTTAAAACTTTCTTTTCATACTATTTATTTTAATATTTAAATGCAAAATAAAATATTTTTTTATTAAAGTACTTCTAATTTAAAAATAGGGCAACATGGTGCAATATCAACGGTAACCATGGGTAACCGTTGGCTAGAGCTAATTTGATAGGTTATATCCCAAACAGAGGATGACGACACGCGTCTGGTGACACGCCTATTGTGCCAGCGTGTTTGTTCGGCGATGTCCAATATGCTTTTAAAACAGTGATAATGAATGAATATACCCTGGTAAAACCCTTCATAGTCAAACCGGTAAAGTGATTGCCAACGGTGTGTGAAGAGGAATTACAAATTAATACATTTAAATTGTCACTTAAGTGAAAGCTAGAAAGGGTCGCAATGTATACGGGAGTAAGCGTGGGTGCAGTAAAAAACATTCACAAAGAAGATACTGAAAGGAAAGAAAATAACCCGGACAATTATTGCTTTGCTTTGCTGTCGCAAAAATCGAAGGCTTCGACTTTGGCATTGTTAGGAGAACAATAGTTTTATTTGGAACTAAAAGTGGTTCCAACCTTAAAAAAGTTGCTACAACAGCTGAGAAGTGACATAAACTTTCGATTTTTCCCGTGAAACTTTGAAGTGCATGTTGAAATCAAATGGATTTTATTGGCGAAAATGCCAAAATAAGCGAAAAATATTAATGGAAAGGCCTAATATATTGCACTGGTGATACAAATATATTCATGCCATGAAAAAATATATATTATTACATTATAAAGATGATAATTGCACGCCCTTGACTCGGCCATGTTTTAAAAGATATTGCTTCCCCCTAACCGATACCGCGTAGCTATAGATTCGCTTGTCGAACTGTTTGGCCCATTCTATACGAGCCACAAAAGCGCGACCGTTTGCCGGCGAGCGACACGCGTGTGTCACAGAACCACAGAGTGTTAATGGGGCATACTATACGGGCAACTTTGCGGTCGCGTGTGGACGCTTCGTTGGCGTGCAGGCGTGTTGAACGCAAGAGGTTGCGTAAAAGTCGCGCGCCGCAGACCGGCGTGTCATTCTACATGTAGCAACTTGCAAGCGTCTGGCCGGCCGAGCCGATTTGTAGTTGAGCAGTCCACGACTAGATCATTGTTGTGCTTGGTGTCTTTGCAAACAAGTTCGTCAAATGTCTCTACAGACATCCGGTAGTATTGAAAAAACTTCTCAGGATATCTCCGATGATCTACGAAGCTAAGATGAAACACCCCTAAGGCCAGGCGCTTAGCACCAACCGGGTGTACCCACCAACGCCTTTTTTTACGTTTTTTTTTGGCCAAAAAACTTAATACCGTTAGTTGGTGAACAGCGATACACCCAACTTGTACGGGATCCATAGCAAATATGAGGCGTTTTGTCGCTAGTCTAGAATGGGTCGCGTTTCACTCGCCGGTTATACGCGCTACAAAGGCGCGGCGTCAATACGCTCGTATAGAATGGGCAAAATTTTCAAGCGACTGAGCGACTAACCGGTCGCGTTTTTGTGGCTCGTATAGAATGGGCCTAAGTAAAGAAAGCAGTAATATATCTATCTATCCAAGGCTATCCGAACGGTATATTGTCCACCTTTCGTTTCAAGAAGTTCAAACTACGTAAACCCCTTAGGATAAGAAAGAAAATGTACGGTAACAGTTGAGGGGATACGTATTTTTACATTTTTTTGTTGTCAATCCAAATTATTGAGATTTATTGTTTAAAATATAATCATATTTCTTAAGAATACCAATTACTTACGTGACATGTCAAGAAAATGATTAGAAAAATAATTTTGCGTTAATGAATATCTCGCATTGCCATTCTCAACATATTTTCGTATAAAACATTCTTTTTACGATGAAATCTTTGTCCTTACATGATTGAACATTAGACATTCCCGGTTCCTAACATTGGTTATTGTTATTTTTTATAACTAAATATACAATATTTAAGAGTACTTTACAGGAAAGGAAACAAATTTGTAAGTATAATAAATCGTATAAACTGATTTTGCCACTTAAATTCTATATAGCAAAGTACTACCGTTTAGAAACTTGAACCACACAAAACACTGAATATAAATGTTAATAATGGCAGATCATGACGTATCAATATTTTAAATTCTCCCTTTCCGTCTAATACGCTGCAGTTGTATATTTTATCCTTTTTGATTAACTGATGAGACAAAGAAACAACTCTACCTATATAGGAAATCGAACACCATTTATTGCGGGGCATTTAAAATCCATTAATCTCTCGAAAATTATAAATAAATTTTTTACCTGCTCCATGAAAAATTATAAAAATTAAAAATACACCAAATAATATAAGCTTCATACTATTAATTGTATTTATGACAATAAAATACTTTTATATGTGCATATATGAGTTATGTGCCTTCGAAAACGTTAAAGAACTACTAGTGAGTAAGTAAATACCTTTTAACATTTATAACGATGAGTCAAGTATGTTTTTAATTGACCATAAAAATGATAAAAAATATCTATTGTTAATTATTAACTAAAATATAAATTAGCCCTTTTCCTTTTAGTAATTGCAGCAAGTAAGCGATAAAAAAAATGACTATTAATATTGGAATTGAAATAATAACCTATTACCTGCAATTAGGCAAAAGTCGGGTAAACGTATACATGCTTAAAAATATCAAGAGGCAGAGTATAAATCCGATTATTTTCGGCTAATATTCCATTACATTATACAGAAACAGAAATTTTAAAAACCTCAATTCAAGATCCGCATATTTAAAATTGAAATTGCTGAAAAATTGTTCAAAAAGTCTAAAAATGGCCATGTAATAAAGTTAAAACACCTACTAAAGGGAAAGAAAAACGTACAGGACGTTTCTTAATAACATGCTAATATTTAAGGTTATTCTGGGGTCCATTTGCAGAAAAAAACTTCATATGAACATATATCCTAAACGTCTTAACTTTTGAGATACAGATTTTCAAAAAATCTTCTTTTTTATTAATATCTGTGATACTGCTCTAGATACAGTACGTTTCACGAAATTTAGATGCGACTTAATGATTTCCTGGGTCGGTCCCATTGTGTCGACAAAAGCTTGGCAATAAACAAGTGAAGTATGAAGGGACGGACTAAGGAAAACAAGTAATGATATGATTATATTCATGTAATCAAATGAAATAACATTTTTTTTAAATATTACTAGTCATATTTATTTACATTTATAGATAGTTCTATTTCGCTATCGCTATCCTCATCAAAGTTAATTATAATTGGATTAATTATACGATCCAGACTAATATACCAATTTTCTTCAGTTATTAAGTGACGGACTGAATTTTTCCAACTACCTGGGGGAATATCATTAAAACATTTTCGTATTAATTCTACAACACTAGAACTTAAAGTCGGAGAAATATTTTCAGACCTAACCAGTGATTTTAATTGGTGCTCTATGGGGTTAAAAATGTAATAAAAGGGTGGGAGCCGTAGCACTGTATGTCCAATTTCTTCTGCCAATGTGTCACAAACATATACTTTTTTATACAAAATGTCTTTAAAACTTATAAAAGATCACTTTTTTTATAACTTTCTTCAAAATATATATCATTCGCCGCCATGTAGTTCTGAATCTCCAATTTTGTATTATTTGAGCTTGCAGCTTTATGTAATTGGCGACTATGATAGCTCGCATTGTCCATTACTATCACGCTATTCTGAGGAATGTTTGGTAAAAGACAATTCTTGAACCATTCCTCAAAAACTAACAAATTTTACCAAGGTATATAAGTATAAATTAAGCAACCTAACCTACCTGATGTGCCTATATTTAATTATAATTATTACAGTCCGGTCCTTTCCACATAATAATAACAAACGGTCATAAATAATGGGATGGCACCAGGTACTTTTACTGCAGTCATTAAGTTATATCCATTTTTCGTGAAACAATCTTTACTGTTGTGAACATTGGGACACACTTTCTATTCATCTAGAGGCATTTTATGATATATAACATGGTTTTTTATTCCGACCAGTGGCGTTCATGCCTCGGTATTTTTAAAGAGATCACACCTCTTTTTTTTAACTAAAAATAATTTTCGAAATTCTCATTCCTTGCTGAGCAAATGTCGTCTCTTCAATTTTTTTCATTTGACGTGCAGTTCTCGTAATGTTATGAAATTAGGTATTAACAAAGATTAAAATCTAGTAAGTAAGAAGAAGATTTTATTTTGTAAGCATTAACAGTTTTGACGGTTCTCTACCTAGTCTATAGTCGTTTCAGCGAACAATCTCGCCAGATATGTCAAGTGTCACGTGATATTAATGACTTGCCAGCTTATTTCTGGTTATTTATTTTGCCTAGGTTTGTATGAAATTCCAGGACCTTCCAGGACCGTACTAAAATAGTACGTATCTTTATTTTAAAAATGAAACCGTACCAGGACCGTACTAAAATAGTACGTATCTTTATTTTAAAAATGAAACGAGTCTATTTATATTTTTAAATGCATTTTTTATTATAGGAAGTACGTATCTACTTGTATGTCCATCTTTACCTACTGTAAACTTTATACAGTGTGTCTACACATGGACTTAACTATACCTGTAATAAAGTGTATCTTCAATTTTTCGAAAAAGTCATCCTTGATCATTTCTTTTCCCTGTTATATAAATACAAATCACTTGGAAAAATTTCCTTGTTTTTGTGCACAAAAATCATTTCTGAAAATAGCTATGGATCTTTTCTAAGGAAAGGTTATTGTATTAAAAAAACTAAATATACCTACGTTTTGCTTAAAGGTGGTTCACTCTTGTTACTTCTGTTTTAACTTTAATGTTCAATAGTAACTTATAAGTGTATAGTATAGTATCATAACAACCAAATTCTATATGCACCCTTCTTCTGTATACGTAGGCTACGTATACTGCAAATACGTAGGTTAAATAAGTCATATACCTATGCAAAAAACTAATAAAATGGGTATTTTGGCCTTTCCCATTGGGATTTCGGGAAAGGTAAGAGTAAAGAGATAGTCGGTTAAATTGGAACAATTTTGTATTTCGGTTTCTAGTTTTTCCTGCCTTTGTTCGAAGAGATGTTCAAAAATAAATTTCACTTTCTCATTGCCACTTTTCATTCTCCCCAAGATGGCATTTTATGAAGGAATGAACAATATGAGCATGGTCGTTATTACCCATTATAACTAAACGATCCACTCTCGTTTTAATAAAATTAAAACGTGATACAAACTGCTTGCCAAATAATTATGATCCTTAATTATTATTTTCGCCTAAAAACAGATAAAGAAAATATTAACTTATACATTTTTCGTTACTTGATTAGTACTTACTGTGGTTTACCAGATACACAAGCGTCTCAATATGTATTTCAAAACTAATAAACTATACTAAAACGATAGAAATACACTTTTAAAATTTATTAGCAACAATCAAATTGGAAAATATAAAAACACAACACGCTCAATGCGGTTCATATAAAACTGGGGTATTTGATTAAGTCCCCAAAAAGCTGATCGATGACATATTGCTGATGTCAACTGTCGAAAAAGCTTAAGGGTTCGCTGCAAAGACTATAGTCACGTATTTAAGTCATTAATCTCAACATATTATTAAAAA
The DNA here is from genome assembly GCA_963991005.1 of Barypeithes pellucidus. Classification (NCBI taxonomy): domain Eukaryota; kingdom Metazoa; phylum Arthropoda; class Insecta; order Coleoptera; family Curculionidae; genus Barypeithes; species Barypeithes pellucidus. The sequence continues at coordinate 15,263,996 of OZ022558.1, forward strand.
AACATGAAAATCTTTAACACTCTGTATCTCTAAAGTTAAGCCGTTTAGGACATTATTATGTTCATATGAAGCTTTTTCTGAAAATTTACTCCTTAACTCCTTAAATATTAGCATGTTATTAAGAAACACGTCCTGTATACAGGCAAGGCATCTTTTAGTGATTTTTTATCGATGTCTTTAGTGAATTTTTGCTGCGTATCTATGTCTTTTAAACAGCCCCATTTTTTAAATATTTTCTCTGACTCTGATCATTTTAAAGCATTTTTAGGTGTCAGTCATCACTGGTATCAGTTCAGTAGTTTTTAAATGACTAAGTAATTAAAAAATTTCTGGATCCATTTGATGTTTACTGGGTATCCAAATAAAAGACCTGCGTATCCAAATGGATACTCAAAAGTACGTTAAATGATGCCTCGATACAGGGTCTCAAAAAACTAATAGTAGGTACACAGTAAACCTAGTATCACAATCAAAGCACTAACAATATGACACACAAGAAGTTTTGTTAAGATGTTTAAGTCTTGTGTTATTTAAAGAAAACTGAAATTTTGGATTTTTAATTAAATTTTTTCGGGCATTAACATTAAAGTTAGAGCAAAACTGATAAAATATTCTCACGGCAACTTTTAATGAACGGAAGGATTACATAGCACTCTTTTTTACACGACGTTTCGTTTTCAGGGAATCATCGTCAACTTCATTTTTTCTAATTCGACCCTGACCTTATAATGTCAAATTTTAAGAGCCTTTTTTATGCTAAATTAAATGATTTACTACACATTAATTACATTTTTAGCCTTTTTAATCATCTTTATGAATCTCGTAGGATAAGGACCTGTATATATTATAATTTTATAAAAATAGTTCAATGCATTATGTACCTACTAAAGTGAATATTTTTAATATTATTTTATAATAATCCACTGCATAATAATCATAAAACAAGATAATTTATTAACGATAAATGTCTTGTAACTTGAAGATGCTATTTATGTTTGGAGAATGACGGAAAATTAATTTCTGATAACTTCACGTTAGATTTAATTTAATCACAGCAGGGGCGGCTCCTCCATTAGGTCATTGGGTCAATGACCTCCCTATAAAAATTTAGGAAATAAAACTTTTTTTTAAATTAGAATTTACTACAAATGTACCTACTATAATAATGTACCTATAATATTTGAAACGCCCCCGTAAACGCAAGCGTGTAGTGCGATTCAAAAACGGGCTGGAGCCAGTAATTGACCACGATAGCTTAAATGGAAACGAATTTATCCGAGCTCTGACGATTCCGGCAAGCGGGAGAAAAATACGCGAAGTTAGCCCGCCGCTGGGTCAACAGCCCGGTTTATTGAAAATCTGAATAAGATGTACCTATGAACCTATGTCGTCTCATCATTAGTAATTATTAAATGCTTGGAAAAGAGATGGCAGGTTCCAGGTTGGACGTAGGTCGTAGGTCGCGCAACATTTTCATTTAGTCTACTTTAATTTTGGTTGTAATAATTTGTCTTAATACGAATAGAAAAACCATTTATAAATAGTATTGCTAATTTTAATGAGCGTGTTATAACTCATTTTGGAAATGTTAAAGACCGAAGGGTTGATCTAAAATTTAAAATAGTTTAAAAAAATAATTTTTTCTATATTGGTATCAACTCCAAGCTAATTCGATGCCGTTTTTAGTACCTATCGAACTGAGCTTGTCTCGAAACCATTTTTTTTTCTTTTTTTAAGGTTGGTAATTTGAGGTCATATATTTTATGTTTGTTTGCAGAAATAATTTCTAAAGTAACGTCACACCTGTCAAGTTTACTTTCTTTGTAAAGCTGAACACAGCGCTACAATATTTTACAAATTTAAAGCTTTGCAATTTCCGTTAACTCAGGACGATTAAAATCATCTTGGTTCATATTGTTTAATTATTTAAGAAAATTTTCAGTTTTGCGAAAAAATGATAGACATGGATAATTTATCAAATGCTATAAAATCATAATTTGATAGTACATATTACCAACATAAAATTTTCACATAAATATTTACGAAAGTTATATAAGTATAGCATGTATTTTTTTAATATGGATTTTTCTTATTAAGAACACTTAAAATAGAAACCTATAAAGTACTTGTACTTTAATATACTATTCTTGTATCGCATATAGCGTAATGACCCCCCAATGAGATTGACCACGAGCCGCCACTGAATCACAGTATGTTTTTTTGCCGATGTACCTACCTACCTACTATACAGGGTGTGTATTATGAGTGATAGACGTGTTTTGGACTTCCATTGTCTTTATTTCGTTTAAATCACAACGTTTCAACTGGTAAGTATCTCCAGTCGTCTTCAGTATCACCTTCAGGTGATCACCTTCACCTTCAGGTGATACTGAAGACGACTGGAGATACTTACCAGTTGAAACGTTGTGATTTAAACGAAATAAAGACAATGGAAGTCCAAAACACGTCTATCACTCATGATACAGCATTGTCTCTAACCTTCAAAGAAACACAGGGTGTGTATTGTCATATCTTCAGGGTAAACTCTTTAGAAAGTCAATAACCGTTTGACAGATTGCAAGTTGTTTATTTTTCAGGGTACATTATTATAAACTTTTACGTTCAGTTCAGTTCGCTAGGAAACAATCTCTGATTTATAAACTTGAACTGACTCGAACGAACCGCCGCGGAGTTTTAAATGGTCAGGTATGTTCTCATTTGTTCAATTCGAACGACACCCGTCAGATCTGGACAACTTAAATGTTTATAAATGCCACTAACCCTTTAGAAAAAAAAATGTATTTACCTTTTCGGACTTATTTTACACCAACTTAATTTATAAAAAAACACTAAGTAGGTACCTAGGTAACTTGAACAAAAACAAACCGGCACAATAAAATCACATAACTGAATTAGTATTTTAAAGTGCTACTGTGTAGACAAAAATACGCCCTTATTGTCTGAGTGGTCTGGGAAATAATGTATTTAACATCTAAAAAATTTAAGAATAAATATCACGTTGGTTCTCTCGATCGATATCGGCCTGCTTCTTTAAACAGCTGATTGTGGACAATCGGGCTAATATTTAAAAATACAGCGTTGCCACTTTCGATGTTTTATAAGCGACTATCATAAATTGCCGAATTTCCTTCTATAATATTACTTTCCTGTATAATTATAGTCTCGGAAATGGCAACCGCGCTGGCTCTAGAGAGCGGAGATTTCTCGGAAAGAAAGTTCGACGACTGGTCCGAAGACGGACTAGACCATTATTTCAAAGGGTAGTTCCTGTTGTTAACATAATTGTATAGCACCCAGCCCACCCTAAGCGTGCCCTGCCTTTGTTTTCGGGCGCACTCTGTATTTTTTTAAAGGGAAACGATATCGTCAGTGCACCTGTTGCCAAGTACACATCCGGTATCGCAGGTTGATGTTTTGAATCCGAGCGGTCTAAATTCTTAATACAGGGTGGTGGCTATAATATAAAACTTTTGCGAGATTCGGAAGATTCCTGTGCTAGCAGAACCTGACTACGTTTCAATTGATTTATTCTCAAAATAATTGAATTTGAACTTGCCTAATTGTTGTTATTATTTTTAGACTATGTACTCTTGGTCTCCTCGTCAATCAAAAACACATTTTTAAGTTTTGACAAACACTTGATTTATTTTATTAAAATATCCACAAACTTTTCAATCTTAATTTTATGTTTTACCGGACCTGAGACAACACTCTCAATAACTTATCCCGGTAAAACCTTAAAAACCTTCAGACATCACTATTCTTATGCTATTCCGGAGTCAACTTATTTTTAACAACTTCGATACAGGGGATTTTTCTAACTATTGGGCCACAAACACTTACTTCCAACTTTTAAATTACTTTTAAAAATACTTTTCTACCCAAAATTCCCAATTTTCAGACACTTTTTCACAATAAGCTTTTTGGCATTATTTTCCTCGCCAATTTTAAACACTTTTCACTTAATCACTTTATTTTCCACGTACATAGATTCCGGTTCCGTCTTTTAGCTTTTCCGCGAGTTGACTAACTATAGCTGGAAATCGGGTGCGCTTAAATAGTCAGTTTTCCGCCCACTTTTCCATCCCAAAATCCCTCTGTGACAGTTTTATTACCTATGATTCATCTTATTTCCGAGAATAAGTGTCATTTTCCGATTATTTATTGGTCTTTAAGAGCGAAAGTCGCTTAAATTTACCCTTTCTAGGTCACAGGTGTTCATTTTCCCTCGTTATTTCCAGGAATCAGCCCACGCATCCTCCCGGGGTGGCGATGAGTCATGGGTTTGCATCATCAAACCCCCATTGAACACCTGCGTTTTTAGGTCAACCGTGTCCAGATTCATCCGGTTAATTCCGTGTCTACGTATCAAAAATGGGGTGAAAACCCTTTCTGTTAAGGAGAGAGGGTAGGCGTCGTTGGTCATCGCGCATTTTTCCGGGTCAGTTATGTTGCGTCCGCGCTCGCGTTTCTATTCCGTTCACCTGACCATGTGCGATGATAAAGTGAAATTTGAAGTGTTGTGCGATTTCTGGATTATTCTCTTTTTTTGGAAATAAACGTGAGTTTTTATTTTTAAAAATTTCCTAAAATTTTCTATAGCATTAATTGGATTTTTCCTGATTTTTCCCGATTTTTCCCGAATTTTTATTGAGATTTTTCCGATTTCTGAACTTAGAAGAATTTTGTCATTTTTCAGATAATTTCCGATTTTATTCATTTAATTTTTTTTTTTTGATAAAATTTCTTTTTGATCTAATTAATTACTTAAATAATTTTGAAATTTATTAAATAATTTTTTATTTATTTTTAATTTTATTTTAAATATTTTACTTCATAAAAATTTTATAAAATTCTAATTCTTCCGGAATCCGATAATATTTTAATAAATTTGCATTCTAATTTTATTCCGAATTTTATTCCATATTTATTTTTAATAAAATCGCGTAAAGTCTTTTTCGTGGTCATCACACCTCTCCCTCCTTAACACTAAAATCATCTTCTTAATGAAGATATTTTTGACTAAAACTTATTTCGTAACCTCTATTGAACTCGGTTACTGGGTCACGGTTTATAGGTCAATGACTGTCACAGAGTTTACATCTGCCGGGGTGGTTGGCATTTCAGCGGAAGCAAGTGTTTAATGGCCTGTTCGATTCTTAAACTTTCTAAGAGGGGATGCTACCTTGGTTACCTTATTCCTAGGTTATATCGTGAAAACGAATACGGTATCTTAGGTATATGGTTTTCTGTCTCATTAAATTTTTTTTTAATGTCATTATTTCAATAGTATGTGCAACCATATACCTACTGTCCCAAAATTTTTGCGATATTATTTCCTAATTTTCCTTTTCTACCGTATATACACTAGTGACTAGTTTCACTCGTTATGCTTTAATGTACATTTACTTTCTAACAATAATTAGGTTATATTTATTTTCTCTAGAATATAAGAACTTATCTAGACCATTAACTGTTTAAGCCTGGAATGTTAGGTATGGACTAGCCTAAAATGGTTCTAACTACTGTTTATCAATATATAATTAACTTATGCTATTAAAAAAATTTTTGTTCATTTCCTTATTTTCATTTTTTTTTTGGGTTGTTTATATATTGATCTTAATGGGTAGCATCTCCCGTTAATTAATCTACTTTTAATTAGATTATTCTACGTATATAATTATTAAATTTCCTTACATATCACTCATAATCCTGTTCTGTTTTTACGGGCTCTGTACGCCTCCGTTTCAATGTCATTCGTAAATTTTCGAAATGTAATACGTCATACTCGGGTTCGGGCTCCGTTTCTTGAGCAGTTGAGGTGGATGGTTGGGGTTCGGTTTCTTTAGAGGCGGCCTGAGACTGCTGAGTCTCCTGGACCCAAGCCTCTGTTGCGGTCACCCTATCGACGAGAGCCTCTTCTTCCTTCTCCGGAGGAGATTGGTTGTTGGCGGCCTGATTTTGAGGAGGTTGGACCTGTTCTTCTCCTTCGGAATGGTGGCTGACCGACATAGACATCGTCGATTCACCATCTTCTTCTACTGGAATTTCTGGTATCAAGCTAACGGGTGTTAGCGGAGGCTCGTTTGGACGCTGGGCACATTCATTGCACGGACAGGGGGCCATTCCGTGCTGGATGAGGAACTGCCAAAAGTTCCCTATATTTAGTAGGTCGTTCTCCATTGCCACTGGCCGACAGCTTGGGCAGTCGCACAGGAGAGGGTTGTACACCTGGCTGTAGGCTCTGGCCCATTCGGTGCGGAAGGCCTGGTATTCGGCGTGTAGAAGTCCCATCCACAATGTCACTGTAGCTCTTAAGGGGATAAACTCATCGTCTACCGGCGCGTTGCTGCCAAGCTGAACGAACAGATCGTTCAGGTGGTAAATTGCTAGGCGTAACAATTGGTTTACCAATGGCCTATTCCCCATAGCCATGCGGGCGTAGGAAACGAATAGCGTTAACCACATCATTTTTTTTTTTTAAGTTCAACTTGAAAAAAAATTCGTCCGATTGTCTTTAGATGAAATCCGTCGCGTTCCGTAACTTATCGTGACACTGGTTATTACGAAAAAATTTTTTGTCTTCACTGGCAACACGCACGCGAGTCAAATTTTTAAAAACTGGATCAGTCCCTTTACCGATCTCTTTTATATCCCAATAGGGTGGGAATTTTGTCCATAAATGTTCTTTTACTCCCCTTAAAGAGATAAATTTGTTAGTTAATTTCTTGTTATCTGTTCTAAATTGTTTATTATTCCTGAAATTTAACATCTATTTTAGATCTTGAACTTCATTAATTCGAGGATATGCTTATTTATTAACATCCTTTTCTAATTTTCCTCTGATTTTACTAATTTATCGTCCACTTAGCAGATTTAAATGACCTTTCTTCCTTTCCAGTTAACCCCATTAGTAAGTTTTTGTTTACTAATATATTTTCAACATCCCTTGTATTATACATGTTTCATAATATGTATTTTTATTCATATTCCGTCCCGTAATAGCTTACATCGTTTCCGCTGGAATTCATAAAGTTCTTTTAAATTTTTCTTTTCATATGGGGTAGTGTCCCCTATTTAATTTGTACTAATTTACTCCCTTTTCTATTCTGAATTTCTATCTGACTGTGCATACTTTATTGTTCCTTAACCTAGATGTCGGTAGTGAGTCGTTATTGATTTTTCTTTTACACCATTTCAGCTCGTTCCTTCCCGAATAAACTCCAGTTGAGTTTTGGTATTCTTTTCATATCCTGACGTAAGGCGGCGTAGTCGGTCTGCTTATTGTTCGCCGGGGCTGTCGCCTGTTTCATTTTCTCCTCTAATTCGTTTTCTATATTGAACGTAACATGCTTGTTCGATGCTTTTGCAACCCTTGCTACTTCTGGCGGTAGATGGCAGGCAGGGTCTTGTCCTGACTTATATGTTGGGATTTGCTCGTTCTCTCTTTGCTGGCTATATTGCTTACTTTGTCTATTGTGTAGAACGAAAAGCGTCAGTGTGTCCCAACAAGAAGCCATTAAAAATGGTGTGCATCCAGATATCTTATGAATAGCTAGCATATTTAATAAAACTTCAATCAGATACTTTATTATTCTGAATATGAAGTATAGTCCAATAAAACCACTTGTAAAGTCACCTATGATAGTGAAGTATCCATACAATTTCTTAATCGTGGAGTTAGCTATCTCTTCAAGTTCCTCTTTATTGAATAAACTTAGTGTAGAAAAGCCTTGCGTATGTATATTTTGTCCTGCAAATTTTCGTACTAGAATATTATCCAGCGCACTGCGTTCCGAGTTGAACATTATTGAATCTTGTGCGTGTCTTATTTCTTCATAAGTATAGAGTCCTCCTGCTCCAAGATTTTTTATTGTTTTAAAACTTGGTGGTAGTTCGAGATCTACTTTCAATTCTTGTGGAGTAATTCCATGACTTGGAAATGGGTTAAATCCGGTCCATATTCCATCTATCTGATATAAGGCTGGTATAATAGCGTTGCATTCAGTTTCTGTACCATACGTTTGCAATATTCTGGTCACTGGTGACATATATAAACTTTGGTTATTGGTGCTGACTGGCAATTCTAAATAGCAATGGTCAGTTCGTCTTATCTGCACGGGTATAGGTACACATTTAAGAATATACAATACTTCTCCACTGGCTTTTGCGACAAATCCTAATTGGTTTTTAATTAAACTAGCTATCGTGTTTGGGTTAATAGAGGCCATAGCTAAACGATTTTTTAACACTTCTCTGTGTAATAAACATCTACGGTGCACAGTTTGCGTATACAATTCGTTAATGGATCTCTTAAATGATTGTTCCACATAAAGAAATTTTGTGTTCACATATGTAAGAAGGTCTGCATCTCTATTTTCTGTCATTTTAGAAAATGGTGTTTGTTCTATAGCAGTCTCCTTTCGGTACATAAAAAGTCGTGGATGTTCACTGTTCCATATTTTCATACCGCAAATATTCTCTGTGGTAAGTACTTGTATTGCAAATACTTTCGTTTTTTCCTCAACTACGACATACATGTTTGGTTTCTCTCCTTTTTCTTGTATAAAGGTCGATGGCCCTTCATAAATTAAAGTGTACTCACTACACGCATCTGGTTTGTTTTGTTCCCAAATAGTCAGTCCATTTACATAATCTGTACATTCTCCTGGGAGATAAGGACATTTGAGTCCATTTTGTAAATGTATCTCATTCGTATCCAAGGTTACTTTCGTATAGTAATCTCTTAATATTATTTTTACGTCCGCCTGGACTATTACATTACTCCATTTTTTATTCTCCTCTATATACTGTGTTCCCTCACAATTATGCTTACCATCTATCTTTCCTGCTAATGTAAGTGAAATAGATGTAGTAGCGTTAAGTTTTAATTTATTTATGATATGTCCGTTTAATCCATTAAACTGGCGAAACACATGGGTTTTTCGGCATTCTTCTGGGCTAATTTCATATAGATAGCTCGAAAGTCCTCCTTCGACGGCTGATTCGTGCGAAAATGCGCCACAATACGAAATAAGTCTATTTATTTCGATTAAACATGAATATACATGCACATATGCGAACTTCTTTCGCTCTATAATTTGAATATAAGTATTCTCCTTAAAATATCCTGAGTCCGGATCTGGACAATTACTAACATCCTTTAGTGAAATCGCCGTTATATTCGTAGACGGGTTTCTACAATCGTATGCTATCAAACTAGCATCTAACATTTGCATCATAGCAATAATTAGGATTATTCCATTAATTCTCCTTTTCTCCATTTCAAAATTTTCCTTTCTGTAACAAACACTATGTTACTCTATTTTTAATTCTAACTAATATTTCCTATTCTAGTTGACTCCGGTAATAATATTATTTAATCTATCTCGTAATCTAGGAACCTTCGAGGCATTCGAATTTCTCTAGTACGCGTGCGCCTAGGCTCTGGCAATACTGGTTCTGGTTCCTCTTCAGATGAATCCTCTGTTTCATATGATTCCTCCGTTTCATTTTGCGTCTCATTGCTCTCGTTTTCGTCTTCTTCTTCTACCATAATTAAGGGTTCATTCTCCCTACCAAAATTTAGAAATTCCTCAATATTGTCTTGAACTCGCTCGTTCTCCTCTAGATCATTGCGTTCCTCTTCGCCTTCTATCTGATCATTATTTTCTATTTTCTCAATACCTTCTTCCATATCTTCGTCCTGTTTTAACCTCACTCTTTCTCTGAAAACGTCGGTTTCCTTACATGGTTTTAACCGATCCGCATGTACCATTTGTTCCTTTTTCTCTCCTGGTGCCTTAATTTTGAAAGTAACGGGACCTTTCTTTTCTATAATTCTATATGGTCCGCTCCATTTATTATAAAACTTTTTAGCTAACTTTTTACCCGTGATTGCTGGCGTGAATAAATAAACTAAGTCTCCCAATTGAAATTCTTTTCTTGTTCTCTTCATATTATGCTTTTCACATCGTGTCTTAATACTTTGCTCTAAATTTTTCTTGGCTAATTCATGCGCACTATTCATTCTCGTTATAAATTCGCTTACATAATTTTCATCGATGTCATACTTTACACGTTGCTCTCGTATAGTTAAATGGATAGGTAATTCCATGTCTCTTCCATATGTAACATAAAAAGGTGACATGCCAGTCCCTTCATGTGGCAAATTTCTATATGCCATCAAACAGTATGGTAATATGTCATCCCAACTGTCATTATATTCACTAACAAAATGTCCGATCATTGTCTTTATAGTCCTATGAAATCTTTCGACAACAGCATTTCCACTAGGATGGTAAGGAGTTGTTTTTAACTTCCTAATTTTCAGTAAAGAACATATTTCACAAAACAGTTGACTTAAAAACTGCGTTCCACAATCTGTAATTAACTCTCTAGGTGTTCCGAAACGGCAAATAATATGTTCCACAAAAGCTCTAGCTACTGTGTCTGCTTTTATGTCAGGCAGTGGTACACATTCGGGATATCTTGTTAAGTAATCCAGACATGTCAAAATATATTTATTATTGTTGACAGTTCTATTTAACGGTCCCACCAGATCTAGAGAAATCCTTCCCCAGGGTCTTGATGGAATAGGATTCTCCTGTAATTCTGTTGGTGGTTGATAGTTCGTTTTTCTAAGGTTACAAGATCTACACTGCTCTACATAATTTATAACATCCTTCCTTAGAGTGGGCCAATAAAAATCTTGCTTTATTAGCTGCTGTGTTTTCTTCTGTCCTGGGTGAGCTCCAAATATCGAACTATGGTATAGTTGTAAAATATCAGGAACTATTGTTTTTGGCGCCATGACTACGTCATGTCTTTGGTCATCTTTTCTTTTCCGATATAATATACCTTCCTCACTCACATAATATTGTTCATCCTCCGGTTGTAAAGCCTGTAAAATTTCCATTATATAATTGTCCTTTTGTTGCATTTCATGCAGTTCTCTTTTACTCCATATTACACTAATGACGGGAACAATATCGTTATTTTCGGTGTTAGTTATTTTATTTATTGCGGCGTCCTTATTATCCATGATTTCATCCTCTGTTGTTAATCGCGTCAAAGCATCCACGTTGCTATTTTGCGTTCCTGGTCGATAAACTATCGTAAAGCTGTACTCTAGTAAAAACATAGCCCATTTGGCGAGCCTAGAACTTGGATCCTTAATAGTTAACAGGTATTTTAACGGTCGGTGGTCTGTCGTTATGGTAAAATGCGTACCTGTCAAATAATTTCGGTATGTTTTTATTGCAAAGACTACAGCAAGGCATTCTCGTTCTGTATCGCTGTAATTTCTTTCTGCTGAATTTAAGGTGCGACTAGAGTAACAAATCGGCAACTCTACTCCGTCGTAGACTTGTGATAAAATGGCTGCTACAGTTGTAGCACTTGCATCGGTGCTTACTATGAAATTCTTCCCAAAATCTGGATGGCGCAATAGGGGAGGAGTCACTAGCGCTCTTTTCAGTTTAACAAACGCTTCCTGTTGCTCGGATCCCCAATGATACTTTATATTTTTCCTCGTGAGCATTGTTAATGGTTGGCTTATTTTTGCGAAATTGTTAACAAATTTTCTGTAAAAACCACACAGGCCAAGAAATGCTCTAATTTCTCTTACATTTCTAGGAATCGGATAATTTTCAATAATCTTAGTTTTATTCGGACTTGTTGTAAAACCTCCATCTTTAATAAGATGTCCCAGGTATTCGATCTCTCTCTTCATAAAATGACATTTTGTTGGTTTTAGTTTTAAATTACTTTCTCTTAATTTCTCAAACACGTGTCTCAATCGTTCCAAATGTGAATCAATATCTTTCGAGAATACGATAATATCATCTAAATATACTAGGCACTCAGTATATGTCAATTTTCCTAAAATATGGTTCATCATTCTAGACCATGTTGCTGGACTATTCTTGAGACCCATAGGCATGCGCAGAAAATGATAATGGTTATCTGGAGTGGAAAATGCAGTCTTCTCTTGGTCATCGACATGCATAGGAACTTGGAAGTATCCTGATGCTAAATCCATCGTAGAAAACAAGCTAGCATCTGCTAATTTATTCAATGATTCATTAATATTGGGGAGGGGGTAAAAATCTGCTTTGGTAATATCATTAAGCAGGCGAAAATCCACTACTAGTCTCCATTGTACTCCATCTTCATTTGGATGTCTTTTCTTTTCCACTAATATGGCCGGGAAACTCCATGGCGATTGGCTTTCCACTATAACTCCGTCATCGAGTAAATTCTGTATTTCTTTCTTTAAAATTTCTTGTCTGTGATATGGCACTCTGTATGGCCGTTTTAAAATAGGAGGAACGTCTTCTGTAATGATCCTATGTGTCACATGTGACGTACAACTAAGTTTCTGATCAGGCATTTTAAAAATATCCATGTATTCCATAATCAATTCTTTCAATTTAATTCTCTCTTCTGACACATTTTTATCCAATTCGAGGATTCTTAAAACTTCTTCATACTCTTGTTCACTTATTTTTCTTATGGCTAATTTCCCATTTTCTTTTCCATTTTCCTTGAGTTCAGTTTCATACGCTTTGGCAATAATCATTCTTCGTTTTAATTTTATTTCTCTCTCCGTTACATTCGCAACTCTCATCGGAATAGTTTTACTCGTTTTACATAACACTCGGGCGACGAGTAACCCTGTCGGCACTCCGTCACTTGGTTCTAAAACCATGAATGGTGTAGAAACTTTCGCTAGACCTTTCAAGTTCGCCGGAAAAACTGCTTGAGTCATTGGAGGTATGACTAAGTCTTCAAGCACAGAAATTATTGCACTATTTTGTTCTACTTCGGTAAATAATTCTTCCATGTTTTCCTTCAACAAATTTTCTCCTTCCGTTTTCTCCCTTGAAAACTTCTTCTCAACCACTTCTTTGGTCTGAGTACTAACATTTACCAATTCCTTAGAAACTTTTCTTTCTAACAACTCCTTTGAAGCTCTCCACTCTTCAAATCCTTGGGACACTCGCCCATCCAAAAATTCCTTGGAAACTCTCTTTTTTCCAAAATCCTGGGACACATTCCCATCCAAAAATTCCTTGGAAACTCTCTTTTTTCCAAAATCCTGGGACACATTCCCATCCAAAATTTCATTGGAAACTCTCTTCTTTCCAAAATCCTGGGACACATTCCCATCCAAAAATTCCTTGGAAACTCTCTTTTTTCCAAAATCGTGGGACATATTCCCATCCAAAAATTCATTGGAAGCTCTTTTCTTTTCTAGGAGATCTTTGGAATTTCTCATCGCTACAATATTCTTGGAATCTGCAGTATTCCTAGATGGTACACAAACTTCTCCAATTTTCCTTGTTTGTTGGTTATCACTAGAATCCAGATGACCACTAATCATCTGAAAACTATGTCCCTGCATTATTAGTGGTAACGCGGGACCATTCATTGAAGTAGCTTGAGCTAACATCCTTTCTTCTTTATTTCCATTTTTCTTTTCCAAATACCTCTCCTTAATTTCTTTTACCTCAGCTTCCAACCAAGCAAGTCTTGCTTCCATTTCATCCGTGCCTTGTTCCTCCATCATAGGTATGACACTTTCAAATACATACATGCAATTGTTGCTCCAGTCTATCTTGACTCCATATTTTCTCAAAAAATCCATTCCTAAAAGAATATCCGCCTGGAAACTATACGTTTCTATAACAACCAATTCCTGCTGAATCTCTATATTCCCCGGAAATTCTATCGATACTTCTGCTACTCCTGCTGTAGGTATCCTATTTCCCTGAATATCTACTAAACTAATATTTGACTTATTTACGACCCCCTGAGCAATTTCAGGTTTGATTAGGGATACTACGGCTCCGCAATCAATCAAGGCGAGGTATGGCTTACCATCAATTCTTACCTTGATGACGCTGCACGGTTTTGGAATTCCTTGCTTTGAGCACGTAAATATCCCTACGTTCGACGATTTATTTAATCCCAATTTGCCTGGGTTATGGCAGACGAATTCAGGGGTTGAAATTCGGCTGCGTTCCCATTTAACCCTGGTCTCCTCTGAACGGCATTCGTCTTGTTCCTAGGACATGTCCTGGCAAAATGTCCGATTTCTTTGCAGTTATAACATCTCCTGTCAGGTCCTTTCTTCATAACATTGTTTCCTTGCCATTCTTTACTATTTTGACCTCCACAGTTTCCTGATGAATTATTTTTCGAATCTTTCGCCCAACAATAGTTTGCTGTGTGACCTTTTCTTTGACACTTAGTACATTTCCATTGATTATTTCTCATGTTGTGATAATTTCTAGAATCCGTTGTTGCTGTACTGGTCACCAGTCTACATTCTTTTCCTCGAAAAGGATGTATTAAATTCTCGATGCTTTCTTCTCTCTCTGCTATTTTTAACGCTTCATCTAACGATTGGGGATTTCCTGACAAAACCCTTTGTTTTATGGGCATCATCAATCCTAAGGTAAACTGTGTGGTAATATCTTCTTCTAATTTATTTATAATGGGATCGTCGTGTACAGGGTCTCCTGTTAAAGTTACTGTTCGGTTACCTAATAATTTTAACCTCGTCAAATATTGCCTACAAGTTTCTCCAGACCTTTGTCTGCACTCTATAAAATTTTTCATGGCGGCTCCTTTCACATACTGCCTTTTAAATTGATCCTTTAATCCTTCTTTAAGTGTTACCCAACTTTTTGTATCTCTTAATTTCGGCTCGGAATCTATAAACTGTTTGGCCTTACTTCTTAATTTTAAAAACGTAATAGCTACCAATTGTGTGTCTGTCCAATTTGCAAGTGTTCCTGTTCCTTCTACTATTGTCAAAAAGTCATCTACTGACGTTGTTCCATCGTAGGTCGGCAATGAATCCAATCCTATCATAATGTTTCCATGGCTTGCAGGAACTCTAGGGCTTGATCCTGTAGCTGTTCCTGTGGTTGTCGTGGTCGTTGTATTTGTAGTCATTTTGCTAAAATTTTTCTGCGAGCACTTTCTGCGGTGGTATCCTCAAGTAGGAATCTTCTATTTAATTTTGTTCCGGAAAATCCAAAATCCAGAAACAAATAACAATAACCCCACACAACGGACACCAGTTATAGCACCCAGCCCACCCTAAGCGTGCCCTGCCTTTGTTTTCGGGCGCACTCTGTATTTTTTTAAAGGGAAACGATATCGTCAGTGCACCTGTTGCCAAGTACACATCCGGTATCGCAGGTTGATGTTTTGAATCCGAGCGGTCTAAATTCTTAATACAGGGTGGTGGCTATAATATAAAACTTTTGCGAGATTCGGAAGATTCCTGTGCTAGCAGAACCTGACTACGTTTCAATTGATTTATTCTCAAAATAATTGAATTTGAACTTGCCTAATTGTTGTTATTATTTTTAGACTATGTACTCTTGGTCTCCTCGTCAATCAAAAACACATTTTTAAGTTTTGACAAACACTTGATTTATTTTATTAAAATATCCACAAACTTTTCAATCTTAATTTTATGTTTTACCGGACCTGAGACAACACTCTCAATAACTTATCCCGGTAAAACCTTAAAAACCTTCAGACATCACTATTCTTATGCTATTCCGGAGTCAACTTATTTTTAACAACTTCGATACAGGGGATTTTTCTAACTATTGGGCCACAAACACTTACTTCCAACTTTTAAATTACTTTTAAAAATACTTTTCTACCCAAAATTCCCAATTTTCAGACACTTTTTCACAATAAGCTTTTTGGCATTATTTTCCTCGCCAATTTTAAACACTTTTCACTTAATCACTTTATTTTCCACGTACATAGATTCCGGTTCCGTCTTTTAGCTTTTCCGCGAGTTGACTAACTATAGCTGGAAATCGGGTGCGCTTAAATAGTCAGTTTTCCGCCCACTTTTCCATCCCAAAATCCCTCTGTGACAGTTTTATTACCTATGATTCATCTTATTTCCGAGAATAAGTGTCATTTTCCGATTATTTATTGGTCTTTAAGAGCGAAAGTCGCTTAAATTTACCCTTTCTAGGTCACAGGTGTTCATTTTCCCTCGTTATTTCCAGGAATCAGCCCACGCATCCTCCCGGGGGTGGCGATGAGTCATGGGTTTGCATCATCAAACCCCCATTGAACACCTGCGTTTTTAGGTTAACCGTGTCCAGATTCATCCGGTTAATTCCGTGTCTACGTATCAAAAATGGGGTGAAAACCCTTTCTGTTAAGGAGAGAGGGTAGGCGTCGTTGGTCATCGCGCATTTTTCCGGGTCAGTTATGTTGCGTCCGCGCTCGCGTTTCTATTCCGTTCACCTGACCATGTGCGATGATAAAGTGAAATTTGAAGTGTTGTGCGATTTCTGGATTATTCTCTTTTTTTGGAAATAAACGTGAGTTTTTATTTTTAAAAATTTCCTAAAATTTTCTATAGCATTAATTGGATTTTTCCTGATTTTTCCCGATTTTTCCCGAATTTTTATTGAGATTTTTCCGATTTCTGAACTTAGAAGAATTTTGTCATTTTTCAGATAATTTCCGATTTTATTCATTTAATTTTTTTTTTTTGATAAAATTTCTTTTTGATCTAATTAATTACTTAAATAATTTTGAAATTTATTAAATAATTTTTTATTTATTTTTAATTTTATTTTAAATATTTTACTTCATAAAAATTTTATAAAATTCTAATTCTTCCGGAATCCGATAATATTTTAATAAATTTGCATTCTAATTTTATTCCGAATTTTATTCCATATTTATTTTTAATAAAATCGCGTAAAGTCTTTTTCGTGGTCATCACAATTGTTTAATTTTATCTTTAGTAAGGGGTTAATGGCCCATAGAAATTAGCGTTTTTATTATTTCTATTTCGAAATGATTAAGTGCTCTTGTTCTATGTGTGTTATTGTAAAGTGTAATGCGTTAGTGTTGGGGTTTAGTGATAAGCTTATTATGCACTCCCACACTATCATACGGACACGTGATGAACATAAAGTTTTTCCCATAGAAAAAAGAACTGAAAGTGTCTGTGCCCTGGATTCCTTAATCGCGTCCTGGATTTACTTTCTAAGTAAGTTAAATATTTATTTTTATAAGAAACTATAGTTTTACATTTTTAAACATTTTGGCAACATTGTTTCTGAACATCTGTTAATTACCCAGCTGGGCAATGTAATATGTTCATATATGAATGTGCCGAGGAGTTGTGTGTGGGTTTATTGGTGAATTACCACACTTTTTAAACGTTCGATTTAAAAAAAATATGTAGCGCTTCTCTAGGAGACCCCAGGAGTCACCCATTTAAATATAATACGTCATTTCCATAACACCCTGTATATGTGTTGTTTATTTTTTCATATTTAATATTTCGTTATTGTTAATTAATTATCTTGTTTTATGATCATTAAGTAGTGCATTATTATAACAAGAAATTAAACACATTCATTTTCGTGCTTAATGCATTGAACTAATTTTCCAAATTTATGATAAATCAGGTCCGTATCCTGAAAATTTCATAGAGTTGATTCAAAACACGCTTAAACGGTACTTTATAGTACACCATTGAATTTAGAATAAAAAAAGGCTATCAAAATTTGACATTATAAAATCAGGACCGTATTAGAAAAAATACGGTTGCTGATGATTCCTTGAAAACGGAACGTCGTATAAAAAAAATTGTTGTGTAATCTTTGGGTTCATTAGAAATTGCTGTGAGAATGGTTTGTCAGTTTTGCTATAACTTTTATATTAACGTCGGAAAAACTTAAATCAAAAATCCAAAATTTCATTTTTTTTTAAATACCTCACAATTTTAACATATTACCAAACTTTTTGTGTGGCATCTTGGGCATCCTGTAAACACATGCAAATCATCAATATTATATACAATTGACTGTAGTGGTTGGTGATGCTGATCTTCTGTTTAAAAAACGGATTTGCGCGAACTCTGGTAGAATATCGATGCGATTTCTGATATTAGTATTGAAATAAAATAATCGCTAAATGGTGCTTTACTCTTATAATAAGACCGAAAATATAAGTTTGTTTCAATTATAAGTGGACCACCCTGTATATAATAGGTATATATGTAGGTATAGGTACTTTTAGGTATTTCCAAAATAAAAAAAATTATATTTTTTTGTCCACACAAACTATTACCTACACATGGATATGTTAATTCAAGGTTAAAATTTTTAAAAATTGCTTCTGGGTATCTTGCTATATTGTTTTGTTACGATAAGTCTAGTTATAAATATAAGTAGAAATAATGATATTCAAATAACTATACTACTATATTTTTTTAAATAACATCCAATCATTAGCTAAATACACTTTTAATTTACCTAGAACTAACTAATTTTATATAAAATATTAAATTATATTCATCTTTGGGCTTTATCTCATGCGGTGTCTTGATGAGATTGAGAAGTTTTTATGAATTACAAGACTTAGATACCACAATAATGTGCCCAAACCTACGACATTTTTACCCCCATCTGAACATCGAATACACTTTCTCTCTTCTGATATTTTTGGAAACAGGCCAATTCAACACCCTCGCTGCAATAAGAGTAGTGCCGAAATATTTTTATTTATAACCGACGACGAAAAGTCCAAAATTGAAGATTGTCGGCACTTTGGTATATAAATCGACTGTATTAAAAATGCTGTAGCAGTGACATCTATGGATTAATAGCCAACTACTTGGGTCTGATTCCGTCACAGAGAATATGAGGCTCGCCCGGACGATGAATTGAAACCTCAAAATTAAATCGAATGTACGTCATTTTTAGTTAATATTCTGTGAATGTCATGTTCCCCTTTGCAAAGCTCCGTCATCAAGGAAAAATAATGCAAACTTCGTTAAAAAAGTCGTTTTCTTATAAGGATATAACCAGATTATCTAAATGAAACTTATACATAAAGACATTGATAAAGGGGGTCAGGGGTAAGTAATAAACCAAAATCCATAGTATTTATTTGAAGGTTATCTCACATGCTGGACCTTATGGTAGAACTATTTGGTTTTCAGACGGTTTATTTTTTAGTACAGAAAAGCTCGTTTCAATCTTTTGGTAACACAGTATTGGAACTATTTTTAATAGAGCAAAGTTCACAATACTGTATCCCCCCAACAAACAGTCATATTTCCCTTGATTTCATTCCTCAAGTGCAAATGAGCACTGTTTAAGGTCGTTCTAAAAATTGAATTATTAACCAGTTGATTAACTCTTCACAAAAATTCTTAGTGTAATTTTTTATTGGAAGCCTAAATAAGCCCAGAACTTATTGCCTAGTGTAACTTTATGCATAAATGTAGCCCAAAACTTTACAAAACTAGTTTCCTTCAGATTAACTGAAATATGCCCTTTCCCATCAAGAATGGTAACGGTACACTGATTATAAACAAAGTAGGGTGAGTTTCAGTGATGAGATAAATCGTAGTAATTTCTGATGATTTCCAGTAATTCCCCATGACTACCAGTAATTTCCAACCTATACCAGTTAATTGCAATTATAACCAGTCTAAGCTACATTACTATAATAAACAATAATATTTTAGACTGAGTTATTTACTTTATCCATGCCTGTCTACTGATTTCCAAGGGTATGGCACCCCCAAAATGTTTGAGTTTACTTTTATCATAAATATATTTTTCCTCAATACTTTTTCTAAATAATTACCCTGTTTGTGAGAAAACATTTATAATGATAGTGGATAAAATAAATTCCTGAAAGTTGTATTCAAGTCTCTACAACTGTCTCTAAAGGGGGTAATACCAAAACTGAAACTAAAAAAACTAGGGTTTATTACCCTGCTAATTTATTATTTATTCATTATTTTCAGTGTTGTAACCCTGATCCCCGACGAACCCGAAGATATGTGGCATGCTTACAACCTCATATCAGAAGGTGACTCAGTGAAGAGCTCTACCATTCGTAAGGTTCAGTCTGAGTCATCTACAGGGTCATCAACATCAAGTAGAGTCAGGACAACTTTGACCATTACAGTAGAAAATATTGACTTTGATACTCAGGCATGTATGTTACGATTAAAAGGAAGAAACATTGAAGAAAACCAGTATGTTAAAGTAAGTAATACTGAGATAGCGCTATCAGTTAAACCAATTTGAATAATTATTTTTGTCAATAGTCAATATTTTCTTTTTATTTTAGTTCTGTAAGTTCACCTTTTTGATTTCTTGCACTCAACTATTTCCAAATTAAATCTTGCCAATGGCACCATTAAGTTAATTTAATTTGCCAAGTTTATTAACAAACCGTAAAAGTGCTGTCCACTAGAAAAATCTGGACAGCTATACGCTATTGCAATAGAAAAATCCAAATGATGTATTGTTACAGTTACAATCTTCTTTGTAAACCCCTACAAACCTGAACCAACATGTTTTAGTGAATAAAGCTTGTACTATGATTTCCCAAAAAGTTCCTTCTTTTCCTGTACCCGTCATTTGGAGTTTCTTGACTCAGGAAACCCTTATTTTAGATGGGCGCCTATCATACATTAGATTTAGAACTAAATAGAAAGTTTATTCTCCGCAAACATGAATGGGACTCTGTATCACTGGAAAGAATTGATATGGCTTGTGATCCCATAAAATCAGCTGATGTAGCTGCTGTTATAATGCAAGAAGGACTAGCTTATATGTGTCTAATCACATCCAGTATGACAATAGTTAGAGCAAAAATTGATGTAAATATTCCAAGGAAAAGAAAAGGATTTACACAACAACATGATAAGGTAATATTGTCAATTTGTTTTTCTAGGACTATTATAGTACAATAATCATTATCCTGCCATTTTTAAAATAAATTAAAGAATCTTTCTATTTGAATTGTATGTTTTTGGGATTATCAAAGTCGATAGCTCAAATTATGTGTAACATTCAACATCAATTGATTGGCAACAGGATATATTGCCATTTTTGCAATGTGTGTAAGTAGTTTTTTCATATCGCAGGCGGTGATAAACTTATTTAATCTTATATTTGTGATGAGATTGTTACTATGGAACCTGTACCCACACAAATGAATGTATTAAAAGTTCATAAGCATATTTTGTTCTTTAGGGTTTAACAAAATTTTATGAGCAAGTGATGCAGGCTATACTAAGACATGTAGATTTTGATGTTGTCAAATGTATACTCATAGGATCACCTGGGTTCGTTAGGGATCAGTTTTATGAGTATATGTTTCAAATGGCTGTTAAAACTGATAACAAGCTACTGATTGACAACAAGTCTAAGTTTATGTTGGTACATGCATCATCTGGATTTAAGCATTCGTTAAAAGGTAAGTAAAAAAATAATAATTTAAAAACCAATACTTAAGACTTAGAAAATTTGTTAGACATAAGACACAGTGTTATGAAAATAACTTATTATATTTGAACCCGCAAATCCTGAAATGAAAACAAATTGAAAAAACTAGTCATAAATGGCGCTTTGAATTAATAAGCGAGATGTCCCATTAAAAAGACATTTTAACCCAAACGAAAATAAAGATTATTTATAATAATGTTCGGGGAGCGCGGAGGCATTATTATTCGTTATTAATCCACTATTATTATACAGGGTGTTATGGAAATGACGTATTATGTTTAAACCGGCAATTCCTGAGATAAGAAAAATATCCAAAAATGGCGCTTTAATTTAATATGCCCTGTACATGACCTTATGGCAAACCAAAAATGACCACGTGGTACCCCTGCCAGGAAGGTAAACAAAGCAACATATGGCGAAAAACGTCAGTGAATATTGAACAGTGTTGTCATTTCTTCAGGGTAAACTCTTTAGAAAGTCTAACCGTTTGACAGATTCCAAGTTGTTTATTTTTCAGTTTACATATAAACTTTTACGTTCAGTTCAGTTCACTGGGAAACGATCTCTGATTTATAAACTTGAACTGACACGAACATAATGGTCAGGTATGTTCTCACTTGTTCAATTTGAACGACACCCGTCGGATCTGAACAACTGAAATGCCACTTTACCCTGTAGAAAAAAATGCAAATTTATTTACCTTTTCGGCCGTATTTAAAACCAACTTAATTTATAAAAAAACACCAGGTAACCCGAACAAAAACCGTCACAAAATACCAAAACAAAGTCACATAAATTCACATTAGTTATCGCGGATCTCATGAACACATCTAAGTGCCATTCAATCTGAATTAGTATTTTAAAGTGCTAGTGTGTAGACAAAAATACGCCCTATTGTATAAGATTTCATCAGCTGGTGGTCTGGGAAATAATACTTATAATTTTTCTATACATTGGTATTTGTCATCTAAAAATGTTGAAACTAAATAGCACCTTTGAGCCTGTTCGTGTCTTGACGTTGTCTGTTTGGGTTTATTATATTAAGCTCATCGGTAAAAATACAGCGTTGCCACTTTCGATGTTTTATAAGATTATATTCATAAATTGCAGAATTTCCTTCTATATTATTACTTTCCTGTATAATTATAGTCTCGGAAATGGCAACCGCGCTAGCAGTTTTCGGAGAAAGAAAGCACCTTGGACTCAACCATTTATTTCAAAGGGTAGTGCCTATGTCCACATAATTGTTTCATTTTATGTTGAGTAATTTTTATGTTGAGTAAAGGTTTAATGGCCCATAGAAATTAGCGTTTTTATTATTTCTATTGCGAGATAATTAGTGGTGTTGTTCTATGTGTGCGATAGTGTTATTGTAAAGTGTAATTATGCGTTAGTGTTTAGTGCTTTCGTGTAATTTGATAATAGGTGCATATCTTCAAAAAAACGAATTTGAAACTCGTGGGTGTCTGTGTGTTTCTTTAAGTGATTTAGTGCAGTTTGTTGTGTTTCACTATGTGTTTCTTTCTCTCGACGATATGCCGGTTATGTTCCGAGCGATTGGAATGAATAGGCCGAATGGGATTTAGTGGATATAAGCTTATTATGCAGTTCCACACTATCATCAGGGCATGTGATACGGGTAATGCTTTCCCCATAGAAAAAAAAACTGAAAATGTATGGATTTCTTACTCCCGTCAGCGTGGATTTACTTTCTAAGTAAGCTAAATATTTATTTTTATAAGAAACTAAAGTTTTACATTTTTACACAGTTTGGCAACATTACATGTAACCCCTGTTTTCTGATATGCCACTACAGGGTGACATGACGAACAAACGCTGGATGAGGTGTGGGTTTATGGGGCTGGACCCCACTTTTATAACGGTCGATTTAAAAAAATATGTAGCGCTTCTCTAGAACACCCATTTAAATATAATACGTCATTTCCATAACACCCTGTCTTTAAAATTTACCATACTTTGACAAACTCTCCTTATATTTTCAGAGGTGTTGCAAGACCCATCAGTTGTAAATAAAATCTCAGATACAAAGGCTGCCGGGGAAGTAAAGGCCCTGGAAAATTTTTACACAACTTTACAGTTCGAACCTGCCAAAGCTTTTTATGGCAAGAAGCACATTGAAAAAGCTAACGAGGCGCAAGCTATAGAGACTTTATTAATTTCTGACAAATTATTTAGGTAAGTTTGCAACATGACACCTACATTACTTTTTTGATAGCACTAACAATTACGGAGATACCCTATAAAAGTGTCGAAAATGGGACACCCTGTTCAGTTGGGAACAAAATAGTTTTGTTTTATATTATCTATGTTTTTACTTTATTTTGTTATCTGTTTGTAATTTTTCTCTTCAAAGCCTCGGTGCTAGTTGTTGTAACTGTTTTGGAAGCGAGGGGACGCGTAAAACCAGAAGCTATTTTGTTACCGCCTGGCTCCTTATCGGATTTAGCAGTGGCGTTACATGAATATTTTCTTAGTATTATCCCAGTACAAAATTATTATTTATGGAATATGGAAGTAATATTTTTATTGAATTGAATTTGTATATTGTGTCCCTTACTGAGTACAAATGTTCTTCTGCTTCTCAATAATTTATGAATGCTTAGTAAATATTAATTTTATTAGCCAAAAATATAATTTCATATAGGAAAGGTTGTGAAATTTAAATATCTTTCAACTTTAGGGAAAATGTAAGATAAAAAATAAAATTGGTCGATTCAAAATTTATTACAAAGAAGCAACAAAATGTAATTACTGGTAGTTTTGAAAATATTGTTGGCACAGCACCTCCAAGTAATCGTACTCTTTTCTCAACTTTATAAAAGAGGACTTCTCAAAATGCTCTGAACAAATCCTGTAGTCAGGAGAAGGTGTCCAATCTCTAAGTCCCATGTTCTGCACCCACGTGTTTGCTTTTTGTGGATCTTTCGGAAATCTAAAAACAATACAACAATGTGTGAGCTTAGTGGTTTAAAGTTTTAACAGGACGCCATCCTTGTGAAACGACCTTCGCCTGAAGTCGTGTTTCTCAAAGACTATGACCTTCAACGATTCAAGACAAACGTTAATCGCTTTCTTTAAAAAAATATCACTGGTATACATTCGAAATAATATAATGCTTTCACTAATAATTAACCAAAATTAAATAAGAAATAATTTAATTTTGTCAAAATATACAAATCATGCAGTTACGCCATTGAGTGACACACTCTCTCCAAGGGCAATTACCTGGTTCTTATTAGAAATCTTGAATGAAAAGTGCAACGAATCTAGTACAAATTACAAAGGAAGGTACCTTTAAATATGGCCTTAATCATAGTTTCAAATAATATATACTGCTAAACTTACAAGGGAGATATCTAATATAAAATAAATGCATGCAAAAAATACAATTTGGATATTTACCGATGGGAAGTAATTCCAAGCTTCTTTCGTTCATTACGGCTTTTACAGCTATAAGCACAACAATTCACCATTTTTCTGTAAATAAACTGAATTCTTATAATAGCTCTTCTCACCACAAATCACCAAAATACATTGGGTGCCACCTCGATTGTCTGGCTCCCTATCAATGGCGGCCGATCAATTTTAGGTAACACTTTCTGCGACGGCCCGTAAACCGGAATTATTCGTCCCCTCTTTTCCTTTGTCTATGGATTTTACATTAAAAAAATAAAAAAATTTTAAAGTTTGACAGGATACAGCATCTTTATGGTCCGATTTTTTCGCGAATAAAAGGATTACATTTATTTTGTTAATGTTTTTTTCTTAATTATACGTAGTTTCCGGATTATTTATATTTACTGATTTTTCTTTGCAGATGTGATGATGTAAAATTAAGAAAAGAATATGTTAATATAGTTGATACTGTA
Organism: Barypeithes pellucidus; assembly: GCA_963991005.1. NCBI lineage: Eukaryota > Metazoa > Arthropoda > Insecta > Coleoptera > Curculionidae > Barypeithes > Barypeithes pellucidus. Next base: position 15,289,230 of record OZ022558.1, read on the forward strand.
AAGGAATCGAGTGGCAACGTCAAAATATTTTCAAGTATGCATATATCAGGGGAACGTAAGTAATTTTTCGACTTTACACATTATGTTAGTGTTTTATTGGAAAAAATCGTCCCTTTTTCTTCGAGGAAACGTGACCTTGCTTTTCTAGGTTGCATGGTTACTCTATGTGAGCATTCTCAGACGTCATGGTGTGTTATTTTTCAATTGCTTATGGAGATTCACGTTGCTGTTACCCTTTTCAATTCTCTCTTAAAGGCTTGCTTATATTTATTAAAATAAATATCATAATATGAGGTGCGCTGCGCTGTGTTAGGTTTAACCAGAAAAATAATTTTGATATATACGGATTTTCTCCTTTCCTAGAGATAAAAAAAAAACAATTAGAATATACCTTTTAATACCTTCATGGGACAATTCAAAATGCTAACAACAACGTAATTCTCCACAGCTAGTCTTAGTCTAGCTATATAGAGCGGAGTGTAATATTTTTGTTCTTCTAAGGTCTGAGGATGCTTGCATAGAGAGCGAAACATATAACTGAGAAAAACAATTATGTAATTTGTCCTGGAGTGGCTGCCGCCTTAACCATGGAGCTACCAGATCTGTTTATCAGCAGTTACATATGACAATATGATGTACAGGGTCTCCCATTGTCTGGGGGTATTCGAGTTATTATCAAAGATAGAATGTTGCGGTTTTCACTCTGGTGCAGGCGCGGAACTACTATGCAGCAAGACCATGCAACGCGGTGGGGGGGCCCAGACCCAAAGTGCGAAGCCTCTCGCCTGGTCAAAAAGTGTTTTTTTCTTATGCAACACTAATTTATTAGGGGGGGGGGGTCACTGCTCTGGTGGCCCACTTTTTAACAAAATGAAAGAATGCTGAGATTTTTACGTTTTCGGTGGCGTAACCAGTTTTTCTCGAAAAAGTTTAGTTTTTGAGATATTAACAAGATAATAATAATAATCGAACGACAGCCGGCGGAACTGAACTGAACTGCAGCGACAAAGTTTATAATATACAAGATGTCCCTTTAAACATATCTTTGCTTTAAACAAAAATTACTTTTGTTAATATCTCAAAAACTAACTTTTTAGAGAAAACGGGCTACGACACTGAACTTTATATCAATTTTTACCTTTTTGATAAAGTTAACGCGTAACGGAACTACGAGGGGTTTATAAAAAGCGAAGATTTTCTAAATCGCCCTGTAGATTAAAAACCAAGAGGGCAATGACAAATTTGACACCGGAGTCTTTCGTGTCGTTAAAAAATGGGACACCGCAATATTATATCTTTGATAATAACTTTAATACCCCCAGAAAATGTTTGACCAAAAACATTCTGGTTTGCGACAATATATTATTGTATATTATTCAACATGCATATAATATAAAGTCGTTACTCACGCGGATGGGTGCCGTTGAAGTTAAGGAATGTTATGTTTAAAAATAAAACGATGAAAAATGTATTTTCTGCAATTTTAACGTTTATTAATGAATTTTATAGAATTAGAGCAGCTAACTGGAATAGCTGCAATACTAAGATTTCCAATGCCGGAACTAGAAGACGATAGCGAGGACGAGGAAGACAGTTAATTATTCCAATCGGTTATCGTCTTTAAAACTTATTTTAAAAAATAGCGTGGGTCTCATACCGTGTGTATGTGTGTTTGTGTATATAAAATATTGAAAATGTTATATGGATATACAGGGTGTCCCAGAATATGTGGACAATCTCCCGGGTTCAGATAGAACACTTAAAAATAACAGGAGAAGTTATATACATTTTTCTTCCTACGGATCTACGGGCCCATAACCGACGTCCCTGGAAATCGTTGATTTTTAAATAATTTTTTAAGTACTGGGTGTAATTTAATAATTTTTTAGTATAATTTTTACTAGATGAGTCTCCTTAAAATTCGCCCTTTTAAACACATTTGGCTTATTTAGTTTGCCAGGGACGGACTAGACGTAACACAAAAATGCTTTTTTTTACACCCTGTATGATGAAGGAACGACAATAATATTTTTGGATACTCTAAACCTTAAGCTGAGAAAAAGGTACTCTTTATCAATGTCGATAAAGTGAACTGTTTTCACAAAAAAATATTTTTGTTCATACATTAAATGCATGTCGGCATACTCGGTATACGTAAATCCTTACTAAGTTAGTAACTAATAAGGCAAAGGAGAAAAAACCGCACATTTCAAGACACTACCATAAACTGACATTGGCATAAATATTCTTATTTAAATCGGTACATGTGAAAAATACCATAGCAACAATGAGGGAATTTTATGAACATAAAACAACAACCAATGCAAAAATCCATATTGAATAAAAATATATTTTCTTCGAAAACGGTTCATTTTATCGACATTGATCAAGAGTACCTTTTTTAGCTTAAGGTTTAGAGTATCCAAAAAAAAATATTATTATCGTTCCTTCATCATACAGGGTGTAAAAAAAGCGTTATTGTGTTACTAGTCCGTCCCTGTCAAACTAAATAAGCTGTCAGGCTAAATAATGTGTTTAAAACGGCAAAGTTTAAGGAAACTCATCTAGTAAACATTATACTATTTCCGTTATGGGCCGGTCCGGGGGGGCCGTAGGAAGAAAAATGTAGGTATATGAACTTCTCCTGTTATTTTAAGTGTTTCATCTGAACCCGGGAGATTGCCCACATATTCTGGGACACCCTGTATACGGATAATGCATCAGGATACTTGGAGAGGTGATTCTACATGTTAAAATAAACGTATTTAGTCATATAACACTAAGTCGAAACTCGCTCAATACTTTTTTTCCTTGATTAGAAAAACTGATTTTACTGCTAAGGAGAACTTTTAATTCCAGTTTGCGCCTAAACGATTCGGTTTATCGACTCGAATAAAGAGTACCTTTTTTATTATGCGTTCTTTTGTCTTTAAAATGGTATGTCTTTTGTTCCAATAACTGTCGAAACAAAAAAGATATGCCAAAAATTAAATTGGAAATTCAGGTACACTAGCCTCTGGTGGCACAGTAGAGAAACATTTTTATAATATAATGTCGTTAAACGTAGTGCCTGTGCCAAACTTGAAGTCGAGTTTTCGACGTTTTGTTATGAATACCACCTTTATTCCAATACCCTGTATTTTTTAAAAACCTGGCGGCAACGATATATTTTTAAAAAACTATGTAATATTTCTCTAGACGCCCAAGGAGTCGCCCGTTTAAATATAATAAACCATTTCCTTAACACCCTGTATATTAAACAAACCCGAATTCAACACCCTGTAGAAACAAATTTGCGGATCTGGTCATGTGTAGAGATGTAAAATTACCGGTAATTTAAAAATCGGTAATATTACCGGTAATATTACGCAATATTACGGTAACATTGGTAATTTATAAAAAAAACAGCTTTTTAAGTAATACAAGTTTTTTTTATTTCAAAACTGTAAAAACATTACGAAAAACAATAAGAACGTTTTTTAAACTAGTCAGAGTCAGAATGGACTACGTAATAGAGTGGATAATGGTAAATCATCCTCATCATCATCCCCAACCTCGTCATCTGATTCTTCTTTCTCTTTCGTTAATTGAGTCAAGTCTATAACTTCGAAACCGATATCTTCTTTTTCTATTTCTTCCTCAGTATCTTCTACTATTCTCGAATGATCTTCTTCATTTAGTAAATTATAATTATGGGCAATATAAGTTAGTTTTCCGGCCCTCTCCACGGTTAGTCTGTTTCTTTTTTGCCGATGAATAAATAAAGTACTAAAGGTTCTTTCGGTTGCGGCTGTTGACGATGGTAAATTTAAAATGTCTACAGCTAACCTACTTATTTTAGAAATGGAGCAAATTCCTGCCCACCAAACAGATCCAGACATAGATTTTTCGCTGGAAATGACGAATTCCTTAGCAAAAATATTACCTCTAATTTTGTACAATATTTCCAATGTTACCGATCTTGCGGTAATATTACGTAATATTACCAAAATTACGGTAACATTACCTCGGTAATATTACCGTTTACATCTCTAGTCATGTGAACTTTTCTTGATAGAATAACCTAAGAAATCATTAGGGAAATGTCACTACTAATTACTAACAAAATATTAGCATATCGTTAAACTTTATTTATTCAAAAATGGTGAATCTAATACCAGCTCCATTTTCAATATTTTGAACGCCATGAATTTTTGTACAAGGAGTCTTAGCCCATTATTTAGGTAATTTATGGTAATTTGTTATAAATATCAATAAATTATTGTAACTTTTTTTTTGTTGCAATTTTTATAGGTAATTGTACCCTGTAAATTTTTTTTATTTATTAAACCAGTATATAATATGTAATTGTTTCAACATTATATAATAAATGAGCAAATTGTCTATGTTACTATTTTTCCTTTTCTTAAATTTTTTTTTATGATCAATCTATTTATTTATTTATTTTATTTTATTTATTAAATCTACGGGATACCCCATTGTATAATTTTACAATTAATTTCTGATCTAACAAAGTAAAAAGATTTAGATCTAAAGTCTTATTTATTTCCAAGATAGACTAGGCATAAACACTGTTAGCGCATGATCATCACGTGAGTAGGAGGAGCCTCCGCGCATGCGCATTCTTATTGGCCGTTCGATATGGCGCGAACGTGGGACGGGGCGGGGCTTATAATTTTTACAGAGTTTGAAATCAGGAAATTAGTCGATCTGTTGGTCATTGAGGCCAAGTTTCGTGTTGCGGAAGTTGTGATTATTCCGTTTTTACTTTTGTCCTTTAATTTTTTGTTTGTTGTTGTGAGTAGGTACTACTTAACATACCTACTTTTGTATATTTGTTAAAGGAATGTCCAGCAATGATACTGCAGACGAAGCTCAAGAGTATATTAATTTGAGTCCATCTAAGAAACGTCACAAGAAAAATCCTTTTAGTCTTGAAATGAAAGAAGTAATTTTAAAGACGTTTGTTGCCAAATAAAATTCAACCTACAAGTTTGTCGATATGAAAGACTTTTTTGACCGTGCCTTAGCAACTATTACACCTGAGAAGAGTAAAAAATGTATTAGTGCAACAAAAGGTAGGAACCAGAATGTGGGAACTCGATAATATTATCGAGATACAAGCTGAACGACTAATTAGGTATTACCTGTAGACTAAAGCGACGATGACAACGATAACTCCTCAAACTTATCCCAATAATTTCATCACAATAGGATCAATAAGATATACAGGTTGGTCAATACAGGTTGGTGAATTCGGATCTTGTACGGCACGCTTCATCAGTAAACAGAATTTTTTTATGACAATTCGGATCACGGATTCTTTCGTTTCGAATAAATTGACAATTCTGACAAAATGTACATCGACACGTATTTTCCGGAAACCCTGTATTTATTAATTTATTTTATATTTTACCATGAACACTTATTTACATTCCGATATTTCCAAATTGTATTCAACAATATTGCGATCATAATTTTTTATAATTATAATATTATAAGCACTGCCCTGTTCAGTGTTAGTTTCACCGATCACGTGCGATTGTTGTGGTCGGTCTATCTTGGAAATGAATATACTATAGTTAGTAACATTAGAATACATAACAATTGAAAACAGATTTAATTAACGATCGGACGATCGCAACATAAACTACAAAAGAAAAAACAGATTTACAGAGTCATATATCATAGTATTATATTTAAATGCCCACAGCGATATATTGAAAATATCTACAGTTCTGCTCATATCATTAAGAGTACGAAGAGTTCTATTCAAAGTAATTTTTGATCCATATTCAGTTCTATAATAATCCAAATGAAAAATGTTATGCTCTCTTAAAACTCGACTAGGAACATTCAGTCGAATTCTCGATAGCAAACCTCCACAGTCACACAAACCCCTTATCACCTTATACACAAAACATACATCCAAGTATACTCTCCTCTGTTCCAACGTAATTAATTCGGTGCGTTGGAGAATGTTCTCTCTGTGGTAGTCGCGAAAATCAATCCCCATCTTGAAAGCTGCCGCTCTCAAGAACTTGTTTTGGACGCGTTCGGTAATATTAACATATGTGCGATAGTAGGGAGACCATTCAACACTTGCGTATTCAAGATTCGTGCGAACTAAACTTATATGAATAGTTTTTAGCGCCTCTAGTGACAAATCTTGACAATTTCTATGAACGAAACCAAACAGTTTTATACCATTCTGAGAATTTCCCATTGGTCATTGGAAGTTACACGCTCATCAAAATAAACACCTAACTATTTTACTATGTTTTTGTATTCAAGTTGAATATTATCAATATGGTACACTGTTGGAATTTTTACCAGCTTTTTATAAAAACTAATATAGCAACATTTTTTGGATGTTAATATGGTTTACCTGATACCACTTCCACAGAGCATCAATATCTCCCTGCAAGTCAATACTATCCTGAATGCAGTTTATTGTCTTATACAACTTCAAGTCATCAGCATATACCTGGCATGCAAAATATAATCAGACACATCGTTAATGAAAATGTTGAACAGAAGCGGTGAGCAATGAGATCCCTGCGGAACCCCAGAGTAAACCTGAAATGATTCTGATACAAAACCATTGAACTTAACACTCTGTGTGCGCCCCTTCAGAAAACTTGCAAACCAACGAACTGAGCTCTCGCTAAAACCCGTCGCTCGCAGCTAGGCCAGGAGAAGCACTATAGCGTCAACTCTTAAAAATAACTGCCAAATTAGCAATCAGCGCCATCTATGTTGCATCAATTTAATTAAAAAATATGCCGCTTTTTGGCAGGTTAGAAAGAGACCAGAGTCATCAGCTGGTCAATATTTCTTTTCGTGAAGTTTTTAGTTAATTTATTGGTATTTAGATTGTCTGACATGTCGATTGGGGTTTCAACAAGTTTCAGGAAGATCTGTGACAAAAATTTGAAAATTGTTCATATTTGAAATTGTTATTATTATTCTTATAACATTATATTTTTTAACGCAATTTTTTCATAGCGTTTTTTCCAACACTTTAACTTTATGAATCCAGTTTTAGATTAGAAAAAATCGGGCTAAACGTTTGCAAAAATAGTGCCCGTTTGGCAACTTGTGATTAAACGCAGCTCTCAATGTAGATACATGGGACATAATCTTACATAAAATTAGGAAAAATAAAATACATACATTACTTAAATTTCCCCATTTATAACGTTTCCGTCTTTTCGAAAAGTATGAAAATGCTAAAAGCACATAAAAGAAATTGCACATTATAAGAATCAAAAGTTTTATTACATATTTCAGAAACAAAATATATATTTTATGACTGCTGAGTCTTCTGTTTCTTATTGGCATTCTTTCCTTCATTTTGTTTTTCGTCGTGTAATCGTCTTTTCTTCCTTAGCAACCATATTTCTTTAGCTCTCTGTTTTTGACCTTCCATCATACTTCTGTACAGTTTCTTGTGCTTCTTTTTGACCATCTTTTCCCTTAGCCTGTACTCTTGCCGTTCTTGTCTATTTTTCTCCCATGAAACTTCTTTGTAAACTTCTCCAGTACTTACTGATAATTTGGGATTCTGCAAAACCATGTAGTTATCATTATCAAGCTTATCATCATCATAATTAAAAATAATGAAAATATATTAAAAAAAAAGTAGTTGCTAAAAAAAATTCTACAAATAATCTAATCATAAGCAATATGTCAAACTTAAAAAGAATCTAAACCTTTTTATGTGTATTATCATCTTTGTCATCTTCACCATTCTCTTCTTGATCTTGTTCCTCCTCACTTTCATTTGCACTCTCTTGCTCTTCTTCACCCTTATTTTCCATTTCTTCATCTTTCTTGTGCTGCTCCTCCAAAAGAGAAGGATCATACAATGCCCTCTCCTCTGGTGGAATGTATTGCTGGTCTCTTTCTAAAAAATATAGTAGTATTATTATAAATTACACAAGAAAATCTTTTGGAAAGTACAAAAAAATAAATTTTTTTAAAAGTTTACCTGGATTAATGAATGGTGACAAATGTGGTGGTAAGACTTCACCCATAAAGTACTTATTTACAGGAAGTTGTTCCCTTGCATTGATACTGTCAAATACCCACTGCGGTTGAATGTAATAACGTGAAATGAATTGTTTTGCCATTGACGGCCTGTCTACAATATGATGTGTAATGGACTCATCATTTTCATCAAAAGTGGATCCTAAAAAATTCAATTTGATTACATTAGAATATTGAACAGCACCAAAAGAACAATTATTCATACCTACGAATAGTGTTTTGTCCCATGACACGTCTCCACCAAAACACCTGATAATAAATACAAGGGGCTCCCTTGGAACTTCCCTATTTAAAAAGAATTTTAGCCCCTTAAAGAGGGTCTTTAATTTCTTAATGCTATCAGCTTCTTTCCTAGCTTCTTCTATTTTCTCTGGCGTGTCTTCAGAGTTAAAATTATCAATTTCAACTTCCTCTTCAACAGTATCCATAGATGTTTTGGCTATTGAAAAATTTAAGGCACACACTCTTTCAGCCACAAAAATGTCTTCGTCAACTAAAGCTTTTTCACTTTCTGCTGGTGTTACAGAGTTAAATTTTGGTGGATAATACAAATTTAAACTGTGGTAAAGTCTAAAGTTTACAAATCCAAGAAGTATGGTATAAAATTCAACAAATGTAGACATAATTTTAAAGTCTACTTCAGATTTCTGTTGTGGTTCAAAAGAGAAATGGTGTGGAACAATCCATGTTACTGTTTGACCTTTGATCTCTGCTTGATAATAATAACCTAAAAGAAAACAAATATCTAAGTTTCTTGCAAAAAAAAACCTATTTACATAATATTCCACCTTTTTAATATAAATGAAACCTTACCTTTAATTGAAACAAAAATTTTTCTTAAGGCTTTTGCTTCAATAACAGCATGCAAAAATTCCATAGATAACCTTTGACACAATGCAGATTGATCCCTTGGAACATGGGCGAGTGAAGGGAAGGTACTAAACAGAAAACACAATGTCAGACAGTCATCTAAATCCCTAAGAGCATCAATGAAAGTTGGATATCGCTCCTTAACAATATGGTCCAATTTTAAAGTTGGGTGGTTGTTTAAATACTTGTGCAGTTTTTCGAAATCTCTCACAGCTCTTGCACGCCCAACTTTTTTGTTAAAAATTTTATAATCACGAAGTTTCCAAATAATCGGCTCATGTAAAAGAAACTGGATATCTTTGACGTGATACAGTGTTTTAATTCCACTGTGACCCTTTTGTGCCCTCTTCCTATTTCTGGGTTCTCTAGGGTAAATTCCTTTTAGTATGCAGAGACGTCTAAAGTCATTTAGTGAAAGTTGTAACTTCTTTAGGGCTGCTTTTCTAGTCATAAATTGTGCGCCCTCTCCAGTGGAATACTAAAAAATAATAGATTAACGTTGATGATTATATTACATTAAACAAAATACTATGGTATACCTTCTTTATACGTTTAGCAACCATTGTTGTAGATATTTTCTAAGCAAAAACAGAAATTAAAAATAAAATTCCATCAAAAGCAAGTTCAGCGTGCTAAAAGGAATTTTAAGGTTAAGTTGACATCTATCTGACAGATAAAGCAGCTCTATTCTTCATAAAGAAAATGGCTAAATGTCCAAGGGCTAAACACACTATGACACATTTTTCTTCTGTGTCTCAATAGTTCAGAATTCGCATTATTTTCTTCTGTGGATATAATACGGTCCTTTGTAGTGAAGTACTAAATTGTAAAAGTCATAATATTATGGCATTTTATTTCTTTGGATTGCAGTAGCGTTGTGTTTGTTTCGAATTTCCCTCCAAAAAGACGAATGATAGTTTTTCTTTCCGTGTTGAAAGTGCTCGCTGCGATTTGATTTTATCCCAATACAACATAATTAAGAATGATGCCTGCTGTGCGTTTATCTGAACATATAATAAATAAGTTAGATACTGCTCTTACTTGGATATGGACATATATGAGCACCAAGCCAAGTTTATGGATGCATAGATCTTATTGTTTCATCTGACCATCATTGGTAAGTACACAAGAATTTCTTTCATTTACTGCTAGATTTGGTTATGTACAGTTTAAAGTAGAAAATGTGATAATAATACCATCCATAATATACCACCTTCCATACATGGATACCTATAGATATAGACACTTGTTGCTCATTTTCTTTGCTTATAATCATATAATTAAGCAGAAACCCTTGTTTGTTTAATTGTAATGTAAATAATAATATAGTGTATTCCCGTTTATAAGTAAGTTGGTGGCAAAAATGCTATCCAGGTGTATACGTCAGGGCTGTATATGGAGATACATGTTAGAACAAAAAAATGTTTGTGTGCGAGTCGAACTTGTATGAACAGGGTCAAATTTTCAATGTAGAAAAACCATACCCTTTTTTAAATTATTTTTCCAAAATTAGGTCTCCACCTACACTTGATGAGAGGTGGGACAATAGCCGGATATAATTTTTAAACCTATATTGTACAAATTTTGCTTGACCGATTATTTTTAAAGCTTTTGATGCACCCACACACAATGGATTCGAAAACAAGATTTTCCGTTTGTTAATGTGACCTCCAAAACTGTAAAATTCCATATTGAACTTTTTTAAATTCGTGTCTCTGTCAGATCATAATATAATTAAGTAACCACAGCTCTTTATATCAATTAGTCTCTAATCTGTCTTTGATATGGAATACTGAAAAGTGCAATTAAAAATAAACTGTATTACTTATTTTACAAAAATTCAGTGTGAGCATAATGAGGAAGTGTACATATCGTCCAATATCTCACGTATTGACGTAACTGACATTTTATAAATGTTTCAGAAGAAATGTCTTCTACTAAACTTACCGTACAATTATAAACTATGCATGGCTAAACAGATATGAAATATTTAGGGTGTATTGCTTATGTATAGGTACTCTTTTCTTTTTGGTGTATTAGATATCACTTTTTTTTTTATTTCTTTGTATTTTGAGCAAAATATGTAGTTACATCACTTCGTGAGATTTTTTTAAATTGCAATTGTAGATATGTCATGCTTTAGTTCTGATGCAGTTGAAACTATACTATACTTATATAGAATTAAAAATTATATTTACCTCATTTAGATACTATAAAAAAAACTAAAATAGGGTATAATAATAAGACGATTAATGAAATATTTTAGTAACATGGTTTCAAAGTAACAATACCCGATATACTGAAATGAAACAAAAACATTAAGATGGTGAGGCGTGATTTGTTTCACTTGACATTCCCATTGTGATCGTTTGAGAGCGTTTTAAAAGGTTTTCTATTTTCCAGAAAATATGGAACATAAATTTACAAATGCTGAAAAGTTTGATATTCTATCGCATGTTTTATTTTATCTCAACAAAACTGTTATAGGTATGGCAGTTAGAAGATGTTATTTGTGCTTAGAGAATTGGAATGATTTTTGTTCACTTATTTGTGGTTTATTATTTGTTATTTATTGAACTAGTTCAACATAAGTAAAAACTTAGAGCTTACTTATGATATCATTTATAAAATTAGGAGAAATACAGAACCGTATCCCAAAATTTCCTGATGTTGTTGAAAAAACTCTCAAAACGTCATTAAACCACAATGTGTCATACATCGTTGCATTCGGAAGAAAAAAAGCTATCAAATTCCAATATCAGGAAAACAGGACCGTATTTGAAAAAAGAAAGTTGATAGTGGCCCTTCGAAGACGACTTGTCGGATTACAAAACAATTAACGCTGTTAGATAGAGCGGAAAAAGTGGCAATGCAAAAGTGCAAGTTACTTTAGAATTCGATCTCCTGAAAAACAATAAAACGATTTTTCTGAATTTCGGTTTTTCCGGATATCTCCTGAACTAAATGGGCATCTTTACCTCCATTTAACCGACTTCGTATCTCTTACGGTTTCCGAGATCCCTGTACTGGCCCTCCTTATCTTGGACACGTTGTATACGCCTCTTCTAAATTTATCGATCGCAGTGAAACCATGATAGACACGTTTACGACACTTCATGAGAATAAAGTTACACCCAAGAGAAAATGTCTGGTGGCGTATCTCACTTTTTCTAATTTTGTCAGTTACACTACGTGAGATAGGGGACGATATACTTAGTATGTGGGTGGGTATACTCCATAATTAATTTATTTAAGAATACATATTTGTAGCGACAAAGTATGAATACAAGATTCTTAAAATTCATTTATTAGATAAAATTATTTATACACAGATTTTATTTTTTAAGTTATTAATTAATTAGTTAAAGGGGATTGCCTAAATAGGAAATATAATCATCATGAACATTTAGTTATCTTTTACCCAATGCCTTTACTAAACTAATGAGAAAAATATATGTTATAATTTGGCAATAAAATAGCATTGCAAGTATACCTATTAAATTCTTAAGTTTCTCTTAAAACCAGGCTTCTGTAACTGAAATGTTGGCTTTTCCCTACAATTTAAAATTACAACCATATAAAGGGTGTGTGCAAAAATTTTTATGTAATGGAAGGAATATATAGATTCACGATCACTTCCATGTGCATCTGTAAAATTACTACTAGAATACTATTAGTATTCCATAGGTCATTTTGTAAAGAAATACTTAATTATTTTAGCTAGAAAAATTATTTGACCGACCCACCAGTGGCGTCCCTGCAAACATGTCCTATGATATTTTTTACGAAAAAGTAGTAAGTATGCCACCGACATATTTTTCATATGTATATTTTTTCTGATTAGTCTGGTCAATTCTACACGAAAACGACCTGTTGTGTTTTTCTAGTCACAACTTACAAAACAAAAATTAAAGTTAAATTAAATTAATGTTGATATATAATGAGTTTCAATTGCTTGTTTTAATCAAGAACGGTGTGCCTCTGATGAGAATAACGCAAGAGACTGTTTCCATGTAGAATTTACCAGGCTATCCGAAAAAATATCCGCTTGGAAAAATGTCAGTGGCGTGCGTACAGGTCTCGTTTGCAGGGACGCCACTGGTGGATCGATAGAATAACGTTTCTAACTAAAATACAGGGTGTTACGGAAATGGCGTATTATATTTAAATGGGTGACTCCTTGGGTGTCCTAGAGAAGCGCTACATATAGTTTTTTTCAAATCGATCGTTTTAAAAGTGGGGTCCAGCCCCATAAACCCACACCTCATCCGGCGTTTGTTCGTCATGTCACCCAGTAGTTGCAATGTTGCCAAACTGTGTAAAAATGTAAAACTTTAGTTCCTTATAAAAATAAATATTTAGCTTACTTAGAAAATCCACGCTGACAGGAATAAGAAATCCTGATATTTTCAGTTCTTTTTTCTATGGGAAAAGCTTTATGCTCATCACGTGCCCTGATGATAGTGTGGAACTGCATAATAAGCTTATACCCACTAAACCCCATTCCGCCTATTCTTTCCAATCGCTCGGAACATAACCGGCATATCGTCGAGAGAAAGAAACACACAGACACCCACGAGTTTCAAATTAGTGTTTTGAAGATATGCACCTATTATCAGATTACATGAAAGCACTAAACACTAACGCATAATTACAGTTTACAATAACACTATCGCACACATAGAACAACAGCACTTAATTATTTCGCAATAGAAATAATAAAAACGCTAATTTCTATGGGCTATTAACCCTTTACTAAACGTAAAATGAAACTAATATGTGGACATAGGAACTACCCTTTGAAATAAATGGTCGAGTTCAAGGTGCTTTCTTTCTCCGAAAACTGCTAGCGCGGTTGCCATTTTCGAGACTATAATTATACAGGAACGTAATATTATAGAAGGAAATTCCGCAATTTATGAATCTAATCTTGTAAAACATCGAAAGTGGCAACGCTGTATTTTTACCGATGAGCTTAATATAATAAACCCTAACAAGCAACGTCAAGACACGAACAGGCTCAAAGGTGTTATTTAGATGTCAAATAAATGTGTGGAAAAATTATATTATTGACGAAATCTTATACAATAAGGGCGTATTTTTATCTACACAGTAGCACTTTAAAATACTAATTCAGATTGAATGGTACTTAGATGTGTTCATGAGATCCGTGATGACTAATGTGAATTTATGTGACTTTGTTTTGGTGTTTTGTGACGGTTTTTGTTCGGGTTACTTGGTGTTTTTTATAAATTAAGTTTATAAGGCCGAAAAGGTAAATAAATTTGCATTTTTTTCTTCTAAAGGGTAAAGTGGCATTTCGGTTGTTCAGATCCGACGGGTGTCGTTCGAATTAAACAAGTGAGATCATACTTGACCATCATAAACTCCGCGGCGGTTTGTTCGAGTCAGTTCAAGTTTATAAATCGGAGATTGTTTCCCAGTGAACCCTGAACTGAACGTAAAAGTTTATAATAATGTACCCTGAAAAATAAACAACTTGGAATCTGTCAAACGGTTAGACTTTCTAAAGAGTTTACCCTGAAAATATGACAACACTGTTCAAGATTCATTGACGTTTTTCGCCATATGTTGCTTTGTTTACCTTCCTGGCAGGGGCACCACGTGGTCATTTTTGGTTTGACATAAGGTCATGTACAGGGCAGGGCATATTAAATTAAAGCGCCATTTTTGGATATTTTTCTTCAATTTGTTTTCATCTCAGGAATTGCCGGTTTAAATATAATACGTCATTTCCATAACACCCTGTAAGTATATCCCTATCAACACATACCAAAATTAAAAATAATATTAAGAATAGGTAAGTGCATAGTATAAAATTAAAATTTCAACATTACCCTACAAGAAAAAATAAAACTTCACTACAAGAGTCATACTGAAATATTAACATGTCAGTAAGGAACACCCTGTATACATATAGGTATATCTCCAATCTATTGTTTAAGACTCTTCTTCCGAGCAAAATATTAATTTCTGGTAGGTAAAATCATGAAGCCAAATGAAAATTTGACAATTACAAAAATTTTAAAATAAAATAAAACGGTGTCCTCGGAAATATACCGCTAAAACGTTACAGCCTTGTCAAAATCCAACAAATGTAATTTTTTGAGATGGCAATTTCTCAAAAACAATAGTTTATTCGTTCATATAGGCTTGATTCTTTGGTACACACTGTACGCTACAAGTAAATAGATGATAGAAAGTTAAGATGACTATGTAACCCGACTTTTGAGAGGAACTGAAATATTAGCTTAATTTACTTTCAGTGCTATTTGTTTATTTGTAACAATTCTACATCTGAGCCAGTGACGTAGAGTAAAGCAAATTAGCGCTCGGCTCTACTCGAACCTGGGGACTCCCTGCGGTCCTCCTAGAGGATAGAAGATAGAACCAAATAATGTTATGGTTTAATCGAATTCTCCTTTAAGCGAAATATTGGCAAAGTTGATGGTAGAGGTACATATTTAACTAATTCTTTGTTATTGTATGATGCTTAAATTAGAGATTTGTTGAATATGTTTATAATTATTTTACTATTCTTCGACAGAGTTTGGTAATTTTCTCTTCTATAACTTTACGAATCCTGTTTGAAATTAGAGAAAAATGAAGAATATTTGGCTAAAACTGGATTTTAATCGTCAACGGAAAAGGTTCATTCGAGGGTTCATTGTAATATTAATTATTTGAGATCGGCTTGGTTTAGGCTATAAAAGACTATTTACTCTTGTACAAATTTTGCTTGATTTTGATTCAGTGGCTATAAATCACAGATAATTTTTTTTAATGTCTGTATTTAAGAATATAGTTCCTTCTCTATAGTCTCGTCCACTGGCGTTCACTTTAATTTAATTTTTGCAGTTAAAATTATCAATTTAAAACGATTTTGAATTAAAAACTACATATCTACTTAACTCATTTTACTACTGTGTCTATCTATGTACCAGTTTCGACACTTTCTGGAGGCATTAGCAGTTATTATCAAACATAGAATGTTGCGGTTTTCACTTTACTGTCCCATTTTTGTAGATTAAAAACACTGTGACAAATTTGACACATAATATTTCATTAAAAAGTGGAACACACAAGTGAAATAACTCTAATACCCCCAGAAAGTGTTGAAAATGGGACGCTCTGCAGGAAGTCCATCTTATCTCTTAATTCTTGCGAGCAAGCGAACTTTTGTCAAATTGCTTGATTACAATACCTTTCCAATTTTTTATCTTAACCACAAAATCAAGCAAACTTTCTTACATAATATAATATATGCAGTTACAGGTAGAATTTACGTAGCATATGGGGGAAAATGTTTTGTTTCAACCTAAAAACCGATGTTTTGTCGTCTTTTGGGGTTTGGCGGAAAATAACAAAATATAGTAATATAGCAGAAATGACCTAATTTCGTTTGCGGTCCGGTTAGCTTGTTGGTTAAGGTAACGTTAACTGCTAAGGGTGTGCCAATTATCTAGACTTAAACTCTCTGTTAAGTCAAGGATCTTAAAACAAGACATCCTTCTTGTTTGAAGATCTAACGGCTTTAGTTCATAGTCATTGAAGAGTAAACAATTCATATTCTTAGGTATTTTACACTAAAAATTGCCTATTGAAAAATGACAAATTTTTAAGTTGACAAAAATACGTATTTGTTATTTTTTATTCAATTGTTTTTAAAAGTTGTGAACGTCTTATATTTTATTTCTATAAAAAAATTTTTTATTTCCTTCCAAACCCCCAAAGACCAACGCCACTGTTTAATGGCTTTTGGGATTCCCGATAATGCAGAAACGATTGCCAACATCGATTTTTGTTGAAATTTAACAATGACATATCTTTCAATATGCTGCGTATTCAGCCCTAAGTTAAAAAAAAAACAATAAAGTTTAAAATTTTAAGCAATATTTG
Organism: Barypeithes pellucidus; assembly: GCA_963991005.1. NCBI lineage: Eukaryota > Metazoa > Arthropoda > Insecta > Coleoptera > Curculionidae > Barypeithes > Barypeithes pellucidus. The sequence continues at coordinate 15,306,072 of OZ022558.1, forward strand.
TATAAACTATATATAATTTTCTATAGATTTCTTTCTATTGTATAAGGATATAAAGAATTGTTTAGAATTGTATAACAGGAAGCAAAAAAAACATGGCATTAGAATTATCAATATCACACTTTGTAAAATATAAAACCTAAAAAAACTAATTTCATAAGATACCTGAATAGGTACTACATAGATATTATTCTACGTTTCTAGTTCTGGTTTCTTTAAAGCTTTGAATATATCCTTATTTCTCTTATAATGTTTATAAATTGTTGATAATGGTTTGGGATAAAGGTCGAAAACTCCAATATTTACCAAAAAACGTCCATATCTTGTGTCAATTACATTCTTTTGATTTATTTGGTCACTGAAAATATAAAATATTGTAAGATGTTCAAGGTGTAATGTAAACAGGAAAATTGAACAGTGTCGCCATTAAAGGTGGAACATGGGAAAAAATAGTTATTTACATTACAAGCTGCGAAAGTTTACTTTTTGGTGCGAGGTGTGTTTAAATAGGCGAGGCGAAGCGTAGCGAAGCCGAGGCTATTTAAAAAACTCCGAGCACCTGAAAGGGCTTTTGCAGCGTGTAATGTATTAAACTTTTTCTACTACTGTTCTTTGATCAATTATATTATTAAGTAATGAACTTTGATTTTATTCAAATTATAATATCATGACAACATAATCCATGACAACTAGTTATTTGAGTATTTCGATTGTCGAAAATGTTGTTTCAAGACCAAAACGAAGCTATACAGAAGGCGGCCGAGTTGGCATGTGCCTTACTCTTACCCGTAAAGTCGAAAGCTAGGTACTGTCAAACGTACAACCTGTTTCTAGAATGGTTCGTGGAGAAAAACCTTTCACAAATTGACGAAAATGTAATGCTAGCGTACTTCCAAGAGAAATCTGAAGCCCTATCACCTCCGTCCTTATGGTCACAATATTCCATGCTTAAATTGACTATTTCTGTGAACAAAAATATAGAAATTTCGCAGTTTAAGAAACTTATTATTGCATTTATTAAACGAAAAAATGATGGTTACGAAGCTAAAAAATCTAAAATTTTCACAAAAGAAGAAATAATAAAGTTTTTACTTGACGCTCCTAATCATAGCTATTTATCTATGAAAGTGATAGCAGTAATGGGGATAGCTGGAGCATGCCGGACAGATGAGATCTATAAAATGAAATTGAACGACATCGAAATCAAGGATGATGTAGCTATTGTTAAAATCCTCCAGAGCAAAAACAAGGTTCAAAGAAGTTTTGTGATAGCTGATGATGGAGGTCCAGTTTCTTTTATGAGGTTACTTCAAGATTATATTAAACTTAGGCCAAATAATGCACAAGACGAACGCTTGTTATATCGCTATGAACGAGGTAGGTGTGTGAATCAGGGGATTGGAAAACACACTATTTCAAATGTTCCCAAAGAAATTGCCAAATTTTTGAAACTTCAAGATATAAATAAATACACTGGTCACTCGTTTAGAAGAACATCAACTACCTTTCTTGCAAATGCTCCAGGTATCGATATTTTGGATTTAAAAAGACATGGCGGTTGTAGATCTTCGTCCGTTGCGGAGGGATATATTGATGATTCGTATACAAATAAAATCGAAATTTCCAAAAAGATCTTAAATCGATCTCCTACTTTTATTCCATCTAACGACGCGAGAGTGACAAATAGTTGTATGGTCCAAGTCCAGGATAATAACGAGTCTCTAATAAGAAGCGGCGAAGGTATTGAATTGAATAATATTCCATCAATTAATATTTCTAACTGTTCAAATTTCACTATTAACCTTAATGACAATAAATAAAAATTAGTGTTATTTAAGTTTTATATTATTGTTATTATACCACTTGTTTTTTCAATAAATATAAACTTTTTATTATTAAGTAAGATTATTTTTTAATTCACTTGAATAAATACAATAAAAAATTTTATTCTTGTTTTTTGTCCTGGCACCGAAAGTATTACTTTCGTAGCTAGCAACCTACTTTCGTAGCTAGCAACGGATAATATTCAGGTAACTGTAACATTTACTTTCGTTTTCTTTCGTGTTGCTACGGCCCGAAAGTTGATTTATTTATACAGTAGTAGAAAAATGTATTTTTCGATCTGAATAAAATTTAAATCTACCATAAGTTTTCGCTTCATTAAAGACTAAAAATTACATAATTAAATGGGACCATGCCTGTCAAATTTGACATTTTCTATCTATGTTTGGCCAATATCCATTTTCTTTGAAAACGGAAGTCGACCCTACCACGATAAATATATATATACAATATCCCAAATGTTTTCCTTTTTTCAATACGGTATAACTCCGGCTATGAAAAAGTTATTCATTTGAAATATATTTTATTTTACAACTAGAAAAAAGGAAAATTATTTATGGAAAATAACATTATCAAGATACACAGACTACTTTACTTCTTCATACATAATTAAAACAATAAAAGGCCTAAAACTAATAAAGGTATGAGGAGTTTGCTCCACAAATGACAACATTTTAAACTGCGCTTTAGTTTTTTGAGGAAAATTAACTTTTTGGTATAAAGAATGAGTAATTATTGAGTATTGTATAAATACAGTGAAACCTCTCATAACGGACACCTCTAATAAGCGAACATTTTTTCATAGTCCGGAACTAGGTATATGAAATTCCATGAATATCAACCTCTCTTGGGCAGACTCTCCTTTGGGCGGACGCACGCAGGCCGTTTTCATACAAAGAGTGCGAAATCCCTCCTTTAAACGCACAAAAAAAATTTTTAAAGTATTTGAGAGGTGAAAAAGTACGGTGCAGAAACTCTTTGAAGACAGACCGACAACCAATCGCGTATGCGTGGCAGTGCGAAAGGACCTCGCCGAATGAAAGTATGTGTGATTCCCCGACAGCAGTCCGCCGTTTATTTGTAAGTTGTAAAGGTAAAATCTTAAACAAGACACAAAAATGTCCCGTTTTGAGTCTGCAAGAGAATATTGATGTTGTGGAAGTTAGCAATTTGATAACACTGATTTGGGCGAGTTCATTAACATTCATAGCAATGTGCTATTAGAATATGATAGTGACCCCATGCCTACCGATTATGTAGTCCAAACTGAAACCACATCACTATCTGACGACTCTGATGAAGAAATTGAATGCAGTAATCAAACAAATGTCACCAATTATAAACAAGCCATTAGTATTTTTTTAGTACTACATCCTAACTAAAACTAGTGTATTTTTGTTATGTTATATTTATTTGTACATACATATACATAGTAATAATTTTGCATTTACATATTACCTAATAACAAATTTCCCATGGGCGGACACCTCTATTAGGCGGACACTTTTAGACGGTCCAATAGGTGTCCGCCTAAGAGAGGTTTCACTGTTAATAGATTTACGCCATCCTAATTTACGGGTCGCTTCCGTTTTCAATAAAATTATTGGCCAAAAATAGATATAAAACAAAAATTATCATAAGATTCAAATTTGGTATGTTGGCATAAAATTAAAATATAAACAAGTTTTCCAATTAATTCAATCAATAAATGTCATTTTTCAACAATTTGTGGGGAAAATATCAGATTTGGCAGTTAACAAAGCCATGGTCCCATTTAATTATGTAATTTTTGGCCTTTAATGAAGCAATACTTATGGTAAATTTAAATTTTACCTAAATCGAATAATACATTTTTTCCATATGGTTCCAACTTTAATGGTGACGCTGTAGAAAAGACTTATCAATATAAATAAATAATAACTTACCAAGAACTGTCCTTAAGTTTTCTAAAGGTTATTAAAAGAGAACAATCTTTTGCTATTGCCGATACCAAATATGGAGCAAAATGAAGTTCATTCTCATATTTTCTGGAAGCCCCAATTATACTACATTTAACACAATCATTTTTATTACTATCTACCATTTTGAAGAGCCTTTCTACAAAGCTCCAGTCATCCCAGGTGCCGCTTTTTGATAATTTCTTATAAGTACTATGGCTACCTTCTTGATCCAACATTTGGACTGATAAAATTTTTTGTAGCACTGAGCTTTGTTGTAAATGATGTAACATTACAGTTCTTTTATTATTAGAATTACTGGTGCAATCACATGTCTGTAATCGGTTACACGAGACATCCTCGTCAGTTGATAAGTCAGTTGCAAGACATCTTTGTAAAAAATCGCATAACGCTTCGTTTAAACTGAAAGGAAAAAAAAACGACATCTGCATATCAGAAGTTCGAAATTTATATTTCGGTTTATTTTTCTTATACTCAAGTAAATAAAAATTCCTATACATTATGTGAAGACTTTAAATTTCCGGATAGTCAAGTCTATACTCTATTCATTTTACCCATTCAGGAGAATAAACAAACAGCGCGTGATAGCCACGTACTCGATACATAAACTTATTGCTATTGGTCAATCGGCCGATAAAATTTCCGATGCCGGCGAGATGCCTTTCTGTAGGGTCCAGTGTAGGCTATTATTTCAGGTTTATTCATGCGTGGTTAAAGATTGTACTGTTGTTATATTGTTCTTAATGCTGTCCACGTGCTCGTCGCGTGTAACAAACCATATAGAACATATTTTCAAATTATTTTCATTAGTGATGAATTTTTTAAACTTTTTCAATATTATTTATTAAAAATATGTCACCAGAGTACATTAAACATTCCATTTCGAACTATTGACAGTAGAATTTACCGACCGTATCAGTACTATACAGGGAGTTATGAAAATGACGTATTATATTTAAACAATGAATCTTGAACAGTGTTGTCATATCTTCAGGGTAAACTCTTTAGAAAGTCTAACCGTTTGACAGATTCCAAGTTGTTTATTTTTCAGGGTACATTATTATACATTTTTACGTTCAGTTCAGTTCACTGGGAAACAATCTCTGATTTATTAACTTGAACTGACTCGAACAAACCGCCGCGGAGTTTATAATGGTCAGGTATGTTATCACTTGTTCAATTCGAACGACACCCGTCGGATCTGAACAACTGAAATGCCACTTTACCCTTTAGAAGAAAAGAATGCAAATTTATTTACCTTTTCGGCCTTATTTAAAACCAACTTAATTTATAAAAAAAACACCAGGTAACCCAAACAAAGCCGTCACAAAACACCAAAACAAAGTCACATAAATTCACATTAGTTATCGCGGATCTTATGAACACATCTAAGTACCATTCAATCTGAATTAGTATTTTAAAGTGCTACTGTGTAGAAAAAAATACGCCCTTATTGTATAAGATTTAATCTAAAAATGTTGAAACTAAATAACACCTTTGAGCCTGTTCTTGTCTTGACATCGTCTGTTTCGGTTTATTATATAGCTCATCGGTAAAAATACAGCATTGCCACTTTCGATGTTTTATAAGATTATATTCATAAATTGCGGAATTTCCTTCTATAATATTACTTTCTTGTATATTTTAGTCTCGGAAATGGCAACCGCGCTAGCAGTTTTCGGAGAAAGAAAGCACCTTGGACTCGACCATTTATTTCGAAGGGTAGTTCCTATGTCCACATAATTGTTTCATTTTATGTTTAGTAAAGGGTTATGGCCCATAGAAATTAGCGTTTATTATTTCTATTGCGAAATAATTAAGTGCTGTTGTTCTATGTGTGCGATAGTGTTATTGTAAAGTGTAATTATGCGTTAGTGTTTTGTGCTTTTGTGTAATCTGATAATAGGTGCATATCTTCAAATTTTGTGCGTTTCTTTAAGTAATTTAGTGCAATTTATTGTGTTTCACTATGTGTTTCTTTCTCTCGACAATATGCCGGTTATGTTCCGAGCGATTGGAAAGAATAGGCCGAATGGGGTTTAGTGGGTATAAGCTTATTATGCAGTTCCACACTATCAGGGCACGTGATGAGCATAAAGGTTTTCCCATGGAAAAAGAACTGAAAATGTCTGGATTTCTTACTCCTGTCAGCGTGGATTTAATTTCTAAGTAAGCTAAATATTTATTTTTATAAGAAACTAAAGTTTTACATTTTTTACACAATTTGGCAACATTGCACGTAACGCCTGTTTTCTGATATGCCACTACAGGGTGACATGACGAACAAAGCCGAACTAACGCCGGATGAGGTCTGGGTTTATGGGGCTGGACCCCACTTTTAAAATGGTAGATTTGAAAAAAAAATATGTAGCACCCAAGGAGTCACCCATTTAATTAATATAATACGTCATTTCCATAACACCCTGTAGTTTTCTTCTTGTGAAAGGAAACAAGGGTTATTGGTTAATCGTAGATATAAATGTCATGTAACTCATATAATTCTATCATTTCTATTTCTATTAGATAGAAAGTTAATTCAGTGAAACTTACATTTCATTTGAATCCTCAGACTCAAAAATGTCCTTTAATATGTCGGGGTTTTTATGTTTTTCATCATAACACAATATTCCATTTTTAAAAATTCTAAAATTGTTTTGAGGGACTTCCATTAGGTTTTTTAATGCACTTTTCATTTTCACTTGATCCCTAAAACACATAGTCAACTGTCATTAAACAATATAAATGCACATTAGTAAACTAAAAATTTTAATTCTATTATATTATTCCGGTACTTACCCATAAAATAAATCTTCGGGACAATATTTTGTTCGACTTTTTATCTGTTTTTTCTCCAGCTGAAAACAAAACTCTTAATCAAAACGATGTGGCAGGTACAGTTGTTTTTAAAATCGTATTGTAGATCTGTTTATTTTAATCTGAGCAAGGTGTTTTCCATGATAATAAATTATTGTATCTGCTGCATTTCCGAATGAACATATGCAGTTGCATTTCTAATTAAAAAATATTCTTAAATATTACCAAATCTTTTCAAATTAATTTATGTCTCGCCCTTATTGGGTCTCATTCCCTGGAGCATATTCTTACGTTATTTTTGTATAAATAACTGGTGACCTTGCCCTAATAAATGAATAGTAAAATATTTATCTAAATGGCGATTTCATTCCTGAATCTGAATAATCACTTCAATAATTGCAATGCATAAGATGCTCAACAAAACTAATAGACACAGTACTCTCAAATTAACCAAAACAAATATTTTGTATTGAAAGCTACACATAGATTCAAAAGTTTTGCATCACTCTCGATTCTCGAATAAGTAATTACGTCGTCGCGAAAATAGACTAAATATTAGTTCATTGATAAGTTTAAAATAAAAATCAACGAGTTTTAAATTTTTTTTGTTTTACCACAACATTTTAAACCTTCCAAAAAAAAAACTTAACAAAGGAAAATTTATTTATATTGTATAATTTGTGAAATTTAAAAAAATATAGCTTCTAAGTGTATTTCCTCCTCTGGCCTCAATGCATGCTTGGACGACGCCGCATGCTGTGTGTAAGGTTAGTAATCCGTTCTTGTGGAATACCCTGCCATTCCTCGGTAGCAGCGACGACAAGCTCCTGGAGAGTTCTAGGGGGATTTCTTCTAACGCAAACTGCCCTAGAGAGCATATCCCAAGCATGTTCTATCGGGTTCATGTCAGGGGACAAAGCAGGCCACTCCAAGCAATTGATTCCCTCACTTACTAGGTATTCATCTGCAGCTCTAGTACGATGGGGCCGGGCATTGTCGTTCATAAACACAAAATTGTTACCAACAGCCCCTCTCCGCGTCCTAACATAAGGATGTAGAATATCCCTAATATACCCATCGCCAGTCTTTGTGCCTTGAACGTGGACTAATTCAGTACGTCCGTTAGACATAATACCTGCCCAAAACATGGCGTTTCCTCCCGCGAACGGAGGCAAGGGGTGAGCATGGGCAAGTTGAGCGGCTGTTGTTGGCTCTCTCCGAAGACGAATCCGGCGACTATCGTTTACCAGACAAATCCTGGTCTCGTCGGAAAATAGGACAGAATTCCAAAATTCTTCGGGTAAGCGAACGTGCGTTTCAGTCCACTGCAGTCGACGAACTCGGTGGTCATATTGTAGTTGGGGAACTCTTACTGGCCGCCGACATCTTAAACCGGATTCAAGAATGCGTCTTCTTAGTGTAGACACGGATACGCGAACTCCAATTGCATGCGTAACATCTCTCTGAAGTTGTGGGACTGGCATAGTACAATTTCTCCGAATTGTTAACGTAATATAGCGGTCCTGTGGTTCGTTAGTAACACGCCTTCTACCACTTAGTGGCCTGTCTTGCAAGATCAATTTCAGATATTGCTCGGCGATTCATTTTTGCAAAAATTTAACTGGCCAGCGCCAACAAAATACAACACTGAAAATGTTAAACAAATGTCTTGATAATATTTTTTTGTAACAAAAAATGGTATAGTTTTAATTGATAAACATAAATAAACATTTTAAAAAAAAATTCATTCCTGAAATTATCTTAACATGCCGAAATCAGAGTGATGCAAAACTTTTGGATCTATGTGTACTTTAAAATGGAGTTATTATTAACACAACTTCTAAATAACTAATTAGGTACATTGAAATAAAGCCACAAACTTACTTTTAAAAACTGATGCATACAAAAAAAACACTGTGGGTAAATCTGTTCCTTGGGAGGTCTCCACCCTTGTTTGGGTTTAATTTCCACTGAAAAGGTGTTCTGGCCCAGCTGTAAATTATCAAATTCAAATGGTAAAAATGCATGGTCGTCAAAAAGTGCTGCTCTGCCATACTGCAAGGTTTTGTGTTGGCGAAATTCTAGAACACAATTAAAGAGATAACAATAATTGTAAGCTTTGATGGCTTTGTCTAAAATAGAAATATATACATACATCATTGTCCTTATTATGTAATGGTAATGAAGGACTTAATAAAAATAATGCGAAAATTGGAATAATTATAGAGGCTAAGGGCAAAAAGACAATAAACCTTAGAAGTTTAAAAAAATCCAGCGGTGTAGAAAGTTGTGTAATTTTATCAGAAAACTTTTAGATTTTAATGTCGTAATATGAAATTAAAAATATTATTGGCTTACAGTGGTGCGCAAACCGCGGGTCGCCAAATTCAAAGAAATTCACGCCCACTGTCTATCCAGGGGTCGTGACAAAATTTTACACAAAATAAGGGGTCGCAAATGAAAAAAGTTTGCGCACCACTGGGTTAGAGGACCAGCGTATAGTAACATTTTATATACAAGTACATACTCATAGCATAAGTAGGTATCTGGTTTGCGATTCTTGTGTGCTTACCTACCTGGCCTTATTTTGCTAAGCTCCTCTTTAAATATCTGTACTTGTTTCCTTGTTAAAATAACTTGCTCCGCTTCAGATGTATATTGATTCCCAAGAAGCGGTCTCATAATTTTTGAATAGAAATAAATATCTCTCAGCTCTTCTTGAAATCCTTTTCCATAGTACCAGTAAAAAAAGTCGCTTATTAACACCAGTATCCAACCAAAGATTGATGTTGGTTTTTCAGTTTTCCTTATTCTTAAGATCTTTCTGGATTTGGGCAAAGATATAACTACATTACAGTTTCCTTCTCCTCGATATGACCAATCTTTTGGCATGGTAAACATTTGCACTGGTACTTCATTGCCAATCATTGCAAGTCCTCTCAACCACTACAAAATCATTGTATTTAAATTAATTATTATTCCTTCAAAAATAGTAGTGCCAAATGGCGGGATACCGATATTGTTTTATGAATATTTAATTTTTGCTTAAACTTACCGCAATCAAATAGTTTTGGAAATATTCCAGAGATATTTTGAAATTTAATGAAATTACTCATATTTAAATTTAAACACCTTCCACATCTTAAAAACCCACTTACTCCAGACTTTTTCTTTATTTATTTGCCCTTGCCTTGCCTTGGACTGTCTTTGGACATTAAAAAAGGCAGTGGGGGTCAGTGACCTTGCTAAGAGGTACGTCGTTCTTCTTTTTGATGTGGTTCTCGAAGGCGCTAAGCCAAGCAGAAATACGCCAGAGTAGATCAGGTATATTAAATATTACAGACCTATATTTGTCATAGACGAATTAATTATAGTATATATTTCTTCATACTACTACAGAAAACACGTAACTATGATACTACTGATAAGTCAATCAAGAATGTTGAGGAAAATTTCATACAAGATGCGTTCATTTCTTAATATATCGATATCGCGCCTAATTTTCCTTTGTGTATACCATATTGGTAGTTGATCACAAAAAGAAGACGAGACGTGTGACTAGCCTAAAATTGTGTAGAAATTTTGTTTAAAAAAAATGTTGAGAAATATTTCTTCTAAGCTGAAAAATGCATTTCCAAAAAATTACTCGACAGTAACCGGAACAGCCTCGACTTCGAACGAACATGAGGCTTTCGAGCCACGGCAACTTATATTTCCCCCGAAATATCAGAAGCCTAGGCAAGTATGGCTAGAAAGTTTGGATACCATAGACGAAAGAAAGTTGGGATTACTAGAACTGCATCCTGATATTTTTGCTGCAAACCCAAGAATAGATTTAATCCATCAAAATGTAATATGGCAGCAATTGTATAGGTTTGTTAGTTATTCACATACAAAGTCTCGATTTGAAGTAAGAGGTGGCGGAAGGAAGCCATGGCCACAAAAGGGCCTTGGTAGGGCCAGGCATGGGTCTATTAGGTCTCCCCTTTTTAAAGGAGGTGGTGTTATTCATGGGCCCAAGTCACCTACACCACATTTTTATATGTTACCTTTTTACAAAAGAGTATTGGGCTTAACATCGGCGTTATCCATTAAAGTAGCACAAGATGATTTACATGTAGTGGATAGTTTGGAAATCCCTTCTGAAGAAAGTAATTATATAGAAGAATTGATGAAAAGTAGGATATGGGGACCTTCTGTTTTATTTGTCGACAGGTAATTTTTGATTTAACTATATCAATTAGATGTGACAATCATTGCTGTTTAGTTACTGTGGAGTTCTCAGTGTTTTTATCATACAATAACAAAAATAGTACTTATCAACTGTTTTCCCATTCTGATTGTCACCAACTGGTTTGATACCCTTTTTAGGAACATGCCTATATTGCTTTCGCTCTAATCTTTTGTAGTACTGACATAATGCCACGAAACATCACAGCAGCTACTGACTTGATAAAACATGTGAATTTAATGCCAGTGTATGGATTAAATGTCTACTCAATGATGAAGCATGACACATTGGTCCTCACAAGATCAGCTGTAGATATAATTGAAGAGAAGTTACTTACCCACTTACATAGAAATGACACTAAAGGTATTATGGATAAATTTAAAGTAAATCAAGTGTAATAAGTTATTAAATAAAATAATATTTTTAAGCTAGGTGGATTTTTTTTGTTTCTCCTAAAATAGTGTAGTCGGGAGTTTAGTATTCAAAGTATGGAATACTGACTGTTTAACCCTTTCACCGCGCGGTGCTGGAACAAAGCGGTACGGCAGATTCGCTATATTTTCATCAGTTGCGAATATATTTGTCAAGAGCAGCTTGATCCAATTTAGCTTGTGTCAAAGTTATTTTTTTTTTTTTATTTCTTTGAATAAAACACACAGTCCAAATGTATTTTTTTATTTTCAAAGTTATAACCAAGTTACATAAAATGCAAAAAAAGTCTGATAAAAACATAAAAGATAATTTCTAGAAAAACTCAAAATGTTACCAGGTATATACAAATAGCAACTCGAAAGTGCTTTTTAGTATGATATAACTGAAAACACGGAATTATACAGTGGAACACGTGGACAACTATGCCAACGTGCTTATCCGTTAAGAGCAGTGTGATCCTATTTTTACAAGCAATGCGAATATACTCGTCTAGAGCAGTCTACGGCATAACAAATATATTCGTCCAGAGCAGTGAAAGGTATTCATACATGATTTTTTGATAATTTTCTGGATTTTCGCCAATCTTCTGTTACTTCAAATTTAATATCTCTCGTTGTACTAGTCGTATCGTAAATATTTTCGATCGCAAGTCACCCAGGGCAGCAGGGGAGTAGAAGGTGGCAGAACTACGCTCTCGAAGGACGGAAAAAATGGAAATATTAATGATTTACACTGCACCGAGCTCGATTGTAGACGGCTAGACCCGTCGCGCTCTGTGTGATTAGACAAGTCCGGTAAATAAACAAATAAATATATTTTTGAGATCAGTCATCGGAGCATGTTTGGTTCCTTCAAAAATTAGCTCATGTACTAAGAAACTTTATAAAAGTGTCAAACATGGAAACCTTGTAGAGTAGAATTTCTGAAAACAATCTTCTAGGTCGTGTATTAAATTTATTAGGAAGGGAAAATAAAACATTTTAAATCGTATTGATAAAATGTACACATTTATTCAGAGATGAACAAAAGTAGGTAAAAGTATAGTATATACAAAAATAAATGAATGAAGACTTATAGTAACAATAAATACATTTTTTTTTAATGTGGGATTTTACAACGAAGAACACAAACGTTTCCTTTTAGTCTTGTCTTCCAAATTCAGAAAAAACTTTAAAGGCCTCAATATTAGTATATGTTACCCCAATTATTACAAAGTATGTTTATACAGTAGCTATATTAACACTGGTATAAATTAAAGTAGATAAAAATAATTAAAATATGGTAGATAGTAATATTTGCTAACATGGCCTGGCCTTTGATATGATTATTGTTGGTTTTCCCTGCTCAACAACACGTGGTACTTATACAAAAACATCTATAAATCTAGAGTATAAAAAAAACACGCTAAAGAAACAACAGAAAAGATGTTATGAAGTAAAATGTATTCTGTTTCAAGGATTACTCCTAGGAAATAGCAAACCAGGCCGCAACACAAATAATACACTAATACTGGGGCTTTTAAATGTATCAATAACTTTTTTTATGACTGCATTCCATTTCTTCCAACTTAGTATATCTCGTGAGTAAATTCACGAAAGAAATCCTATATCCCATCTACAGATAAAGAAAGTCTTCAAATATATTTACAGTCGGAACAGACTTCCATCATCTGTAGCGAAATGTTTAAATAAAAAATAAGTTAGTGTAAAATTTACATAGTGTATACATTTTTAAGGCAATACCTGTAACAAGTCTTTAACTACAATGTTAATACTTATAATATAATGCCATTGGGTTTGAAGCAGTGTCGCCGAATCTGGTTTTTAGGCTCCGACTTGCCCACATATTTGGGTTTAACCCAAGGTTAATCTATCAAGTTATAAATATGGTTTTACTCCTTGTATAAGAGTGGTCTTGTCTATATTTTGAACTATACAGAGTTATTATAATGGTAAAGAAACAAATAAGTAAATTAGCTACACCTTTTTCCCCACAAATATCCCACCTGTAGTATGAATGAACTGCTTTTTGAACATAACTACTTTATTTTGATTTTTAAAAAGTTTGAATTTTCACATACCCAAAAAGATTAAATATTGTAATAGTACTTTGCTTGTACTGTATTTTGGTTCAAAACGAGAAAGATACCCTCATACTTTGATGTTAATCTCACATAGATTTTAACGAGGTAAACATTATCTCTTGATTACCTATCCCACTTTCAATTTTGATATGAAGCCCAATCATATCATTTTTTGTTTTTAACAATAATTGACTGTGATCTTAGTTCATATCAAAATTAAATGGTGTTCATAAAAATTCCTATTCACCCTTAGTGTATTGATATATTAAATTGAATCACAGTTAACCATTCTGTTTTTTTGGCCTATTTTTTTTCGAATCTCGTCTTTTCTGACCACCGGGCTAACTTCACCTTGATACTTCGTGCTTGTAACAAGTTCTTCGGTTTCTACAAATTTAAGCGCTGGCATCCACCATTGGCGTAAATTTGTGTCTACTGTCATATGGCATCTGAAACAATGAAAAAGTTGTTAAAAAATTTGTATATGATAATAAAAATTCTTATAGGAAAATTCATGTTGTCTATATTTAACCAACTGCTACAAAATCAGTTTATTTGTAGTAGGTACTCAATTCTTCTGTATGCCGAGTCTTACAAAGAATAGTAGAACAAAGTATCAAGTTCAGTGTTGTACTGAAGGATTGAAAAGTCAAAATTAAATCGTTATTAACATTTAGTCGCTATTTATTAAATATTTTTTAGCGAATATTTCCGAATGTTTGATTTAGTGATAAGGATATATTGATTATCAGTTCATTAAACTTTTTCATCTCGACATGCTAAATAAAGATAAAAACAAATATCTGTTCTCTCTTGCCGACGAGTTTTTAAAGCAATTACGTTGCCGTAAGTTTAATTTATTTCTAAAAATAGTATGAAAGTGAAAATAGTTTGCTTTACTTTCATTTTTAAATTTGTTAATTAGCTTTCTTATATAATCTTTTCACTCTTCTATAATGTTAAAAATAGAGTAAATAAACATTTTGATTTCGCGAAATTAAGGGAACGCATGAACCCACCATTTTTTTAAGTTTGATTTTTATCATTTTAAAGAATACCCATATATACACCGTGTCCGAGATAAGGAGGACCAATACAGGGATCTCGGAAACCATAAGAGATACGAAGTCGGTTAGATGGAGCTAAAGTTGCGCATTTACGCGCCTAATAATATGCCGTTTAGAAAGTTTTAAAATTCCGAGTAGATCCGGAATAAACCGAAATTCTGAAAAATCGTTTTATTTTTTCCTGGGTTTTCCGAGATCGATTTCTATAAAGTAAATTGCACTTTTACATTGCCACTTTTTCCGCTCTATATAACAGCGTTAATTGTTTTGTAATCCGACGAGTCGTCTTCGAAGGGCCATTATCAACTTTATTTTTTTAAATACGGTCCTGTTTTCCTGATATTGGAATTTGAGAGCTTTTTTTTCTTCCGAAGGCAAGGATTTATGACACATTGTGGTTTAATGACGTTTCGAGGGTTTCTTGAACAACATCAGGATATTTTGGGATACGGTCTATTTTATAAATAATATCTCATAAGTAAGCTCTAAATTTTTACTTATGTTGGACTAGTTCAATAAATGACAAATAATTTAATAATAAACCATAAATAACTGAACAAAATACAGAAACATTATTATAAATAGTATAAAAGCGCCGTCAATCAGAATAAGTTATATCAAGTTGATGTTTCCTACCTAATATTTAGAAAACCCCGAACCCAAAAAAGCGTCTTATTCTTTCAGTGTAGTAGTATCCAAATGATAAATTTACGTCGACTAGGTAGAGATACCTCTTTTTTCAGCAATAGTTTCAATTAGGAAATAAAGTATAATTACCTCATCTTCATCTCCGCTACTATCCTCCTCCTCCTCGCTTGTGTAAGGCGAATCCAAACCTTGTATCTTTAACGCTTGTCTTATACTTTCCGGAACAATAAGGCACAGTTGTAAGGCATTTCTTCCGCCGTACGTCGTGATATCGGCGATCACGCTTTTGCATTCCATAAGTAAAAATTTAACCATCTTCTCGTCGCGTCTTTGTACTGCGAAGTGGAGAGGGGTGTAACCTTCGAGACCTTCACGGGCATTGATGTCACCTCCGGAGGCGACGAGGTGTTTGAGTACTTCGAGATGGCCGTACATAGCTGCTGTGTGGAGACACGTTTGGCCTGAAACAAAAGTGAAATTGTTTAATTTCTGATGTACAAAGAACATGAATTTTCGGGCTAAAATGGAAGGTTGACATTTATAAATCGATCGGAATATATTACTGTGGTTC
The DNA here is from genome assembly GCA_963991005.1 of Barypeithes pellucidus. NCBI lineage: Eukaryota > Metazoa > Arthropoda > Insecta > Coleoptera > Curculionidae > Barypeithes > Barypeithes pellucidus. The sequence continues at coordinate 15,321,715 of OZ022558.1, forward strand.
CCCCAAAAGAGATACGATTACACTGAGCAGCAGGAAGGTCTGTAACTTTCGATCAATGCTGAATCAAAACGCAACCCAAGTAGCATTTTTAGACACATTATGGTACATGTATCGTAACTATCGTTTCTGTTTCCTATAAAAATTGGAAACTGTTGGCAACAAAAATGGAAATATTTTCGAAACGTATAGGTACATTTCAAATGGGACATTTACACGACGTGTTTGCAAGTGGTTGGTACTAGCTGTGACTTTCGCTGTTTCGATGCACAATCGAAAGTTTTTTCGAAATACAATATGAGACGATAATTTCGCCATGATGAATTCGTTATAAGTATATTTCCTATAAGTTATTTTATTTCATATACCTAGTTATTGCACATAAGAACCAAAAAATCATTGTCGCAGTAAATTTTATCGTGCAGTTTAGTAATTTGGCTTTATATTTTTAACGTGCCCTCGATTTATTTTCATTTACAGAAAAAAATATACTTTGTTAAAAAAATAAAAATTAAAATATTATCAAAATTTTATTTATTTCTTTTATAAATCGACTTAGCTAGGAAAATGGAACTTATCTAACAACTTTTGACTTTGCAAGTGATGCAGAAATTTCATTAAAACTCATTTTAACAAAATAAAAATTCATTTCCCAAAATGGCCGCTAGAAAGCAATAAAACAAAGATTGGGTATGGACAAAAAATATGATGTTGGCTCCAAGTGTTGCGTCAGCATTAGATATGTTCTGATGATTGACTTAAGTATCAAAATTAAGCCAATGTTCAAATTAAGATCAAAAATTCGTCTAATAGCAAATTATTTTATTGACAACATGATTTTTTCTTTTTGAAAACGTGTCCGTCCAGTAAACAAATACATATATAAAAATTATAACTGGCTTAATTGTTGGAATTTACAGAGTTATTTAAATAATATGATAATTAAAAAAAAATCGAATAAATCCTAAGAACCGACTTGTATACTACGTGACTTTTCTCCTTTTACGAAATCTGGGGGGGCTTGATTAGTTTTTAATTATAAAACTGGATATTCACGGCTTGGTCTTTTTAAGTTCAAAATATGTCTTATGTAATGTTTATGTGGTGATCCCCATTCAGACTAGACTACTCAGGGGGACTCCCCTGATTTCCATTAAGTAGGGATTCTAACAGTGTTTTGTGGGTTTGTTCGTATCTATAATGTATCAAAAGAGGATCTTATAGAATCTACTAGCTAACGGAAAACGTAGTAAATAAGGAAAGAGTATTTTGACTAACATATATTTTGCTTCTGGCCACTGGCAGGTCGACATTATTAATCTAATAAAAGGCACAAGAATTTGGCACGCTTCAAGAAACAAATTATATTACAACAGTTACTTCCGACTTTAAGAAATATATAAATACTAATACAATACGTACTGGACAAGGATAGCTTTAAAATACTTTTAAAATTATGTGTTCATAAACTCGTGATTCCGTGGGTGTGTTTGCACTCATCTCTTTCCATCTATTTCGGACCACATAAATTATACAGGATTCCAGGTCAAAAAAAAAAACGCCCGTACTGTTTACATCGGTAAACTGGAAAAATTTACACGTTTTTCCTACAGTTTCACGTATCTACTTTAGAAATGTAGGAATTATTATGGGATTTTGGCTTTTCGTTGAAAATTTGATCATTAGAAATTCCAGAAGAATGATCACAAGCAACGCTATAAGGTTCCTAAGAAAGACAATATGAATGAATGGAATTACAATCGACCAATAAAAACTAAAATAATGGAAAACGAGGTAGGTACGACAACTCATACAAATTTAATTACCAAAATAGTTAAGTAAAAGAAGCGTCATAGACGCAATATTCCTAGAACCTGAGATTTACCAAATGAACTATTTCCGGTCAAATATCACAAAACAAATATGTAAAACAATAAATCAAAAATGTGTAAATTCACTTATAGTTATAATAAAAAGTTGGCAACGTCGTTGAATACGTTAGCAGGAGTTAGCACATCTTGTGATGTCGGGATTTCCAAAATTCCACAACAATCGCGCAATGTTGCGGCTCGATTCTCCCGCCATGATGCCGTTTTCGGTAAAATCGGCGCGAAAACAATTCGTTGATCACTAATAAAATTTCCCGAAAGCGTTGCGGTGCATTTGAGTCTGTGGGTTGATGACATCAACTATGTGTCATTAAAATGCGGTATGATGATATACATATAACAAATATGCATCAACAAAAGTACTGACCTAAAATGGAACTAAAGTCTGTTCGTTTTATGAAGTCCGATATCGGATTAAATCATTAAAGTTTGTTAAACAGTAAGACGGTTAAGTTAACAATACCTTCGCTATACTTGATCGTACCGAACGTTCCACTGGTTCACTGTAGTCGGCTGAGCAAAATCAGCGGTTCCAAAACAAAATTATCTTAGAATTATGTACCGAGATAAATATTTTTATCTAGTTTATTTTTCACTCATAGTTTTTTATTTATCAAATGAAAAAGATTTTGCATCAATAAATTAAAGATCTTCTCAGGTACTTTTTCCTAGAATTTCGTTATTTTGGGATCATTATAGTTAAATCTATATAATAAACTATTTTCCAAGAAATAATTAAAATTTGCTCAATTGCAGGATGGTATGTTCTATTTTAAATAAGTAGTTATGCTTTTTGCTTTTAGTTTGCTTCTCATTATTGTGTGTGAATTAAAAGCAGTTGATAAAGAAAAGTTATGGAAAATGTTCAGCAAGGTGACCCAACCCCTAGAAGGTGTTTATCTCCAGGTGAACGCCGTTTGGTATTACAAGTGGGACGTTATTTTACTTTAGAAAAAGATAACTGGGGCCCGTTAGTGTCTGTTTTGGCAGTGCAAAAACGAACGTATGATGCTTGCGGCATTTCAGATAAGACCTTAAGAAGACTTCGAACAAAGAGGAATGGGACAGACCATATAAAAGGGTTCGACTCCATTCTAAAACCTTTGATTTATCCCAAGGGATAAAACTATCGATTAGGAATATTGTTTATGATATGTATAAAGCCAAGCTATTCTTGAAAAGATAAAGAAGAATGAACTTTGCGATATTGGAACTACCAGTTTGTCCATCGTTTTAAAAGATCTGGGCTTGTTCGAACAACAGAAAAGTTCTTTGCGAGCTATCCAATAATGTTTCAAAAAGATGGCGACATCGGTTCTTTTTAGAACCAAAAATTCGTAAAACTAATTTGGTTAAATACTATAAAAGCTAAAAAATAATTATTTTTCTTTGCCTAACTAATTTTTTATTTACTTTAAATTATTTTATTTAGAAAATACCTAAAATATAATTTATTGTTTGAGAGCCACCGACTACCCGGCTCGAGAGGTTTTATTGCTTAGCGGACTTCATACACCGTACCGACTTTATAAGCAAAATTTGGTTTGTCGTAGTAGTCAAGTGATGGTTAGTGACCCACCAATCAGGCAAATCAATCTAAATCTAATTTAATTTAAAGTAGTAGTTCAAAGTTTTAAATTTATTAATTCAATATTTGTATCATTTACAGTTACTGTTTAATTTCATTAATTCTTACAAAAATAATGAACCGTTTCTTGCAATAGTCGAAATATTCCAAATAACAATAGGTTTTTTACTAAATACTTGAAAGATCAACGATCCAAATAAAGATTTCGCAATTTGTGCTACTTAATTAAGGGCAAAAAACCAAGATCCGTCTGTAAAATGGGAAATCCCAATACTCGATCGTGTCAAATAAATTTAGTTTGATCCTGTTGCGGCTTTAATGCGAACTCTACCAAAACAAAAAGACTGATTGTATTAAAATTGTTTTTACATTCCGTGACACCATATTATGGTTTTGCGATTAATTGGCAGAGAAAGGGAAACCAAAGGTACATGACGCATGCCAGTTTTATAAAATACCACAAATTACTATGTCAAAAGTTCGACATCGGAGGTTTATCATTTTTAAGGATTTAGTAGTAAGAACGAAATGTGAACAAAGCAGCTATTTTTTCTAGTTTTATCAAGGATCTTAAAACAAGGAGAATATACGGCTTTAGTTCACAGCCTTTGGAGAATAAATAATTCACATTCTTAGGTAGGTTGTAGACAACTTACCAAAAAACCAATCGGGGGAACTCTGAAAATTGCGTTAAAAGCCCTTATTGGAACGGGCGTCTTTCATACCCGCTGCCACGTTTGACAGTACCGGATTAACAACTGTCATATTTGTCATTATTGTTGAATCAAAATCCTTTGTGGTTCTTCAGTGTTTGTGTGTTATATTTAAGTATTGTTTGTGGAAAAATAATTCTTAACTAAGTAGGGTAAGACTGTGCCAAGTCTGCATAAACTGGATAAAAATATAGACTTTGAGTCACGTCCGTAGATTTTTTCTTTTTTCTGACGGAGAAACCGAGATTCTAGCTATTGGTTTTGGTATGTTTAGTGTCGTAATGAAAAGTACATGTTTGTTTCAAGTCGATGAGTTTTACCAATCGTGTATTATACGGATTAAATGCCATCAGGAAATTTTACAGTTGTCGCTGTCAAGATGTCTGTCAATGTAAATATCATGGATGATGCATAAACCAACTTATTACCAACAGACAATGACGAGAATTGGATTAATGAAGGCAAAAGATTACCCAACTAGCTGAATAATCCGTGTAACATTTACTTAAGAGACATTTATAATTTATAACAGTTTTATAAAAGTTGATAGTTGATAGTTGTACGAAGGTTCGCTATTTACGGAAATATTTTAGAGACTATATATCTTATATACGTCATCAGTGATCACTAGTAATATGGTACCACAAACTACTACTAGCACCATATTCAATATTGTTTAAATCTTCAATATTAATGCTTGTTGATAAAAGGTTAGTTGAAATGAGTCCCCCCTGCTGATTCTTATATTTCCGTTTTAATTTATATCGTAAAATTAAAAGAAACTAAACTGCGGAGAAACGCGTATAGATGATATCATTACTTAAAAGCGAACGTGATCATAGTTAATCTTTTATAAACCGAGAAGATTCCGATATTCATCGACGGAAATCCCTAATTGTCAATGATTGTTTAACATGCGGTCAGGGTAACAAGTTTATAAATTATTTATAATCATTTTTGCCATAGAATTACGATTTATCCCGGGCCAATGGATTTGTAACTAATTTTATAAATTTTGTTTTATGTCATAAGCAAGCGTTGGGAAGGAATTCCTGCACACCCTGACACCCACCAAGGTATTTGCGATATTTTAATTACGTGTAGTGGTCAGAATACTAGGTAAAATTGAAGCAGCAGGCTTTGGAACAACGACATCTACATCGATTGAAGAGAACATGATACACAGTCACAATATGTAACTAAGGAGTTAATAACTGAACCTCTAACAAGAACCTATATAAAACAAGTGATCGGATGGGTCACTGTCCTACATAAAATAGCCACAATAAACTATACATAGACGTGGAGGAAACTGCTTTACAATTTATAGAACAAGATTCTTGAATCCTGATTCGCCAGGATCACACGCACAAAATTCGGAATAGGGCCATGTGCCGTATTAAAACTAAGCGAATATAAATAACTATGTATATGTCGGCGTCAATTAGTGAAATCCGTCATTGTCGGCAAATAGTGTAACTCTACGTTTGGTACACCGTTTGTCTAAGAGTATCAGGCATTCCCTGTTCGACTAAAACCGGCGCAAACAGGGTAACTTAAATCATTTAGTTAAGTACAGCGTTTGACTGACGGATTTCACTAATTGACGCCGACATATACTTACAGTTAGAAAATACCAACTCTCAGAAGATTTGCCTCCCGCATGTAAAACTTGAAACTGGATCTGGTCAAACAAAACAAGCATTTTCTAAGAAGACAAGGAGTACCAAAAGGCGCAAGGTTTTGAAGTTTTATCTTAATAAATATACAGGATTTTAAAAAAATATTCACAGTGGCAACATAGCGATGACCCGAGGATATTTAAATTTAGAGCAAACGAAGTTTTTAATATTGGCCGTCCTAAAATGGCCTGCTTGATTCATCATTCTGGATTTTGACGTCGGAGACGAGATCTATTTTTGGTTTATTTGGGTCTAAATATAAACAATAACAATAAGCAGTTCAAAAAGTTATGTTTTTTGTAGAAAGTCATGTTTTTTCATTGTAATTACGGGTTTGATTATGATTATCTGTCTAATCCTTGATATAATCTACATATTATCAAATGACAATTTAATTTACGCTATGTCTTCTTCGTCTCCTTTATTTTTTTTTTTGGCCTCTGCCCTTTCTGGACAATGCTGAAAAATATGACTGTATATAGTCCATTCATTTTCCAAATTCAGTGGATCAAAACAAATATACGTGAACAGCACACAGGGTCGCATTAAGAACAATATAACAGACCTGAAATAATAGCCGAAACTGACCCTGTAGAAAAGCATCGCGCATAAGAAGTTGTATCGTCGATTGACCAATAGCAATAAGTTTGCTATGCACAATTTTTATATCCCGATTTTTCTTGGGTATTTAACAGCAACAACTCCAGCGTAAATTGAATTTTAAATCCCGCTCTATAATAATAATTTCTAGCGGCTTTATAATAATGATCGAATAAAACGAACCAATGGACGTGGTTGTAGATTTTTTATTGCAGTGATTTGATAATGCTTTATTTAAAGATAAATTAGATAATATATATCATTAGTATATGCGTAGAGACAACAATGCGCTAATTTTTTAGATCAATATTGAAACTGATCGACCCCGGGTGTGTTATTCACCTGATGGAATCCATCACTCTGGCTGTAATCGTCTAATTTTTGTGGTACGACCCTGTATACGTTGTGTTTACTTTGCAGGTTCTTTTAAAGTTTGGGACAACGGTAAGGTTGTCAGGTTTTACGATTTATTAGTTTTATTCTTAGTATGACGTTTTTCCCTAAGTACTGATAGGATTCCGCTGCCAGGAATTTAAATCAAAGAGAGTTTAACCATTCACTTATTTATTACAAATTAATAATTTACCAGATACAAAGGTTTACATTATTATAATAATAATTATATAACCTGTTTCAGAATGTTTGTCTCCCATAATTTGGCCCGTTATTATTCACCAATATCTGTCTGCGACAGAACGGTGATGATTTACCCCCTTTACCACAATACTAAGTATTATAAGTCTGCGACAATAATAGCATTGTTACCTGTTCTCTATCTATTATGTCTGCGACAATAATAGTAGATATTCGATATTTCTATTTCGCTTCTTACATGAACCTTTGGTCTGCGACCATTTTATTTACATTGATCCCCTGATAATCTGCAATTTATTTTGTTACATATGACCCCATTTTCGTGTACGTATTTTTATTTAATTTACTTGTCGTTTTGTTTATGTACCATCCCTCAGTTTACGTACACGTTTGGTATAATGCTACTACGTAGTATAGTGAAAAGACAACTGTACAGTAGTGGTGTCCTACTGTTGAACATTTTAACATATAACTCATAAAAGTGTAATAAAAATTAGGAGCCTGCTCGCTTTCCGCATGTGTCACTTTTCTTCTCAAGCGAGCATTGTTTTTCATGTACTGGAAGTCGAAAGACACTGTCCGGTAGTGGTGTCCTACCGTCGAACATTCATTCCTAAGAAAAACCCATCACGCCTTTTTATTTACACCTGTTATAAATTAACGTTCTACTGGCAACATCATACCAAATGATTTTAACCCTTTTTTATAACAGTGATAACCTGCGGTTACCCTGTTATACATCATAGATAACCCTTTTTAGAACCCTCCCCCATTTCTTCACCGCGGATTGCAGATATTATTCGAGGAAGGCTTTATTACTGCGTAATAAACACCTACCTTTGTTTTCAAGAACCCACTGTAAAATTCACCCTGGAAAGACAAACATCTGTTTCTGAAAATGACCTACTAAATAACGACCCTTTAAACGAAAGCAAAAGTGTATCGATTTACGCCAACAGTGGTACCGTTATTCGCTTTTCACTTTAAAATAATGTTTAATTTATTTTTGTCTTGCAGACATTTTAGATTAAACAGAACCGTTAATCCCGAATTACCCTTTGTAGTTTTTACTAGAAACCTACCATTTTTGTCCTGCAGACAATTTATTTGGCAGGTGGAGATTATTTGTATTAATAAATCAAAAGAGAAGATATAGAGAAGAGAGCGGCCATTTTGTGTATAAATTAATTTGATTTTGGGATGCTGGATTTACTTCCGTAAATTTTTATATGTGACTATAGAAAAAGAGTGATATACTGAGAGTAGCATACCATGTCGAATTTACTTCCATTGTCAAAGATTCCTAGCGCATCGACATCGACAAAGCCGACGTGAGCCACCAGAAAACTCTAACAAGTAGAAGGAAATTTCTTAATACTTGTCTAAAGAAAAAGAGTGATATACTAAGAGTAGCATACCATACTGAATTTAATTCCGTTGTCAAAGATTCCTAGCGCATCGACATCGACAAAGCCGACGTGAGCCACCAGAAAACTCTAACAAGTAGAAGGAAATTTCTTAATACTTGTCTAAAGAAAAAGAGTGATATACTAAGAGTAGCATACCATACTGAATTTAATTCCGTTGTCAAAGATTCCTAGCGCATCGACATCGACAAGGCCGACGTGAGCCACCAGAAAACTCTAACAAGTAGAAGGAAATTTCTTAATACGTAGAATGATGTACTGAACACTAAATGGCCGTGGAATACTAATTACCGCGTAACTACTAATTTGTGAATTGGGAAAATTTGAATGTTGAAATTAAAGAGAGTAATGATGCACTGAAAGAGCACTGGCAGCGAAATGACTTGATTTGAGAACGGGAAATTTTGACTCTGAATCGGGCAGCGTAACGACTTGTATTTTCGAAAGTCAAAAATTGAATTCCTTTTGAGCGTCGCGTCTCTCGCTTTTATAGGCGCACCCCTGCCTTTGCTCTCTTGCGTCACTTTATGCACCCCTATGTTATTTTTAACCTATGGAATGTGACCACTTGAGACCCTTGGTTGGTAAATCGCTAATATCTTCGACTTTTTGCTGTTTTAAGCTCTTTTAAAATACATGTAGGTTATGCATGTATTACTGGACCTAAATATATTGGCTATTTTATTTTCTACATCGACATATTTTTTAGCGAAAAATAGACCCGGGTCCGGGCCGTTTCACTCTCCCCCAATTTTAAAATATAGCCTTGTACATCAAGCAATAGTTTAAAATTTACCTATCTAGCGATTAAAATCAATTACACTTTTGCTTTTGTCAATTACAATAAATCATAATAATATTACCATAAAATAATATAAGTTACATAGACCTGAAAAAAGAAATTATTAGAGCCCATCTTACGTCAACCGCCATTCTCATCACCCTCCTGGAATAGTGTCGGTGGACTGGGACATCGTCACATCCTGCTTACGAGATCGTATCTCCTGGTTCATTGCTCCCCTTCCATACCTGTGGCTGTACGCATTAACGATCGTCATCATCTCGGCTCGCCTCCTCCTTGGACCCATTTGATTTTCTTATTCCTGTAGTATTTATTTCACAGATTGGTGCGGGTTTCTTAAAACCATGATATAAATTAAGTCACCCTTTGTCCTGATGGATGCCGTTATTTTTTGACCATGCAGATTTTTACAGCTTCCGTCTGGTAAATCTCGCCTTATCTGCTACAGGGTAGTTTCTTCTCCAGTGGCGTTTCTGTTGAACCCTTCGCTGTGGTTTGCATCATTGACGGTGTACCTGTCCTTTGCTGCTGCTTTGGAGGTATTGATGGCATACCTGTTGCGGTACTATCATATCAGGTTCAAGTGGTTGCAATTTTGAACTTGATAGGTGGTCGGTTTCCTGCGAGGTAGTTCCTATATACGCGTGAAACGCATATATGATTAGTGGATCGCCTTGTGGTTTCTGTCAGTGATATTGCGCAACCATATAGGAGGCTGTCCCTTGCTGCCTCAAAATATAGCTGCTATTGATGTATCGACCATCAGATACAGCAATGTTTGGAACATTGGATAGTAGTAAGGTAGCGCTGCATATCTTCCCCAGTGTTGTCTCGAGCATGGAATTAGTTAACAAGAGTTTTAGTTTTACAAACTCTGTACGGTGAACCTCCATGTTTTTTCTCGCTTTCGGTGCTGCCCATTGATGTTATTACCTTCAGGCACCATTTACTTTGCCCCTGTTATGTCAACAAGTAGTTCTTCTACGTTCTACATGTAACTGTATAGTTTTGCGAGGTATTAACCAAAGTGTTATTTATTATTTGCTATTGGTTGTCGACAACGTCCATTTTCTTGTCCCCTTTGAACTTTGGATTTGGTCAGGTTTCATACTTGGTTGTCTTCTTACACTCCGGTTGGTTGGATGGCGTCAATGCTGAAGTGGATACTTGGTAGGTCGAGAGCATCTGGTAATCGGATGATACAGTGACGTTTTTGGTGGGACACAGCATTTCTGATGTTCTTGGTTCAATTTATGTTGGTCATCATGTATATCATCCGTGTCCAATGAGTTGTGGTTTGCTGGTACTGCTACTGGAACTGGTACTTCGGCTGTTATTGTTTCATGTAGGTCAGTTATTGGGAGTCACAGCACTTGGTAGAACATATCAAATGGTGAATTTTTGTTGTCCCAATTTAATGACTTTATATCCTGGTCACGGCACCAGTGAAACTGATCGACCCCGGGTGTGTTATTCACCTGATGGAATCCATCACTCTGGCTGTAATCGTCTAATTTTTGTGGTACGACCCTGTATACGTTGTGTTTACTTTGCAGGTTCTTTTAAAGTTTGGGACAACGGTAAGGTTGTCAGGTTTTACGATTTATTAGTTTTATTCTTAGTATGACGTTTTTCCCTAAGTACTGATAGGATTCCGCTGCCAGGAATTTAAATCAAAGAGAGTTTAACCATTCACTTATTTATTACAAATTAATAATTTACCAGATACAAAGGTTTACATTATTATAATAATAATTATATAACCTGTTTCAGAATGTTTGTCTCCCATAATTTGGCCCGTTATTATTCACCAATATCTGTCTGCGACAGAACGGTGATGATTTACCCCCTTTACCACAATACTAAGTATTATAAGTCTGCGACAATAATAGCATTGTTACCTGTTCTCTATCTATTATGTCTGCGACAATAATAGTAGATATTCGATATTTCTATTTCGCTTCTTACATGAACCTTTGGTCTGCGACCATTTTATTTACATTGATCCCCTGATAATCTGCAATTTATTTTGTTACATATGACCCCATTTTCGTGTACGTATTTTTATTTAATTTACTTGTCGTTTTGTTTATGTACCATCCCTCAGTTTACGTACACGTTTGGTATAATGCTACTACGTAGTATAGTGAAAAGACAACTGTACAGTAGTGGTGTCCTACTGTTGAACATTTTAACATATAACTCATAAAAGTGTAATAAAAATTAGGAGCCTGCTCGCTTTCCGCATGTGTCACTTTTCTTCTCAAGCGAGCATTGTTTTTCATGTACTGGAAGTCGAAAGACACTGTCCGGTAGTGGTGTCCTACCGTCGAACATTCATTCCTAAGAAAAACCCATCACGCCTTTTTATTTACACCTGTTATAAATTAACGTTCTACTGGCAACATCATACCAAATGATTTTAACCCTTTTTTATAACAGTGATAACCTGCGGTTACCCTGTTATACATCATAGATAACCCTTTTTAGAACCCTCCCCCATTTCTTCACCGCGGATTGCAGATATTATTCGAGGAAGGCTTTATTACTGCGTAATAAACACCTACCTTTGTTTTCAAGAACCCACTGTAAAATTCACCCTGGAAAGACAAACATCTGTTTCTGAAAATGACCTACTAAATAACGACCCTTTAAACGAAAGCAAAAGTGTATCGATTTACGCCAACAGTGGTACCGTTATTCGCTTTTCACTTTAAAATAATGTTTAATTTATTTTTGTCTTGCAGACATTTTAGATTAAACAGAACCGTTAATCCCGAATTACCCTTTGTAGTTTTTACTAGAAACCTACCATTTTTGTCCTGCAGACAATTTATTTGGCAGGTGGAGATTATTTGTATTAATAAATCAAAAGAGAAGATATAGAGAAGAGAGCGGCCATTTTGTGTATAAATTAATTTGATTTTGGGATGCTGGATTTACTTCCGTAAATTTTTATATGTGACTATAGAAAAAGAGTGATATACTGAGAGTAGCATACCATGTCGAATTTACTTCCATTGTCAAAGATTCCTAGCGCATCGACATCGACAAAGCCGACGTGAGCCACCAGAAAACTCTAACAAGTAGAAGGAAATTTCTTAATACTTGTCTAAAGAAAAAGAGTGATATACTAAGAGTAGCATACCATACTGAATTTAATTCCGTTGTCAAAGATTCCTAGCGCATCGACATCGACAAAGCCGACGTGAGCCACCAGAAAACTCTAACAAGTAGAAGGAAATTTCTTAATACTTGTCTAAAGAAAAAGAGTGATATACTAAGAGTAGCATACCATACTGAATTTAATTCCGTTGTCAAAGATTCCTAGCGCATCGACATCGACAAGGCCGACGTGAGCCACCAGAAAACTCTAACAAGTAGAAGGAAATTTCTTAATACGTAGAATGATGTACTGAACACTAAATGGCCGTGGAATACTAATTACCGCGTAACTACTAATTTGTGAATTGGGAAAATTTGAATGTTGAAATTAAAGAGAGTAATGATGCACTGAAAGAGCACTGGCAGCGAAATGACTTGATTTGAGAACGGGAAATTTTGACTCTGAATCGGGCAGCGTAACGACTTGTATTTTCGAAAGTCAAAAATTGAATTCCTTTTGAGCGTCGCGTCTCTCGCTTTTATAGGCGCACCCCTGCCTTTGCTCTCTTGCGTCACTTTATGCACCCCTATGTTATTTTTAACCTATGGAATGTGACCACTTGAGACCCTTGGTTGGTAAATCGCTAATATCTTCGACTTTTTGCTGTTTTAAGCTCTTTTAAAATACATGTAGGTTATGCATGTATTACTGGACCTAAATATATTGGCTATTTTATTTTCTACATCGACATATTTTTTAGCGAAAAATAGACCCGGGTCCGGGCCGTTTCAATATTTATCTAAATAAGTATATTGGAATCATAAAACCTCATTCAAATTATGATAATGTTAAGTTACGTCACTAGAGGTCGCCTAATATTATATGCGCTCTTATTAATTAAATATACAGTGAGGACGTAAAGTAAGGAATAAATTCATTATCTCGCAAACTACAATTTTTTAAAAAAATCGCTCGGACCCTTCGATTTTGTTTTTCGAACGCGCATATTCTGACATAAAATGTAGATATACAGGGTGTTGCAAATAAGAGTGACACAAAATTTTTTTTCTTAAAAAGAACCCACTGTATATTATTGCATGTACGGATTCTTCGGAAAATCCTAAACATTTTTCATGTAGCATGTGCTATACCTTAGCCCAAGCGTTTTGGAGTTATTCCTTACTTTACGTCCTCACTGTATAATGTTAGTATAAGTTATAACAAGTAATTGTTATATCTAAAATGTGAATGACGTATGACGTGACGCTAAATTATCATTAAAAAGATAGGAACGTATATTATTCTACTTAACTTTGCTGTAGGGTAGAGTAAACCAGACGTTCTAGCTCCATATGCAGTAATAAACGTTTTTTCGCTTCGCTCCTCATGATTTACCATCGACGGTCGGGCAATAATAGCGTTCTAAACCGCGGTTAATATATTATTTGTCCACTACTAAATTAATAAATTACAGCAAGGTTTTGTAATTTCAAGAGTTTGACAGTTTGTTTTGCCAGATGCCTCTATTATTGACCTAGGTGGAAGAAAAAAGCTATCAAATTCCAATATCAGGAAAGCAGGACCGTATTTAAAAAAGAAAGTTGATAATGGCCCTTCGAAGACGACTCGTCGGATTACAAAACAATTAACGCTGTTAGATAGAGCGGAAAAAGTGGCAATGCAAAAGTGCAATTTACTCTAGAATTCGATCTCAAAAAAAACCCAGGAAAACGATTTTTCAGAATTTCGGTTTTTTCCGGATATCTCCGGAACTACTCGGAATTTTAAAACTTTCTAAACGGCATATTATTAGGCACGTAAATGCGCAACTTTACCTCCAGTTAACCGACTTCGTATCTCTTACGGTTTCCGAGATCCCTGTACTGCAATGCAAGAGTGCAATTTACTTTAGAATTCGATCTCAAGAAACCCCAGGAAAACAATAAAACGATTTTTCAGAATTTCGTTTTTTTCCGGATATCTCCGAAACTACTTGGAATTTTAAACCTTTCTAAACGGCATATTATTAGGCACGTAAATGCACAACGGTTTCCGAGATCCCTGTACTGGCCCTCATTATCTTGGACACGTTGTATACTATTGTTGATTATCATAATCTGTTATTGGCATCGAAAGAGTTTTCTTTAGCCACCGAAAATACCATATGAAAAAGGAACTAAGATAAGGGATAAGTAAAAGCACAGTGCTCTACTGACAAAAGCTACCTATTAATCTAAAATAAGAACTTGCCTGCTTAAAATGTCATATATTTGTTTATAAGTACTAATTGAAAACCACAGACATAAATATGTGAAAACAATGACACTAGGAGGTAGCCAGATGACTTAGATATCCAAACAAAAACAGAAAGACTACAAAATTTCTGATGTCTTTCACCAGATCGTTCGCAGCGTAGCGCACTGTATCTATTGTAAATTTGGCAAGGAAAAGCGATCATATGATAATGATTATGTATTAGTTATGTCGTCATGATGTATTTAGATTTTGAGTAGGTCTAGTCTAGGTCTATGAACTGCAAATGATAACTCTGAAACGACGAATTTTTCATAACCCCTTAAATAATATTATTTTATAAAACTAAACAACATTAAATCTCATGGTTTATGAAATTAAATTATTTTAATCATAAGCATACAAATAAGTCGTATCGTTTTACAACCCAGGCATAAACCAAGACATTGTTTTATTGTTGTATTGTCAGTTGATTAAAAATAATCACAGGTGCTCTAGATAACCGTGGAGGGGAAAGTTGTATATTAATTTCTGGATTTTCCAACAGTTATTATAATAAATTCGTCTTATTCACACAAACTGATTAGTTCAACTATTGTATTATTACTTTATTCTATTGTTCTCGGTTATTGTTAGCAACAAATAAGTACATATACATATGTACATATGCCATAAATTTACATTAAACTTTATGACATGATATTAAAAAGCAGGGAACCATATTGCCTATAGTTATTAAGGAAGAAGGAAGTGTGACATTTTATTTTAGGACCTTGTCAGTGCAGGTTATAAAATGTTAAGGTCGGTGGATAATTTTGGCCTTTCGTACAGTTTACACTTTTGTGACGCTACTTGCTTATCCGGTTGTATATATCGTATGAATATGCAAGGAAAATATTCTAACCAGGTGGTTAAGCAAATAAATAAATGTTCTTCCTCGATTGTTTATATTGACAGAATTAATGTTAGAATGGTTCTTTAAATCGATTGTACATCATCGTAGTCAATGAACTCTCACTTTCTCTTCTGGCGTAGTCGTAGTAACTTTATCAATGATTTTTGTAGATGAGCACTTTATAGGCGTCATTGGAATACAGGTAGAAATTTTAATAAACACAACAAAACAATGACAGAAACAGACCTCTGATCGGTTTGTCGAACAATCGACGGACGTGACTCAAAAGTTTATATTTTTATCCAGTTTACGACAGACTTGGCACAGTCTTATCATATTGAGTTAAGAAGTGCTATTATTTTACAAACAATACTTCAATTTAACACACAATCAGTGAAAGACGACAAAGAATTATTTAGCAATAACGACAAATATGACAGTTGTTAATTCGGTAGTGTCAAACGTGAAAGCAGGTATGTAAGACGGCCGTTCCAATAAGGGCTTTAGAAAAAGGTGACGTAATGACTTTGTCTAATTAACAGAAAACGACAAAAAAAATAATACTGGATTGTTTTTCTGGGAAGTTGTAAAACTGGCTTTTTCCAATTAAAGAAAATTAATGAGGATTTTACGTTGGATTATTTTTTAAATGATTTAACAAATAAATAGGATCGAAGGTTAACACATAATCTTTCAATATGTAAAATTAGACCCGCCTCTTATGAGTTACAATGTCAGCAGAAATCATGAGAACGGCAACGGCTTTTCGGGCCAGAGGCAGCGGAAAAGTTAGTCGGTTTTGGGTTCTTCAAGTAGGCGGTATACCGTTGATTGGGGATTCCCAGAGTCGTACTCAAACGCGATTTAGATTTTTTATTAATTTTTACGTAAGAAGGGGGGGGGGGTCATATTTTCGGCTACAGGTTTTAGAGTGTTCATCACCAAAAAATTTCCGAGACTAGTCAACCGCGGGTCTTTCCCTCAGTGAATTTTATTTTTAAACACTCGTGTTTCCGGCGAGTATAAATAACACTGGAATATCTTCAAATACTCGTGGTTCCGGCGAGTATAAACATGCTGCGATATCTTCGAACACTCGTATTGGGGCGAGTATAAATAAGTCCAAAGAAATTCGTTAATGCAAAGTGGGAGAGACACTCTGTATTTTTTAATACAGAGAAACACCATCGTTTCGACGTTTATCATCTTCATTGGAAAAAGCAGACTGGTGCGTACCCCAGTAACGGTCCACCCGCGATTTCCAAATTCACCCGATTGTGACGTAAAAAACAGTCCGCAATAAGAAGTACGTGCTAAAATATCTTAAGTTAGTAGTAGCAGTCACTACCACGAATTATAATTTTTCTTTTGGAAATTATTAGTTGGGAATATAATGCTAGCTTAGGTTTATTTTATATTGTAAATAACAAAATAAAACTAAATTTAAAAATGAGAGATCGTGATAGGAGGAATGATAGGTTGGTTTGAATGAAAAGTCGGCAATGGCATTAATTGTCTGGCATCCCTGACACACAAATCGAAATCCGAAACGAAAAAACCGTAACCGAAATTAGCGTTCGAAATACTAATTAAGTAGGGCGTCTAAGATTATGATGAATTTTTCATTACGATTGGCGACATTACAGATAGCGTCGACCAGTCCTCACATCTTTAAAATTTAATGATTCAAGAGTTAGATTGGCTTACTAAATAATTCCTGGGTGGGGAATTCACCTCTGGATAGAATTCAAAAATGGGCACAAAATTAAAGTTCCAAAAATGGCCATCTACTTAATAATCAATTTAAATTAAATTCTAAAATAAATTCAAGGGGTAAATTGGTTATACAGGGGTTAGAGTTAGCTACCCTTGAGTAAGCGCAAAACGGACGGACGTTACGGGTTACGTACGTCGCGTAAATCACGTACGTTGATCTACAATTTAGGCGACATTGCTTACAACCTACCTAAGAACCTAAGAATGTGAATTGTTAATTCTTCAAAAACTGTGAACCAAATCCGTATCCTCCTTGGTTTAAAATCCTTGCATTGTACCAACAATATCAAATCATATTAAATTTGTTGTTTCAGTTTTATATTTATTTTTAATATATACCGATTGAAAATACCTTAAAAACTTGGCAACATCGCCATATGTGGGAAAATTTAGGTTTTATTGGAGGCCAGTTCAGGACCTCACGACGCGTTTGGGAAAAACCAGACCGGTCTGGCAGTAAATTCCGCATATTTTCTACACGGCGCGGCGTGCGGATGCTTTCGCCTGTTTTAAAATTATAACTCGAGATATTTTCGGACAGCGACGACGGTCAAAAACAAAGATACCGATCTGGAGGAGGCCGAAATTAGATTCGAAATACTTGAGATAAAAATAATTCGATAAAGAATGGGCCTATAATAAAGTGACTAAAATAAAACCCGAACACGGAATGCCAAATGATCTGTCAGACTAACTGACCTAGCTAAGAAACACGAAAAAAATTCCACTTAAAAATAGCTGTTCAATTTTAATAAATTACCATTAATTAATGTACGATATTTTTAATATTGTTTTTGCTGAAGTTTTGCGTCCATTACACTCGAGTTAAACCATACCGACATCGTACATAGCCAAGTTTTATTAGTTTATTACCTTGACCAAGGAAACCTTGTCTTGTTACGTAAGCAAGGTAATAAATATTATGCTCATATCTTAAATGATATCACTAAAACTTATTGGGACGCTGAGAGTCTAAGCTTTTTACAAGTTTTAAAAAAAGATTTAATGAATATTTTTATCTCGAGCTAATTTAAAATCCTGTTAAGGGGATGCCGGAGTCAGTTGAAATCTCCATCCCTGTTAATTTTGCGCCTTGTAGGCACGAGGTGAAGTGGAACTTCCCTTGCCGTTAGAACAATACATCGAGCGTCCGCCCGTAATCGGTACGCCGACAGAAACAACGATAAATCGGAAGAAAGAGACGGAACGTGATCGAGGTCCAGACTTCAATTTTTAGCACTGAAAAATGGAGTTTACTCTTTTTATGAAAACGCTGCATTTAAAAAAAAATGTTGAACAAAAGATGTCTAAATTTTATTAATATAATTGGCGGAAAGTAATTTCTTGCTACATGTACTACAGTAAATAAAATTAAATGTAAAAATCTTCCGAAACAAAAAAATATATGCTCTCCTCCAATTGTAGTTGCATTACAAGGTTTTTTTTCCTTTGGCGTTTTTTTACCTACACACAACTAACTGTAATAATTCAAAAAATACTTTAAGCGTGCATTCAAAACATTTTTCGTATGCTTGTAGGTATTGTGTCTGTGACAAACTTTTTAAGTCCAACCAAAAAAATGGGAAATACCTTTTAATCAGCAATTTTTCCTATAAATTGGTGATCTATAACCCACACGACGTAAAATGATAAGATATCATGAAGTCAGTGACGTGCAGGTTCGCACATATTGTAGGGTTTTTATTTTCTGACTGTCTAGTTTGTTCATTTGGTTATACAGGGTGTCCCATAACTAATGGTACACAGGAAAACTGCAGATTCCTTGGGTAAAAATACTGCGATTTGGCCATACTTAGTTTAGTTCAATAGCTGGTAATAACCGAGATACAGGGTGTCCAAGTAAAAATTTAATTTTCAATTTTCCTAAATAACTTATTTCTGAATCAATATTTTTGCACAAAATTTTGTGACTAGGGTTTTTTTGGGGAAAGGAATTTGAATTTGTTAATAATTTTGATGTAGATTATAGGGGGCGCTCTCTGCGATACTCTGAACACATAAAAAGAAATGTAACTTTTTTGTGCCTTGATATAATTATATTTTTATTAAAAATATCAGTTTTTTCGTCATTTTTAAGCAATAACTTACAAATACTTTGTAAATGTCGCTCCGACTAACCGTTTTCGAGATATTTTCAATTACAATTTCTAATGCGCACGTTTAAATTTTGATTTGTAAATGTGAAATTTGTCACAGTAGGCTTTGGTAAAAACAGATACAATGAAAGCACTTTGAAACCTCATTTCTGTCAAAGTTTATGTTCATTTGTCAGCATTGTGAGTGTTTTAATGAGTTTTTGAAGATAATGTTATCAAAAATTAAACTAAAAATGCCGCGACATAACTGTTTTCTCCATTATTACGTTTTGGATGCAACAGAACAAACCCAAGGAATCTGCAGTTTTCCTGTGTACCATTAATAATAATAATAAAAATAAACGTCTTTTATTTCAAAATAACATCAGAAATTATAGCAGAATACAAACAAAAAAAAAATATATAATAGTAAAAAAAATACTGCAAGAAAAAAATAAATATATGAGGCAGCATAAAAGCCTGGCGCAGTCTAGCTACGATAGCTACTCAACTGAACCAGTCAGATACGCATACTTTAAGTAGCTAAGTTGATTTTATTGATTATTAATAATTAAATAAAAATTTTCATGTTCGTAACCAATTACTAAAAAAAATTAAATAACACATACTTATTAGTCATTAATAATTAGATAATAATAGACTTCATAACCAACACTAAAAAAAAAAAAATACATAACAGCAAACAACGATAAAGAGCCAAATTTAAATTGATCCTAATACATTCACAACAACAAAAAGAAAAACAAAAAAAAAGAAAAAGAAAAATGCATTAAATATAAATTTCAGTGATTCTGTATGTACAAAAGATATTTTTTGTATTTTACTCGAAATAAATCCGCATTCAAAAGCAACATTTCAGTGGGCAACGAGTTATAGTATTTGGTTAGTTATGGGACACCCTGTATATTTTAACAAATGTGGTACAGTGGTCCAATGTAAAAATCAAATTCTCAAATAATAAATCGCTTTTGCCATGGCCATATCTAAGAAACAATATTCCACCTCCCTGCCAAAAATAAAGTCCTTTGACAGTTAATTTATTTGTCAACTGTCAAATTGTTGGAATATTACCATAAAATCCACGGCAGCATTGCCATTGCATGAGCCAGTCTTTCGGAATGTAACTTATGTCAGTAAAATACAACCATAACATTATTACAACCATAAATTACTGGTTCCCAGGAAGTACATAATTATATTTTACCTCATGTTCTGCTTTTTAGTTTCATTGATGATTTTTTTTAACATTTCTTTATGATGCTTGATCATGGACAAAGTTTTCCAACAAGTATTTTTGGTTGTTGAGTTCGTTCGTGTGTTGCTTTTTAGTTCCATTGATGATTTTTTTAACATTTCTTTATGATGCTTGATTATGGATAACAAAGTTTTCCATTACGTATTTTGTTTGGTTGTGTATCAAACTTACAGTCATCCTCTGACGAAACAGCTTAAATTGACATCATAAAGATTTTAAATACATTATAATAAATTATATCCGTGACTGGGTACCATATTCGATACATGTTTTAAAAGAAATATTTATTATTAGTAGGTATACATAATTCGAGACGATTTAAGCTAAAATATTGGACACCATAATATACAAACACCAAATTCTATAGTTGAAGGTTTTCGATTTGATTAAATGTGAAGAGAGCGAAATCGAAATAACCACGAAGCTTCTTTTACTATTTTCAAATTTAGAAATCCACTTGAAAATGATGATTCTGGATTTGACTATTTTTATACAATATAGGTACTTAAAAATAGAGCACGAATTAAGGTAATGGGCGTTTGTGATCCACTTGAAATATATTAAGTAGGCATTCTTAAAAGATTTGAAAATGGAATGAGTTTTTTACACTTGTTAGCTAATGCGTACACAATAAAAAATTGATAAATTGATTTATCAACGATTATGTTGTTGTACTGTTTTTGCCAGCCATAAATCAAATACTGATAGCTACTATTTTTAGCCATGATACCACTAACAATTCTGATTTTGTAAAAAATACGGTTCTATAACACGAAAAGGCCTTTGGAAATTCCCGAGGAAGTAACGACATATTTTAGAGGCTTAAACAATTTGAATATAATAGAAATAGATCCATATAGCCGTATAACATTAATTCTGTCATTATGTTTTGTGGCAATAAGGATTTTCCTATGATGTAAAGTGCTATGAACTCTGACGAGGGCAAAAAGACTTAAAGAATAATTTTTATTGCGGTACTGCAACATTGGGAAGGATGAATAATTTCTTGAATTTTATGCGTAAAGGTTTTTCTGATTGCTTTTAACTTAACTAGAATAGAATTAAGTGAATTTAGTTAAATTATCTACAATTACGAATTTGTTCGACCAAGCCCCAACAAGGTACCAAAAAAGGTAATTTAAAACTACCCTTTAGCAGCAATAATAACAATAAAGGCATCTAAGTCGGAGATAAATCATTAAACATTTAATTTTGAAATAACTGAAACGATGAGTCAGATATGGTAGCCTTACGTTAGGAAAATTTGACCACGAACAGCCCACTTTCGTTCCGCTACCAAGAAGGATATGACCCACTTGTTTCTCGCAAATTGTAGGTAGGTTTGTTCGGGTTTGTTCTACCTACTATTTCTGTACTGAATTATCCGTATACAGGTTGTCCCATTTTTGACACTTTCTGGGGGTATCAAACTTAATATCCAGATACAATGTTGCGGTTTTCACTTTAGGGTCCCACTTTTTAACGAAACGAACGTTGACTATCTTAGTTTTTAATCTACATGGTGATTTTGATAATATTCCCTTTTTAGACACTCCTCGTAGTTCAGTTACGCGTTAACTTATCGAAACGGCAAAATCTGATCTTGTTAGGAGATTTTCACGTGAAGCTCAGTGGCGTAGCCAGTTTTTCTCTAAATAGTTTATATTTTTAGATATTAACAAAAGTAAAAAAATTTAAATGGGATACCCTACATATTAGTTTTTTAATTAATTGAGCATACTTTGAGCTTTACAAAAACATATAGTTTAAAAAGAATCTGAAAAGAAAATGCATGCAAAAATCATTTACTTTACTTATTTCACAGTAGGCCATGGTCAATTTATTAGCAACAAATTGAAAATTTTGACGGCTATTCTAAATATTACATTGGATTATATAAAACATGCCTACATATCGTACTTTTCATAATTTGATATATAAACGGCCATTGTTAAGAATAATTAAATAAGAAACATATTATAAAAACGCTTACGGTCATAAATAATAAAAATATGAGAGATCTGTCAAGTTTTGACCATTTGCATTTGTTTTTAATAAATTGACCATGGCCTACTGTTATAAGTTATAAATAACGTAAATTATTAAAAATATCACATTTTTTGTTTATTTTTGAATATAAATATAAACAATTTTATATTTTTGTGAAGCCCAAAGCACGCTTACTTAATTAAAAAAATAATCTATAGGGTGTATTTAAAAATTTTAATTTTTGGTAATACAGTGAAACCTCCCTTAGGCGGACACCTACGGGAACGTCTAAATGTGTCCGCCTAATAGAGGTGTCCGCCCATGGGAAATTTGTTATTAGGTAATATGTAAATGCAAAATTATTACTATGTATATGTATATACAAATAAACATAACATAACAAAAATACACTAGTTTTAGTTAGGATGTAGTACTAAAAAAATCTAATAACGTAGTTTGACGTGTTTGCGTTTTATACTTGCAATCTAGAAAATGTAATTCCAAGTCTGATAACAATTTCATTGCTGTAGAGTCACCTCTATTCTTTTCATACTCTTATAATTCCTTTACCATATTAATGGCTTGTTGATAATTGTTTGTTTGATTACTGCATTCAACTTCTTCATCAGAGTCGTCAGATAGTGATGTGGTTTCAGTTTGAACTACATAATCGGTAGGAATGGGGTCACTATCATCTTCTAATAGCACATTGCTATCAATGTTAATGAACTCGCCCAAATCATTGTTATCAAATTACAAACTTCTACATCAATATTCTGTTTCAGACTCAACATGCGACATCTTTGTGTCATTGTTTACGATTTTAACCTTACAACTCACAAATAAACGGCGGACTGCTGTCGGGGGAATCACACACACTTTCATTCGGCGAAGTCCTTTCGCTCTGACACGCATACGCGATTGCTTGCCGGTCTGTCCTCAGAGAGTTTTTGCACCGTACTTATTCGTCTCCCAAACACTTTTAAAAAATTTTTTGTCCGTTTGAAGGATAATATTCGCACTCTTTGTATGAAAACAGTCTGTCCGCGTCCGCCCAAAGGAGAGTCCGCCCCCGAGAGAGGTTGATTTTCATGGAATTTCATATACCTACCTACTGCCGATCTAGCTAAGATTATGGAATAAGATTATATTTAATTTGTAAAACGGTATCTGGCCATAGATACCCGAGTAGGCCATCAGAAATTTTTGACCCGGGACCCAAGTGAGATATATTTCCGACCGCGGGGCGCAAGTGACACTTTTCGGCTTCCATTCACCGTTCTTTTCGATTGTCCTAACAAAAAATTGCTGAAAAATTGTAATAATTGTATTGATAGTGCGTGCAAAATTTGCTACAGATCCGTGAAGCCATTTAGACGGTATTACCAAACGGCCACAACTTCACGTTGCCTTGTTGACGGTTGAATTTTCGATTGGTGGAAGCAAATTCTCGAATATTTCATACAAATCAGCAAACCATAGTAATTTAATCATCAATGACTCATTTTAAAGTCAGACACGTGGAGGCAAGAGGGAATCCCTAAGTCTTAAGGAGCGTGCGGTTTGGAAAGGACCGTGTCAGATCCAAAAATAACGTTCAATCCCGGAATTTGGTAACTGAAAAACGGCATTTCCGAGAGTAGAGCGCAGGATCTTTATTCGGCTGAAGGCAATTTACATCTAGATCCTCACCAGGATCTATTTATTATTATATTCGCCCTTTGGAATCGTTCAAATACTACTGGGCAAACAATATTAACTAATGTTGGATAAATATAAACTCCTAAAATTGAAATGGCCTCACATCCGCCTCCGTTTCTTTGTATATGATTTTTTTCTAGATAGATTCGATTTTTAATTTTGGGAAATTCCAATGATTAAAATTATTACCACAAACGAGGAACAAAACGGGTTTCGTTCGGTATCATTTTTCGCAAATCGAGTTCACTTAGTACGACGTTGCTGAAAAATAATTCACTTTGAACACGTCAAAGGTGAACGTGAAACCTTTGGATTGGTTCTGTTACTTATGATTTGTCCATTCCAATGATTTTGATCTTAAATCAAGGAAGCTTTGGTTCGCAGGCTTTGAGGAATAAACAATTTACATTCTTAGGTAGGTTGTACACAATTTTCCAGAAAAACAATCGGGGAGCCCCGAAAGTTAGTAAAATTCCATATTTTTAAACTTACTGTCAAAACTTTAAGCTAATTATTTATCATCAAATTAATGTCATGTTACTAAAACTTAATTTCGATCGATGCGCAAGTTCAAGTTCAACAATGGATGAGCTTTTTTTATAGTCCGTAATAGAAGTCACTACTTCATACCCCGGATAAAGTAAGAATCTATACTTGTTTCCGAACCCCACTAAAGTGGACTGGGAGGCTTAATTTTGTAGGTTGGTTGTCTGGGGACCAATCACCACTGGCCGACTATAAATTTGAATACCAGCATTAAAAGACCGTTTAGATTTAAAGTAGGTAATAATTATTGTTTAACGTTTATAATCTGCAAGGATACTAGTTATTAAAAATATTAATTGTACAGGTAGTAAATTCATAAAACTGCGATTCTAACCGTGACAAGGTTGCATTGTTTATAGTAAACTATATGGGTAACGGCATTTAAATTCACAGAAATTATGTTTTTCTCGGAAATTTAAGTAGGATAGTAAGAATTTAATTTTATGAACCATTGTAATATTTGACAAATTAGGGGTTTGGCTCTGCCCATTTTTGGATGCTTCTTAAAATTAAACGAAATTATTGTCTAATTATTCCATTCACATTATTGTTGAGCTTTTAAATACGTAATGTCATTTTTACAATAAAAATTTTTCTTACCTAAAAAGTTCCACTGATCCAATTTGGATTTTTCATATGGAAGAGCTGGATAACCTAAAGCTAGTGCCTCTCTGTGTTTCGGATGCACTGGTTCCGTTATTGCCTTTATACTGTTCAAGTCACCCAAGCGGGCTGCTATGTGAAGCGGGGAGTCGCCCTGAAAGTAAAATCGGGTTAATTTCATCATTTAAAATAATATTTCTTTCAAATATTAAGTTAAAATTGAAGAATAAACAGACGCTTGCTTACCTGTGAATCTCTCGGACTCGGTCTAGCTCCAGCAATGATCAACCATCGGGCAACCGGATATTGGGCAGTTTCGACGGCCAAGTGAAGCGGCGTCTGGGCAGCGTCGTTGGGGGTATCCAAAAGGCGGGGGTGAGGTGCGGCACGGATGAGAGCCAAGGCAACTTCGGCGAATCCTTGGACGATAGCTGTGTGAAGATGTCTGAAAAACATGTATATAATTAAAAATATGGCACATTTTATTATTCGTAATATTGGACTTATTAAAAATCTAGCCATTTTCCGGAAAATGAACTTTTTACACAGGGTGTTGTTTTTTTAAAATCGTTAATCGTTAATAATATCTCCGAAAGTACTTTAGATTTTTGGTATGTATTAATAGAATATAAAACCACATACAACATGTCCAAGATAAGGAGGGGCCAGTACAGGTATCTCGGAAACCGTAAGATATGCGAAGTCGGTTAAATGGAGGTAAAGTTGCACATTTACGTGCCTAATTATGCCGTTTAGAAAGTTTTAAAATTCCGTGTAGTTCCGGAGATATCCGGAAAAACCCGAAATTGTGAAACATCGTTTTATTGTTTTCCTGTTTTTTTTTGATCGAATTCTAATGTAAATTGCACTTTTGCATTGCCACTTTTGCCGCTCTATCTAACAGCGTTAATTGTTTTGTAATCCGACGAGTCGTCTTCGATGGGCCATTATCAACTTTCTTTTTTTAAATACGGTCCTGTTTTTCTGATATTGGAATTTGATAGCTTTTTTTCTTCCGAGTGCAACGATGTATGACACATTGTGGTTTAATGACGTTTCGAGGGTTATTGAACAACATCAGGAAATTTTGGGATACGGTCCTGTATTTCTCCTAATTTTATAAATAATATCTCATAAGTAAGCTCTAAATTATTACTTATGTTGGACTAGTTCAATAAATAACGCATGTTAAGTTATTCTATTGGTGGCGCCCTTGCAAACATATCAAGTGATATTTTTTACAAAAAAAGCTGCACGCGACGGCCATTTTTCTATGTAGTTATTGTGTCTAATCCGTCTGGTCAATTCTACATGAAAACGGTATTTTGCGTTTTGTCAGACCATATATATATATATTCAAATTATATTAACAATTTTTATACAATAATTAATTGGGATATTGTTTGTTTATATGTATAACGAGTATCTTACGAAATAAGCAATACAAATGATGAAAGTTCCTATATAATCGTTCTGTGGTGCCTTGTACAGATTTCGTAATATTTCTGACAAAATTAATACAACAATTTTATTTATCTGTAGAAGGAAAAGATTTGTGTATTTCTGAAGGTTGGCAAGGTAAATAGCCGAAAACAGGAAGTAAAAAGGCAAATTGTAAATGAGACGAATCGATGAATTTGTAAATGGAAATAATATAAGCAGAAACCAATATGTGATCGTAAGAAGCTCGTAGTTATTGAAACGATGATTAACATTTTTACAAGAAAAAATTTATGAGACTGGATATAGTTATATGTTCACATTCTCGAGGTCAAACCACAGACAAACAATCTTTTGTTGACTCGACGGTTGATTTAAAACCGAGGCAAAGCAGTACATGGTGTTTCAATTCTGTTTCTATAGCTGTAGATGTTCGCTTAAAACAATGACGATAAACCGAAATCATGTACCAGAATTATATTTTTTATCGTCGTTTTCTCAACCCACCACGGGGAGGTGACAACAAGTCCTGTAGCACTCACCCTTCTCACCCTCATTTAATCAATTATTAGATGTTTTTATCATGTAGTACTCTTTTTTTATTTTCAAACGAAGGTAAATTTATTTTAACTCTTATAACACCGTCTCTTGAAGAGTGACCTCTAACTTTCCTGCACGCTTCAGTTATAATCTTTACGCATCGCTCTTCCGATTGGGTAATTTTCTTTTAAATTAATTAAGGATTTTTAATAGCTGCCAAGAAATCCTCACTTTTGATAATTCATTGTTAGGGAGGCTCTGTGATACAGCATCTGCCCCATTCTATTAATTCGGTATAATCTTGGGCATTGAAATTTATATAGGGTGTTTTAAATATTCGTTGTTTTGCTGGTGGTTTAACTCTAACCTTTAATATGTATTGTGTCGTATACAAAATTCCATGATTGATGATTGTTCTTACCTGCGTATTTAGGAAGGTATCTTGATTTAGAACTTATTTGTGGTTTATTATTAAATTATTTGTTATTTATTGAACTAGTCCAACATAAGTAAAAAATTAAGAGCTTACTTATGAGATATTATTTATAAAATTCTGAGAAATACAGGACCGTATGCCAAAATTTCCTGATGTTATTCAAAAAAACCCTCGAAACGTCATTAAATCACAATGTGTCATACATCGTTGCATTCTGAAGAAAAAAAGCTCTCAAATTCCAATATCAGGAAAACAGGACCGTATTTAAAAAAAGAAAGTTGATAATGGCCCTTCGAAGACGACTAGTCGGATTACAAAACAATTAACGTTGTTAGATAGAACGGAAAAAGTGGCAATGTAAAAGTGCAATTTACTTTAGAATTCGATCTCAAAAAACCCAGGAAAACAATAAAACGATTTTTCAGAATTTCGTTTTTTTCCGGATATCTCCGGAACTACTCGGAATTTTAAAACTTTCTAAACATCCTATAAAAAATGCGCAACTTTACCTCCATTTAACCGACTTCGTATCTCTTATGGTTTCCGAGATCCCTGTACTGGCCCTCCTTATCTTGAACACGTTGTATAAGTATATAAAACCCCAAACAGAATAATATTAATTTTATTATGTCCATTCCTGGCAATAGACTATGCCTTTGAGTAAGTATACCTAAACCACGTTTATCAAAACGATGGTGTTCTGCCTGAATGAAGTCAAGTAAGTGGGTAGTGGGTATAACCATTGGCATAACCAAAACACTTTCAAATTTAATAGGATGTTAACTTTTGGATGTTAATAATGCATGATAATTTAATGTATAATAGAGAACAACCGTTCGACAATTACGATGGGAATTCCAGCGAATTCAGACTGATTTCACATGAAGTCGATGCCTACGTGATGTTACCACACCAGCAATACCGGGTGTATCATAAAAATAAAATCTCGACATATTTTCTTACAAGCACATTTTCGAACAGTGTCATTTCTTGAACCGAACAAGCCTCCCAGGACCTAAAGTGGAGATCTATAGGATCGCAGATAGGACACCCTGTATTTCTTTGGTTATAATGTGAAACATTGCGGAAGAAGACCTTTCGATGGTTGTAATAAATTATAGTAATTTATTCTACGATTTCAAGGCGAATAGAATCTGTAGGTTTTATGGATTTTGAATATTATTGAGTTTCTTACCTAGTATATTTGTTAACGAGATAAATTTACCTACATTATATACTATTTCCGGTTGTAACTAATGATAAATACATAATTAGGGATACGGAGACATTGGTCATTATTTCGGAGAAACTGCAAAACTGACAAAATAAATAATTTTTGTCAGACTCAAGCATTTTTAAATGTATTTATTGCTACTTAAGATATCGGTTACCTACTAAAGGTAACCTTGGAAAGGCTACGGGAAAAACCACGTTTAATTAAACCATATAAGAAAAAAGAGAACATAACCGGGTATCGAGCTGGGCGTACAGGGTCTTGGCTTGATTTTAAATATGTACTGAAATGCTTTAGATGTAAATCATGAAATTTGCAAGCAAACAATGTAAAATTTCATTTGCTTAACAATAAACCTCTACTTGTACATTTCCTGAAATTCCTTACCCTTAACCCTAAACTTGCGAAGTTGTGCTTATTAATATATAGGGTGTTGAAAAAGGTCTGTACTCCGGAATAACTCCGGTGCATCGCATTGCAGCGGAAAATGTCTGGGGAAAAAGGTGTTTGGTTTTGAAGGAGGAATAGTTTAAAATTTAAACCACCCCCTATCCCCTCAACCCCCGGGCGTGGATGGGGGTAAGTTAAGATATTGAAATGGAACCCCATATTTTTTAATGGCGTATCGTGTTCTCCGACCAAAAATAAACATCTTTTGTTGAAATTTTTTTTTTATTCGGGCCCATCCTTCACGAATAATCACCACGAGAAAGACAAAATCAGAATCGTGCGAAAATCAAGTTTTATCCCGGAAATACTCTTTTTCTCTGTCTTATACTAAAAAATGCCCGTGAAAAAAGTTGATTGCTGGCCGGAGACACGATACGCCAAAAAAAAATATGGCGTTCCATTTGAAAATCTTAACTTACCCCCAACCACGCCCGTGGGTTGAGGGGATGGGGGTGGTTTAAATTGCAAACTATTCCTCCTTCAAACAACTTTTTCCCCAGAAATTTTCCGCTGCAATGCGATGCACCGGAGTTATTCCGGGATACCCACCTTTTTTCAACACCGTGTATATGTATTTAAATAAAAATGCCGTGATAAAATATCAATTACAACAACAATGGTGTCAGAACCCAAATTTAAAAATTGATTATTCAATTTTATTCTTATCAGTTTAAACTTTTTGACTTGGAACAGATAGATCTTTAAATTGGTCGGGACAATACAATTTTCTTCTTGTCCCATTGTTTACCAAGCAGTATTTAGTCGATTTCTACGTCTACCAGATTTATACATATTGCATAAATTAATATACCTAATTTTTCCGGTAAACCGAGAGAAACTATAAAACAAAACGAGATTCCAAAGCCATATATTATGGGAGTAATGAGCTGTTGCACAGAAACCATAACAATCATTTTTTATATCAAGACCGAGACCGTAAATTTTGGACGTTTGTTCGAGGTTTTGTCGAGATTTTTACATATTTGCAAATACATTTTCCGTTCTTTCGGTTGTTTATAACCATTTTTTTTTACCAATTTCTTAAAAATGTGCTGTTATGTTTATGACATGAATTGATTGACCAATTGATGATAGTTTTTTGGAAAATTAGGATGAATACAGCGATAAGGCGGACTTAGATTACCTACAACACTGTTGTTTTGGAAATCCAACATTACTTCACCGAAATTTCAACATAATAATATCACCTAGTGAATTAAATATGATTACAAAAAAGGGGTTCCCGCTTCTGAGATACCGTGCAGTAGTTACGTTCTATAAAAAAATGTCCTATTAAAATATCTATGCATGTAACACGCCAGTAGCGTCCAGGTTTTTTTTTTAAGTGGGACCATAACCTATTAACCTAAAGCTGCAAGACTACCGGGCTGTGACGCAGCTACATGGAGGCGATCGCGCGCCCCCTTGTCCATTGCGCACGTTTACTTTAAATACCCAGTAGAACTACCAAAAAAATCAAATCATAAATGTGGAATAAAAAAGACGGTTCGTTACTCTATCCATACCTCGATCAATACCTACACATGAAGCATTTACAGTTTTGCGTTTCTTTTTGTTTAATGTTGTAATATTAATGTTTTAAAATACAATTAGATGCGGAAAACACATATTAATCCATAAAAATTGTGTTTACATGTGAAAAATGTTTAGGTTCGTAAGATTAGGACATGTTCGTTTTCGCAAGTCCGAAATTTAACAGTGTTGCCACACAGCAAAGTTTGCTGCAATAATATATTCTTTAGGTGGTTTTTATATCGATATATTCTCGAAGTTTATTGCCAATATTGTTATGCCTGGTCAAAATGATGTTTTTTTTTTGGTTAAGAGGATTACAAGTGGCAACTCTGCTGAAGATGACATAACATTGCATAGTTGCCAAAAGCAGTTCTATTTTCTCGTGTTGTATAAGCCGAGGGGCGAATCCTTATGTGGATATTTTTAATGAGAAATACGGGTCGAGCGTAGCGAGGTGCTCATCACCACGTTCAATTTTTACAAAACCTTTACGGTCTTTTTGTTATAAAATCGAAAATCCGGCAACATCGCTAACATTTTTGTTGTCAAAACCATAAAACCGCTTTTTTTATTAATTGATTTCTCAAAAACTGCTGTAAGTATCCCGCAAATTTGTAATTGAAAATGACTACTTAAAATATATACTTTAAATAAAATAGTAAACAATTCAAATTCGTGTGTATGTAATAGTGTAACGGACCCAAGAGTTAGTAATATTGTGTTTAAAAATATTTGCTCAAAAAGGACTACCCCCCCCCCCCCCCCACATGCACTGGCTACGCCAATGCCTCTGTGTACGACTTCTTGCAGCACGTAAAACGGCCTTAAGAAAACAAAAATAAAGAACATACAATATTACCAGTATTTTTTATCTCATGTTAGGTTTGTTCGTTACTATTTAGTTGCTAATACGCTCAACTATCTGGGTTTTATATAATGTACATGTACTGGAAAAATAAAGACAAAAAAATGATAGACTTACGTATCGCCATCCTCATCTTGTTCAAAATAAATATTCCAAGGAATATCGTCCGAGGAAGTCTTTGATGCGACAGGTGGTCGAAGTTTCGGGTTGTTCAAGTCATTCAGTCCAGCTTCTAGATTGAGCTTCGAAATTTTTTCGCTAAGGCTTCGTTCGCTGGACAAATACACTCCGCTGTCGATATGCATGGATTCTCTCGTTTTTTTCTCGTTGTCCTCAATAATTCCCGAATCGCCGTGGGATTGGCCTTCGCTTCGACGATAAGGTTCCGGATGTATTTCCTCGGAAATTTCCCCCGACAGCATCAGATTTCCACTTGAAATAAATCCACTGTCAGTCCTGGAATCGGTCAGATCGCATTTGTCATCGTCGATTAGTTTTCCAGCATCTGGAAAAGTAGAACGGGTTCGTTGTTGATTGCCTGACATTTTTGCAAGGGTAATGGTCAATTATAAATCAAATATATGGCTGGGGAAAAAAGGGGCTGTAGTTCTCGAAACGCGACACACGAAACACTACACGTGGGAAACTGTTCGTTTGTGTAAACTTTGAAAAGGTTATCGGATAACTTCGTATTTCGCAAAATCGATTAAATATCGGGCGCCCTTTTCGCACTGCACTATGCAAAACATCAATGGCTGTTGCACGAAGGAATGAGTGAGAGTATAAAAGCGACGCGCAAGTACGGGATTCCCGGGTCATGCGCAGTGTCGGACATGCTTAGAGGAAGGATTGGCGACGTTGCCGTTTTGTGCAATTTATATTTTGGTGCAGATTTTGGCCTAAAATGTTTATTTTATTTTTATTTGCTTAAATGCGAACTACGAACAAATCCGACCGTTAAATTTTAAAAACAATTACTTTTTAAATATCATATAAATTAAACGTATACCTAGTCATTCAAATAAGGACATAATAAGATTGTAGTTGTTAAAGTATATCTTTGTCTTTGCCTTTTTTACAACAATCACTGTAATTTATTTTTTTTAAAGTCAAATTTAATATTAACAAATATTCAAAATTTTTGCTTCCTGCAATGTTTGGTTGGTTTTTTTCATGCCCGTAGCGAATTTGGCTGAGGATTTTCACATTTTTCCCAATGAATTGCAATTGAAATGGAATGAAATTTATAGCTGCAAACAACAGAAGGGTAATGTGAAAACTATAAGGGTGCAAATATTTTATAGAACAAGAAATATAGGATACCTGTCTGTAGAGATGTAAAGGGTAATATTACCGAGGTAATGTTACCGTAATTTTGGTAATATTACGTAATATTACCGCAAGATCGGTAACATTGGAAATATTGCTTTTTTTTTCCGCTCCATACTCTCATATTGCCCATAATTATAATTTACTAAATGAAGAAGATCATTCGAGAATAGTAGAAGATACTGAGGAAGAAATAGAAAAAGAAGATATCGGTTTCGAAGTTATAGACTTGACTCAATTAACGAAAGAGAAAGAAGAATCAGATGACGAGGTTGGGGATGATGAGGATGATTTACCATTATCCACTCTATTACGTAGTCCATTCTGACTCTGACTAGTTTAAAAAACGTTCTTATTGTTTTTCGTAATGTTTTTACAGTTTTGAAATAAAAAAAACTTGTATTACTTAAAAAGCTTTTTTTTTTATAAATTACCAATGTTACCGTAATATTGCGTAATATTACCGGTAATATTACCGATTTTTAAATTACCGGTAATTTTACATCTCTACCTGTCTGCTTTCGGAATAATGTTTACTAACACTGCGGGTAGTACATATTTATCACTCCGGTATTTTTCTTTAATTTGGACTTTGACATAGTTCGAGCCAAAAAAACATTATTCACTGGTAATTTTATTGGAAAGTGGATTTGTTCGAGCATTTACCCACTGCATTTCTATTAAATTAAGCAACGAAAGATCCTGAAAAAACCATGTGAAAGTGACTAAAATGTTTTTGAAGAAAGGCTTGGTGGAATTCCCTGTCTTAATAGTGGCAATGATGTTAACATCAACCGATAATAATTTCTTTTATTTGTTTGTTGCTCTGATACTGATAAAATTTATGTTGATATATCGTCGTTTTTATGTACAGTGTGGCCCATTAACAAACCCATGGTATGATATAATTTGCTGCAAAAACTTTACCCATTGTCTTTAGCTAAACAGATCCAGATCAGTGATAATATTGTTGCTGTTATCTCCTTGCTGAGTAGAAATAACTAATTTCAGAAAATTTTGTGCACTATTTCCCAGAGATTTTAAAATTTATATAAATGTGACTTCAGAATTGCTTTCTTTTCGAGATACAGGGTGTAAAAATAAAGTAACATAATTTTTTTCCTTTAATCTCTAGAAACAGATTTATGATATTATACTGATCATGGGTATGGACTATTCTGGCACGGCTTTACTTTTTACGTTACGTTTTGCGTTTTTTCGGTTTCATTACATTTGTGAAATAATCGGTTCTAAAACTTTGGATAATGTTTATTTTAACAACAAATAACTGAATGATATGGTAATGTAATAGTGAAACCATAGGTATTAAATGAAAAAATTATTCCTTTTTTTACACCCTTTTATATGACCTTTTTCGTATATTGTCTTCTGGACTACCTTATTAAAATATTTCCATTTCCACTCAAAAGACCTTGTATATACGTCATTAGAATATCTGCTCGCGCTCTGTTCAACAAGTTTGATCAAATGTGTTCACCACAAAATGGTGACGGAAAATTTTAATTCAATGAAATTTTAATATTAGTGAATAGATTGAAGATCAACATTTTGTCAACATGCTTAATTATGTTCATAGTTCAACATATGTCATATTTTCTCAAAATAAGGCTTCAATGATTATTTGTGAACTTTTCTAAAGAATTTTATGGACTTGCAAATAAATAAAGAAGTACACGCAACGTTTGTTAATTTACATATGAAGTTATTTATATTATGATTTTTTTTGTACTGTATTTTTTTTTCTTCAGTGAAAATACACATAAAATAAATTTCATTATACCAGTATAATTCAAAGCAGTACTTATGGGCCGATCCAGAAGAACTTAGTGGCGTCTGTGAGTCGGACGAACATCAAACAAGAGTACCTCCCGATATCGCGTCCGACCCCTTCCAACCCCTCCACCGGCCTATACTCGCCCCTGAAAGGAGTGAATTTTTTTTTCAAGTATCAGCGGCAAATATATATTCCCCCCTCCGTTTTCGAGAATGCTGAGCACGTTGGTGGTGTTGGAAATCGCGTCCGACCCGCTACCCCCACCTCTCCCCCCGTTTCCAAGGATGTTGAGAATGGGGAAAATAGTTGTACTTCTCTTTTTGGTTATAATGGTCTCAAATTCCGGTCCAACTGAAAAATATAATCAAATAGTTTGCGCGAAAAAACGCGAAGGCGTGGTCAGTTTATTTTAAATTTTTTAGAAATTTTTTTTTTAAATTTGAATTAAATAAAAAAAACCATAAAACAGAATATAATTAAAAAAAAATTTTTAAACACTTGTAATTTTTTTCGAAATTTTTCTTATTAAAAGTTAATATCGTTCCATAATGGGGGCAAGTATTGGTCGGTGGAGGGGTTGGAAGGGGTCGGACGCGATATCCAACACCATCAACGTGCTCAGCATCCTCGAAAGCGGGGGGGAATATATATTTTCCGCTGATACTTGAAAAAAAAATTCACCCCTTTCAGGGCGAGTATTGGCCGGTGGAGGGGTCGGACGCGATATCCAATACCACCACCGTGGTCAGCATCCTCGAGAACGGGGGGAAAATGTGTTTCTCTGCAGGGAAACCACTTGAAGCGCGTTTAACCCCTCTGGGGGGTGGTTTTTGGCCGTTTTGAGGGGTTGTGCAACCCAAATGAGAAATTCTGACGCCGCCATCGTGTTCAGCATCCTCGCTCGAAAACGGGGGGGGGGCTCTTGTTTCGGCTGAAAATATATCGATTTTTCGGGGTTTTTTCCGGCTCACAGACGCCACTAACTGTATATTGTATAAACTTAAGGGTTACATAATATGTTTCGCCTTATATGTACATCGTCAGACCTAAAAGTATATGAGAGGGTAATATGGCGTCTCCCTTAATGAGAAAATTATTTTTTATATGCACAGGCCTGGGGCTTGAGCCTCCACTAGTAAACAAATGTAATTTTGCATAGCTAATTTTTTTCATCTTTAACGATGATTTTTTACTTTTTCACAAAATACTTACATACATAAGTGACAATTAACGAGAAAAGAGAGCTTACCTTAACACTAACAACCGCGCAAGAAGAACTGTCAATTAGTTTTGTAAAAACCATTTCATTCGTCATTAATTTATTAAAGCTTTCTTATCGATCCCGCCTAAAAGGTGGTATTTTGTGGTTTTTTATCATAAAATATCCAAAATGGCACAGAGGACCGGGTCACGAAAAAACCCCACTTTCGCAATAAATGTAAAAATGTAAACCTCAGTGCTATGTCATAAGTGCAGGGCTCCTAAAGATTAAATTAATTAAATCGACCACCCCAGTGGTTTTTTAGCATACAAAATTTTTTCTAGTATAACGAATTTTATTATTGTATTAAAGATCGTAAAAACTTTCGAAATTGAATGTAGGTGTACCTGATAAGAATTTAATGACCGTAATGGAAATTTCCAAATAATTAATATGTCATTATTTATGCTTTTCTTTACTAAAAGTTGGAAATTAGCGAAAAGGTTAGATTATTTTTATTTTGCATTTACAGTATCTGTATACACGGTGTTGAAAAAAGATCGGTACCCCGGAATAACTCCGGTGCATCGCATTGCAGCGGAAAATGTCTAGGGAAAAAGTTGTTTGGTTTTGAAGGAGGAATAGTTTGCAATTTAAACCACCCCCCACCCCCTCAACCTCCGGGCGCGGGTGAGGGTAAGTTAAGATTTTCAAATGGAACCCCATATTTTTTATTGGCGTATTGTGTTCTCCGACCAAAAATAAACATCTTTTGTCCGAAAAATTTTTTATTCGGGCCCATCCTTCACCAATAATCCACCATGAGAAAGACAAAATCAGAACCGTGCGAAAATCTAGTTTTATCCGGAAATACTCTTTTTCTCCGTGTTGTACTAAAAAATGCCAGTGGAAAAAGTTGTTTGTATTCCACTACAAGACAGAGAAAAAGAGTATTTCCGGGATAAAACTTTATTTTCGCACGGTTTTGATATTGTCTTTCTCATGGTGAATATTGGTGAAGGATGGGCCCGAATAAAAAAAATTTTCGGACAAAAGATGTTTATTTTTGGTCGGAGAACACGATACGCCAATAAAAAATATGGGGTTCCCTTTTGAAAATCTTAATTTACCCCCACCCGCGCCCGTGGATGAGGGGGTGGTTTAAATGCGTATAATCTACCAAGCATACCCAAACGATCACTGAGTAATTTCCAAAGAACAAAACCTTGAGTGTTACAATGAAAAATTGAATCGATAATTGAAATGACGCTCGAGTTATATTAAATAACAGTATTTCCAGAACCTAAATTAAATATATTATAATAATTCGAGAAATACTTTTAAATATACAATATCGATAGTCGTCGATATCGATACTAGCTTATACTCTCTACTCTAGACTTCAAACCTTCTGACGTTTCGCAAGTTTCAGGTTATGTGATTAAAATTTCAAAAGAAAACATGTCAACAATGTCGATAAATAAGAAAATACATTGCAAATAAACAGTAAGTACATATGTTTTTACTTAAATCCTATTTTTAGTACTTTTCCGTTTATCATGAGTAAATAATAATGAAAATCTAAAAAAATATGCATATATTAAAAGAAAAGGCCATTCAAACTTGACATTTATTAAAAGTCATTCTCTAGTAGTCGGTCTACTTATTTTAGAAACGCTTTTTAAAAAGTGGACCAATGAGACAGATTTATCTCTTGTAAGGAAGATGAAAATTTTATCAAAATAATTACATGAAACACACACACAATGAAACAATTTGATTGGTTCAAACAGTAAACAGTAAACTTGACAGGTGATGGAAATAATCGTAAAGAAAAATACAAAAAATTATGTTTTAAGAAAAAGTACCGTAGTTTTGGGATAACAAACGTGCCAAATACGAAAAGTGTGAAACATTTTTAATGAAATCTATTTTTTTAGGCTAGTATAGTGTAAAAAAAATTTGTTTACATAAAATTGTTCCATATAGGAGGCATATGATCAATCCTATATGAAATAAACGTATCTTTAGATCCATTTTACACGCAAAATTGCCCTTGTTCCTTATATCCCCAAACTCTGGGTTATACGGAACAGTGGAAAATTGTAAAATAAAGATATGCCCCTTTATTGCCCCTATCAAATATCGCATAAATGAAACGTACGTAACACTACAAGCCAACTCCCCAAAACGAAAAAAAATTAACAAAAAAACACAAAAAAAGTTATTAAAAAAAATATAAATAATATATTATATTGTGATTATTCAAAGTTTTTTTGCACAGATATTTTTCTACAGAATTTCGAGAAAAATTTGAATATTGAGTGATACCTATTTCGGGTAGGTAAAGAAGCCATTAAAAGATACTATTGAAAATAAGTAATGACACTTATATATTTTTGAGTAGAATCTATTGGTTTGATCGAGATTAGCGGTTTCCATTTAAAAATATGATGGCGCCATATCTGGAAAATTCGACAGGCAAATTATTTTTGATATAAAATTTGTATCCTGTACGAAAAATTATATGGAATTACGCTATTTGTTTTCTAGTTGCTGATCCTGTGAGCAGCTTACAGACACTTGGAAAATTACAATGTATGCTGCCTTTCTGGCCTCAATAGAGGTTTGGAATTTCCGATCTGTTGGAGATGGGATTTCCTATTGAACACCCAAGATTAATGAGTATTTTATACACATAATAAGCCTAATTTAATGCATCAGTTCCAAACATAATAATATAAAATATTTTGAAAGGCCCGACGGTAGGTACAACCGTTACGGACGGAATTCCCATACGGCTTGTCGAGTCTGCTAAATACTTGAAACAGAAATAATGACCGAGACACTGTAATGCCCGGTGTTGTTATTATTTTTGTTTTATAATGTTCGACCATTAAACCTGTTCAATATTCAAGATTATCGACCCCATCATCATCATCGAATTTGTTATACACCATGGGCCTAGTCAGAAGAAGACATATTTGAAGCAAATGTGATGAGTCTCAAGAGAGAACTAGACACACAAAAAGCCTAAATAAATAAGAATAGTTTAAAAATTGTATTTATTATATTAAGGGCGCAGGTAATCAAATAAATCATTGTTCATGCAATTGTGGTCATATTAGGCTTACCCTCTTTTAAATGCAGTGGTCCAAACAAAATTACATTAAATATGTGATTTACCTAGAATATAGTCTAACAACTAGTGTTGTGATCACTCGAGCGAAAAACCGCTTGATCACTCGATTATTGAAATAACCGACATCGCTCGATTATTAAAAAAACCGCTCGAATTATCTATTCAGGCGAAAACTTATTATCTTTCACTCGATACCCGCGCTTCGCTTGCCGCCGACTGAATTTACCGCTGTAGCGTGATCGAATTAAAAACCTGCTCGTATATTCAAACAGTTTTTCGCTCGATAGGAAATACTCTAGTTAAAAATCAGGCGAAAAACCGAAAAATATCGCCGGTTATCTGATAGACGACCTCCGGTCTAAGCGCCGCGCGATCCGATTGGCGACGTTCGAGATTGACGCTGAGCAAGTACACGACATACGTCTTTCTTAAAGGCACATAAACGAGAAAGTGCATATAAAAAAGTATGCTGAATCCCTTAGCGGAGTCATCGCGACATGATTTGGTAAAGTTTTGTTTTAACTGCCTAGCCAGTGGAGTAGTTTAGGTCTCCTAATTTTTAATTACTATAAAGACGAGAAAACTTCTCAAAAATAACATAATAATAGAAATTGTTAATGAAAAATAACAAAACGAACAAAATGGTTAACAAAATATATAGAAAAATTCGTTGGTAATCTTATAGTAAACATTTTTAAATCTAAACAGGAACTTTTTATTATTAAACTCAAGAAGACTTCTCAAAAATAACATACATTATAGAAAATGTTAATGGAAAATAAGAAAACGAGCAAAATAGTTAACAAAACATAGGTATCGACAAATTTTTTGGTAATTAAAAGTAAGCATTCTTAAATTTAAACAGAAACTTTTAGTTAACTATGAATACATGAGTAAATGAATTTAAAAAAATAATAACCAATTTTCTTATTTTGCCAGTCGCGTAACTAAGCCTAAATTTTTGAAGTGCACACAGTGGGCACCTGATAATTTAAAGTGGAAGAATTTGACAAGCTATTTTAAATATCTACTTATTTTATGCTCGAAGATTGAGAAAGATCTGAAGAAAAATAACTCTTGGTAATACTTTTTGTTCGGGTTAAGAACGCACAATAATAAACCCGAACAATAAATACATATTTGTGTGATTTTTTGCAGTTTTTTGTTTGGTATCGAGACACGTGGTAAAAATTCATTATTCAAAAATAAATAAATTTCTGGAATTTTTTTGGTGACACTATAATTTTTTGGCTAAACCTGTGCCCACCCGTAGTTACGTGCCTGCTAAATACCCGACCTGATCACATGTAAAGGGCTAGGCAGCCCGTTAAGCAGTCGGTGACGTCATCGCTTGGTAAATTGGAATTTCAGGCGATTCACTCGAGCGATTAACTCGATTATTAAAATCGCTCGAGTATCAAGTACTCGATTATTAAAATCATCGGTTTTTTCCAACACT
Organism: Barypeithes pellucidus; assembly: GCA_963991005.1. Classification (NCBI taxonomy): domain Eukaryota; kingdom Metazoa; phylum Arthropoda; class Insecta; order Coleoptera; family Curculionidae; genus Barypeithes; species Barypeithes pellucidus. Next base: position 15,362,675 of record OZ022558.1, read on the forward strand.
ACTAATAACAAATATATTAGGAAACTACAGATAGAAAAATGTACATTTCTATCCTACTCAACGAATACAAACAGTCTTTCCCACCTCTTTCGGTCATTATTGCAGCATAGCCTGATTGACATATTTATCGCAAAGGTATCTTGCAAGATCCGAATTAAAAATTTGTTAATTTGGTTTAAGGTTAATCCGCAATTGCTCTTACAATAGATTTATTTCCCAATAATTTTACTATAAATTGTGAAAAGGCGATGAGAGATTCCAAAAAATATTATTATACTTAAAAGTATCAAACGAATCTTGAACTAATCCAACTGCACTCTGGCAACATCTATTTCTACTTTACTACTGCGCTACGATCCAGGACCCAAAATATGAATGAATACTTATCTGCTGAACATTACAATGTTGGTGCTGTGATCTAAGGGCTTGTTTATATATTTTGTTTGATTTGTGTTTTTTTGTGGTTATTGGTGAAAAATCGTCTTTATTATAAACAGTCATGGTGCATTCATGTGTAGTTTGTAAAAGAGTGGATCATTTAAATAAGGATTTATCTTTTCATCCGAAAGTATGGTTATGTTTTAAGTTTAACCATCTGATATAACTAGACTTCTGCATTGTTGCCATTCAGCCAACAAACATGTATTTCTCTCTTCCACCCATTACTGATTTTCAATAACATTTCACACAGATCACAGCTTCACTTTCCAAGAGTTTTATTAATGGATTATTTGATATATAGTTTACAATACCTGTGCATAACAACCATAATTAAGGGTATTTTTTATTATTGTTGTTGTATGTTGCCCGAAATGGGAACAATATATGTTGCTTTGCACGAAACGGGAAGTTCTCAGTCAGGTAGTTTTTAAATCTCGGGATCGGATTTTTCATTGAAAAATCGTATTACTGAATATAGAAACTGTATATTAATTGAATCATCTTCTGCAGATGAAGGACAAATAAATAAATTTTAAAACAGAAGGACCACTTTGACGTTTTGTTGATGTGAAAATTATCATTTTGTTATATACAGGGTGTCAATTCAATGAAGAGTTCCCATCCAGTAAATAATATTAAAAATAGGACGACACAATTTTATTGTGAAGGGGGACGCCCTTAAAGAATATTTGCAGTGTTCGTCGTCCCGTGGGACGGGTAGATAGATGGTACCCTTAAAATCTTAAATAGGAAGGGGAGGTCAAGTGACATCACATTAACGTTCGTTTTTTCCAAGAATATCATAATTTATTGATTTTTTTGAGTAGAAGGTACTTTTCAAGAAATAGCGTTCCAAAAATAGAAGATTTTATCTTGACGTGACGAATTTTTTTTGTTTCACCACTCTAGCTTCCTTTAAACGTAAGGAATTTTATCATACTGTGATCAGATATCGTTTTATTTATATTAAATTTTATATTTTATTTTACTATGAAATTGTTTCGGGATCGACGTTGGTAAAAATTTTTAATATTGTCTGACGATGGTTTAAATAAAATGAACCGAAACGTTAACTGAAAATCGGATTTTCATTTCAAAAGTGACTAAAACCCAGGAACAAACTACCTATAATTTGTTAAAAAACGGTCGAGAAAACAAAACTATAGTTAATAATAATGAGTTTCAATATGAATTTAGTGGTTTTCATCGAGAAAAACTCAAGAGACCGTTTCCATGTAGAATTTACCAGGCTAATAAGGAAAAATATCCACATGGAAAAATGTCAGTGGCGTACAATTTTTTTTTGTAAAAAATATCAGAGGATATGTTTGCAGGGACGCCACTGGTGGAACAATTGAATAACTTTTCAAACTAAAATTTGTAATTCTATATACTATTATTGACACATATCAAAATTGAAAATAATATCTAAAGTACTTTCGGAGATATTAAAAAATAACCATTTAAAAAATAAAAATTCAACACCCTGTAGCAAAAAATTTAAGCCGTTGCGGACATATTATGTTCATATGAACTTTTCTTTATAAAATAACCTACGGAATCACACCCTGAAATATTAGCACGTCATTAAGGAACACCCTGAATAAACCTTTGTTTTGAATCGATTAAAACGCGTTTTAAATATTTTTTCATTAGTTATGAGGCAGCATCGCCGGATATTCGTCCCAAAGGCAAAAATGTTATTTTTTATGGCCATTAATTTTCATAGATTTTTACGTACTTACAAATAATGGAAAACCCCTACACGTCGTTTACACTTAAGATAATCACGGAGATGAACTAGTTCGTCGAATAATTCGAATATTCTCATTGTAAACACTGGTAATAAAATATTTATCGATGGAATTTCTAATTTTCAACGATTTGATTAACCGTTCATTCTATTTTTGTTGATTTTCTATATTGGGTGCAAGTATAAATTACATATTTGACCAAAAATTTTTACAACTTATACAGGGTGATTCACGATGAGCTTGCATTAGAACTTTATGGAGAACTACTGAATATATGTTTCTGAAACTTTGGGGATTTAGGTTTATCGATATGCTCTCTTTAACTAAAATATTCACATGTTTTTGTAATTTCCGGTTATACCGGAAGTAGCTGCCAACTTTCGTTTTTTAAATACAACATGGTAATTTTTATTACATTTTTCGATTAAGCGTTAAATACTAAGCACATTTTATAGAACATGTTTTTGTCAGACTCTGTTAGTTTTTGAGATATCTGGACCTTTATTGGCAAATGCATGACGATGAAATAATCCATATAAATTTTTTACCTTACCTTTTGGACTAAAAATTTTTTTTCTCATCGAATAGCTAAAAAATCATCAAGTCTCAAAAATATTTCAAATTCTGCAGAAAATGTACAGGATGGTCACAATTCAAGGTTCATTGTGAGAGAATTCAACCATAAAAAAACTTTCTTATTTTAAATAGAACACCCTGTATATATTTATTTAATTTGATGTCAAATTGGTTGTTCTTTATAAATAGTATTTACTGTCCTATACCTATATCAAAGCGTTTTCTCAAAAAAATCCAATTTTATTCTGAAAATACTATCTGTTCAAGTGTGCTATGAAAACAATTGTACTTAGGGGCTGTATATTTTCAAGCTGTCAATTATTCTGTTACTAAAAAATGTCACGCTTCGGATTTTCAAGTGAAGATTTTTTAAATTTATTTACGGTTTTCATTGAATGTGGCAAAATTAAGTGTCGAATATATCGGGATAAATATCCGAATAGGCCAATTCCCACATCTGATATTATTAGAAGGCTAAATAATAATTGTTTAATATTTGGAGCATTTGAAGAAAAAGTATGAAGAATTAAACCAATACTGGACAATGAGGTATTTAAAGTTATCATTTTTATCTTATTTTTACGCTATTCCAACAGATTCAATTCGTGAAGCTGCAGTGCAATTAAGAGTTTTGTATTCGAGTATAGAAAGAATTTAAAAAAAATATGGCTGGAAGCCATATTCATATGCCCACGTTCAGTATCTAAAGCCACAAGATTTGCCAGCTCGAGTCGAACTTTGCGAGTTTTTCCTAATGAAACTCCTCCGTATAGACATCAGTATTCTGGCCCCTAAGTACAATTGTTTTCATAGCACACTTGAACAAATAATATTTTCGGAATAAAATTGGATTTTTTGAGAAAATGCTATAGGACAGTAAATATTATTTATAATGAGCAACTAATTTCTCATCAAATTAAATAAAAATACACAGGGCGTTCAATTTAAAATAAGAAAGTTTTTAATGGTTGAATTCTTTCACAATGAACCTTGAATTGTGACCACCCTGTACATTTTCTGCCGAATTTGAAATATTTTTAAGACTTGATGATCTTCTAGCTATTCGGCCAGACAAAATTTTTAGTCCAAGAGCTAATGTACATAAATTATATGGATTATTTCATCGTCATGCATTTGACAAATAATTACAAAAAGTCCAGATATCTCAAAAACTAGCAGAGTCTAATAAAAACATGTTCTATAAAATGTGCTTAGTATTTAACGCTTAATCGAAAAATGTAATAAAAATTACCATGTTGTATTTGAAAAACGAAAGTTGACAGGTACTTCCGGTATAACCGGAAATGACAAAACATGTGAATATTTTAGTAGTACGAGTACTCGAGTATACCGAAATGTCGTCAACAATTCATAACATCTATCTAATTTTTTTTTTTTTAATAAATTGAAACCGATATTTGTTATTTTAAATTTATTTTTGTGGATCATTTTAATATTAAGATTTCTATGGGTAATTGGCGCCCGGCGAGCTATTTACTGTATGTTGGGCTTGACTTCAAGGAAGCTACAGCCTGAAAGCTAGAGTCGGCAATTTTTCTCTTTCGCCTGCAATGGCAATTATAATTGTACGGAATCATGCGCAATACACCGTTCTCGACCAGCTGGCGCAATTAGTCTTGCATTGCCAGAAATGGCTCGTGCACCATTTTAATTACCATTGCCGCGTCAAGTCTATGTAGAGACGGATTATTCTGTTATTTGTAACTGTTTATTATTTGGTCGAAGCAGCTATGAACAGCTAATGGCTATTTAAACTAACTGGTACCTAAATTAGCAGTTCACATTCTTTATTAAGCATATGTAGGTACTGCTAATTCGTCGCAACATCTTTGAACTGCTATTTGTCAGTAGCAGTAGCTGCTTTAATTGGTAATCAGAATGAACAGGTTTGCCCATCTCTTATTATGGTGGTATTTTAGGGATTTCGATAGTACCAACTGCTGTTCTGACTGTTTGCATTAAGCATTTTAGAAGTTTTAAAGACATTTTGTATAAAAAAAGTATATGTTTGTGCCACATTGGCAGAAGAAATTGGACATACAGTGCTACGGCTCCCACCCTATTATTGCATTTTTAACCTCATAGAGCATATGTGGCACCAGTTAAAATCACTGGTTAGGTCTGAAAATATTTCTCCGACTTTAAGTTCTAGTGTTGTAGAATTAATACGAAAATGCTTTAATGATATTCCCCCAGGTAGTTGGAAAAATTCAGTCCGTCACGTAATAACTGTAGAAAATTCGTATATTAGTCTGGATCGTATAATTAATCCAATTATAATTAATTTTGATGAGGATAGCGATAGCGAAACAGAACTATCTATAGAATGACATTATAAATGTAAATAAATATGGCTAGTAATATTTTAAAAAAATGTTATTTCATTTGATTACATTAATATAATCATATCATTACTTGTTTTCCTTAGTCCGTCCCTGCATACTTCACTTGTTTATTGTCAAGCTCTTGTCGACACAATGGGACCGACCCAGGAAATCATTAAGTCGTATCCAATTTTCGTGAAACGTACTGTAACTTCTATGATTATAATGTAAAGTTATAATATAAGCATACCTACCTCTCATTTCTATCAGATACGGTATTCCAAATAATGAAAAAAAGTTCTGTAATTATTTTATTCACAACCAACGCAAGTATAGTACTTATCACTTATCACACACTGACTGACACAAGGTACGGTACATGTAATCTAGCGCTCGGTAGGAAATGAAATGAATGACAGATTTTTTTCACATCCTATCCAGCTAATTCTCACACAACGATCCCACCATCCCACCCATGAGGTACCCAATTTAAACACTTAAATCTTAAAATGCGCGGAAGGTTATTGATGGAAAACCAAATTCCCAAATATTGGAATACCCCCGCACCTTGATTTATTTACTTTATTATCAATAAGTAGGTATGTCAATTGTAATCGTTGGGGTAAAGCCCGTAATTAAACCATTACGATATCAAATCTGTTGCCTACCTACGAAATACCTGATGAACAGATGTTAAAAATCCCGAATTACTTTTATTGTCTTCTCATTAAATCATATTGTAGTAAGAATTCAATCAATCAACGATTTTTTTTACTTTTCGGCTAATTTTTGGTAATTTTAATGACCACTGAGTATTCTACCGGGTGAACATCCATGTAATTTTTAAGGTGATTGAATATTGACTCCCCTGTACAACGTTATCAATTTAGTTTGTCCCACTTTTAAGAGCCTGTAGCTTTTTGTATTTTGAGTTAGCGCGTTCATTCAAAAATCTAGATGTAGCATTTTTAGCCAAGTTTCTATGATTGTTGTCAAAAATGACAGTAGGTGTCATATGTCACACCGAAAAGCAATTATTATTTTTTTTTAAATGGGACACTATACAGGGTGGCCATTTAGCTAGGTATAGCGGAAAACTTTTTTCACGAAAGTTATTAAGCGTTAAGAGGTGCAGCTTTTAAAATTATTTTCGACCATACAGGGTGCTCCAAAAGGGCGGTGTGATAAACATTTCATATTTTTTACATGGGACACTATGTATATTTTTACATATTTGAATTCACCGTAAAATTCTGTACATGGCACCGTAATTATTTGTACACATTCTTGCAACGTTGCCAAATAGATTGGAAAATTCCCAAAAATTTGTGCAAAAACATGGTTCAATGAAATGTGTAATATTTCTTAACTTATAATAATTTGAAATAAAATATTTTTCGGATCGGAAAGAGGAATGTTGACCGAAGTCCCCTATGATTACACATATCAATATTTTTGTACAGGGTATTTTCTATGGATATGACAACATTACGAACTTGAAACCTGAGTTTCGTAGGTTTTTTAAATGGAACACCCTGTATATTATTACTTTATCTTGTAGATATTTTAATCCTCTCTAATTTTTATTAAGGTCTTTCTATGCCTATCTCTACCAATCTTGGTGGTATTTCAATTTTTATTTAAACTCGAGCAAGAAAAAGTGGATGTATTTTACCATTGTCCTTTTTCTAGTCACCTATGACAAAATAAAAACAAAATGTTGTAATTTAAAAAAAAATATTTATTCGTACGGGAGGATACGACACAAAAATATTTTAGCGATTCAAGCTTGTGGACAATTTCTAAAGTAAATTAATAGCTAATTATTTGTTCATATAGTCATATAGTTTTTCAAAAGAATGAGTCATGTCTCTACACATTTGGAACTGTTATCGGAGGAAAATGCGCAATCTAATGCGCTTCTGATATATAGAGTGTCAGTGCCATTTAAAAAGAATAATAATTGTTTTTCGGTGTGACATATGTGTGACATATAACACTTACTGTCATTTTTGAAAGCACTCATAAAAACTTGGCTAAAATTGCTACATCTTGTTTTTTGAATGAACCCACTAACTCAAAATACAAAAAGTTTCAGGCTCATGAAAGTGGGACAAACTAAATTGATAACCCTGTACATTTGATAGAAAAACTGCATTATAACTTCTTGAAGAGGGCGATGTGATGAACCAATGTGCCGAGTTTGAATACTTTTTGGTGAGCCAATCCTAAGCTATTCAAGTATACGTGATGGCAAAACCACTTAACTCTCATAGTTCTATTGCCTGCTATTGTCAAAAATTGACATAAGCTGAACATAACGAATAATAAAAATATTGTCACTGACACTAATTTTCGTTGCGTCAATGTCAAAATTTAATTTGGTGGTGTTTGCTGTATTACCTGAACTATGAGAGTTTTGTGGTTTTGCCATCACGTTTAATTGAATAGCTTAGGATTGGCTCACCAAAATGTATTCAAACTCGGCACATGGGTTTACCATGTCGGCCTCCTCAAGAAGTTATAATGCAGTTTTTCTATAAAATGTACAGGGGAGTCAATACTCAGTCGGCTTAAAAATTACAAGAGATTTACTATGTTCAACTTGCATCGCCCGGTATAAAAGCAAACAATTAAATTGCAAAAATCAACAACACAATATAAAAATTAAAGGTAATTGAGTGATGTTAAATAAATCAGTTTTAGAAATTCCAAGTACCAACTTCCTTGGTGAATGATTGGTTGATTGATGTATTAAAATAAAGTTATTTTGCTATTTTTACGTACTTTCCGAAATAATTGAAATAAATAGCTGGTTCACTACAGAGTTTTAATTTTCAAGCCTTACTAATTAGACAATTTATTTTATTATTATAAAAATTTATTATCATAAAAATGTTGTTTTTGAAATGCGAAATTCTAAAACAAAAATATGTTTTCTCCATGGACGACTATTGGCCACACAACGATTGAAAAAACATTATTACGCTCGCACCCCATTTAGATGATAATGATAAAATATCCTTAAAATGACTGTTAAACCCGAAATTATCATTTTTAAAGGGTTGGAATTAAACCCACTTTAAGGCTGGGTACTGACATGAGCAAATTTACGCACACGAACGGTTTGCGCGTTGATAGAATCGTACGTTAAAAATCGGAAATTCCTACTTTTTATTATATATTAAAATTCTAACTGTAACAACCATTGTGTTGACAATAGCTGATAATTTATTTATAACTAGTTTAAACTCTGGCTTAGATCAAAATGTTGAATATATGAGGACATAATAGAATTTGATTAGTCCTCTAGTCTAGCAAGAAATACCGCATACCTCGATGGATACGCATACCTACGATTATTTGGTAACGATGGAATTGGTTTTGGAAAATTCCAAATCCCTTTTTCATAACAATTTCGTAAATAAGCCAATCGTATTGTTCATAAAAGGTGTCTGACCAGCACGTGTACATAAATAATAAATAAATTTCTAATTTATTTATAAAAAACCTGGACTAAACCATCAATAATTTATTACGGTGTTGGTGTGGCGTAGAATAGAAGTCGTCGTTAATTTGACGAATAAAGTACTTATTTTTAAACAGGGAATAATAAAAAAACTGATTGATTTTTTAAAATTTGACAGTAAATCGGATAACACAAACCAGTGTTGTTTGCCCCCAAAATTCGTATTTGTTATATTAATATAACGTTAACCATGTTCCCAAAAAGTTTTTTCTATTTGGGTTTCATAATGGCTACATTATGAAATGCAAAAAAATTGAATAACTTGCCACTTTTTATTTTATTTTTTTCATGTTAGCAACAAGTAGGGTTCGAATTTTAGGCCTACTTCGATTTCGTTGAAATTAGTTTTCTGGGCATTATGGATTCGACAAAAATTTTTTACTTTAAAACACTAACCTTTAACCTTTTTAAAAGTTTTTCTAGATTATTTTCTGCAATTTCTCGTATTTCTGATGGAGTACAACTTTCTTCCTGACTCGTTTTTATTAACTTTAATAATATATTTATTTTTAATTATGGCGGATAGGAAGAAGCTTTGTTGTGTTCAATTGTTCCTATCATGGCATATTTAATACATTTTATTAAATTGTAAAAGTATTGCCAACCCAAAAAGATAATATTAATTCAAATGGAAAAAATCTACCATATTTTAAAAAGTTTTTCAGACTTAAAGACCCAAATAGAAAAAGTATTATAAAATACACGGTTCATAAGACAATTAGAGCACTTGTACTTTAGAAAACTCCCCGCTTCGAGGGTCGTTTTCTAAATTGAACGCGTGCTCTAAGATAATGTCTTATGAAACTTGTTTCTTAATATACTATTAAACAACATTAGTCCAATGGAAAAGTTGTAAAATATACAGCGTGTGTGAAAATGTTGTCACCATACGGAAAACTCTTGTATGTGTGATTTTAGGGAAAAAACTATTCTTCATAACAGTTTTGCTTACCTTAAAGGCTCCTAATCCCCTAAAGAAATCACAAATATAACATACAGAGTGGTCAAAAAATAAGATAATTTGTTAAAATGCTAAGGGTAAAGTAACATTAAATCATTTTATAAAATTTAATGTCAAAATGGAAAATAATAGCCATCTACGTAGATTTGTTCTTGTCGAAAATATGATAAAGTATTATATTTTTAAGAGTACAAGTATCAAGTCACCTATGAAACAACCAGGTGTCAAAAAAACTTCAATAAAACTTAAAATGCTTCAAGATGCGACTTACCAACCAAGAAAAAGTAGAAAGTGTGCTTATTATCGGCAATAACTACCAATGAATTAAAAATTAGAATTACACAAGTCTGCAACAAAGTGCAAAGATTTAAAATTAATAACGCTGTTCGAAGATCTATGATGGTGCTTCAGCCGAAGCCTAATAATAGTTTTTGTTATGAAATGTTTTCCATATCTGGAGCAAAATAGATTAAAATATTTTTTTTCCGTAGAAAGCTGTTATTTTCTATTTTTGACATTGAATTTGATTCTTCACAACTTTCTTCTAATCAATTTTTTGTACCATGTAAATTAATGTTACTTTACTCTTAACATTTTAGCATATTTTGTTATTTTTTGACCGACCTGTACGTTATATTTTTTATTTTTTCGGTGATTAGAAGTTTTTAAGGTAAGCAAATTTTTTTATGAAGAATAGTTTTTTCGTGAGATTACAGAGAAAAAAGTTTTCCATATTGTGCCAATATTTTCACACACGCTGTATATCTAGGGTGTCCGCTAATTAATGGGACATGGAAAAACCACAGACTCCTTACTTAAAAATATTAGGATTTAATTATACTTAATTATATCCGAAAGTAGATATTAACTGAGATACAGGGTGTTAAAGTTAAAACTTCATTTTTGTTTTTCTCTAATAACTTTGACAGAAACCAACGGTTTTTTACAAAATTTGGCAATTATGGTTTTTTAGGATGAGGAACTGATTTTTTGGTGAAATTTTAATGTACAATGTAGGGGGCGCTGCCTGCGGCATTTTTTGCACATTTATTAGGTCATAACTTTTTTGTGCCTCCGTGTATTTAAGTTTTTAATAAAAATAATACTTTTCTCATATTTATTACGTAAAAAAGGTACACAATTTCAGGTCGCCCAAAGTTACCGTTTCGGAGATATATGTATTTATATTGTTTAGTGCCTATTATTAATTTGCAAACAAAATTTTTTTGTTAAAGTAACCTATGAGAAAACAAATGAAATTTAGAGATACAGTTGCTATGAAACCTCCATGTTGTTATTTGCTTGTTGATTATTGTAAAATAGATGTGTAAAAAATGTTTCGTTTTTGAGTTTATCCTAAATTAAGTAACAATGCCGCAGGCAGCGCCCCCTACATTGCACATTAAAATTTCACCAAAAAAGCCATAATTGCCAAATTTTGTAAAAAACCGTTGGTTTCTGTTAAAGTTATTAGATAAAACAAAAATGAAGTTTTAACTTTAACACCCTGTATCTCAGTTAATATCAATTTTTGGATATAGCTAAGTATAATTAAATCCTAATATTTTTACGTAAGGAGTCTGTGGTTTTTCCATGTCCCATTACTTAGCGAACACCCTGTATATTCACAAAATTAAGATGTGCTACCTTTTCTAAATTTTTAAGTCTTTAGCTGCATTAGTTAGTTAGTTTTGTATAAAAAATTCCTTTGATTAATTTTATCTGAGGAACGAAGTTACTGAATAAATAACATAAAATCGGGAAATACCAAAATATACAGGGTTTCCAATTTAAAAGAACGATATTAAGCCTAGCGTCCGATGTAACCGGATAATGATAAAGGTTAACAGTGGAAACAATTTCAAAAAACAATTAAATATTTAACCGTTTAGATGTTTTATATTGTTTGTTGCCATCAAGTTGAAAATATTTATATTCTGGTGTTTTTACTGTGACCGGTTCTTTACGCCAGCGTTTTACGGCAAAATTTGCATAATATCAACAAATGATAACGCATTTTTTGGAAACTACGACATTTAAAATATTTATGTTTACGTGCATCTTGCTGGATAATATCCCTGAACCCATATCACAATGCGAAAAAATTAAATACGTTGGTGTCATAATAGACAAAAATTTAAAGCGGAACGAGCATGTGCCGTACATCACTAAAAAGATAAGGTGTTTGATTTACAACTTTTATACTTTGAGAGAATTTCTGTGCCGTAAATTTCTTATAATGATCTATAAGGCACTGGCTGAACCACTTCTAAATTACGCAATTGTGGTGTGGGGAAGGGGCATATAATATACATTTGGAACAACTTAAAAGAATTCAAAATCATATTGCTAAAATCGTATTAAAAAAACCCAGAATGTATCCTACTAATTTGTTATATTCTAACGAAATAAATAACCTGCAAAGTTTATATATTATAGCTGCTTGCAACTTTATACATAACAATGAAAAGTATAACTCGAGATATAGAGTGCATATGTATTGCACAAGAGGAGTTGAAAATAACACTTTTAAACACAACCCTTTGTAACAACAGTTTGGGTCAACACTTATCTGGGTCCTAAATTATACAACAAAATACCATTGGAAATACGAAATATAAAAGATGTAAAACATTTTAAGACTCAGTTTAAAAAATTCGTTTTGACTAATTTTAATATTTTTGCTGACATATTGTGATAGCGGTGCTATTTAGACTGTTGCACTCCCTGCAGGTTTTGTGATTTTCGCTGCTTGAATTTGTTGTTGTTACATTGGTAGTGCTTTAACTTAATTTTTTTTCACTAAGCATTTTATTGAGGTTTATAGAAATTAATTTAATGCGAGTAACGCTTAAGTAGCTGTGATAGTTCTAAAAATGTTAAATTCTAAAATTAGGCACATACAGGCATTTGATCCCTAGGTGCCATATGTAACTGTTTAAAATTTTTATAAATCTATACGTTTATTTAATTTGTATGCTGTGTAAACGACTTTGAAAATAAATAAATTTTGAAATGTTGTACTTACCACACTTTCCAAAATAAAAATGATTTGCTTGATATAGTTCAAATGAAATTTACAACAACACAGGACTACTTTTGATTGATTAATTTTTTTTTCAAAATTATCAAATTCTAAAACCCGTTAACTTCACTTGAAAATGTTCGGTGCATGTACATCAATTACTGGCAAGATGACGACTGAAAACTGCACTCTATGAACTAGGTAGAAATTACAAGATATAAAAATTGGAATATCCATAGTTTTAAATTGTAGGTCTGCTGGAAAATCCTAATCATTAGTGTAATGACCTGGTAATGCCCATATTGCCTATAATCGTAGCATCTGATGAACGGCTGGTCATCTCTGGTCCGCACGTGTCCAAAATATTTTTAAATCTAATTAATGCACCATGGCATAGCTTTTATTACCTGCAAGAGATTAATAGAATTTATAATGTTTACCCTGTGGATTTTTCCAATTTCCAGCTGACGTTTATTTTTAAATAATAGTTATTTATGATTTTACTATTCAATTTATTCTAATGGTTTTCCCTTCTCGCAAAATAAAAAAACTTTTTATTTTTCATCTATCATCATTCATCTATTTACGTATAATACCTTAGAAACAGTTGCTAAAGTCGGTACGGTGTATGAAGTCCGCTAAGCAATAAAACCCCTCGACCAGGGTAGTCGGTGGCTCTCAAACAATAAATTATATCTTTTTTTTTTCTTGAAGTAGAAGAATTTTTTTATTATGCATTTGTTTTCCTAAGAATAAATGAAACCTTTAGTTTTTTTACCTTTTTATTTTCTATATTTTAAATTTTTTACATAATCAAAAAGTGTTTCTTTTCCTGCTTTGCTAGTTACCTCAATGTCATAGGTACCCTTGGATGTTTTACTTTTCACTGAAGATGAAGGCTTAAGCCTTCGAAACATGTATGAGTTTCAGTTTTATTAATTGCTATTAAACTAGTGGAGCAGACTGTGAGTTTCTTTACCTCCTAATAAATTATATTTTAGGTATTTTCTAAATAAAATAATTTAAAGTAAATAAAAAATTAGTTTAGGTAAAGAAAAATAATTATCCTTATATTATTATATTTATTTAGCCAAATTAGCTTTACGAATTCTTTTTTTATTAAGTTTTGGTTCTCAAAAGAACCGATGTTGTAGTCTTGCGACATACCCCATATCAATTCAATTGCGTTGTAATGGCAATGGTAGGGCGATAATCTCACGGGTACTGGAATAGCAATGTTACGAATCATCCTGCCAAGACGATTTTGTTGAAGTTCCGTTTGCATATATCCATGTCTCGTCAAGAAAAACAACTTGCCTTGACAATGCCGATTTTTGTTTCTTAAATATTCCCTTAAACAATTGCCATCTTTTTGAAACATTATTGGACAGCTCGCAAAGCACTTTTCTGTTGCTCGTTTTTTTGTATTTGAAGCCCAGATCTTTTAAAATGATGGACAAACTGGTAGTTCCAATATCGCAAAGTTCTTTCTTCTTTATTTTTTCAAGAATAGCTTTGAGGGTAACATATTCCTTGGCTTTATACATATCATAAACAATATTCCTAATCGATGGTTTTATCCCTTGGGATAAATCAAAGGTTTTAGAATGGAGTCGAACCCTTTTATATGGTCTGTCCAAATCCCCTTCACTCTTTTTTCGAAGTCTTCTTAAGGTCTTATCTGAAATGCCGCAACCATCAGACGTTCGTTTTTGCACTGCCAAAACAGACACTAACGGGCCCGAGTTATCTTTTTCTAAAGTAAAATATCGTTCCACTTGTAATATCAAACGGCGTTCACCTTGAGATAAACACCTTCTAGCAGTTGTGTCACCTTGCTGAACGTTTTCCATATCTTTGCTTTATAACTGCTTTTAATTCACACACAATCATAAACAAACTAAAAGCATAACTACTTATTTAAAATAGAACATACCATCCTGCAGCAAATTTTAATTATATCTTGGAAAATAGTGATTATTATATAGATTTAACTATAATGATCCCAAAATAATTAAATACTAGGAAAAAGTACCTGAGAAAATCTTTAACTTATTGATGCAAAATGTTTTTCATTTGATAAATAAAAAAAACTATGAGTGAAAAATAAACAAGATAAAAATATTTATCGCGGTACATTTGTTTTGGAACCGCTGATTTTGCCCAGCCCACTATAGTGATCCAGTGGAATGTTCGGTACGATCAAGTATGACAATCGATCGAAGGTCCCTAAATACTCACAATTGGAGAAAAAAAAAATGCAGAAATTTAACTATTTATATTTTAAACAGATGAATGTATACATAAATGTTTTTTACGCAAATGAATGCATAAAATTGGTCATTTTTTAACGAGTTAAAGAAGGCAATTTAGCGTTAAAGAATGCTCCGTAACGTGTCATTTTTTCCGTACTCTCTGAATGCTCATAATATCAAGTTATTCATTGCCTGGGCGCCGCATTGTTACTGTTACCTTACAAATGTCAATAATATTTGAAAATATCAAACATGGAAAGAAATAATTCCGATTCCGAAGAAGAAATCTCGTTTCAATACGCTCAATCAGACGAAATAATTAATAAAGCCAATGAAGAAACACAAAATTTATTGCCTGAAAATTCGAAGGAAGCTTACAAAAAGGAATTTAATACGTTTATTAAATGGAATTAGACCAAAAACAACTGGAGAGTTTCAGCGAAAGGGTATTGTATAGAAAAGAAACATTGGAAGAGCAACATAGATGGAAATGATAAACATAAGTTTGCCAATTTTAAACCTGTAAGTTTCTCGGAACTTAAGAAAATTGTTTTTGGATTTAAAAATAAAAGTACCAATGATGAATCATTAAATATTAAGTTGGTTAAGGACCTCTTCGGTGTAGTAGGATATGCTCTTCTTTATTTAGTTAACACCTCGTTACAGACTGGGAGAATCCCCGATGAAATAAAAAACAGTGTTATAATTCCTATACCAAAAGTTACTGCACCTAAAAGTCCATCAGAATTCAGGCCAATTAATTTATTGCCCATGGTAGATAAGATCATTGAAACGATAGTCTGTCGACAACTAAGGAACTATTTTGAAACTAATCAGTTATTGTTTGTGGGGCAATCTGGATTTAGGAGTAACCATTCGTGCGAGTCGGCGCTGCAATATGTTTGTGCAACATGGCGAAAAGCTCTGAATGAGGAGAAAGTGGTGCTTAGTGTATTTGTTGACTTGCAGCGAGCGTTTGAAACAATCGATCGTGGAATTCTTATTAAAAAATTAAGACTATATGGTGTAGAAGGTAGTGCATTGCATTGGATTAATGATTTCTTAAGTGACAGGTATCAAATGACTAGAGTGGACGACAAACTATCAACTAAAAGGGAAAATAAAGTGGGTGTTCCGCAGGGAAGTGTGCTGGGTCCATTACTGTTTATTATTTATGTTAACGATATTCATATAGCTTTAAAAAACTCGTTTGTGAATTTATTTGCGGATGATACCCTTATTTGTGTATCAGGAAAAAACTTTAGGGATATAACTGATCTTTTGAATAGCGAACTTAAAATAATGTATCACTGGCTTTGCCAAAATAAATTAAAACTGAACACATCAAAGACAAAGTGTATGATAATAGGTTCAAAAGTAAATTGTAAGAAGTATGCCGAATTAGGATTAACCCTTAACATAAATGAGTCTGAAATTAGTTTAGTGTCGGAAATAAAATATTTGGGAGTCTTTTTGGATCCTCAGCTTGTTTTTACGAATCACGTTGATTACCTTTGTAAGAAATTAGGGAAAAAAATTGGTTTTTTCTGTCGCGTTTCGGATTGTTTGTCCCAGTGGGCCAAGACACTGGTTTATAATACAATCATCTTGCCTCACTTTAATTATTGTTGTTCTTTATTAATATCTTGTACTCAGGAAAATATACACAGGCTGCAGGTTCAGCAAAATAAGGTTATGCGAATTATTCTTAAATGCAACAGGTATATCCCGGTAAGAACTATGTTACAGAGGTTGAACTGGCTGTCTGTGGAACAGAACATTAGAAAGGCGAACTTGGTTTTAATATATAAAATTGAACATGAGCAGCTACCAATATATTTTAATGCTTTTCTTAAAAAAAGATCAAATTTTCATAGTTATGACATTCGCTCTGGGCAACATTATAACATTGAGTCAGTTAAAACCACATCTCTACAAAAATCGCTATTTTTCGAGGGAGTTCGTCTTTTTAATGACCTCCCTGAGGGCATTAAGGAGGCAAATGGGTTAAATGTTTTTAAAAGAAGATTGTTTCTTTATTTGAAGGATATGTAGAGTAGAGTAGGATTTATCATTTTTGTAACTGACATATAAACACTGTTTTGTAACTTGTATTTTTTAGTAATAACTAGCCAAGTGCTAAATAAAGATTATTATTATTATTATTATTGTTAACGTGTTTTCAAGGAAGGTAAAATATTTTTCAATCTTCGACTTTATGGTCATGCTATTGAAAGATAAAATATACATTAATTCTGAATAATCAAGTCGATATAAGCAAACATCCTAAACTGATTGCATTCCTAAGTGACAGTGAGTTGATTATACAAAAATATTTATTTTGTAATTTCGAAAAAGAAAACTGCTACTTTTTGTTATATGACTTACTTTCTTTATTTTAACATGTAGAATCACCTCTCTAAGTATCCTGAAGCATTATCCGAACACCCTGTATAATTTAATGTGACATTCTCATGGACTAAAATCATTGCAGCACAATTGACGACAGTGCCGTAGACACCATTGTTTCCTGTGGGGGAAGGGGAATTACTGATATCGCCACTTTCACCTTATTTCATTTGGGGGCACCCCCCCCTCCCCTATCTACGGCTGTGATTGGCGCTTTTAAGGTGAGGGAGGTTAATGTTAAAAAATTAAATTATGAAAAAAATCGAGTCCTTCGATTCATTGTTAGGTACAGGGTGTCCCATTTTCGACACTTTCATAGGGTATCTCCGTAATTGTTAGTGCTATCAAAAAAGTAATGTAGGTGTCATGTGCTCTTTTTGGTCAAACTTAAAATGGTAAAATCAAAATTTGAAAATTCTCGCTCGCTGAAGAGATACCGGGGAAAATTAAAAAATTTACAATTTCAAAATTGCCTATAACACCATGGATCATATTGGTTTCCTAGGCGATTTATTAAACTTTATTACTTTAAACCACAGTAGACCATGAAACAAAAGCTAATCTCCTAGGAACAACTATGGTGACTATTAACATTTAATGTCAATTTCATTTTTACATATTCAATTGCGAAAATGACCTATCAACATTTTGAAAAATTTGATATGATCTCAGTTTATATTGAAAGTGAAAAAACGAAGAAATGGCGCAAAATGTATATTTTGTTCGCTATCCGGAAAAACGATAACCATTTAAGGACATATTCCAAACATTTGCGATCATTCCCGTTATTTTTTACCTTAATCTGAATCTTTTATTTCGTTTCAAAATAATAAAGTTTAAATAAATCGCCTAGAAAACCAATATCATCCATGGTGTGTTATTAATTTGAAAGGGGAATTTAAAATAGTATCTTTTTAGATTAAAATATACAGGGTGTTCAATTTTTAAAAAAAATGAGGTTAAGTCCGATAACTTTTTTACCTGACCCCGTATACCTATTCTGAAAACGGCTGATTATTCAACAATCAATATAAAGAAATTTCTGTATAAAACATTTTTCTGTATCTCTTTTAACTAAGAAAATATAGGGCAATTTTGAAATTGTCAATGTTTTGATTTTCGAATGTAATACCACAAGATGTGTCGGGATTACCGAATAATACTTTTACCTGACACGAAACGCGTTACCCGGCAACAACACTACGACTCCGAAGGAGGAGTAGTGTTGCCGGGTAACGCGTTGAGTGTCAGGTAAAAGTATTAGGTAATACCGAAACATCGAGTTGTATTCAAAGGATTATACAACGAAATAAAGTACATATATCTTTCTGAGTTAAACATTTTTATTACAGTAATTATTGTTAATTACGAAATTACAATTATTATAGTTAAAACTTGAACTATTGGATGAACTGACAGAAATTACTTCTGAAGTAATTTGTCAAAAAATGACAATTACAACAATGTGACCACCAAGTGATAATCACTTAAATGATTATCACTTATTAATCACATCCTTCTATATGGGAAAAATATACATGGAGTTGTATAATCTCCCTTATCCCTTAGCGAGCGAAAATTTGCAAATTTTGATTTTACCATTTTAAGTATGAAAATAGCACATGACACCTACATTACTTATTCGATAGCACTAACAATTACGGACATACCCTATAAAAGTGTCGATAATGTTATTAACCCTGTACACTTCTCTACTATCCCTTGTAGTTTTTCAATAAAGAATCAAAAAGTTTATAAATAGCTATACTAAAAAGCTATATATGACGCATGCAACATTTGACGCAATAGTTCTTATCTTTCCAAGATCCCCTGATTAAATTTAATACGTACGAATGTGAATGAAATATGTAAATTCATCAAGTTTTTAGCTGGAATCAAATTTTTGAATTAATTTGAACCAATTTAGCAAATGACTAATTTTTTTAAAGTATTTTTTCCGGGATAATGATGACCTTTTAGTGCCGCGAAGTACAATGCAATACTGTGTCATTAAACTATACAAAAAAAATAATGGAATTTGATTGGTCTAAACTACAATACGCAACAAACCCGAACAAACCCGAACAAACCCCTAACAAACCCCTATTGTTTAAGTCGCAGAAATAAAATTTTGTGGGTTTGTATGTGAGGTTATTTTGCATTTTATGACATAACGGACTCCATTTTGTCACTTTCGGATTAACCGGAAATAACTTCAACTTTAGATTTTTAAATGGAACACCCACTACATTTTTGGCTTTAACGATTCAGAACATACTAGGTGTATTTTAATGAAGATGGTCAATTTAAGGAACAAAACGTCGGATAAGCAGGAATCGTTGTATATCGCTAAATGTAAATTTAGTTGCTCTTTCATAATTTAAACAAAAGAAGCCAGGCTCTTATTCAAAAAAATTAAGTTGATGTCGCATTAAAGTAGATCTCATTATGCCATCTCGTGGAGAAAAAAAGTAGCAATGAGAAAGTGAAATTTATGATTGGACACAGTCGGGAAAAAATAAAACCCAAAACGCAAAATTTTAGATTTTTCCAAATATTTTGAAAGCCCATGTACTTATTTTTACTCATTTGCGGCATATTATTCGGCCCCCGGCTTCGTACGTCTTACCGTTTCCAAAATCCCAAGGGTGAAGGACGAATTTGTTACACCCTGTATGTAAGACAGTGAGAGTAGCATGCAAACGATTCACTGGTTTTCTAAGAAGAAAGGCGAAACCAGTCTGTGTGAACCACATGTGTGCACTTTCTATATGGATGGTTTTGCTTTCCGTTAGTATTGTTGTTTGAAGACAGATTTTAAACAATAATTAACAAACCAAACAACTTTGGTTGTGAAACGATTCACTCACATTTAAAGTTGACTGATTATTATTAAATCAGCTATTGGCGATTTGCCAAAAGGAACTCGGAAGAAATTAGCACGGATTTTTTTTAATTAATTGATTCAGTCGATACTTGGTGGAAATCCATAAGTAATATTATGAGAAACAATAAAACTACGTTATATTTCTTTTCCAGTATATTCTTAAAAATGACATGTTTCGCTATCACTGTAGCTTCTTCAGATTGAGAATGAATGAATATTTTTCTATATCTAACAAAGTGTACAATCTTAAAATATTACTACAGGTATAAAGATGGGGTAGGGGATATAATAGTAACAGTGGGATTTTCCAAATGGTCAGTATAATGATTATATAAATTATTTTATAGATTTATTTATATATGTAATAGCGGATTAGTGAAATAAATTTAACAAAGGAGAATTGTTAAGGTCTATTTGACCATTCAGTAAAACATCGGTATTTTTAAGCATATTTATTTCCATGGATCTAACAGATTAAGTTTTATGCCTTTATTTTCAGTATGTAAAATTTTAAAATTTAAATCAAAATTATGTTGGTTTTCTTTTAAGTGGTTTTAATAATTAGAATCTGTTTTATCTTTTATGTAAAGATTGTTTCACGAAAAATAGATATAACTTAATGACTGCAGTAAAAGTACCTGTGGCCATCCCATTATTTATGACCGTTTGTTATTATTATGTGGAAAGGACCGGATTGTAATAATTATAATTAAATATAGGCACAAACGGTAGGTTAGGTTGCTTAATTTATATTTAAATATCTTTTTGTGGTAAGATTTGTTAGTTTTTGAGGAATGGTTCAAGAATTGTGTTTTACCAAACATTCCTCCAATTACATAAAGCTCCAAGCTCAAATAATACAAAATTGGAGATTCAGAACTACATGGCGGCGAATGATATATATTTTGAAGAAAGTTATAAAAAAGTGATCTTTTAGAAGTTTTAAAGACTTTTGTATAAAAAAAAGTATATGTTTGTGACTCATTGGCAGAAGAAATTGGACATACAGTGCTACGGCTCCCACCCTATCATTGCATTTTTAACCCCATAGAGCATATGTGGCACTAGTTAAAATCACTGGTTAGGTCTGAAAATATTTCTCCTACTTTAAGTTCTAGTGTTGTAGAATTAATACGAAAATGCTTTAATGATATTCCCCCAGGTAGTTGGAAAAATTCAGTCCGTCACGTAATAACTGTAGAAAATTCGTATATTAGTCTGGATCGCATAATTAATTCAATTGTAATTAATTTTGATGAGGATAGCGATAGCGAAACAGAACTATCTATAGAATGACATTATAAATGTAAATAAATATGACTAGTAATATTTTAAAAAAATGGTATTTTATTTGATTACATTAATATAATCATATCATTACTTGTTTTCCTTAGTCCGTCCCTTCATACTTCACTTGTTTATTGCCAAGCTCTTGTCGACACAATGGGACCGACCCAGGAAATCATTAAGTCGTATCCATTTTTCGTGAATAAATCTTTAACTTTTATGTTCTTGTATTCTTTTTCCAAAATGTCTCCCTGTTTGGCCAATGTATGTTTTCGGACAATCTTTACATTTTAGTTTATACACCCCTGATTTTCTATTTTTATGATTTTTAGTTTTATTATTTTTTATATATTTCCCTAAAGTGTTGTTAGTTTTGTAAGTGTACACTTTAAATTTATCTGCTGACGTTTTACTATTTGGGAAAACTAAATCAATCGTTTTTTTGTAAGTCTTTTTCTTTAAGATTTTGTTTATTAAATTCGAAGAATATTTGTATTATGATATTTAGTTCTCAATGAAAGTTATTTTTGTTAAGTGGGAGAGTTAGTAGTTTATGAATCATACTGTGAAAAGCTGCTAACTTGTGTTGTATTGGGTGACAAGAAAAATTGTGTCTGTAGGAGAAGGTTGCGTTTATTATTTTCTCTTTTTACAGTTAAATCTAGGAAGTTAATGGAATTCTGGTTTCCTTCCTCTATTGTGAAATTGATATTTTTATGTAAACTATTGATATATTCGAGAAATATTTTTAACTGTCTGTCCGTTCCGAGAAAACATGTTAAGATGTCAGATGTTTCATTATTGGCACACATCTGATATATCCAAACTTCAACACTGTTGCCATTCAGCCAACAAACATGTAGTTCTCTCTTCCATCCATTACTGATTTTCAATAACAGTTCACACAATCACAGCTTCACTTGCCAAGAGTTTTATGAATGGATTATGGGATCTGCAGTTTACAATACCTTTATTTAGAATACATCACGATAATTAATTTTTTCCAGTTATTTATTACCTACATAAACGCAAATCATGATAATGAAGTAACATTAAAACAATTTAGCTTATCAACAGATTCGAGATTTTCCAAATGATGTAGGTATATGATGTACTAATTGTTTTAACGAAAATTTTTGTGACACATCGATTTGTTGGCGCCACAATTTTTATTGGTGCAGGGAACTCCTTATTAGTTAATACTCCGAAATGTTTTGTTTATTTAATATATCATGTTTTTTTCGTCTAGTTATAATTATTTATTTAATATATTTCGTATAAAATATTGTTTCGTGTAATTTTTATTTAAATTGTAGAAATAATTATTTTTATTAGTGTTGTGATCACTCGAGCGAAAAACCGCTTGATCACTCGATTATTGAAATAACCGACATCGCTCGATTATTAAAAAAACCGCTCGAATTATCTATTCAGGCGAAAACCGTCGCCCGTAACTTATTATCTTTCACTCGATACCCGCGCTTCGCTTGCCGCCGTGTACCGCTGTAGCGTGATCGAATTAAAAAACTGCTCGTATATTCAAACAGTTTTTCGCTCGATAGGAAATACTCTAGTTAAAAATCAGGCGAAAAACCGAAAAATATCGCCGGTTATCTGATAGACGACCTCCGGTCTAAGCGCCGCACGATCCGATTGGCGACGTTCGAGATTGACGCTGCGCAAGTACACGACATACGTCTTTCTTAAAGACACATAAACGAGAAGGTGCATATAAAAAAGTATGCGACATGATTTGGTAAAGTTTTGTTTTAACTGGCTAGCCAGTGGAGTAGTTTAGGTCTCCGATTGTAAATATTAAAAAATTTAAGGATATAATTTTTAAATTTTTAATTACTATAAAGACGAGAAAACTTCTCAAAAATAACATAATAATAGAAATTGTTAATGAAAAATAACAAAACGAACAAAATGGTTAACAAAATATATAGACAAATTCGTTGGTAATCTTATAGTAAACATTTTTAAATCTAAACAGGAACTTTTTATTATTAAACTCAAGAAGACTTCTCTCAAAAATAACATACTCCGCAGTATGTTTGCGAACAGAAAAATGTAATCGGTCAGCCAAAATGGCTAGTTGGTCAGCAACTTATGGACAGCAAACATTTCTGAATCGTGACAGTGTCCTGGGAAAACAAGTGAAACCCCGCCCCGGCTACACCTTTTGTAGCCGATTGCCTTCTGTATTCGGCAGAAGAAAACACAAGGAAGTTACATAAATTAACAGTGCCCTGGGACCTCTGAAGTAAACTGCTTCTTCTGTTTCTACTGACCAATTGTAAACTCTTGCCGACCAAGTAATCGTTTCGCAGCTCGACTGTTAATTACGGCAAACCATTTAATTACTTCTCTTTAGTAATTAGGTACGTGATTTTCTTAAATTATTAGAAATACTAACTATAGTTTTCTATAAATTGTATGTATATTTTTTTTCAATAAAATCTTAATATAGTGTTTTTTCCGTGTAACTTTGTCTAATCAGCAAATCTTTCGGTCTTTTTCCACCAAATTTGACTTTGTAAAAAAAATGTTCATACATTTTCCCACTTAAAAACAATGTTTGTATACATATCATTTATGCATCATCAGTTCGATAGTTCTTGATTGACATCAGATTAATATATTCAAGACACATACGGACGTAACCTAAATTATATGATGGACGAATAAATTATTGTTCATCAACAAATAAATAAAATTCGCATAATTATGAATAACAAATGGACTTTCCATTTCTTTCGCCTTGGTCATGAATTCCAATGCGGGCAACCATAGGTAAATACACAGTTCAAAGTGTTTCATTGTAATCCGCTTGTCCTTCTAGGAAAATCCACAACAAATACGCGCAGTTTCATCATGCCAACTGGAAAAATACGATGAACGTTTTCATTCAAATAATATCTGTGTGTTGACGAATTTGAACTGATACAAAAAGTAGTAAAGATTCTTCCACGAAAAATGGATATAACTTAATGACTGCAGTAAAAGTACCTGGGGCGATCCCATTATTTATGACCGTTTGTTATTATTATGTGGAACGGACCGAATTGTAATAATTATAATTAAATATAGGCACATCAGGTAGGTTAGGTTGCTTAATTTATATTCAAATATCTTTTTGTGATAAAATTTGTTAGTTTTTATTTCTTGCTGGAAGAGTTTAGTTGTATTACCGATATTATTTTACCAAACGTATAAAAAAACAGTATGTGGCGTCCATGGAAAAACATTGATGGTGCTTCTTCTAGTGTTGCAGTGAAGAAAATACATTTATCTCTCGATGCTAGGGAAATTGTTAAAAGAGTATATACTTCTTTACTCAACAGAGGACTTTATGCTAGTGCTGCTGCGACTGAAACGTCTGATTTGACTAAGATACCTCTGACTACAGTGAAAAGAATCGCGTCAAATCCCATTAAATCTAGAAAGAAGCGTAAAGATGCCGGTTTCACCAAATGTTTCGACGAAAGCGACAAGGACTTGATAAGGCGAAAAATCTACACCATGTACGAAGAGCAACGCGTACCTACATTAGATTCTCTGAAGCAACGGCTCACCAATGATGAAACCCAAATAAGTTGTAGCCGCACTAGCCTTGGAGAGTTTTGTCGGAAATGGGATTCAGATACCGCAAAATTGACAAAAGGCAAGTACCTACTCATGGAATCCCACCATTTACAAAAATGGCGTCATGAGTATATAACTTCTGTAAGGAAATCCCGTTCTGAAAACCGTCCTATAATAATTTACCTCGACGAGACTTGGTTTGACACGCATGAAACACCATCCAAAGGCTGGTCTGATTCTTCCGATAAGTGTAAAACAAAAGCTCCGTCAAATAAAGGTAAAAGAATAAGCATTTTACATGCTGGGTCAGAAAACGGTTGGGTTCCAAATGCCTTGTGGCTTTCTGCAAAAAACATTAAAGACTCTTGTGTGGACTACCTTGAAGATACAACGGCCGAACTTTTTGAGGAATTGTATTTTACCAAACATTCCTCAGAATAGCGTGATAGTAATGGACAATGCGAGCTATCACAGTCGTCAATTACATAAAGAAAGTTATAAAAAAGTGATCTTTTAGAAGTTTTAAAGACATTTTGTATATAAAAAGTATATGTTTGTGACACATTGGCAGAAGAAATTGGACATACAGTGCTACGGCTCCCACCCTATTATTGCATTTTTAACCCCATAGAGTATATGTGGCACCAGTTAAAATCACTGGTTAGGTCTGAAAATATTTCTCCGACTTTAAGTTATAGTGTTGTAGAATTAATACGAAAATAATTTAATGATATTCCCCCAGGTAGTTGGAAAAATTCAGTCCGTCACGTAATAACTGTAGAAAATTCGTATATTAGTCTGGATCGTATAATTAATCCAATTATATTTAATTTTGATGAGGATAGCGATAGCGAAACAGAACTAACTATAGAATGGCATTATAAATGTAAATAAATATGACTAGTAATATTTAAAAAAAATGTTATTTCATTTGATTACATTAATATAATCATATCATTACTTGTTTTCCTTAGTCCGTCCCTTCATACTTCACTTGTTTATTACCAAGCTCTTGTCGACACAATGGGACCGACCCAGGAAATCATTAAGCCGTATCCAAATTTCGTGAAACGTACTTTACCTTTAAGTTACTTTCTAGTGTGTGGAAACTGTTTGCCCGGTGGCATTTGAACGTTTCCGTATGAAGCGAGAGGAGAGAAAATGTATGAAAACCAGGCCAGAAAGCGTCTAACCATAGGCGTGCTCCAATAATAATTTATAAGTAGAGAATAAATAAATACATTGTGATGATTCCGCAGTTGGATTCGTCTCAAAACGTTCATCTGACGGGTATTATTATTTAATTTTTAGTCCCCTCTTCTTTACATCCATTGTAAATATTTGCCACTACTTATTTAGCTTGACTCTTGTTTATTTCTAATTCTTGTGTCCACCACGTAATTCATAGAAAAAAAATATTAGGAAAACGCCAACGCAACAAACACAGAATTTCCTCCCCGCGTCTCACGCCAATGTTCCTCCCCGCGTCTCAGGCCAATGTAGAATTAAATTTCTGTGCGTTTTAACGGCGCTGCGAAGAGCGGCACTACATAATAAATAAAATTAAAGTTTTTGTTTTAGTGTATGATGTCAAAATAAAATAAAGTTTTTGTTTTAGTGTAGGATGTTAAATTTTAAAAAACATAATATTTACCTACTGATATATTTTATGAAACCTATAATGGCTCAACTGATCTTCAATTTACTTACATTTGAGTCAATTTTGAATGAGAAGTAATTAAATGGTTTGCCGTTATTAAAATTGGTTCGCAGCAAAAAATAGCCATTAAATCATTTGATCAGGCTGCAACACTTGTTCTGCAAAGAATGCTACAAACTGTCAACAATTTAACCGATATCAGTCCGCTTGTAATATCATGTGTTCGCTTAATTAACAGTCGAGCTGCGAAATGATTACTTGGTCAGCCAGATTTTACAATTGGTCGGTAGAAAAAAACATGCCTAGAAGCAGTTTACTTCAGAGGTCCCAGGGCACTGTCAATTTATGTAACTTTCTTGTGTTTTCTTTTGCCGAATACAGAAGGCTACAAAAGGTGTAGCGGGGGCGGGGTTTCACTTGTTTTCCCAGGGTACTGTCACTATTTCACGTTTTATTGCTTTTTTTGATGACCAAGATTAAATATTTTGCTTACCCGCTGATTGGTTACCAATATCTGATTAAAAGTGGATCGCTCGTAGCAGCTTATATAAACTCCTGGACAAAATTAACGCAACATCATAAATTTGCCATATTTTTGATGCTATTTTTTTTCTGAATTTATGATCCGATTTGAATGATTTTTTTTTGCATTGTAGGTTGGTTCCTTGACAATGTCATAGTTTTCGCTGTTTATGATAAAAATGTAATTTCCGATTTATACTGGGTGTACTAAAAATGCTATGTTTTTTTCCGAAAATTCGCATCACCCTGTGGAGTATATTAGCAACCGAAATATATTGACATTAAACGGTAGGTCCATCTTTCCCCAACATTTTCTTTTTTGGTTTACTTCATTATCTCTGTTATTAAAGGAGATACACCGTTTTATAGAGTAACATGTTTTTATAGACTTTAATATTCAACATATTCATTGTTAAATGTTTTCAAGTAGACTATGGACTTTTTCTGACATTGCAAGCGATGTGTCAGCAGATGTTGTATTTTAAAGTTACAAAGGTCAAATAAAATTCGCCATACTGATAAAAACTGTTCGGAAACTGCTTATTAAACGTTCGTTTCTTATGCTCAGTTGCCCGACGAGTATTTTAATCTTGAAACCTACTTGAAAACATTGAATGTGTTGAATATTAAAGTCTATAAAAACATGTTACGCTATAACACGGTGTATATCCTTTAATAATAGAGATAATGAAGTAAGAAAATGTTGGGGAAAGATGGATCTACCGTTTAATGTCAACTGCAATAAGCTTCGGTTGCTAATATACCCCACAGGGTGATACGAATTTTCGGAAAAAAACAGCATTTTTAGTACACCCAGTATAAATCGAAAATTAAATTTTTATCATAAACAGGGAAAACTATGACATTGTCAAGGAACTAACCTACAATGCAAAAAAAATCATTCAAATCGGATCATAAATTCAGAAAAAAATAGCATCAAAAATATGGGAAATTTACGATGTTGCGTTAATTTTGTCCAGGAGTTTATTTAATTTGCTTACCAAAATAATTTAGAGCACTCCAGTACTCCAGATTACTACCGATTCAGAAATGTGTGCAGACCAACTAGCCATTTTGGCTGACCGATTATATTTTTCTGTTCGCAAAAATAAGAGTATTTTGCTAACCAGTTAAATGATACTCATTTTGAAATCAACAGCTATGGAAGAATCTTCCATGGTTCCGCCCCATAAGAAAAACAGACCGCAGCTACAGCGTTGCCATATTATCTGAGAACAATGAATATAATTTTATTTGATTCGTTTAAATATTGTGGTAATTGATAATTTTTACACATATATTCACGTTGGTCTAGGTGGATTTGATCACACTGTGCATAATATATTAACATTTATTATATTACTGGTAAGTTTAGTTTATTCTAATTGAAAATTCCATTATTATTTTATGTTATTTACAGCTCAACTAACGACAGCATAACCTACTTTTTGCTCGAATTCGTTCCGATGTCCATAAACAGCTAATATTTAATATTATATATAATATTTTCCCTAAAAAACCTACGCCATTCAGCAATGTGTATTGGTATGCATATTAATTTAGTACCGGGGATATTATAGATTGCTATAACCAACTTAAGCCTGCCACACAATTACCCTGGATAAACCCACAATTCATCAATTACCTTTCCTAATTTCCTATCCTACTTAGTTTGCAATTATTATTCATTTAACTACCTAAATAAACAATAAACTTGGAAAAACATTAACTGTTATCTTATCGCAACAAGCCTTATAATATATAATTTGAAAAACCACATAAGGAGACATCATTTTGCAGACCAATTGAACAAGAAAATTGATCTATCCCAATTAATAGACTTCTCTTATTTTCAAAACAAACATTGGAATTACCTACGTGGAGTAATTTTGAAGAATAAAACTGGTTTGAAAATATTTCTAGTTCAAAATTAGTTTTATGATTTAAAAAAATACTTTTATAAGAAGTTTGCTTTAATTCTCTTAGTAAGATAATGATGCTTCATTATCTAAAATTAAAATACATTCTTATTAGAAAAATAATTTATCACATTTTTATTAATAAACATAGATTTAGATTCATGTAAATTACCTAAAATTTGAGTTTGACACATGTATCTTAACATAAAAATTTAATTTTATTTATTTTTTAAACTAACCCAATAAGATATATCTCTGGTTTAGGCACTGACCCAAAAGTATAGTCATTCCGTGTCAAGGTAACAAAAAAATTTCCATTTCTTCTAGATACGTTATGCAGGGTATTATGTAAACTTTTTTCGTATAGGCCTCCTATTCGGAGATATGGGCTCCCAAAGAGCTCCAATGGAATCAAGTTTTTTACACATAATTATTGAACCACCAGGTATATTTAATTTTTTTTAATGATGATACCGGGCCGGAAATTACTTTTAAAATTTTATTTTTGTGTAACGACCAAATAATTACTTTCTAGGCGTTTTAAATGTAGAAAGAAAAGAAGTAATAAGAAAATGCGTTAGGTAAAACATATTTTTATTTATTTTTTAATTTTATACAAGGAAATACCACTTTTGGTAAATAAGAAAGGTTTTCCTAGTGTGTATAGTGCTTAAACGTAAAGTTCGTTCTTCGGTTCGTATTTGTAGAAAATTGATCTATAACAGCCTCATTAAAGTTTGGAATACCCTCTATAAATTTTGTTTCATATACATATTTAATTTTTAAACTTTCTAATAAATTCCCTAGATTTACCCTTTGTGGTCTGCGTTAAATTAATTTGGGGTTTAGGTCTTCCCGCATTCTACACTTCAATTTTTTGCTCCAAACTCAAAGAGCTAAAGTTATTTTTTAAATAGTCCCCCGTCAAACTATTCATTTTAACTTAATAAATATATAATATTAAAATATTAAAACATACACGCTCGAATTTCTAACTAGATGCACGAACAGACAACGGCGCGGCGCACACTAAAATTGTGCGCCTTTCCCATGTTAAATCGCCATAGCCCCGCTATCCCCCGCTGTCTCCCGCCACCTGTTCCTACAGAGAAACTGCATTATGCCCTGCCTACTTAATCGCATAGGCGAGCAAGTCTCATGATCGTCATTAACCTCGACCGAGGCACGGTTGCCGGATCGAGAGCCTATAATATACAGTTTGGTTGATGGTACGATAAAATATTAGGGGGGGTCGGACTTTATACGATAAATAATATTCAATGAATATAAATTAATATTTTTTTATTCGTTTTGGGCAGGTTCGGTTTCCACAGGACGTGCTCCTGTGGAAGAGCCGCCACTGATACCAGG
The DNA here is from genome assembly GCA_963991005.1 of Barypeithes pellucidus. Classification (NCBI taxonomy): domain Eukaryota; kingdom Metazoa; phylum Arthropoda; class Insecta; order Coleoptera; family Curculionidae; genus Barypeithes; species Barypeithes pellucidus. Next base: position 15,393,204 of record OZ022558.1, read on the forward strand.
TAACACCCTTCAAATTAATATCCAAGAAAATGTTGTGAATTACTCACAGCTGCAGGGGCGGACCAGCAGTGACTCTCATGGCACCTATTTTTTAACGCCCTGTATGATAAGAATTTTGGACAACGTTTTTACATACCTTTAACTATTGACTAAGAACTTTTCATTCATATCGCTTATCCTAACCGTTTTCGAGAAAACGTCATTTTATTTACACTGAGTCCCTTAACTCGGAATTTTGAGGTTCAAAATTTGATAGGAACAAAGATGTATTTAACAGATACGCCAAATGCATGGTGTAATTAAAATGATGTTTCCTCGAAAATTGTTTCTTAAATTTTAGTCAACAGTTAAAGGTATGTAAAAAATGTTGTCCAAAGTTCTTATCATACAGAGCGTTAAAAAAAAGGAGGCCACGAGTGTCAGCAGCTGTGAGTAATTCACAACACTTTCTTGGACACTAATTTGAAGGGTCACCTGGTATACATCATATTAAAAAAAAATCGGAATATACCTGGTAGTTCAATAGTTATGTGAAAAAAACTTGATTCCATTTGAGCTCTTTGGAAGCCAATATCTTCGAAGAGGAGGCATATACGAAAAAAGTTTATATGAACTTGTTCATATCTCTGAGATTTTCCATATTTTCCCGGACACCCTGTATAGTCGAAAAATGGTTTCGTAAAAAATCAATGCGATATTTTACCATTTGGCTTTAATACAGAGTGCTACGTAATTATCTATTCATTTAATTTATTTACTTACTTAACATATAACAACAAATACAAAATCATTAGATCCATAATCCATATTACTTTCTAGTTTTAATGTTATAAATAAACGAATTAAATGAATAGATAATTGCGTAGCACTCTGTATTATAGACTTTATTTGTTGAAAACATTTTCATTTTTAGTTTAGAAACAGCAAAGTGGTCAAATGTCGTATTTATCGTTTAAAAATTTTTTTTCGGCAATATAGCGTATTTAGAAGAAATGGTATATTTGGTTACATCGAGTGGCATCGCGATTAAAAGCGCGTTTTAAGATTTGTTCAATCTTTATTTAAATCTAATCTCCCCCAGCCGCCATTGCTTTTGATCTGAGGAATTCAAATATCATTAACCAACCTACAAACCACACGTCAATTAACGGGAGAGAAAGCAAAATTCCAGACCACAAAACAAAATTTTTGCTTTATGTAACCACAGAATAGCACATACAACAAAAAAATGTGAGATAATTTTCCTCGTAACCGGTACAAAAAAATACAGGGATTCTCTAATATTGCGGGTCAAAGTCTGCGCTATAACACATAGTTTTGTTCGGGCAACATAACAATCATTAATTACAGGTCCAGTTAGATTTTAATAAGTAAATTCTTGTTAATTTATCGCTGCGATTAAGTTAAAAAGCATGAAGATTATAATAGGACAGGAGCTGGTGTACGATTTAAAACCCAAAATTTTTTCTATAAAAATCTAGCTGACACGTCGAGCCACTGTAGCGACAAATAAAGTCCTGCTAAAGCGCCAGTAGTAAATACGAATTACCTACTTCTCCAAGCATCCTGATACAATATCCGAACACCCTGTATAGCTGACGAAAATAGGTCGAACGGAAATATAAAAAGGTGATGGGTCGTCAGGTGTTAAAGCCGTATTAGAGTCGGCAATTATTGTCTCTTGCGCCGGCAATGACACTAAACTGTTCTCGATCAGCTGGCCCAATACTGCTCGCATTGCGGCGTATTACAGTCGCCATTTCTAGTCTTCTGGCAATTAAAATTGCACGGATTCATGCGCAGTACACCGTTCTAGATCAGCTGTCTCGCATTGCCAGAAATGGGGCACGCGCCATTTTCATTGCCATTGCCGGTGCAAGCACATATCCACGCAAGTCTGGGTAGAGATGGATAATTCTGTTATTTTTAAATGTTTATTAGTTGGTCGAAGCACCTATGAACAGCTAATGTCTATTTAAACTAACTGGTACTTAAATTAAAAGTTCACCAGGTTTTCGCGAAGGTGTTTTCGGAATTATCTGGGATGTAGCTTCCTACTAATCAAAAACGAACAGGTTTGCCCATCTCTAATTCTGGGGGTATTTTAAGGATTTCGACACTACTGACTGCTGTTCTGACTATTGGCAATGCGCCAGCTGATCGAGAACGGTTTACTGCGCATGAATTCGTTCCCTTATAATTGCCATTGCACCGGGAATTTTTATTGGCGACTCTAATATGGCTTTTACTTTTACCAGCTCTTGGGCTATTATACAAATGAATTAACCAGATGGTCTAAAAAAAGGGGTTGTCCCTAAAATTTTGAGTACGTTAGCTACTCGAGAATCTACATTTTGCATTGGTGATGGAATAATTCCAATTTATCGAAAGTTCAAGCAGGTCGACTATACGTACCTACGTACTTTCAAAGAATTGAGATAATAAATTTGGATTTTTTTCATAGCTGGAAGTAAGTAGGCATTTGCGAAAATGAGCTCCAATACCTTTATACTGAACGAGCAACGTTGGAAGCACCGGTGTACCGGGCGTTTCACGAGGAACGCTCACACGTATAACTTTTTTTTGTTTAAATTACAGAAATAATAACCCATCTGGAATACTCCTCCTGTGTCTGGAATCCTTGCTATGATGTACATATCTTGAATATTGAAAGGGTTCAACATACATTTTTGAATTACATGGCCTTTAAACTTAATACACCGCAATTAGATTATTCTCCACTTGAAGCAAGTATTCAGATCAGAACCCTCAGGCTACATCGAGATCATAGGGATCTTATAATATTGTATAACCTATTACATAATAAATATAAGTGCCCTTTGTTACTTGTCAGAATAGGATTGCATATGCCATCTAGGGAAACACGTCAGAGGAATGCCTTTTCTGTGCCACCTCATAGAACTAACTATGGCCAAATTCGTTGAATTTGGACTGGTGTTCTGAATCGATATAGCCAAAAATAATATCATATACAAACTCACCAAATTTTATTTCTGTAATTTATTTAACAATAAAAAAGTTATAGTGATGGGCGTTCCTCCTGAAACACCCGGTATGGTAGAGAGAATGGGTAAGATAAGTATATGGTGGATGGTAATTGTATCACTGATACCAACTGATAAAACCCGTAGAACATAATTTTGTTTTTTAATTAATTCAAGTCAAAAAGTCAGTAGACTTTGTTCATTATTAATATTTACATATTGATAACAATAGTTAATAAATATGTGTTCATCATCCATACTTGTAGGTACCTACTGTTTACGTGGATAGGTATATTACACATAATATGAAAATTTTCATATTATATATTCAAATCAAAATGCGCAACAACAAATGACGTTCATAAAAATTAAAATGATTATAACAAAGGATCTTACATTAAGAAGGATACGACTTTGGTTCAAAGTCTTTGAAGAATAAACAATTCACATTCTTAGGTGGATTGTAAACAACTTTCCAGAAAAACAATCGGATAGCTCTGAAAATTAGTATAATTTTTCTTTGTCGTTTCCCTCGGGCGATCGGAACATAATTTTTATAAAGCCGTTATTGGAACAGCCATCTTTCATACCTGTTTTCACGTTTGACACTACCAGATTAGCAATTGTCATATTTGTCGTTAAATAAAATTCGTTGTTGTCAGTATTTCTATGTTAAATTAAGTATTGTTTGTGGAAAAATAGTAATTTTTAACGCGGTAAATTGGATAAAAATATATACTTTTAGTCACGTCCGCCGATTGTTTGTTTCTTTCTAACAAATACATATCAACCCATAAAAAGAGATGGGGATTCTACAAATAGAATCCCCGTCTCCTTGTTTTTGTGTTTATATTCGTAATAACAGGCGTCATATTGACGTGTACAAGGCAGAAAACGTGTCCATGTTTGTGTCAAGTCGGTGGTTGCAACACTTTTTCACTGTATATAAATAGTATATTAATATTAACGTAGTTTTATAAAGTTTCTATGAGGACAAGTGCTATAATAGCTTCATAAAACATATACTAATTTTTTTATTTACGTCTTTAATGGAAAAACCATATTTAAAAAATATACCTACCGTATAAATTTTTTAAATTTTATTGATATATGTATTAGTGCTGTGTTCAGCTTAAAAAAGAGAATAAAATTGTCTAGTGTGGGATTAGGTTAGTAATTGTTTCTACAACCAAGCATGCCTCAGTACCAACTTTTAAAAAGGAAAACAATTTCATAATATTACGATACTGAAAGCGCTTTGGTATCAAACCAACATAGGAATACAACTTTTTCTATGACAATATAGTAATTAAGAGTTATCATGCTAATTTTAAATAATTAATTTTTTAATTCTATATAAACCCTTTTATACAGGGTGTCTTTTTAAAACCACCATTTTTTCTCGCTCAGATTGCATTTTATTTCGACCTCCTCAGATGATTTTCGTAGTTTTGAGGGGGACATCGAATGGCGCAGGTTTTTTTCACCTGCGGTGTTCAGGTGGTGCCCTGCGCAGGGCAACTTTTTTTTTTGAATGGGAACCCGTTTTTTTTCTCGCTGGTTCCGAACCTGCGAGAATTATCTGAGGAGGTCGGAATCAAAAAAATGCAATCTGAGCGAGAAAAAAAGGGTGTTGGGGGTTTTAAAAGGACACCCTGTATATTATTTTCTTTACACAAATCCTCGGAAAAATCTATATGAAAATATATTTTTAGGCTATTTTTCTGTAGTCACTCCTCTTTACATTAAAATACCTTTGCTTTAAAATCGATTTCTTAAAATTAAATATATTATAGACCAATGTAACATAAGCTTTTGAAAATGCGAGATATATTCAAACCTATTTAACAAGAAAATTAAAATTGGTACGAATATTTTGTAAACAAGCACAGTTTTTTATACTGATGATATGTAAATTGTTTTCCTAAATTTTACATAATATAATAGTTAATCTTGTAGTATTTTGGAATTTCTTGGTCATCAAATCTTCATGATTTTATTTTTAACCATACTACTACGTCGCAATTAGTGTTTTCTTGTGAGAATTTTTTTTAAATTGATTTTTTGAAATTGGTTTGCCCATTATCGTTCGTATTATGACAATATTACTATTAGCGATACAACGATTGTTGTTATATTATTGCCCTAATAAATGAATATTAAAATATTTATCTAAATGGCGATTTCATTCCTGAATCTGAATAATCACTTTAATAATTGCAATGCATAAGACGCTCAACAAAACTAATACACACAGTAATAGTTAGACAGATGGTGACAATAGGGAGTCCGTGAAGTGGAATAGCAGTAATTTGGTTTTTCGTGGAGTTTAGGTCCCCCTCTACAACTTTTATATCTGATGAAATGCCGTAGAGCGTTGCTGAGATAGGAAATTCTCAATAAATTCAAAATTATATCGAGCCATACATATAAACAATAAGGCCTTAAATAATGTCTGAAAATTAATTTACAGCATCTGCGTGACCGTAAAGTCACCGGAATCACATTTTCTGACAAGCCAACCCTTGCATATACTTTTCCGAGCGTGTCAGAAAAAAAATTAAAATTAAAAAAAAAAGAAAAAAAGCGAATTTGAAGTTGAAACTTTCTAGAATGGAACATTATATGTTAAGATTATGTGAAAAAAATTTTGTCGTTCCAGGTCTCGCCATTTCATTATTGGAATTTAAAAATCTCCTCGGAGGAAATTCGGAAAACGATCGTGACATGTCAGAAAATTGTCACACTATAGTCCTTGACACCCAAATATTGTGGAAAAAAACCTTTCAGAAGAATCGCACTTAGCTAGGCGGAATTCTGACAATATTACGCAGAGATACCGGAAGGCAGGTATCGTTCAGTTGTATGACGGGAAAAATGATAACTGGTGATTAAGACAAGCAAGACACAACTCACCAAAGTTTTTTCGTCCTCTGAACCGATGGGATGGGTTTCAAACCCCCTTCCCCATTCTGTGTTATTTTAAAATTTAAGCAAATATTACAATATTACTGGGCTGAAGCGCAAGCGCGGACTTTTCGATAAAGCACGGCACTTTCGCAATATTCTTTTTATCAGAAGAGTCATCTCCATGTGAATACAAATCGATTAAGCCCATTTGGACCCATGTCACTTGAGACTTATAATTTTTCCATTCATTTTTTTTTTGACACCCTCGGAAAAGTATATGCAAGGGTTTACTTGTCAGAAAATGTGTTTCCCTTGACTTTGGGGTCACGCCGATGCTGTAAATTTATTTTCAGACATGGCTCGATATAATTTTGAATTTATCGAGAATTTCCCATCTAAAGCGGTACAGCGCCTCTCAGCAACGCTCTACGGCATTTCATCAGATATAAAAGTTGTAGAGGGGGACCTAAACTCCACGAAAAACCAAATTACTGATATTCCACTGCACGGACCCCCTATTGTCACCGTCTCTCTAACTATAATGGGCACAAGGGAAAATAAGTTGTTTTTTAATTTAATTTAATTAAAAACCATTAAATTCGTTTCCATAATTTTATTTATTAAAAATCAATTTGGAGTAATCAGTAGAATTTACCGAAGTTTTTTTTTATTTTTTCGTATGTGTTTATATAGATTTTGTAACCGTCTGAAATTTAATATTATTTTGGAGATAAATTGCAAATAAATAAATTTAAAAATATAAAGTAGAATGTTTCATTGAGGCAAACATTTTACTTTTGTTAAATTTATACAGGGTGCTTCAGGGGGAAATATGACAACAATTGATGGTATTACAGTGATCATTTAATTATTTGTTGATAAAATAAACATTATCCAAATTTTCAGAACCGATCATCGCGTATGCAGATGATACTGTAGTGATTTTTAATGACAGGACGTGGCAAAGTACAAGAGAACGCCTGAAATCTGGTTTCTCTAAAATAAAGCTCTTCTTGGATACTTTCAAATTAACTTTAAATATTAAAAAATCAAATTATATAGCTTTCTCAATAACAAATAATGTGCGAAAATTTCGCGGATCCTCTCTATGTAGTTTCGTTTGTAAAGTATTTGGGTATTGAAATAAATAAACATTTAAAATGGGATCAACATGTACTTTATTTGTGTAAAAAAGTCCGATGCCTAATCCACAAATTTTATATCCTTCGAGGAATATTAAATAAAAAATTAATTCTTATGATCTATAAAGCACTAGTTGAGCCCTTATTGAGTCTTGGAGAGGAATGTATAGCAGTCATTTAGAACAGCTAAATATTGCCCAAAATTAGGTAGGTTAGGTAATCCTAAAAAGACCTAGACTGTTCTCTTCTAATATGCTCTACTCATCAGATCTATGTAATATTAAAACATTGTATATCCTGGCGGTTTGTGGTTACGTGTATTCGAATGCAAGACTTAAAATGGACTGCATCCATCATAATTATATGACCAGAGGTAATGCTGCACATATGCTGAACATTCCTTCTTCAAAGAGAGATATAAATCAACACTCCATGACATATCTTGCACCAAAATTATTTAACTTAATTCCATCTAGTATAAGAAATGTTAATAGATTAAAAAGTTTCAATGCCCTGTTTAGAAATTTTTTATTTTCAAATATGGAACTGTTTATGAAGCAGTTTTAGTGTTTGTATGCTTCGATGTAATTGTTTTTACTACCCGGATTAGTTTTTTTTTTATTTTCTTTTTTATATACAGTGTCACCATTAAAGTCCGCACCATATGGAACTTTTTTTTATTAATGAGGTTAGTTAAAATTAAATTTCGGCAATCGTTTTTGCTTCAAATTAGACTAAAAATTATATAATCAAATGTCACCATCTGTCATTCGGTATCTGTCAAAAATTACATTCTAATCAAAAAATGCTGAAAAATGGCATTGTTTTACCGAATTTCAAAAAATTTTATTAGAAAAAGTTGTTTCTAGTACAATTCTTGGCCTAAATACAAAGTTTCAGTTTTCTAGCTCAAAGTTGATTTTTTTGCCATTTTTTCTAATTAACTTTTTTTTTATTTAATGTAAGTTCGCTTAATGGATATTAAACTATTTGCTTATACCATACTCAATATTTTATTTAGTTTGTATGAGCTTTTTTTTACTAGAATGCCATTTTTTTTCGAAATTTAAAATTAGAGGCAAAAAAATTTGACACAGGTGGTGCAAAGTTATCCTAATTTAAAAATTTTAACAGATAGACGTCAGATGTTTCGTTTTTCAAATGACAAATACATCTAAATATTTGATAAAAATTTTATTTTATACTTAAAACTATCATTATTATTAAAAGGAACAAAAAGGAACTTTAATCATTTTAAATAGGTAACACAAAAGCAATATAAATTTCACATTTCAGTGTGACGTCCTTCTCGCTCTATACAAACACCCGTCCGTCTATAAACGTCTTTGACAGCATTTTGTAAAAAGCTTGGTCTTATATCGGCACAACACTGTCCTATCGTTTGTTCCAAATGCTCGATATTTCTAAACGGTCGATTCTTATAAACTTTCTGCTTAAGATAACCCCACAGAAAAAAGTCTAGTGGGGTTATGTCAGGCGACCTGGGTTGCCAGTGACATTCTCTATCACGCCCTATAACTCTGTTTTGAAATAATTGGTTTATGCGTTCTTTCACTGCTACAGTTTGATGTATGGGTGCACCATCAAGCTGATACCATAAGTTATGTCTATGGTGTAAGGGCATGTTATCCAAAACTTCGGTAATCTCGTTATCAAGAAAATTCAGGTACCTTTCACCAGTTAAGTTTGCTCTAAAGAAGTATGGTCCAATAAGCTCATCTTTCAAAATTCCACCCCAAACATTGGTTTTAAAATGATACTGGTCGCGACATTCAATTGTGAAGTTAGGATTTTCTTGGGACCACCATCGGCAATTTTGTGAGCTCACGGTACCATTCGAAGAGAAAGTGGCTTCATCTGTCCATAATATCTTGTATGGAAAAAGAATATTCTCCTCATATTGTCCCTGATACCAAAACGAAAAATCAAGTCGGATATCAAAATCGCGTTCTTTTAATGTGTTTATAAACTTGGGTTTATATGCCCGAAATCGATTTTTCTGAAGAATTTTTCTAACGCTTTCCCTCTTGCACCCTGTTGCATCACTTATCTTGGTTACACTAGTTTGACCGTGGTCAATAACAGTTAAACAAACATCAAGTTGTGCTGCTTCATCGTATTTACTTGCCGCGTGAGGTTTCTTAAAATTATTTCGAACAGATCCAGTTTCTCTAAATTTTGACATTATTCTTGAAACAGTGCTATGCTGCAAATTTTTTTCTGGATGCCTCTCATTAAAAATGGCAGATACTTGCCGGTGAGGCATATTCTCTCCACAAATTAAGACAATTTCTATTTTTTCTTGAATGGACAACATTGGTGATAACACTGAAAACTATAACTTGCGAAAATATTCACATTTATGACATTTCTTTTATTTATTCGGCACTCTAATTCGTTTTTTTCCATAGCCTACTTATAAAATTCAAAATTGCCTTGATATTTTATTGTGGATAAAAAGAAAATGTGTCTAAATTTTGAACTAATCTGATATCTGGGAATATTATTATAAGTTTTTTAAACTTCTTAGGTGCATGTACTATCAAAAAAATGGAATATCTGACGTCTATCTGTTAAAATTTTTAAATTAGGATAACTTTGCACCACCTGTGTCAAATTTTTTTGCCTCTAATTTTAAATTTCGAAAAAAAATGGCATTCTAGTAAAAAAAAGCTCATACAAACTAAATAAAATATTGAGTATGGTATAAGCAAATAGTTTAATATCCATTAAGCGAACTTACATTAAATAAAAAAAAAGTTAATTAGAAAAAATGGCAAAAAAATCAACTTTGAGCTAGAAAACTGAAACTTTGTATTTAGGCCAAGAATTGTACTAGAAACAACTTTTTCTAATAAAATTTTTTGAAATTCGGTAAAACAATGCCATTTTTCAGCATTTTTTGATTAGAATGTAATTTTTGACAGATACCGAATGACAGATGGTGACATTTGATTATATAATTTTTAGTCTAATTTGAAGCAAAAACGATTGCCGAAATTTAATTTTAACTAACCTCATTAATAAAAAAAAGTTCCATATGGTGCGGACTTTAATGGTGACACTGTATATAATTTCAGCTTTAAACGAATATTTACGAGCTAAATAACTATACAGTTTATTTTAATATGCACATACAGGTGGAAACACCTAGGTGCATTGTATTTACTATATAATGATGCATATTATAAGTTATTTAAGTTGATAAGTATTGTAAAATAATATGTAATATATAAATAAATAAAAATAAATAAAATAAACTACCTATCAACACACAAAGTAACTGAACTAAAAATCACTTACCTTTAACAAAAAACTGACTCAGAACTTTCCTCAACAAATTGCTACGCGACATTTGGTAACGATAACTTTTTAAACAAAATTCAAAAACCCGATACACAGTTATAAACTTAGAAATTCCATAAATTATTGATTGTTAAGATAAATCCGAAAACAAATTAATAATTTAATTACGCTGTTATTTGCGAACGTAAATAAATGAATATATTTAATTGTGTATTATTGTTGTTAAATGTCGACGATATCACCGCTTTCTTCGTATAAATAAACAATACAAATTTGAAGATCAAGATGAAAACCTTTCTTCTTTCGCAAAAGTTCACGGATCGCGCGATTCTGTTGAACTGAACCCATGAACGGCCGTCTCTCAGGACCGGACTGGGTAATAAAAGCTGGGAATTCCACTCATTCATTTCTACCGCAGCGAAACATACATAAACGGTTTATGCGAATAGCACAGACCGTGTCGTGTATACGGGGTCGTCATTTCTTATCACATCAGTTAACACCATTGAAAGCGCTTAATTTATGTGTGATATTGTATGGAATTGTAGTGGAAAGTTTTAAATTTTCGTTAAACTTTTATTTAGTCGTATGAGAATTATTTCCCAGATTAGGTAGCTACATTAAGTTAACTATGGTCAAAATCTATCAAATTTAGGGGGTCAATGAATTGTTAATCGTCGATAAATAATTTTTAGGTTTATTTCGCTCCAATTCATTTAATTAGACCCCATAAATAGTATACAGGGTGTCCCATTTTCGATACTTTTATAGGGTATCTCCGTAACTGTTAGTGCTATCAAAAAAGTAATGTAGGTGTCATGTACTTTTTTTGGGTCAAACTTAAAATGGTAAAATCAAAATTTGAAAATTTTCGCTCGCTTAAGAGATACGGGGGAAAATCAACAAATTCGCAATTGCTAAATTACCCTACATTTTCTTAGTTAAAAGGGATACAGAAAAATGTTTAATACATAAGTTTATTTATAATGATTGTTGAATACCGTTTTCAGAATAAATATACGGGGTCAGGTAAGAAAGTTATCGGACCTAACCTAATTTTTTTAAATGGAACATCCTGTATATTTTAATCTAAAAATATACTATTTTAAATTCTCCTTTCAAATATATAACACAAATCTAGGGACTTTATTAGAAAGTTTAAAAATTAAATATATGAAAAAAAATTTATAGAGGGTATTCCAGACTTTAATGAGGCTGTTATTGATCAATTTCTACAATTAAGAACCGAAGAATGGACTTTACGTTAAGCACTATACACACTAAGAAAACCTTTTTTATTTTCCAAAAGTTGTATTTCCTTGTGTAAAATTAAAAAATAAATAAAAATATGTTTTCCCTAACGCATTTTCTTACTACTTCTTTTCTTTCTACATTTAAAACGCCTAGAAAGTAATTGTTTGGTAGTTACAGAAAAATAAAATTTTAAAAATAATTTCACCATACTTTTGTGACCTAGTCAAACATACCGACTTGGCAGGCAAAAAATAATAAACAGGTAGAATCAACAGGAAATAAAGTAAATTAAAATGTAATCATATAACCCCCTAATAAGTTATCTTTAAAACATACATGTAGGTAATGGTCCAACCTTTTTTGTACTATTTATTATTACACAATTATTTTTAAAAAAGGTGGAAAAAATAATAAAATTTTTTATTACTATATTTTTAAAAAAAATGTCAATTTTAATTACAAATTATACCTTTTTTGTTACCATAATCATTAAACAGCACTATGCAACCGTTCCACTTTATATAAATAAATGCTTAACATCGTTCTATCACAGTACCTAATTATGTAATGAAGTTTAACGAAGGAAAAGACCTTTTAGAACAGCTTAATTATTCAAAAGTGTTTACAAAAGATGGTAGCACCTTCCTCTTTACATCAATTAGTTTAAATATATTACATAGTTTCAAAGGCAAGCATGAAAGCATGATTAAAAGACGCGCTTCATTAATACTATAGTAAACGGTGGTGTTCTTACTCTACGACAGCATTTTAGCTATTAACGTAATTTTGACAAAGGCTTAGTATAACAGTATGATCTTCTATTTTAAACAATTTTTAAATAAAACTTTCACTTTGACCGATCAGATAGTAAATTGCTTAGCTTCGGTTTGTTCGAGTTGTCCGTATTTTTCAAAGAAAAATTTCAAAAAGCGTTTTTTGTCTATACAGGGTAATAGTGCATAGTAAAACTGCAGATTCTATGAGTAAAAATACTGCGATTAGGCCAAAAGTTCACACTAACCGATATACAAGGGCGTATATAAGTGAAAATTTGATTTTCTAATTAACTTACTTTTTAATCAATATTTTTGCATAATATTTTGTGATTGGGGTCTTTTTGGGGCGAGAAACTTGTGAATATTTTTGAAGTAGATTGTAGAGGGCGTTCGCTGCGGCACTCCGTGTACATACAAGGTATTATGGAAATGACGTATTATATTTAAATGGGTGACTCCTGGGGTGTCCTAGAGAAGCGCTACATATATTTTTTTTTAAATCGAACGTTTAAAAAGTGGGGTAATTCACCCCTAAACCCACCCGGTTACTCCTCAGCACATTCATATATGATCATATTACATTGCCAAGCTGTGTAATCAACAGATGTTCAAGCCCAATGTTGCCAACTGTATAGAAAATAACTATAGATTCTTATAAAAATAATATTTAGTTTACCTAGTATCCAAATAGAAGTGAATCCAGGTGCCAGTACACTAGCAAGTAATCTAGGGCACAGAGACATCTTCAGGTTTTTCTTTCTTTTTCTATGAGAAAAGCTTTATGCTCATCACGTACCCTGATGATAATGTGGAACTGCATAATAAGCTTATACCCACTAAACCCCATTCGGCCTCTTATTTCCAATCTCTCGGAACATTTGCACTAAATCACTTAAAGAAACACACAGACACCCACGAGTTTCCAATTATTTTTTTTTTTGAAGATATGCACTTATTAGATTACACAAAAGCAATAAATACTAACGCATAATTACACTTTACAATAACCTACCGTACACACAAAACAATAGCACTATAGGATACAAATTATTTCGCATAGAAATTCAGAAATAATAAAAACGCTAATTTCTAATGGCCTAATCAAAATTATTAATGATGAAATAATTATATTGATAGACCCTTCCATCCTTTCCTTTCTAGTCTAAGCTTCCAGCCCTTTAAAATAAATAGTCTCGTCCAAGCAGCGCGGTTTCCATTTCCGAGACTATCATTATAAATAAAAGCATTCAGAAGGAAATTCTTCCTTTTATGAATATAACCTTATAAAACATAGAAAGTATGGCAACGCTGTATTTTTGAAGTATAAAACCCAGTCGAATATTCAACCGTTTCTGCTGATCAGCTGTTTCTCCAAAATAAACAGGCCGTTTTCATACTATTTCAAGCAGATTTGTGTGTTAAATTGTATGTTAATACTTAAACCCGAGTTTAAATTATTAAGTTATTTGTTCTTTTCGCGACGGCAGTACCCCAGTCCAGCAGTTCAATATTGACCGACGGAACCAACGTGTTATTTAGACAATAAGGGCGTACTTTTGTCTACACAGTAGCACTTTAAAATACTAATTCAGATTGAACGGTACTTAGATGTGTTGTGACGCGAAAACTATGTGATTTTGTGATGTGAGGTGTTTTTTATAAATTAAGTTGGTTTTAAATAAGTCCGAAAAGGTAAATAAAATTGCATTTTTTTTCTAAAGGGTAAGTGGCATTTATAAACTTTTAAGTTGTCCAGATCTGACGGGTGTCGTTCGAATTGAACAAATGAGAACATACCTGACCATTTAAAAACTCCGCGGCGTTTCTTTCGAGTCAGTTTAAATTTATAAATCAGAGATTGTTTCCTAGCGAACTGAACTGAACGTAAAAGTTTATAATAATGTACCCTGAAAAATAAACAACTTGCAATCTGTCAAACGGTTATTGACTTTCTAAAGAGTTTACCCGTTTACCCTGAAGATATGACAACACTATTGACATATGTTGCTTTGTTTACCTTCCTGACAGGGGCACCACGTGGTAATTTTTGGTTTGACATAAGGTCATGTACAGGGTATATTAAATTAAAGCGCCATTTTTGGATATTTTTCTTCAATTTGTTTTCATCTCAGGAATTGTTGATTTAAATATAATACGTCATTTCCATAACACCCTGTATAAACGAGTGCACCTTTTTGCGCTTAATGTATTTAAATTTTTAGTAAAAATATCAATTCTTTCATCACTTTTATCCAAAAATTGTCAATGTTGGTCCGAGCAACCGTTTCTGAAATTTTTGCATTTACAATTTCTAATGCATCCATTTAATTAATTTATTTATTTATTTATTTATTCGTGTCAGAAGCATCATAATTTAACAATAAATAACAATAATAATAAAAATGATAATAATATACATATACAAATACAAATGTCTATCGTCACTTCAGACGTGAGCTAGACACTTTTTGCCCAGAAGCGGGCGACGTCAATTTAATTAATTAAATAATTATTATACAGGGTACACCAAGTAAATGAGATTTTATTTTGAAAAGTTGGCTGTGGCTATAAGACATGGTTTTCTACGTTTATAAAATATTTTTGGATGGTGCGGTGTTGCCGGATAATACCGAAAGTGGTACCAACTTCGGAATTTTAAATGAATTACCCTATATATTATATTTTTTTTGGAATCTAGGTAAAAATCTAGAACAGTTTTCGAACCCCCCCCCCCCCCCAGAAAAAGAAATTTGACCCCCCAATCCGTTGTTCTGGATCCGCCCTTGATTGAGGCTTTTGGACTGACTGTATGTAAATAAACTGAGTAAAATTGAAGAAATTATACAAAAATCTGTACCGAACACATTTTTGCTGCCCACCCTCAAAGATTTTACGCCGAATGATGTCCAACTGAAAGAAAACCACTGGCGCCGCCACTGCCTGACAGACACATATTATATTAACCATGAATTATAAAACCATATTTCCATATATCCAATATGCATAGAATGACGCAAAATGTAAACTTGTAAAACGTTTACGCGAAATACTTCGCCCAGCTGATATATCTTGATTTTTATAGCAAATAAACCTACATTGTCTCTGATAAGTCTTATTTAAGAAGCCGATAAACTTTAATACGATAAAGGGTATTTCTTTCCGAGTATTTATCATTTTATTTATTTACATTGCAAAAACAGAACAAACTGAAAAATTTGATTGCCATTTAAAAAAAAATTATTAGGTAACTTCTTCTTCTTTTAAGCCCGCAACTTTTCGTTTATCCTGCATACCAAGGCATCTTTTAACGTACTTTTGAGTATCCATTTGGATACGCAGGCCTTTTATTTGGATACCCATTAAACATCTAATGGATCCAGAATTTTTTTAATTACTTAGTGATGACTGATACCTAAAAATGTTTTAAAATGAGAAAAAATATTTAAAAAAATAGGGCTGTTTAAAATACATGGATACGCAGCAAAAATTAACTAAAGACATGGATACGCAGTAAAATATCACTAAAAGATGCCTTGCTGCATTCTACACTGAGCGAAATTTCGAGTTGATATAACTCAAATATGAGTTGTCCTAGACCGAAGCGTGTTGCTAATAGGGGACAGCCCAGACCTCTGAATTACGGCAACCAAATCGAAGAAATTGCATCACTATTCATAAGTTATGATAGCACAGAAGATGGGTTATTTTATGCGTTGTAGTAGCTCACGCCCCACCGTCTTAAATTATTGATAGGCTACCGTAGCTACCAGTATGTGAATTGTAATGCGTTACTAGTCGAGCTAATTTATGATTCGGGCTATCAAAACTTGACATTTAAGTTGTTCTAGCTTACGATGGTGGCTGGAATAACTCACTCTTTAGGCTACCAGAATCCAAATTTTGGACTACCTAAATTGTGGACTATCGGAACTCAAAATATTTCTTTGATTTAACGCCTGCATATTGTGGACTTCAATTGCCTTTTGTTTTTTCAAGATATGATATTTTAGGTGTATTTAAAAAAAGGAATCAAGTGAATTATTGACAGGAGGGCACACTACGGCTAAGAAACCATGCTGACGAAGTGATTGCTTCAAAAGGAAACGTAATTCAAACAATATTATTAGTTTAGGTAGATAAGTTTATTAATAAAATAAAAAAAAACATTTTGTAAGGGCTCCCAAGGCTCTACTTTAAGAATACACTTAAAACGAAAAATAACATTTTATGTGTAACACATGTACAACTCTTGAGTAAATACGTATTAATAATATTATAATATTAATATATACTTAAAAATAATAAGGCTCCATTATAATAATAACAATTTGTATATGCATCTCCCTCCTGTCCCTCCATTTTACGCCAACTGACCAAAATTATGCAAAACACAAATTTTCACGCATAGAGAACAAAGATGAAAAATCCCGAAAACGGCGCAACGGCCAACAGGTGTCTATGGGCGCGATCGAATGAGAATTGACGAATAACAATGGAATGAACGGCGCCAAACCTGCACGAGCACGAATTCGGAACTTTCCGTGACCTTACGATTTTGTGATTTAACCTCGATATGGGTTTTTGGAGCACGTTTCCTGAATTATTCCAACTCAAAATAGTTTACACATGGTAATGAGTTAAAATAATGCACGTCGGGGTTAAAACGACACACGATAATCAATTAGCAAGTTTTCCCAACCCAAAAACTGAGTTCAGGTAACTCATAAAATAATTACAAGATGAGGAATTGTGGTGATCCCAAATATGTTTAAAATGTTGATAAAAAATCTTTCTCGGTTGAGGTGAACCAAAAGAACCTAATTTACTGTAGCGTTTTTAAATAATTTGTGATAATTCGTAGGCTCAGTTAGAACAACATAGAGAGGTGGGTTGAGGTAGCTCCAATTTTGTAACTCACGACATTGGTAAATGCATTTTTGTCAGTTTAGTGCAACTGAACCGAATCGACATTAAAATAGTCAATTAACGCATTTATTTTTAGATGAAAAACCAGCAGAAACTGTTCCAGAAACTCGTAAAGTTTTGCAATAAGGAGAAAATTTCTAAAACTTATCGCGGGGAAATTTAAACGACTTTTGTGTACTTTTAAAACTTTCATAAGAATTTAGGTTAAAGGCAGCACTACAGCACAGATGACGCAAGTGTGTTGTGTCCCTCTAAAAAAATCATGAGTACAAATAGATTTTTTAAATTTTAATTTCTGGTTTCTCATTGTTTTCGTATTAATATTTGTACGTTTACGTAAGTGATTAAATACTTAAAAGATTAATTTTAAAAGTTTGATTGTCATATTACAGTGAAACCTGTCTTAGGCGGACACCTACGGGACCATCTAAATGTGTCCGCCTAATAGAGGTGTCCGCCAATGGGAAATTTGTTATTAGGTAATATGCAAATGCAAAATTATTACTATATATATATATATATATGTACAAATAAACATAACATACACAAGTTTTAGTTAGGATGTAGTACTAAAAAAATCTAATAACATAGTTTGACGTGTTTGCGTTTTATACTTGCAATCTAGAAAATGTATTTCCAAGTCTGATAACAATTCCATTGCTGTAGAGTGAACTCTATTCTTTGCATATTCTTATAATTCCTTTACCATGCTAATGACTTGTTGATAATTGGTGACATTTGTTTGATTGCTGCATTCAACTTCTTCATCAGAGTCGTCAGATAGTGATGTGGTTTCAGTTTGAACTACATAATCGGTAGGAATGGGGTCACTATCATCTTCTAATAGCACATTGCTATCAATGTTAATGAACTCGCCCAAATCATTGTTATCAAATAAAAAATTTCCACATCAATATTCTCTTTCAGACTCAAAACGTTTGTGCCATTGTTCACCAATAAACGGCGGACTCCTGTCGGGGAATCATACATACTTTCATTCGGCCAAGTCCTTTCGCGCTGTCACGCATACGCGATTGGTTGCCGATCTGTCTTCAGAGGGTTTTCACACCGTACTTATTCGTCTCTCAAATACTTTAAAAAAATTTTTGTCCGTTTAAAGGAGGGTTTTTGCACTCTTTGTATGAAAACATCAGCCTGTCCGCGTCCGCCCAAGAGAGGTTGATTTTCATGGAATTTCATATACCTAGTTCCGGACTATGAAAAAATGTCCGCATAATAGAGATGTCTGCTTATTAGAGATGTCCGTTATGAGAGGTTTCACTGTACTTACAAGATGCCTTTTAAAAGTTTGACATATTAATGCATTAAATAACGGAAATCGGAGAAACACGTCAATGTTATTGCGAAAGAGGACACTTTTAAAGAATATTTGCAGCCTTCGTGGTTTAGCCCCCTGGGATGGTAGATGTTACCATTCAATGGAGAGGGGGTTTAAATATTTCAAACAATACCATAATTAATTATTTTTTGAGCAGTACTTTCCAAGAAATCGCATTCGAAACATCGACTTATTCATGTACGTTTTTAGGCGGCTTTGTCCCTGGTAAAGAATTGGAAAGGGTATCATCCGGAGTGACAACCTATGGACCTCTAATCATCGCACTCGAAGGGGAGTCAACACAATAAAGTTTTTTTAAATAATAACCATAAAGTTTAGTACAGGTGAGTTATATTTTAAAATAACTATTTTATTTATTTTCTTACAGATCTGCAATTTGATAAATTCGTAATGCCCTCGAACGTTTTTTGATACAAATCTTATTTCACTCCTTATGATACATCCTGTTCCTCAAGGGTCCATATTGTCTCCCACTTTCTTCTTACTCTACATTAACGACCTTCTAGTGAAAACGAAAAATCCGATATTTAGTTTTACTGACGATAGCACACTTATCTCATCTTTCTCTTTGAATGCACAAACATCGGCTGCCGACGCACATCTTCGCAGACAGCATGAAGTATCACGCCTCAACAAAGACCCGGAAAAAATTTTGGCTTGGGGTGATAGTAACCAACCAAATTTAACGCTAAGAAAATCCAGGCAGCAGTTTTATCTAAAAAGGTTAACATTACAGAACCGGCTATAGTCATGGACGGACACGCAATCCCACTGGCTTCATCTATTAATTTGATGGGCGTCAATCTCGGAGGAAATATGTCTTGGCATAACCACGTTGTGGCAATCGCCAACATAGCATCTCAGAAACTTGGTGTACTCTTCCGAACCAGAAAGTTGTACACACCTCAACAACTTTTGACACTATACAAAGCCCAGATTCGACCATCACTAGAGTACTGCTCTCATATCTGGAGCTCTGCACCCAAACATACTCTTCGGCTACTGGATTCCATCGAAAGGATTCGTCTGATTGGAGACCACGAGGTGATACGAAGAACCTCGACAGATAGAATATCGAAGACAGGTTGGGGATTTGACTCTCTTTTACAGATATTTTCATGGAAAGTGCTCGGCTGACCTTGCCCTCTTAATTCCACCAAGAGCGGTGATTAGCAGAAAACACGAGGAACCACTGCCGCCCATCCATATGTGGTTATGCCTAGTACTCCTCGAACTTCACTATTTAAGAATTCGTTCCTCTGGAGGACTTCATCCTTATGGAACGACCTCCCTGATGCCGTTTTTCCCAACGAATATAACCTCCAACGATTCAAAACAACGTGAATCGCTTTTTGCGCATACGCACCACTCCCAGAGTGCCCTAAAGATTTTTCCTAGTGCTTGTGTTTGATCATAAAAAAAAAGTAGACAAAATATATTTCCCTTCAGGTTTTTCTCCACTTATTTAATTTTCTTGCAATTTATATTTTTTAACTCAATAATAACACCACCAAATCCCAAAAAATTACATATTACTCAAAATTTTTACAAGAAAAAATTCACCGCTCTACCGCATATAAAAGAATCGATACTAGAAACAGTTGGCGTTAACAAACAAAAAAAGTTGAATGAATAACCCTCTCCTTTTTGGAGCCGATTAAAAATAAAACATTTCAATTAATTTTTAATGAAAATGTAATTTTTTAATATGCTCTGTATATTGTACACACACGTATTACGCTGATTAACTAAATTGACTAAATCATTGTTAAATGATATAGATATAATCAAAACGATTGAATCAATAAATTGAGTGTTTCTGTTGGGAAAATCCACACTCTCAGGATTAATTTGTCGCGGTCGTAACCTTGTGCCAATATATGAACATATTGCATGCCATAACGACAAGTATTTGTTATTGATATCTTTATTTTTAAAATAAAACTGTAAGCAGCCGTACCACCAGCTTAATACATGCAAAAATTTAGTTATAGGGTTCAAAGTTTAAGTTCCTACCTTTAATAATATACCCTATTAAATCTGTTTATGTCAAAATCAAAGCATGTGGTGTATTACTCATATCGTCATCGGCATCGATATACTTACAACGTGTACAAATATTTTCAGAATAGATCCTAAAATTAATTTTCAAAAATTTTCTTACAACTTATACAATGTGTCCAAGATAAGTAGGGCCAGTACAGGGATCTCGGAAACCGTAAGAGATACGAACTCGGTTAAATGGAGGCAAAGTTGCGCATTTACGTGCCTAATAATATGCCGTTTAGAAAGTTTTAAAATTCCGAGTAGTTCCGGAGATATCCGAAATAAACCGAAATTCTGAAAAATCGTTTCATTGTTTTCCTGGGTTTTTTGAGATCGAATTCTAAAGTAAATTGCCTTTTGCATTGTCACTTTTTTTACTTTTCACCCCACCTAGTATATAAGTTGTAAAAAAAAATTCGGACGATTCTAAAATGTCAAGGTAAAAAAGTGTGCGATTTGTAAAAGAATTACCCAAATAGAATAAGATATCTTTGACAAGCCGCGGTTAGTATATTGTCATGTTTTCAATTATTGTTAATCGATGGGTAAATTTTCAAGATTAGTTATTCCCAGACATATTATTTTAATTCCAAACAAGACATGTCATAATTGCATTTAATTTGTCGTGTTATAAGGCGACATTTTTGTGGAGGCACGTTCCAAAAACCTATTAATTAATAACACCGGCAATTAGCGATTTTTTCACGGCAATTAAAAATGATATAAGAAACATGTAAACAATAACTATATCGTTAAACGAATTATGGTTGGAAATTTTGTTGCTTATTGTTATATTGCATGCATGCGATATGATATATGACTATACATTTTGGCCTTTACTTGCCAGGTGACCTCAGAAATGAATTTAGTCAAAATCAGGCGCCGAAGGTTATCTTTCGGATGAATCGATGTTAAAACCCCAGAGTTCACCAAAATGTTACTGATTGTTTCCTGAATATTATTTGTTTTGGTGAATGGATGTTATATGGTTAATTTTCAAAGTAATTTAGATTTATTTTCTTCTCTTTATTTAAAAAAATAGTAAATTACGTACGAGGTGGAAAAGTTTTCATACCTGTCGAGAGAGTCGGTAGTTAACTAAATCTCGAGACATGCAATAATGAAACTTTTCACCGAGGTTTGTATACTATTTTATTTACAACCACATTAAGCGAAATCTCGACTTGATATAACTCAAATATGAGTTGTCCTAGACCGAAGCGTGTTGCTAATAGGGGACAGCCCAGACCTCTGAATTGCGGCAACCAAATCGAAGAAATTGCATCAACTCACTATTCATAAGTTATGATACCACAGAAGATGGGTTATTTTATGCGTTGGAAAAGCTCACGCCCCACCGTCTTAAATGTAACTACCAGTATGTGAATTGTGATGCGTTACTAGTCGGGCTAGATTAATTCATGATTCCAGTTATCAAAACTTAACATTGAAATTGTTCTAGCTTACGATGGTGGCTGGAATAACTCACTCTTTGGGCTACCAGAATCCAAATTTTGGACTACCAGTACCTAAATTGGGGACTATCGGAACTCAAAATATTTCTTTGATTTAACGCCTGCATATTGTGGACTTCAATTGCCTTTTGTTTTTTCAAGATATGACATTTTTGTTGTATATTTAAAAAAAAAATAATCAAATGAATTATAGACAGGAGAGCATACTATGGCTAAGAAACCATGCGGACGAAGTGATGACGATTGCTTATAAATAATAAGGCTCCATTCCAATAATAACAATTTGTATGCATCTCCCTCCTGTCCCTCCATTTTACGCCAACTGACCAAAATTATGCAAAACATAAATTTTCACGCACAGAGAACAAAGATGAAAAATCCCGCAAACGGCGCAATGGCCAACAGGTATCTATACGCTCGATCGAAGGAGAATTGACGAATAACAATGGAATGAACCACGCCAAACCTTCACGAGCACGAATTCGTAACTTTCCGTGACCGTACGATCTTGCGATTTACCCTCGATATGGGCTTTTGGAGCACGTTTCCTGAATTATTCCAACTCAAAATAATTTACACATGGTAATGAGTTAAAATAATGTACGTGCGGGTTAAAACGACACTTGATTTATAATCAATTAGTAAGTTTTCCCAATCCAGAAACTGAGTTCGGGTAACTCATAAAATAGGTACAAGATGAGGAATTTTGGTGATCCCAAATATGTTTAAAATGTTGATAAAAAATCTCTTTCTGAGTGATTGTGATAATTCGTAGGCTCAGTTAAAACAACATAGAGAGGTGGGTAGAGGTAGCTCCAATTTTGTAACCCACGACATTGGTAAATGCATTTTTGTCAGTGCTCATCTAACATCCACTTCTTATTATTTTGAATTAAAATTATTAATAACAGATAAATGTCATTTTGACTTTTTCATTGAAAAATTAGACAGAAATTTCAAATAACCGTAGGTGGTAAAATAACGTAGGTAATAATACACCTCAAGATGGCAAATATCATTTTTTGAATATGGTTTCCATGTCACTAAACAATATATTATTTTAACAACAGAAAAATCAGATAAGGAATTTGATTTTCCTACTACTCCACCAGAAATTCGAGAAGCAGCAAAAATAGTAGAAAAGATCTTCTGCCAACTAAAAGCCGCCCGAGATATAACAAGGCATATAACTCTTTCAAAGAATGATGTACGGGAAACAAAGTTCAAAATCCTGGTTCTGAGTCGGCGCAACTAGCTTATTTCAGTGAAAATGCCAAGACAAAGATGATATCAACGATTTGGTCACAATATTCAATGCTGAGGACAACCCTATCAATTGTATGTTGGTTCCACCCGGGTGGAAAGTAAAAGTATAAAAACGTCAACTTTCCACCTTTCAAAGATAGATGAAATGTCATTATTACATGCATGGTTGTAAATAAAAGTATATGTCTAGGACACCCAAGGAGTCACCCATTTAAATGTAATAAAATCATATCCGTAACACCCCGTATGCTGTACATAGAATAATTGCATTTTTAAATACATCGTTAAAGAAACAAACAATTAAGCAGAAGTTAACAGTTGCAGTCTTCCGACATTTACAACTGTTTAATATTTCTGCAGTTTACTTCAACATTCGTGAAGAAAAATAAGGGGTTTTGCCCATGACGTAAATGACTAATAACCGTTATGATAATAAATTGGCATACGTTTTTTCCTTCACACAAAGGCATAAAGCAAGTGGCGCGATAAAACTAATCTACAAGTGAGTGTAAGAAATCCATGCGGAACTAAAAATCCATCATAAATGGAGCTTTAACGTCGGAATTCCACTTAGGCAACTGACAGTTACATTATTGTATGTTGCATTGCTTTCCGATAAGACATACAATAGTGTAAGTCTAAGGTGACGATGTGGCATGCGACAATGACGCATGTTACACTAAGTATTTTAACCCAATGAAAATGAAGCGACATTGTTGTTAAAAGTTTGCGTCAAGATTAGTGTTGGAAAAAACCGAAGATTTTAATAATCGAGTACTTGATACTCGAGCGATTTTAATAATCGAGTGAATCGCTTGAAATTCCAATTCACCAAGCGATGACGTCACCGACTGCTCGACCGGCAGCCTAGTTATTTACATGTGATCAGGTACGGTATTTAGCAGGCACGTAACTACGGGCGGCACAGGTTTAGCTAAAAAAATTGTAGTAGCCACCAAAAAAATTCCAGAAATTTATTTATTTGTGAATAATGAATTTTTACCACGCGTCTCGATACCAAACAAAAATACTGCAAAAAATCACCCAAATATGTATTTATTGTTCGGGTTTATTCTTGTGCTTTTTTAAAACAAAAAGTATTACCAAGAGTTATTTTTCTTCACATCTTTCTCAATCTACGAGCATGAAATAAGTAGATATTTAAAATGGCTTGTCAAATTAGGAGTCGAGGTGTTATGTACAATATTATAGAATCGTACTTAATAAATAGGAACCATTATGTAAAATTAGATTGTCATAGAGGTGACAGTGAATTCAGTGAATGTGGAGTGCCTCAGGGTTCAGTCCTTGGACCTTTATTGTACTATTTGTATGTTCTCAGCCTGAAATGTGCTGGTCTCACAGCTCAGTATTTGGCATTCGCTGATGATACAGTGCTACTTTACAGTGGCGTTAAAGAGTTTGATCTTGAACAATGTATAAATCTTGATCTTCAACTCTATTCTAGGTGGTTATTGTGTAATAAACTTAAAATTAACGTATCAAAAACTAAATTTATATTATTTAAGCAAAAAAATAAACTAATTCAGGAACCTACAATTAAATTAAATAATGCTAATCTAGAGAAAGTCACATCAATAAAGTACCTGGGATTGGTTTTAGACGAAAACTTGAACTGGAAAGAGCATATCGATCATATGATCAATAAAATTACTCCTATGGTCAGCGCCCTATATCGATGTAGAGATTACCTGTCACAAAAAACCAAAACGAATGTATATAACGCTTATTTCCTATCGCACCTTAGAACCTTAGATACTTGATTCCTGTATGGGGCCGCTGTGGTGTTGTTGAATTTTAAAAAATACAAGTATTACAAAACAAAATATTGAAGGTATTATACGGTTATGATCGACTAACGCACGCAGAGGTCTTGTATAGGGAGTTGGGTGTCAGGCAGCTGGACAAATTGAAAGAATTAGAACAATGTAAATATATGTATAAAGCGATCCATAACAAACAGAAGACAAATGTAAATATATTATTTTTGAATAATATTCACAACCATTGTACTAGATCTCATGGGAATGTATACCAACAAAATGTTCGGACAAACAAGGGATTATTTAACCCCATATATCGTGCGGCAAGTGTATACAATGAATTACCTGACAATATTAAAGATGTTAACCAAACTTCAAAATTCAACAAATTATTGAGTGGATATATAAATTAAATTCCTAATGTATTTATTTGTATATATGTATTTATGTTCCTCCTAATTAATAATTAACTTAATTATACATTGTTGTGTAGTTTTAAGTGTTATCCTTGTTACCAGTGTGTCAAACACTGACTAAAGGATTTAGTCTAAGAATTAATTTTTTGTTAAATAATTTTCTGAATAAATGAATTTCAAAAAAAAATTCTTCCTCTTTAAATTATCAGGTGCCCACTGTGTGCCCTTCAAAAATGTAGGCTTAGTTACGCGACTGACAAAATAAGAAAATAGGTGATTATTTTTTTAAATTTATGTTATGTTTAAAGTTCCTTTTAAATTTAAGAATGTTTACTTTTGGTTACCAAAAAAGTTGTCGATACCTATGTTTTGTTAATTATTTTGCTCGTTTTCTTATTTGCCATTAACATTTTCTATAATGTATGTTTATTTTTAAGAAATCTTCTTGAGTTTAACAATAAAAAGCTCCTGTTTAGATTTAAAACCGTTTACATACTTTGTTAACCATTTTGTCCGTTTTGTTATTTTTATTTACAATTTCTATTATTCTGTTATTTTTGAGAAGTTTTCTGGAGTTTATAGTAAATAAAATTTTAAAAATTATATCCTTTAATTTTTTAATATCTACCATCGGAGACCTAAACTACGCCGCTGGCTAGCCAGTTAAAACAAAACTTTACAAAACCCATGTCGCGATGACTCCGCTAAGGGATTTGGCATACTTTTTTATATGCACCTTCTCGTTTATGTGCCTTTAAGAAAGACGTATGTCGTGTACCTGCTCAGCGTCAAACTCGAACGTCGCCAATCGGATGGCGCGGCGCGGCGCGTAGACCGAATGTCTTATATCAAGGCGATATTTTTCGGTTTCTCGCCTGAATATATAACTAGAGTATTTCCTATCGAGCGAAAAACTGTTCCGAATATACGAGAATTTTTTTAACTCGATCACACTACAGCGGTACATTTCCGCCGGCGTCAAGCGAAGCTCGGGTATCGAGTGAAAGATAATAAGTGACGAGCGACGGTTTTCGCCTGAATAGATAACTCGAGCGGTTTTTTAATAATCGAGCAATGTCGGATATTTCAATAATCAAGTGATCAAGCGGTTTTTCGCTCGAGCGATCACGACAACAGGAGACGGCTTGTAGAATGCTACATATGTCATCTACTCACTACTATTGCCTAGGTGGAATTGAACAATTTAATACAATCAAAACAATACTTTTTTTCTGATAATAAAAATGATTGTTTTTACGTTGAATAGGTGTAAATAATTTTAACGTAACGTCAGCTAAGATAACATTACATGAACTCGAAAGAAATAAAAAAATTTACTCACTTTTCTTAATTCTATCGAATTCAACGTTGGGTGGGACACCCTGTATAGAACAAGAATATTTTTTGAGTTCCTAGTATGCTCTCTCCGCTGTAGCTATAAAGACACTATAATAAATTCTTGCTCAAGCCCCCTCTATGTTCTGCCAAAGGAAATCCAAATAATAGAATCCGACGTTGTCAAGAGTCGCGATATCCTCGAGCTTACGAAGAAAGTTCTTGCGTTAACTACCACTATTAAAGTTTTAAATTGATGTTACTGAACTGATATTTTTCTGGTGACTACACAATGGAGTTTGGTTGAAAACGAATATGCAATAAGTCTAATTTTAAAATATCTATCTGTTCACCCACAAATGTTATGTTCCTCTTCCATCTAAATAAATACAAATTCTGGCAACTACGCGACTCCCGAGATGTTTGACAGTGACAGAAAAACCATAACCCTATATTTGTTTTTGAGAATTGTGATTTTTGTAACAAAGTTTATTGATTTTAAATAATTATTTAAAATACGTAACAAAACATCATAAAAAACAGGTAAACTTCCTATTCATATTATTTTGACTTATAATGAAATAACTAACTAATTTAAAATATCTGCAAATACCTACTGATAGATAGCTTTTTCAGAAAACATGGCCAAGCATCATCCTGATCTGATTTTCTGTCGGAAACAACCTGGAGTAGCTATTGGAAGATTATGTGAGAAATGTGATGGTAAATGCGTGATCTGTGACTCATATGTAAGACCTTGTACATTAGTAAGAATATGTGATGAATGTAATTATGGATCTTACCAAGGAAGGTGCGTCATTTGCGGAGGACCAGGGGTTTCAGATGCGTATTATTGTAAAGAATGTACTGTTCAAGAAAAAGACAGGGATGGTTGCCCGAAGATTGTTAATCTGGGAAGTTCAAAGACTGATTTGTTCTATGAGCGGAAAAAGTATGGATTTAAGAAACGTTAGTATAATTATCACTTTCATATATTAATAATTATTATTATAATGTAAAAGTCTACTTTGGGCATATTTTTTAAAGTTATTTAAAGAAAACAATGTAAGAAAGTGATGTTCAAATAAAGAAGTATTTTATATC
The DNA here is from genome assembly GCA_963991005.1 of Barypeithes pellucidus. Taxonomy (NCBI): domain Eukaryota; kingdom Metazoa; phylum Arthropoda; class Insecta; order Coleoptera; family Curculionidae; genus Barypeithes; species Barypeithes pellucidus. The sequence goes on from OZ022558.1 coordinate 15,421,330, forward strand.
TTTTTTATTACTGGATATTAAACGTGAACTGGGTAGCTTTGCTTGAATAATGTAATTATTAAGCCTAAGCTAAGCTAATGCAAATTAAATAAAGTGTTATAGAAAAATTCACATTGGGTTGGGTAACACCCATTGGGTTTCCTAAATACTTTTGAATATATAAAATGAAACTAAAGTTTACTTCATTATTTGTCACTATATTAAAAGGATTTGGCTTTACGGCCTTTTCTTAGTACAACGACATCTTCAAGACGCTCACATGAGACTGAACCCCAAACTAAGTATATAATATACATAGGTACTAAAAATTGTTTTACTTAGTACTATTATATACACTAAGTTTGGGCTGGCTCACTCTCATGTGAGCGTCTTGAAGATGTAGTTGTAGTCAATCAATTCTTTAAATCTTTTTGATCGAAATATTATGTAGTGTCAGTAGTCGTCACACTACACACTCTGGTTGCTTTTGGATACCTTTCCATTTATTAAATGTTTACATGACATTATCTGATTATACATAGGATGAAGTGACTGGTACAGTTACCTGACAAAAAGTTTGTTGTTCGTGTTTGTCTGGTTAAGAAAATTTCTGGTGTGTAGATATTTCTACCTATGACCACTAAATAGCAGACATACTACCTACTATCAATGCAAGTAAAACTTTGTTTTTTGTCATCAAAAGTACACATTGCTTAGCAATGCTCTATTTTCAGTATGGGCTTCTAAAGGAATAACAAGAGGCTCGTAGATGGCGATAAAAATGTGAGAGTTTGCTGACAAATATTAATGCGCAATTGAGTTTTTAAATTAATAAATGAATGTAGGTAAAGTACGGTAGGTAATGCAAGTACACACAACGGAAAAGTTAATTATGGGAAATTCGAGCTGTAATGCAAGTTTGGACGAACGGAAAAGTTAGTATTATAAATTACTGATATAAATTAAATGTACCTACTTTATAAGGTTTATAGGGTGTATTTGCTAAGTCATAAACAGGCAAACTATCTGATTAAAGAACATTTTACAAATGTACAAGGTTTTATAAGCTATTTTTGATAGGGTAGGGAAGAATTGTACAGGCTCCTAATTTCAACGAATTTCAAAACTATTGTGGGGTGACTAAAAATAAAGACAAAGTTATATACTTTTATTGGAAGCTACCCTAAAAGCCATATTAGAGTCGGCAATTTTTGTCTCTTGCGCCGGCAACGTATTCCTGCGCACTAAACCGTTGTTGATCAGCTGGCCCAATACCGCACGCATTGCCGGCGCGATGCGAGAATGGAATCCGTATTACAATCGGTAAAGGCCGTATTACACTTGGGAATTTTTATGGCGCCAGCAATGGCAATTATAATCAAGGATTCAGGCGCAGTACACCATTCTCCGTACTACAGTCAGAAATTCTACTCATATGACAATTAAAATGACACGGATTCATGCGCAGTACACTGTTCCCGATCAGCTGTCTCTCATTACCAGAAATGGGGCAGGTGCCATTTTAATTGCCCTTGCCGGCGCAATTCTGTAGACATGGATTATTCTGTTATTTTTAACTGTTTATTATTTGGCCGAACCAGGTATGAACAGGGAATGGCCATTTAAACCCACTGGTACTTAAAGTAGCAGTTTACATTCTTTATTAAACTTATGGACTGCTAATTCAGCAACTTTTTGCACCTCCTATTTGTAAATAGCAGTAGCTGCTTTAACTGGTAATCAAAACGAACAGGTTTGCACATCTCTAATTCTGGGGATATTTTAGGGATTTCGATAGTACCCACTGCTGTTCTGACCGTTGACAATGCTCCAGCTGATCGAAAACGGTTTACTGCGCATGAATACGTGCCATTATAATTGCCGGCGCAAGAGAAAAAATTGCCTAGTCTAATACGGCCTTAATTCTAGTCTTCTGGCAATTAAAATTGCACGGATGCAATACACCGTCCTCGATCAGCTGTCTCGGATTGCCAGAAATGGGGCACGCGCCATTTTCATTGCCATTGCCGGTGCAAGTCTGGGTAGAGATGGATTATTGTGTTGTTTTTAAATGTTTATTAGTTGGTCAAAGCACCTAGGAACAGTTAATGGCTATTTAAACTAACCGGTACGTAAATTAACAGTTCACATTCTTTATTAAGCATAGCAGCAGTGCAAATTCATAGCAACTTTTTTGAACTACCATTTGTAAGTAGCAGTAACTGCTAATCAAGACGAACAGGTTTGCCCATCTCTATTTCTGGGGGTATTTTAGGAATTTCGACAGTACTAACTGTTGTTGGCAATGCGCCAGCTGATCGAGAACGGTATACTGCGCATGAATTCGTGCAATTATAATTGCCATTGCACCGAAAATTTTTATTGCCGACTCTAATACGGCTTTTAGGTTTATTGTGGTATGACCAAAAAAAAAAACAACTTGTTCTATATAAAAACTGTATTTAAGTAGTAAAATAATAAAATCACAAAATAAAGTAACTGAGTTTGAGAACATTAATAAAATATAATAATTGTTAAGGGTAGAGCACAGCAGAGTAAGTTTTATTTACTGACGAATCCATCCATCCTTTTTCACTTGAATACCTTAAACAAGGATACAAATACATATGTAACAAACTAGTAAATAAAATAACTCATTCATAACTAAGTCATTTTTACTTCAATAAGAAAAAAGGCAACCAATCAAATTAGTCATAACCTTATTAAACTGTTTACCGAAGCATTTTAACAACAACATCTTTGAGATTGCTTCTATCACAAGAAAAGTTGAATTTTTATTCTTTGATCGAAATTAAATAGAAATAAAATTCAAAAGTATCGAACCACCGTACTAGCTGGTGTACAGCCACACTCCTCGACGATGTGTTTATAGTTCCTCTCCAAAAATAATATTTAATAAAATAATTACACTACAGCCAAAATAATCGATTCGCTCTAGATTTGGATGGATTTTTATCGTGAATAATTATTGTTTTATGTTGAGAAGTAATTAAATGGTTTAATAAATTAATTAATAAAAATCGGGCTGCAAGACTTGTTCTGCAAAAAATGCTACAAACTGTCAACAATTTAACCGATATCAGTCCGCTTGTAATATCATGTGTTCACTTAATTAACAGTCGAGCTGCGAAATTACTTGGTCAGCAAGATTTTGCAATTGGTCAGTAGAAAAAAACATGTCTAGAAGCAGTTTTCTTCAGAAGTTTGCATAGTAAATGAATGGTTATCAATATAAATCATTGGATTGCGTTTGTTTTGAATAATCGGCAAAGTTCGTTGTTGTGGGCGGAGCGATCGAAAGCAGTCGTGTGATACGTGTAGCTAATTGCGTGCCTGTATTTTTATTCGGTGTAGCAGTCAAGACCCAAAAGGTAGCGGGGGGGGGATTTTCACTTGTTTTCCCAGGGCACTGTCACTATTTCACATTCTATTGCTTTTTTTTTTTGATGACCAAGATTAAATATTTTGCTTACCCGCTGATTGCTTACCAATGTCTGATTAAAAGCGGATCGCTCATAGCAACTTATTATATGTTTAATTTGCATACCAAAATAATTTAGAGCACTCTAGTATGACATTAATTACTGACCGATTCAGAAATGTTTGCTGTCCATAAGTTGCTGACCAACTAGCCATTTTGGCTGACCGATTACATTTTTCTGTTCGCAAAAATAATAATATTTTGCTAACCAGTTAAATCATACCCTTCTATTTTAAGAGTATTTATCAGTAGACCGCGTGGTCCGATTCGGGATTTCGCGGCTAAACAGCATAAGTCATTGTTATTGAACAATGAGACAACATCGCCATTCCATGACACGACGAGCCAGCGCGGTGGTCGGCTGTATCGAGGAAATAGGAGACGTTTTCCTTATTCTTCAGCCTTTGATCACCCGAAGCGTTGCCAAATCACTTTAGATATTTTTTCTGAAAACCTCGGTGTAACATTTTTTTGAATTAAAACTAAGATATACATTTAATTCAGATTATTAATAGTACATGCAATACTTTCAAAAATGATTGTATAACCATATTTTTTGAAAAAAATAAAATTCATTGGTCACTGATAAGTGCTCTTAATTCCTATTTTTAATATCTTTTTATGTTGTAGGTAATTTATCAAAAATCTCACACAAAAATTAAACTATTGGAAATGTACCGAAAACGTTAAGAATAGATAGAACATAAAAATGTTGACATCTCCATCACTGTACACTGTACAGTGTGTTTTGTTGTTTCAACCTGTATATTATGAACATATTCTTAACTTTCTTGAAATCCCACATATGTGGGCGATTTCCGATTAATAAATAAATAAACAATTATTATTCACGATAAAAATCCATCCAAATATTACGCGGACCAATTATTTTGACGGCTAGTGTATATTAAGAGAATTTAAATTTAAAAAAATCCAATGAAAGAATAAAATTTTAACTTTACGTCTATACTAATTCTTTTTAAATAACAAAATTCAGTCCGAGAATTCAAAGCAGTTTCACTAGTAATGAGGAAATGGAATCCTTAATACCCTCTTTTGTAATCGCCGGAAAATCGGTATTTTAACAACCCAGAAAAAGCTATTTTAATTATATTATTAATTTTTGGATTTTTATATGGGTTGTAGCAAATTATTATGAAAATAAATAAATAAAGAGCATTTAAAATATTGTTAAAACAAGTTGAATTTTTTCTTCTTCTTCTTCTCCGCTGATGAATTGACTTCACTTTCATCCACATCCTTGTCAATATCTACTTTACGATCTTTTTCTTTGTGTTTGTGTAACGTGTGTATAATTTTGGTAAGCTTTTTGTGCTTTTTCTTTTTCTCCTTTTTCAGTTCTTCCTTCGGTTGTTCTTTGTCCCCGTCTCTCTTTAAACTGTAGAGATTTAATTGACTACTTATACTATTGTCCTCTTCTGCTTCCCTTACTCGATCCATTTCGAGACACTCGATGATTTCGTTCCTCCTCTCCACAATTTCCACCAACCTGAAATAAAATTTATATGTGAATTTGCACGCTTTATTTGCTCTCTTAAAATATTAATTTGAAATGGTGACCTTTACCTATTTATCAAAGCTTCCTCCCGGGCTTTATCCGAATCGGTTTTATTTGCTTCTGGCTGCAACATCAAACAGCGAATCTGATACTCCACATCTGCATGTTCTTCTTCAAGTCTTTGTTGTCGTCTTCTGTAAAAACAAAATCATAATTTTAAAATATTGTTCGGGTTAAATTAAATTAATAATCTTGATAGAGCTAACAGCTTAAATCAAAAACGTCACAAATCGGCGCCACCCATAAGGCCTGCTATAATATACTACCAGGGTGTCAATTTGAAAACTTCCTACCCTTAATATCTCGCTTCCAGTAATAGTATATTACAATACAAGTTCGGTAGGTACTATCGTGCCGAGAAAAAACTAGGACAACAAAATCACAAAACTGGGAACGGATATACATATCTCATAGACTATAAAAGGTGCTCGACAGCTGTAAAGGTAAAAACACATAACTTTTAGGAAGTAACCTAGGTTATATAATTTAACGTTTTATATTTTTCGATACGAGGTGGCTTATTTCTTTTATAATCTTGAGCGGCAATAAATATATTGGGCATTTTTATTAAGAAAAAGTCTAATACCTTATTGAAAGTAGGTATATATAACGTCGCCTAAAAATGAAAACGACACTAAATAATAAAATAAATTTAATAGAAGGTTACAAAAATACAAACGCAAAATTTCACCATTTTATTCCAAATGTTTTCGAACGGGTTCAAATCGGGACTCTTCGGAAGGCCAGGGAAGAACTGCTATATTATTTTCTAGGAGAAAATTTTGCACAATGCGTGCTGTGTGTATTGGAGCATTATCATGCTGAAATGTAAAATTTTGACCATATATAGCGTTTATCGATGGTATCATCACTGCATTTAGGATATTAACGTATTCAGATGCAGTTAGTCTTCCTTCCATGATTTGGCAAATTCCTGGACCTCTAGCGCTAATCCAACCGCAGACATTTATAGAGAAACGCCCACTTTGGTTTGTTTTGTGAGAGTATATCTGATCATACCGCATGCCGGAAGGCCTATACACTCGAAATCTTCCATTATTACACGACTGAAAAGTTTTTTCGTCAGAAAATATAACTGTTTCCCAGAAAATATTCCGATTTAAATATTCATGTGCAAATTCTAACCTGCCTTGTTTATTTCTTTCCATTAAAAATATTTTATTAGTAGCACAATGACTTCGTGTATCGGAAATTCGAACCCTGTCTCTAGCAGTATTTGCAGAACCTGGAAAGTTCGTCTCTTCTTTCGCCTTTATTGTAGTTGCGAATGGATGATCTCTTAGATAATTAACTAGTCTTCTATCTTCATCTTCAGTAGAAATTCTAGGGGGACCTGAACCTGCTTTCCTAATAATAGTCCCATGCCCTGCTATTTTTTGTTTTGCCAACAACACGGTATTTTTGTTTACTTCCAGTTCGTCTGCAATATCCCTAATAAAAGCACCATCTCGCAACCGACTGTAGATTATAGCCTTTTGTTGGGGTGTTAATTGTGGTATATTTTTTAAAGAACAAGTTAATGATAAAGTGACAATCTATGTTGACATGCAAAATTTGTAAATGACATTTTAGTGGTACCAGACTCGAAAGTAAGAAATTCCTAATAGTCAAGGAGAAAATAAGAAATTTTGCTGTCCTAGTTTTTTACCGGCACGATGGTACGTCTTTACCGCATGTGCGTGATGTTTAACAAAACGAGCCGAAGGCGAGTTTGGTAAATCACGCAAATGCGGTAAAAACACCTACCGTAAGTGTATTGTACGATATTTTATCTACAAGCGTGTTTTAGGGCACCAATATTAAAAACTAAAAGAGCATTGTTTTAGTGTACCCCGTAGGTGCCTCGTAAGTCGTTATCAACAATGTATTAATATCAGGTTGCTAGGGAAATAAATTATAAAAATTTAATGGATGACTTTTATATGACAGGATGGAGGTGTTCTAGTGTTACGGAGGGCTATATTGAAAATTCTGTACAAAATAAAATAGGAATTGCAAAGCAAATAAATGGTGTAGAACAATATGCAGAGAGAACCTCCAGTTTTAGTAAATGTGTAACTTTAAATTCTTGCGTCTCATCGGATAGTAAAATACTTCCTTCATCGATGTCGTTTGGAAATGTTACAAATTCTACAATTAATATTAATATTTATTAATTATTTTATTTGTAAGTTTGGAAATTTAAATATGTAAGTATTTGTATGCATATGATGTTTATAAGGTTCGTTCCAACCACCCTAAAAATCGTACAATGTACGGTCACGCACATGCGTAGTAGTCGAAAGGCGTTCCAACCGACACAAAACGGTGTAGCTGGCGATCCCTTTGGTGTTCCAACCAAATTGTGATCGTTCGCAAACCAGTTCCTGAACGGTGGTAAAAACGATACATGGCCAAGACCAGGAACCGCTTGTACTGACTTGCGCCCTAAGAATTTTAACCGTTGGTTTTGGATTCCTGGCATTCATGCAGTTCTTGAGTTGTTGCTTAATATTTTGATTACCTATTTAATTTATTCTTATTAAATTTGTATAATCCGGTTCCCAAACCTACAAGATATTCTTAACATTAAACGTTATTCTCTTTCATGATTATTAAATACAACAAAACGGAACGAAAAATGATAATACTCAAGCTTAGACGAAGAAATCAAAACAACAAAAGTAGGGTTGTGATTTATGAATGTTATGATAATTAACTAATTACTAAACTTCTTTCCTAGAATCAGACATGCGATCAGCTGAGATTTTTACACAGAATGGTCATAAAAACGTACCAACCTTGCCTCCCTTGTGCATCGGCAACAAACAGTGCAAAATTAACGCCTGCGCACAAAATCGATTCCAACAGTTTCGTGACGGTTCTAGAACGATACAAAAATAGGGTGTTGGAACAAACTTATTGAGTTTCTTTTAAAAATAAAAAATATGCTATTGACTAATATAAAAACTTGTTTTTATAGTATGTGTGCATTAGTGCGGTAAAGTGCCACTTACCGCACTCAAATCAGTGCCGTAAGTAGTTACTTACCGCACGCGAATAGATAAAGAATATTACAAAACTGAAACCAATTCAATTTTATTGTGAAATAGGACATTTTTAATGAACATTTACAGCCTTCGCGGTTTAGCCCTCTGGCTTGATGTTACCATTAAAATCTTAAACGGGGAGAAGGAAGGAATTGTGTTCCAAGTAGTGTTGTTATAGCTCGAGCGAAAAACCGCTGGAGTACTCGATTATTGAAATAACCGACATCGCTCGATTATTAAAAAAAACTGCTCGAGTTATAAATTCAAGCGAAAATTGTCGCTTGTTACTTATTACCTTTCAATCGATACCCGAGCTTCGCTTGACGGCGACCGAAATGTGTCGCTTGGTAGTGTGATCGCTCGAGGTAAAAAACTGCTCGTATATTCGAGCAGTTTTTCGCTCGATAGGAAATACTACTCGAGTTATAAATTTAAGAGAAAAGTCAAAAATCGTTGCCTCTTGGCAACGTTCGAGTTTAACGCCAGAAGGCTGACACGACATAAGTCTTTGTTAAAGGCACATAAACGAGAAGGTGCATACAAAAGAGTATGCCAAATCCCTTAGTGGATTCATGGCGACATGGGTTTTGTTTGACTGGCTAGCCAGCGGCGATTGTAAATTTTTAAAAAATTATAGGATATATATTTTTTTTAAATCAGAATCAACTGTTCTTCCTTAATAAAAACTCTAGGCTAAACTTCTAAAACTTACAAAAAGGCTAAACTTCTAAAACTTACAAAAACAACCCCTGGTGTTTTATCAACACCTTCTTAGGCATAAAAATTTTAAGTTATTAATTGCTCGAGCGATTCACTCGATTATTAAAATCGCTAGAGTATCAATCAATATATATTGATTATTAAAATCATCGATTTTTTCCAACACTAGTTCCAAGGATAGACTTACTCATGTAAATTTCTAGGCCAGTGCTCAACTGCCAGACGTTACTGCCGGCAGTTCTACCGAAACCATACCCCTTTAATAGTATTTAACATGATTTATTAACATTGTTATGAACAACTATATTATTTAAAACAGTATACAAAGTTGAGATTCAAATCAATGCTAGTTTCTAAATATTTTTCGCCTGGACGGCGTAATTAGTTTTCGATCGAACAAGGCCTAACATGGATCTTGTAATACTTACAAGTACATAAGTTCAGCCTGTCTTCTAAATAGTTCATTTTTCTCATTTACCAGTTCAAATAATTGTAAAATCAAATCTTCTACTTCAATAGGCACTTGGTCATCTGAAAAATAAACGGGTTTTATGATTTTAATAACAGCATAAACAACTAAAAATTAATTACATGTAAAAGGTTGGTTTATATGAAGACGTGCAATATTCACAAGTCCAGGCATTCGTGATAATTTTTTAAAATGAGCATTGATCCATCGCGTAATTGATGAAAAAAATATTAGCGCCAACGCCGGCATAATAAACAAATACAAAATTTCCTTATTGCGTTTCATGACACTGTAGAGACAAATTTCTGTGCGTTTTAACGGCGCTACGAAGAGCGAAACTACATAAGAAGTAAAATTAATGAAGCATTTAATGATACATTTTATAAAAAGTATGAGTCAGTATAACAAATTACCTTGGATTTGTTTACATTTCAGTCAATTGAGACCTAATTATTTCTAGTTGGCTTAATGAAAGACTATATGGAAAAATCTTGCATGGTTTCGCCCCTTAGCAAAGAATCAGACCGCGATCGAAAAACTGTAATAATTAATTTGTCATAAACCGACAAAAAAAAATAAAAAATTATGTAATTCTTAAGTTGTTTTTGGGAGATTATACAATATGGGCTTATCGTAATCATTTTAAATCTACCCTGCTTTGGAAAACATATTTAATACAGTGATGGTAAGGAGTCCTACGTTAAGCGTAGCACACCTGATGGTTACAAAAAGTCAAGTAAATAAAATTTACCTATATTAGTTCCTTCATCTCCTTCGCACTTTTCCCTTATAATCTGCTCCAATCGGACACCCTGTTTTTCCAAACCCTGTTGTTGTATTTCGATGGTATCCAGTTCTCTTTTAATTTCGGACATTGGAAGCGTTTTGATGGTCCTTTTTTGAGGTATTGGTCTAGATGGCGCTTGTCCCTTTCTTCGCTTCCATCGGCCCGAGGTACTTTTGTTTAGCATTGGTGGGTTGCCATCTTCTTCATTTGAGTTAGGATCTTCTAGAAAATGGAAAAGAAAGATCAATATGGATGGGCAACTATTAAACCCATTTTATGCGGTAATTTATAACAGAAATATCAATATGCCCGAGAGCATCCAGTTAATAAAATACCGTAACAAAGATAGAAATTTGAACCTCCAAAAGCTTTAGTTACCTTCTATCATATTCTGTATGTTCCTATTTTCCTCATCTTTATCATTCTTCGCTCTTTGAATATGATCTTCTGTAGATGTAATTGACGACTCATCTGCATTTTCCAATCTTACCGGTGATATTTCATTGGACGGCAGACTATCACCACCTTCTTTTGTATGAGGGCGGGGCGTGGAAGCTTGTGGTGGTAGCGGGGCTCGTTTTGCCTTTCTGCTTCTAATCGTGCCTGAGAGATTAGGCGATTGGGCCTAAAAAGAAATTTAATTGAAAATCGGGTCGTACTCAGAGCTTCAATTACTTGTCAGCTGTTCAAAGCACAATGGTTGGCTGCATACCTAATTATTTAAGCTTTGTGTGCTTAAAATACCTTTAATGTATCCGAATATTTTGCTACAATTTAAAACAAAACATTGCACTGTAAATATTACCGTATTTGAATGATTTTGGATTCTTTTTGTAACAGAAAAAATATCTCTCCCGCCCCTCCAAAAGTTCAACTTAGTCCAATAAACGAAGCCCTTAAATAGACATTTTAGTTAGAAGGCTGCATTTTTGGTGGAAAGCACATTTTATTATTTGAAAAGACACTTCATTATTATTGTGTATTCAAACCTTGCATAAGGCATGGAAAATTAATTTTAAATATTTTTTGACCATAGCTTCGAAACAAAACACACTAGTAAATTAAGTTTCAGTCAAAAGTTGTAGATAATTTAAATCTGAATAAAAAAGTTAATAATCATTTTTACGATATCTCGGATAGTTATAGCCATAGAATCATCTGCATTTTGAGAGTTGATCGGCGTCTTCAAAACGTCACGAAGGCGTTAAATTTTCAACTGGGAAACACACTGCCTATCAGCCAATTAAGACTCGACACAGGTGTCCGAAAAAGTTTTTTGGTGTGTCAGGTATTTTATTATAGTATAATTATTTTGTATTTTCGACATGTTTTAAGGCTTTGTGAAATATTTTTGTGAAATGGTGTCTAAATAACCCTGTAAACGGTATGTATGAACTATTAGGCCAAAAATATTAAATGGTTTGTAATAATTTGACATAATATCATAATTTTATTGGGGTGAATTTTGCATAATAATTATGCTCATTGCCAATCAAGTGTGGAGATACGATTTTTGTAGGGTAGAGCAAAAATGTCATTTCTTGCTTCATATTAATGTCTTTATCGATTTATATAATAGCTTCGCCCGGCGTCCGACATACACTAATTTTTCCGAAAAAATCTACGCCATATGCTATTCTGGGAGATTTTTTGTTTAATATACATATATCAACTTATATAATGTGGCCCCATTCGGCTTTGCGCGATATCCGACACGCACTTGAACATTTTTCGAAATGAAAACTACCCTATGTGCGATGCCGAGGTATTAAATCTACCCACCAAATTTCATCTAAACCGACGTATAGATATAAATATATTATTTGCGCACCCTGTTTCCGCAAAAAATCATTTACGGGATTATTCAGCATTTAAAAATCCGATCATATTCTTTTATTTGAAAAATGTCACACCTTGACGCTTCAATTCTAGTCCCAGGACGACAGTGGTGCCATATTGTGATTAACCTCCATTTATTAAAGATCTGGTCGAAAAATTGTTTTTGGACCTCATACGGCTTGTCGATTGTAGATAAGAAAAAAGTAGTAATAACCTTTCTTGTGCGAAATTTACTGATCTATAACATTTGTAAAAAACTTTTTTCCATATTATTTTTCGTTTAAAAGTTATAGACCAGAAAATTATTTTTAACCCCCTTTGGAGGTTTTTTTTTTAACTCTTGTGCAAGGGATATACTTAAAATAGTAGTCAAATGTTCTTTTCTTTCACATTATAAAGTCTACCTTCCACCAAAAATGCAGCTTTCTAACTAAAATGTCTATTTAAGGGCTTCGTTTATTGGACTATATCCAATGACAAGATGATAGTAAAGTGTTCGTCAAAAAGTAGGCCTTGTATTCCATTTCAGAAATAGTATAGGTACACTGCCCGCCAATAAATTCCGGACAAACGTAATTTTAGTCAGGTTTATAGTCCTATAACTTTTCAAATTGTTGTCCGTTCTTGGTGAATTTTTTCTAGCAAAATGTAGACTTGTGTTTTGAAACTTTGTATCTTCTTTCAAAAAGCAGATAATGACTTAAACCAAGGAACATTGAGTTAAGAAAAGGTTACACTGCAAAACAAATCATAATCAAGCTAAATTCTACCACTCAATTTTTCTGTTTCTGCCTGTATAATGATCAAGACATGGCTAATATTCTTAGACACAAGTCTACACGCCCATAGTTACCAACCACTTGAACTTAAAAGCTAGAGAATTCGCTTGAATAACAACTCTTACCCCGCTTTGGCTGGGACTTATTGTCAACGAGTTCGGAGCCGAATGTTCGCTATTTCTAAATGGAACCGGAGGTCGAGGGGCTGGTTTCTTCTTTCTGGCACTACCGACCGCGCTGCCACTGGAAATGGACGAGGTGCTGCCTCCATGACTGCCCCTGCTGTTGATCGACAGAGTGTCTCTGGCCTTTGGTTCTGGACGAGCTGCTGAAGATCTGTTAAAGGTTCAAATGTTAAAATTAAATATTATATTAAAACAGTTGTGCGTCAAGTAAAACTAACCAATTTGTTACTTACACATTGAAACAGTACGCGGAGTCCTTACTAAAAACGGAAATGTCGTCAACAGAAAGGCTTAGTTGCGGTTTAATAGGACCGGATGACGATGACGATCTTGTTACGCGATATTTTAGCATGTTCCAGGTACCATAAGTTAAAGAATCAATAACACGTTGTTCTTCATTCGTTAATTAGTATTTTTGCCCGATTGGAATAATTTCGGTATTTTATTTTCTCACCTCTTAAGTGTTCCCTAAGCCCTAGTAGATGGTCAATACGGTTGTTAAGATTCGCGGCAAAAACATTGACGAAGGCTGATTGAAGCAAATATTGATTGTTTAGGAGGACATGGACGAGGTTGTCAATTATTGATATAAATTTTGATTGAAGCGCTTTGTTGATTAAGAGAACGTATTGAACTTCTATATGAGCGTGATTGTCAATTTTTAGTAAGTCGCTCGTCGAGCATCAATGTGGAGCTACACCTGTCATCACAGTTCCACTCCCCGAACGTGAATTACGTGAATGACTGGTTATTGAAGCACATTGTCGGGCTCTTCAATCTACTGAATCTAATTGACGGTGGCTGATTGAAGCGAATATTGATCGTTTAGGAGGGCATGGACGAGGTTGTCAATTATTGATATAAATTTTGATTGAAGCACTTTGTCAATTAAGAGAACGTATTGAACGTCTATATGAGCGTGATTATCAATTTTCAGTCAGTCGCTCGTCGAGCATCATGGTGGAGCTACCTGTCATCACAGGTCCACTCCCCGAACGTGAATGACTATTGAGGGCGGTGAATGACTGGTTATTGAAGCACATTGTCACCTCTTCAATCTATATTGTCAATGTTATTTATTAGCCATCTTATTGATCGTCTAGACTAGACTCTAGGTGACCTTTGTCCTCGTAAGTCCGCCCTTCTGTCGGTCAGTCTAAGGTTTGTATTCTATTAACTAGCCCAATAATCCTTTTGTATTTAGATAATTTAATCGGGTTTGTTCGTTATATGTTTGCCAAATATTAAAAATCTAACAACCTCAAGATTCGATTTTAATTATATTAAAATTTAACAATAATATTGATGTTCCTAATTCGTTCCATTATGTTCGAAATTAAATGGGTAACTTTTAAGACCGCTAGGATTAATTGCAATTTTACGTACAGGAATCCCACATTGTCAGTACGTTTTAATTTTTCCGTTACGGGGATCCTACAACGATTGTCCGTCTGTGAAAGAACATTATTTTCAAATGCCCTGTATGATTGTGCTATTTGATTCATCGAGATATATCTAAAAGGGGGTGATAGGTAAGATGATTTTGAACATATTCAACCATAATGATTATTCTATTTACACACTTTATTATATTCAGTTCACACAGTCAAATGTGATTGTTACGGTAATTGATTTTCTACTGAGCCAAAATTTGGATTATATTACGTGTCTTATATATCGATAAAATACGTATTCAACTTTATAGGAAAAAAGAATACAATCAGATAAAATGTTTGACAAAACTTTGATTACAACTTCCATCGACTTATTCACCAAATTCGATAAAATTCTGAAAACGATATCTCGTATGTGTAACTTGGAGAGATGATTCTGCATGTTAAAATAAAAGTAGTAAGTCTTATAACAAAAAGTAGGAAAACTCAATACTTTTTTGCTTCCATTTGAAAAACTCAATTTACTGCTGACAAAAACTTGCAATTCCAGTTTTGCGCCTAACGAGTTTATCCAGTGGAGTGTTATCTTTAGCCCTGAGCTATCGTTAGCTCTGCGTCAAAGTTAGTGTTACCAGTGAAGGTGTTTATCCAGGTGATTGTTATAAACCAGCAAACTTTGTTTGACAAACTTCAGATTATAATTCTGCGTTTTGGTGGAATCACAGAATCTATGCATAAGACTATATTAACATGGCTAAGGATAAAAAAGAAACCCACTTTTTTAAAAATAACCCAAGAATAAACAAAACACGCACCTTCAAGTTTGTATTAATTAACCTCAAACTTTAACACATACCGTGGTATAACACGGACATGGATAAAACAGTTTAGCTCTGAGTTATAGTTCAGCTCTGAGCTAAATGACTAACATTTCACTGATTAACCCGTCATAAACGGTGTGTTCGATATCACAAAATAGTATATTAAGATACAAGTTTCATAAGACTTAGAGCAGGCGTTTAAAGTACAAGTGCTCTAATTGTCTTATGATACTTTCTTTTTGGGTTGTCAATACTTTTACAATTTCATAAAATGTTACAAGTATCAAATATGCCATGATAGAAACAATTGAACACAACAAAGCTTCTTCCCATCCCTCATAATTAAAAATAAATATATTCTTAATGTTAATAAAAATGAGTCAGGAAGAAAGTTGTACTCCGTCAGAAATACGAGAAGTTGCACAAAATAATCTAGAAAAACTTTTAAAAAGAATATGCAAAACTGTGAATTATGGTGAGAGCAGAATAAAGTTCAAAATATTGAATAAAATAATAAATAATACTATTGAATAAAATATTGTGTCGACACAGAATCTGACAGGAATAACAATTAATGCCCAGGAAATGTCTACAGTAACTATAAATATGTATATATAAAGTAATATGTATAATACTATATTGAATTAAAAATAAAAATAGTACTTTATTGAATAAAACTGAAAAAAAATGGAAGATATTTCTATTATTTTTAGGTTATGTTGTTTTATAATTGTGACTAGAAATTAGTTGACGGGCACCGTCAGCATGTTATATATTTCCGAGTATAGGTATGTCAGATAAACATCTAGTAAAAATGATCTATTTGCAAGGTTAAAGGCTAGTATTTTAAAGTGTTCTATAAACATTTTTTGTCGAATCCATAAATGCCAAGAAAACTAATTTCAATGAAATCAAAGTAAGATTAAAATTCGAACCCTACTTGCTGCCAACATAAAAAAAATAAAATTTCAGTTTCATAAAGTGGCAGGTTATTCAATTTTTTTTGCATTTCATAATGTAGCCATTATGAAACCCAAATAGAAAAATACAATTTGCATTTCACCTAAAGTGACCTCTGGTGGCACAGTAGAGAGACATTCTTATAGCAGAATGATAAAAGTCGCCAAGCGTAAGTTGCTGTGCCAAATATCAACTAGATAGTTTAAAAACTAACCGCAAGATGTTAAAAATAAGAAAAAATAAACTTTGTCAGGCTGTAACTCGAAAAGTTTTCGAGTTTTTCTTATAGTACTTACTACCTTTATTTTAATATGTAGAATCACCTCTCTAAGTATCCGAATGCAGTATCCGAACACCCTGTATATGGTTAAATAGGTTCAAAATCAACAACTCGTATAATAACAGAATTTCTCCATGAATATCACAATTTCCCCATTAACAAATCGACTGGTAATATTTATTCAATATTTGTGTAGTTAAAAGACTTTATTATTCAAAATACGTGCTAAACTTGACGCTCCCACTTCCTCCGAAAGCGATAAAAAAAACCATTCACGTACACGCTCGTCGGCAGTTTCAACGCACACACGCACAATTGTACTTAAAAAAATTACTTCTTTAGTACGCTGCACGAAACAAAATAATATGCATCGCACTCTTGCCGTACTAGTCAAGCATAAAAAATAAGTTCAGTGACACTAACAAATTGAACAATTAACTTATCAAACGGTAGAAAGGGCCCCTCTTGTACGGGCACAATATAACAGGTAGTACTGTTTTATGTAAATGAAGAAGTACTCTTGTGGTTAATGTTTAATGCGTGTTTCTACTTCACCAGTAAAACGACTAATAGGTACCGTTTTTCGCTTCAATTGGAGTCCAATAGTCGTGTGGGCTTCTTTTTTGCTTTAATGCCCCAGTGTCGCCAATTAATTAGTGTTTCGCAACATTGCGGTCGGCGTGGGAAACCTGCATGGTTTTTTATTACGCGTCGAAGGTCTAATGATGGAAAATTAGTTTCTATAATTTATATTTTTCACTTATTAGTCGTTCAATAAAAGTTCATATAAAAGTAGCTCAAGTACGAAGCAATTTTTATAATTATTTTTATATAAAAATACCAGTGGAACGCTATTTGGAGTCAGTAGGTGTCTTAACTGAAGATGGTGTGTAAAGGTGAATCGGTTTAGTCACCGAAATGTATTTAAAGAAAAATTATAGAGTACCATATTTGGGGTTGCTCTGCTGTTTACTTGAGGCACGTTTTTTTAACCCAAATAAGGCTAAATGCCTTTTAAAAGTACTTCTGTAGATATCTTATTATTCTTATAAAGGCGGTACGGTATATGAAGTCCGCTAAGCAATAAAACCTCTTGAGCAGGGTAGTCGGTGGCTCTCAAACAATAAATTATATTTTAGGTATTTTCTAAATAAAATAATTTAAAGTAAATAAAAAATTAGTTTAGATAAAGAAAAATAATTATTTTTTAGCTTTTATAGCATTAGGCAAATTAGTTTTACGAATTCTTTTCTTATAAAATTTTGGTTCCAAAAATAACCGATGTTGTAGTCTTGCGATAGAACGTACCTATTTGTAGATGCGTACTTTACTAAAAACAGTCTTCCTCTGCATTTGAAAGTTCATCCATGCTTTCACACTCATCAGAATCATTATCATCATCCCTTAAAAATTGCCATCTTTTTGAAAGATTATTGGACAGCTCGCAAAGCACTTTTCTGTTGTTCGTTTTTTTGTATTTGACGCCCAGATCTTTTAAAATGATGGACAAACTGGTAGTTCCAATATTGCAAAGCTCTTTCTTCTTTATCTTTTCAAGAATATCTTTGAGGGTAACATATTCCTTGGCTTTATACAATATTCCTAATAGATAGTTTTAACCCTTGGGATAAATCAAAGGTTTTAGAATGGACCCGAGCCCTTTTATATGGTCTGTCCAATTCATCTTCACTCTTTTTTCGAAGTATTCTTAAGGTCTTATCTGAAATTCCGCAAGCATCAGACGTTCGTTTTTGCACTGCCAAAACAGACACTAACGGGCCCGAATTATCTTTTTCTAACGTAAAATAACGTTCCACTTGTAATACCAAACGGCGTTCACCTAGAGATAAACACCTTCTAGGCGTTGCTTTATAACTGCCTTTAATTCACACACAATAAGAAACAAACTAAAAGCAAAAAGCATAACTACTTATTTAAAATAGAACATACCATCCTGCACTTGAGCAAACTTTAATTATTTCTTAGAAAATAGTGATTATTATGTAGATGTAACTATAATAATCCCAAAATAACTAAATTCTAGGAAAAGATACCTGAATGTTCTGCATATGATAAATAAAAAACACTATGAGTGAAAACTAAACAAGATAAAAATATTTATCGCGGTACATAATTCTAAGATGCTTTTGTTTTGGAACCGCTGATTTTGCCCAGCCCACTACAGTGAACCAGTGGAATGTTCGGTACGATCGAGTATAGCGAAAGTATTGTTAACTTAATCGTCTTACTGTTGAAAGTGCTTTAATGATTTAATCCGATATCGGACTTCATAAAACGAACCGACTTTAGCAGCTTAGTTTCTACTTCTTATATAGAGATGGCGCCAGTGATTTAAGAGTTGGAATGACATTTCTAACGAATTGTATTGCTTTATCATCAATATTCATGCTTGAGTGAAATTTTGTGATTGCTTGTTTGATTAATATAATCGAAATAACTAAGATGGCTAATTGGCGGTAAGTAAAACAAACAGTTTAATAAATATTTGCAAGATACCTAGTAATATTCTGTTATTTATGGGCGTTTGTATCATTATTTACATAATTCATGACCAATTTTTTATACTACATTATGTTTTTTCGAAATTGGTATCAGCCTTTTAAAAGGGCTTTAGCTGTATGGACGACTACTATGATAAAATTATTTTTTAGAGATCGACGCCCGCTAAAATAATATGAACTCATGGAAGAACTCCAGAATTTTGAGGATGGTGATTCTCAAGAAGTACCAACTTCTATAACAATATTTCCACCAGAAAATGCGAATGACTCAATTACTGATGAGGTATATGCGTCTCAAAATAACCGTGCAAGTGATATATCTACATCTGGTATTGTTTGGGCGGTCTTATTCTAAGTGGATACATTCCATTACCTCGAAAACCTATCTATTGGGAAAACTCATCAACTGACACCAAAAACGCTCTTGTACGAAACGCAATATCCAGAGACTGCTTCAGATTCATTATGCAAACTATTCATTGTTGCGACAATAACAATTTGAATCCAGATGATAAATTCGCCAAGATTATGCTGTTTATAGAGATACTAAATAAAAAGTTTTTGGAATTTGCTCCCATTGAAGAAGCTCAGATGAATCTATGATTCCATATTACGGCCGACATGGCACCAAACAATTCATTAGGGGAAAGCCGATACGCTAGGGATATACATTTTGGATGGCTACCACGCGACTTGGTTATATTGAGTGGTTCGATCCATACCAAGGATCCTCCTGCACGATCCCAGATAAATATAAAAACTTGGGATTAGGTTCTAGTGTCGTCTTCAATACGTTTCCGATGAGCTGACAAAATACTTTCCCAATTTGCACAAAAAAAGTAAATTTTATTTGTAGCAAATGCAATCTTGGACTTCATTCAAAACAATGTTTTTACCTGTACCACGTACAGTCTTAGTTTTTAAATTTAGTTTAGTTACCAATATTCATATAAATAAGCAGTTTTTATATTTCGAGCTAAAGTACTTTTTAAAGGACCTGTCATTACAAAAAAAATATGGGTACCTGATTTTTTTCAATATTTTTCTAGCTGTCTACAAAGCTTAGAATTAAAACACAACCAATCAAAAAAACATTTTTGCAACATTTTTTTTGTCCGCCTTATTTGGGTTAAAAAACATGTCCACCGTTTTTCTGTTAGCTCTATTGGTAAATCTGTCATTGTCATTATTGGTGTTAGGTGGGGGTTAAATATGGCATTTTAAACAGTGGTGAACTTAATTTTGATTGAATTTAAAAGATAAATAAATTTTATCCATAAATCCAGTTCACTTGTTCCAGAATTATTATTCGATTCCATGTAATGAATACTAATAGTAGACATTAAGCATCCTCATTACGCAGAGGCAGTTATTAAGAGAATGTATTATTAAAACCCTATTAACCCTAACATAAACGTATCTTCAATGGCATCGCACTTTGCAGAAGCTATTTCAAATAAGTATTAATATTTTTTTGTCGTGTAGTTATAACAGAAAATTAATACTAATAATTGTACACTTAAAGTTTTCATAGATAAGAACAACATATGAGGTTAACGTTATATAAACTGTTAACTTTACCTGTTGTGCTCTGCGATACAATGTCTTAAGAATGTCGTTTTATATATTGTTAGAGAAGTAGTATTTATATATTCCTTGTGCTGTAATGATGTTACAACTTAAATTCTCTTTATGAACAACAAAAACTTACAATGACCTTAACTACATTAATTGGTTACAAATATATCTAAAACTAAGAAATAGAACTTACTTAGTGAGTCGAGGGGTTGGTACAGGAACAATCTTGTCATCATCCTCATCACTATCAAACGGATTGGAACTTAGGTTGACTGGAACAGTTATTTTCTTCTTCTGTCTAGGACTGGGTAGTGGTTTTCTAGAAACAGCTTCTGGAATTTCTTCCTCGTCCTCACCCTCTTCAAAAGGATTATTACTAATTCTTTGTATATAAATTCTAGATAAAGCTTCAGGTGTGCCTCTAATTTCTCTTTCTTCTAAACTAGGTATTACTTTCTTCTTATGTCTGCCAGATGGAATAGGTGTAGGTGAAATTATTTCATTATCATCGGGCTCTCCAAATGGATTTAGAGAAGAAGAAGCAGCTGAGGCTTCTTCGTCTATATCGTCAAACGGGTTTAAAACTTCTGGATATTCTGGCCTCGAAATTAAGGACGATTCAGAAAATTCTTTCTTACTTGGTAATTCGGTTTTACTTGATGCGTCAAGTTCTTTATTGTTATCTGGTAAAATTACAGTCTCATCTCTCCTTGGTGTTACGCTAGTGTCAGATTGTGGAGGTATTTCTTCTGATGGCATAATAATATCAATATCTTGTAATGGCGTCGATGCATCGTGTTCTATTTTATTATGATCTATAATCTTAGCCGTTGCCTTTTCATCGGGCAAAATTAATTCTTCTGTTACAGGAGCAGGTGTGCTTACAGGAATAGTAACTTCTTGGCTATCAGACATGATTCTATCCGAATAAATTTCTGTTTGCCGTTCATCATCACTAGATAACCTATTATCCTCAAATTGTGCTATGTCAGTTTCAAGCTTTTTTTCTACTTTGTCTACAGTAATATCTTCTTTAGTTTGTACATCTACAGATATGTCTATTGGAGAAGAAATACCATGTATTTCCAAAGGCATATCACTGTCATATGTAGGTGATAATACTTCAAACGCAGTGTAATAACCACGCTTGACTACACTATCCGGCGAAGAATTCGCTTGAGGAGAGATGATATTATCGGCCGAGAAATAGCTATCGTCAGATGCTGTTACTCTTGAAGCTGGTGGTGTGTCTTCAGTTGGTTCAATCGATGAATCGTATATGGTAATGTGACTTGTTTCTTTTTCATCACTATCATCTATTTGGTGTATTTGTTCTGTATCAGCATCAGCTTCTACTGTTAAAACAATGATTTCTGGTTCGTCGCTGCTATCAAGAATTTCTATTACATCGGGTTGAATTTCTTGATTTGACGCAAGATCGGGTTTGCTGTTCGCTATCGGAACATCACTTATTCCTGTTTCAGATTCTACATCTACATTATTAGATTTTATCGTAAACTTCATTCTACTTGTAAAATTATTTTTATTTAACTCTATGTTAGAATCGTTAGGACTATCTACCCTTTCATTAAAAGTTAGTGGGTTTATGTCACTTTCATTTCTTATTTTATCACTGTGCTCCCCTTTATTATTGCTGTTTGTATCTACTGGAGTATCTTCAATTCTAATATCTTTCTTACTAATATTATCGAAGTCTTCTAAGTCATCTATTGCTACTACTGTAGCCTTTTTCTTCTGCGTTGAATCGAAAGGCACTTGTTTACTACTGGAATTACTATTTACATCAGACTTTTTATCTTTATTATTTTCAAATAACTTCATCCTGGCTCTAACGCTAATACCGCTATCGCTGGACGCATTATCTTTGGTAACAAAGTGATCGTTCGTCTGTTCACTAACACTATCACTAACTACATTAGTGTCTTTTTTATCACTAGGAAAACTGCTATCTCGATGAACTGATTCATTGTCTGTTTTTACGTTGCCCGACTTATTGTTTGCGAACGGTGGAGGTTTGCTTTGAGGAAGGTCCGGGGGTATATCTTCACTTCCCGAGTCGCTAGAGTCTTCAATCTGGCTCTTAAAGAAATGGGACCTTGCTTTAGTAAATTCTGTGCTTTCTGCGTCGCTAAGTGTAAAATTTCTTTTAAGTTCTCCATCTACCGGATATTCTAGAGTGGTTTCAAAGTGATTGCTATACGGGTCGGGTGCATCCGAATAAGTCTGTAAGCTGGCAGACTTATCTTCATCACTCATTGACCTCATCAGCACAGAATGTTCTGGCGAACGTTTCTTGGCGATAATTTTTTCTTCATCCGGACAAATTTCGCAACAAAATTCGGTATTCTCGGTCTCGTAATAATTGGCCAGGGTAAGTTGAGAATTGCAGCGGGCGCAACGGAAACATGTTCTGTGATATAGAAGTTTTCCTACATTAAGGCGCTCGGCTATGAACACTGGAAGACCGCATTTTGTACATGGCTCCCTCTTGGCTCTTCCAATTATGATTTGTACCTAAAACGAAATAAATATTATAATAAATTTGTCCGTGTGAGTTAGCTTGCAAGATATATTTTTCAACTATTAATTTCATATGGATGCAGGCTATATGGAGGTAATAACAAATACGTAATATTGATAAAATGGTTGAAAAATTTATCTTTCGTTAAATGTGCAGCTTAAAGCATGAGTAATGGGTATGTGAGGGATAACATAACTTAAAATGGTATTTTACCTTTAGCAAAATATTTCGGGTTTGTACTGTCCCATTATGTCCAAGCTTTCTTCCTATGAAAATAAACAGTGTGGGTTAACAAAAAAAAGCTTAAAGCTAAAAATGATAAAAGCTATGCGATGTGATTTATTTTTGTGCAATGTCTTGGGTCCGTCCATCAGGTTCTTCTCCTAGTACGTAAGATAATGTAAAATTATTATCCTAATACCTTTGCCATCCATAGAATTGTTTGGGCCTGGGTCTGTTTTACTCTAATTGATTTTAAAATAAACACAATACAGGGTGTTATGGAAATTACTTATTATATTTAAACCGGCAAATCCTGAGATGATAATAAATTGAAGAAAAATAACCTTAAATGGCACTTTGAATTATTGTACGAAATATATACTTTATGTGAAATCTGAAAATTTACGTGGCCGCTACTGAGGACGTTCGCAATAAATAGTTTATAGAGGCGGTGTTGTCATATACAGAATTGCAAACGCACGTGTTCAGTTTTTAACAACAAGACGTCTTTGACCTCGCGTTATCACTTCTTTTTCAAACTTTTTAGAAAAAAAATACTACAATTTTAAGGTAAATACTCTCTTACCTTCGATCTTATAATCCGTTTTATAATTAAATTCCATAAAAAATTCTAATCTGAAATCTCATCACAATATTTCTTATTATGAATTATTTCACAATAGAAAAAAAATCGGGTAACGCTACGACTAACAAAACGTTTAAAATGCGTATACATCAAACACGTGGAACCCTCGACTTCCTCAATCCATCCCGAGTCCCGAAACATACTGAAGCAACGATAGTTGGGCGCGGCAGGTATCCAAGCAAGCAGTTAGTATACTTTAGTGACCCACATTGTTGCGAACTGAATCCAGATGGAACGGCGCGACAGCATGAGGGTAACAAGGGTTTTTACCTTAGTATTTAGATATTCGATTTGAAAAAAAAAGTATGTAGACTTTGTCTAGGACACCCTAGGAGTCACCCACTTAAGTATAATAAGTCATTTCCATAACACCCTGTATATAAAAAGAACAAGAGTTGCTCAGGCCATAAATTCAAAATACGTGCATAAAAAATTGAAAATTATACTGTTAAATTTGGGACAAAAAGTATAACATATTTCAATACGGCCGCCATGTTTTCCATTGAACAAGACAATGACAGCTTCGAACGCAAGACATTTGTAGTCGTGGCTTTAAGGCTAAGTCATGGGTTGAATAACAACAAGGAGCTGGTTTGCACTAGTCTTTCTAAAATAATTGGGCTAAAGCCTGCTCTTCCCTTATCCTTATTTTGCTGGTATTATCTATCCTAATAAAACTACCATGTGCTTATCACAGTCAATTAATTGGCATAGATATAGGCCTGCAGTTTGACCTATTTCTTTTTTAGCAAATTAGAAAACTAAAGTATTAAAATTTTTGGATAATGTACGACCTTGGCTAAAAAAAAGGTTAATCGTTTAACAGCTTCTTAAATGCTTCTAATTCCATCACATATTGAGTGGGCCACTATTTCGCTTTATACATAATAAAGGTCAGGCGATTCAACAATGCGTTATACGATGTACGTTCTTCCTTCTATGATTTTATAAATTGCCGACATTGTAGGTTTACGGCCTTTAATATTTAAGACCCCAGCAAGACAGAATAATTGACCATTAATAATTAACTCACAGCTATTCGAAACAATCAACAGTTGTAACACATAATGGTGGATTGCAAAGACTAGAACAATAAAATAAATAACATATTGTTGGACTATTAATCATTATTATAGTTACATAAACAAATATGCAATATTTTATACTTTGTTGTCCATGTTACATCTGATAGCATTTAATTTTACTAATAATAAATTAAATCGATTTTTCAATTTTTCATTACACGTTTTGTTCGTACTTCAAAACTCTATATTTTCTAAACGAGTTGATCGATTTTCAAAACGAACTCTTTTTGAGGTATTACTTGACCCCCTTCCCATTCCAAACATTATATGGATATAAAATTATATGCTACATTTACTTAAAATTGTCTATGACAAGGAATTGGGGGTAGACCCCATAACCCCTTGGCTGCGCTACTGGAAGGTCATATTATATCTGGCAACTGCGCAAGGCGTCGCGTGATTCTCCGAAGAATCCGTACACTCGTAGGTAATTCCCCGGTTTTTCGTCTTGAGCTATGCCATGCCTATAATGTTTAGTTAGTTACGAGGTCTTCTGTTATCGAGTTATACAACGTGTTCAAGATAAGGAGGGAGGAGGTAAAGTTGCGCATTTACGTGCCTAATAATATGCCGTTTAAAAAGTTTTTAAATTTCCGAGTAGTTCTCCGGAGATATCCGGAAAAAACGAAATTCTGAAAAATCGTTTTATTGTGTTCCTGGGTTTTTTGAGATCGAATTCTAAAGTAAATTACACTTTTGCATTGCCACTTTTTCCGCTCTATCTAATAGCGTTAATTGTTTTGTAATCCGACGAGTCGTCTTCGAAGGGCAAAGGGATCAACTTTCTTTTTTTAAATACGGTCCTGTTTTCGGATATTGGAATTCGAGAGCTTTTTTTTCCCTCAAATGCAACGATGTATGACACATTCTGGTTTAATGACTTTTCAGCATTTGTAAATTTATGTTCCATATTTTCTGGAAAATAGAAAACCTCTTAAAACGCTCTCAAACGATCACAATGGGAATGACAAGTGAAACAAATCACGCGTCACCATCTTAATTTTTTTGCTTCAAGCGCCTACTTTTCTTTTAAATCCCGAATCAACAGAAGTTTGAAATAATGTTTCTGTATTTTGTTCACTTATTTGTGGTTTATTATTAAATTATTTGTTATTTATTGAACTAGTCCAACATAAGTAAAAATTTAGACCTTATTTATGATATACAGGACCGTATCCCAAAATTTCCTGATGTTGTTCAAAAAACCCTCGAAACGTCATTAAACTACAATGTGTCATACATCGTTGCATTCGGGAGAAAAAAGGCTGTCAAATTCCAATATCAGGAAAACATTACCATATTTAAAAAAAGAAAGTCGATAATGGCCCTTCGAAGACGACTCGTCGGATTACAAAACAATTAACGCTGTTAGATAGAGCGGAAAAAGTGACAATGTAAAAGTGCAATTTACTTTAGGATCTCAAAAAAAACCCAGGAAAACAATAAAACGATTTTTCAGAATATCGGTTTTTTCCGGATATCTCTGGAACTACTCGGAATTTTAAAACTTTCTAAACGGCATAATATTAGGCACGTAAATGCGCAACTTTACCTCTATTTAACAGACTTCGTATCTCTTACGGTTTCCGAGATCCCTCTACTGGCCCTCCTTATCTTGGACACGTTGTATAAGGTTGCATTATCCGTTGGTCAATAAATAAATAAAATACGACAATAAAATATTTATAAAAGCTCCATCTACCCCCAGAACCTTTTTTAAGATTGAGAACTTGGCTAAATGCTGCCATGTACTATGTCGATAAATTTAGAGAATTTAGAAGCTTGATACAATTTGAATGTACAGGAAGCAAATCAATTCAATAATGTCAGGAAGTTTTAGAAATACCCGATATAATAAAACATTTAGTTATAACTGTTATACATTATTTTAAGCATTAATAAAAATAGCAGCATTAATTAATAACAATATGTATTATTGAATTATTATCATTAGGTACAACTTTTAATTTTTTTTTCTCATTGGCTTATAAATTACATTTTTCCTTAATTTCCTTACTTCATGCTGTTTTGATAAATTTTTTTTAGAACTTATTGTTTAATATCTTAATGCTATTTTAAGCACTTTTTCAATTTGTTTGCTCTTTTTTTATCCGGACATTATTTATCAAATATAAATAAGGAAAATAATACCCAATTGTGAAACTTCTTTTGGGTTAATATAGAGGGTGTCCCAGAATATGTGGGCAATCTCCCGGGTTCAGATAGAACACTTAAAAATAACAGGAGAAGTTCATATAAATTTTTCTTCCTACGGCCTCCCCTACGGAGATACGGGCCCATAACGGACGTCCCTGGAAATCGTTGATTTTTAAGTCTCCTTAAAATTCGCCCTTTGAAACACATTTGGCTTATTTAGTTTGACAGGGACGGACTAGACGTAACACAAAAATGCTTTTGTATGATGAAGGAACGAGAATAATCTTTTTTTTGGATACTCTAAACCTTAAGCTGAAAAATCAATGTCGATAAAATGAACTGTTTTCGAAAAAAATATATTTTTGTTCAATAGTAGGAAGAAAAATTTATATGAACTTCTCTTGTTATTTTTAAGTGTTCTATCTGAACCCGGGAGAAGGCCCACATATTCTGGGGCACCCTGTATAATGCAAAAATTTGATATCGCGACGGATATGCAAAGGTGCACCAGTTATATTGATTAAATATAAATTTGGTGGTTAGTTTGTTTAAGTTTAAGTTTTAATAAAGCTAATTCTTATAAGTTTGCTTATCATATTTTAGTGGTAGGGGAGACGCGACCAATTGTATGGTCCTGGTAAACACTCATTATTTATTAAACCTGGAATATAACTAATTTAAACGTTCTGACCTCTGGCCCCGATCCATCCATCACTTTACTTCTACTTCACTGATCAACTTGCTCTACAAGTCATCATACACAATTCAAGGTAAATATATCTACAATACTTACAAAATACAAACTAAAATTACGGTATTGTTGAATTATGCACAATCTAAAAATACTATTACTTATTATTACTAACATTTACAATAGTAAGTACAAGAACCTATTTAAATTAAAATACCCACACTGTTCATTGTTTTGGGAACGACTCATGAGTCACACACAAAGAAACGTTTTTGCGGTGAAGAAACCCGTGGAAAATATTAGACATTTATAAAGCTGTAAATGGAATAGTTAAGCGTTAGACAAGCAAAAGAAGATCTTTGAACCAGAAACCGATAACCCTGTGTTACGGTTAGAATGTTAAATTTGTTAAATTTACTATTTACTAGTTTAGAATAAAGGCGGAAAAGAAAATGTTAGTACACATACAGGTAGATTCGAATTTTATGAACAAATGTACATCATTATACAGGGTGTCCCTGGATGGGGCTACGGTTCACAAAACGGTCTTCAGAAAAAATGGACGAGTAAATTGACACGTAGTTCAATGCCCTGCATATTGCCAGGGGAGTAGTTGTTTAGAGTTTTTTTATCGATCCCTGACTGAAAGGTTTGTGGTCTATTACTTTCACCGAAACATAACTATGGATACGTACCTTATGGGGTGCGCAGTAAAAAGTTAAATTTTATGAGTGAAAAAATGGCTTGGTGCGCATAGTTTAAAGGTTGCTCGTCGGTTGTCTTACGCACAATGATGTCGCCGTCATATAGGCAACCCCGCCGTATTGGTGTCGGTTTGGTTGCCAACCAACGACGGCCGTCCAGAACCGAAATCAGTCGTAGGGATGTAACGATATTAAAAATCTATCGATATTTTGGACAATAGATATCGAAATTAATTCTAAAAGAGGCTTTTCGGTGATGGCCACAAGAAGGCCTTCTTTTATGCGAGAAAATAGATTGGTTATTTCCCAGTAAAGAAGCTCTTGATGTGCCAAAATATTGCCGTGTAATCAATATCATTAAGGGCGAAGGACGGTCCTGTTCGCCGGTTAAGGTAAATAGTTTATCAGTCGGCATTGCGCATGACATCTGACGATCAGCGTTGATTGCTACTTTTGCTTTTAGAGTCTGGCTATCCATAGATATAGCTCGGTGATTACTTTTTTACATGTGCCTTATTAAATAAACTGCTGGCCATTTGCTTTCGAGCAAGAAAAATTTCGCCTAAATTTAAAAGTTAATATTTTCTGAACCAGATATGATATCGATCTCCGGTTTTTAATGGTTGATAGATTTGTCCCTTAGGAAACAATTGCCAAAGTTGAATTGTCTTAAACTGTTAGAAAATTTTATATACAGGGTGTTAAAGAGGACGATGATTTTTGCTCCAATTTCAATACCATGTAAGTTTCACAATATTATTTTTAAATTTTATCACTGTACGTCAATTGAATCACTGGTTCATAGCAAAGAAAGTGATCTGTCAAATTTTTGATATCTGCTAATTTTAAGAGATACCGATTTTTTTGAAAACTTTGCTTTTTTTTCAACTTTTTGTTAGCTAGATCCCACTGTGCGTTGTATCGTGCAAACTTTACAAGTGATTATTATACCTTATGAAAAGCTTGTTTATGTTCAGTAACAACAATTGTACCTAAATGTTGTGATGTACAGTGGCGTACTTATAATCACATATATGTCTATGCTTTATGAGTATCTCACAATTTTTTTGTATTGGGTACTCGCCCCTAGATTAGGCAAGTTTTTCCTTATTTTTTAGTTTTTCATATCGCGCTACAGGTATATTATACAGTGTCTACAAAATTTTAAAAAAGATATTTTTTTATTTAATTGTTTGAAAAAATTTATTTATTAATTTCTAACTTTCTAAAACGACACTATTCATAAAATTAAACTTACATGGAAAGGCACTTTAATATTAAATATGACTAGCTGCCGTCAAACCAAACCCCGTCCATCCGAGTGTATTAATTTGAATCGAGATTATCACGAAAAAAAAACAATATCAAGTCAGCCATTCTAATGCATTTAGCAACAAAGCTAACCATGTGTTAGAAAGTTAGAAATTAATAATTAAATTTTTTCAAACAATTAAATAAAAAAATTATCTTTTTTAAAATTTTGTAGACACTGTTTAATATACCTGTAGCGCGATATGAAAAACTAAAAAATAAGGAAAAACTTGCCTAATCTAGGGGCGAGTACTTTCCAATACAAAAAAATTGTGAGATACTCATAAAGCATAGACATATAAGTGATTATAAGTACGCCACTGCACATCACAACATTTAAGTACAATTGTTGTTACTGAACATAAACAAGCTTTTCATAAGGTATAATAATCACTTGCAAAGTTTGCACGATACAACGCACAGTGGGATCTAGTTAACAAAAAGTTTAAAAAAGCAAAGTTTTTCAAAAAAATCGGTATCTCTTAAAATATAGCAGATATCAAAAATTTGACAAATTACTTTCTTTGCTATGAACCAGTGATTCAATTGACGTACAGTGATAAAATTTAAAAATATTATTGTGAAAGTTACATGCTATTGAAATTGGAGCAAAAATCATCGTCCTCTTTAACACCCTGTATATAAAATTTTCTGACAGTTTAAGACAATCCAACTTTGGCAACTGTTTCCTAAGGGACAAATCTATCAATCATTAAAAACCGGAGATCGATGTCATATCTGGTTCAGAAAATATTAACTTTTAAATTTAGGCGAAATTTTTCTTGCTCGAAAGCAAATGGCCAGCAGTTTATATTCAAATTTAATCAAATTTCGAACTTGTAGCAAAATTCTGATATTAAGATCTTTTAACGAAGTTCAATGATTGCAAGTCCTACAAAATCAGTATTTTGAGAATCCTACATATGTATGTACAGGGTGTCCCATTTTCGACACATTTATAGGGTATCTCCGTAATTGTTAGTGCTATCCAAAAAGTAATGTAGGTGTCTTGTGCTCTTTTTGGGTCAAACTTAAAATGGCAAAATCAAAATTTGAAAAATTTCGCTGCCTTAAGAGATACGGGGGAAAATCAAAAAATTGACAATTTGAAAATTTCCTAAAATTTCCTAAAATTTTCTTAGTTAAAAGAGCCACAGAAAATTGTTTTATACAGAAGTTTCTTTTCTTTATATTGATTGTTGAATAATCTGCCGTTTTCAGAACAGCCGGTAAATTTTAATCTATAAGTCTGTTTCGTTGCCGTTGATAGCTCGATACCCTCATTAAAGATTCAAAACAAGGGCCCGGTGGCCTAAAATATTTTACCTATAAAATGGTCTTTTTACGTACATCTAGCATAAAGATGAAGAAATTTTGACCTATTCCACCGGGTAACAGATAAAGTAACAATAGAGCCATAAAATGAAATGAAAGGATAATGATTAAAACGGCCCATCATGGTCGGAGAGTTGGGTTTTTAATGTAACCGCTTATTATTTTATTTAAATGTAATAGATTTTATGATTTTATGAATTTATTTACAAGAAAACTAATTTATTTACAGATCAAAAAATATTGACAATTTCAATAATTATAACTCGATAAAATGGTCCTCAGAAGAATCTGAAGAGTCATCATGTCCTACGCTTATTACTAAAGGCTCAATTTCCATAGTTGTGTCAATTACGTTGTCAAGTTCCCACATTTTTTGTTCCTCTACTATAGCATGTTTTATGGCGTTTTGCCAATTTTCTGATGACACATTTGCTAAAGAATGAAGCAAGAGGTGTCGCACTTCTTGCATTTTAAAAGTTTTGTTATTTCTAGCAACATATCCTTTTACTTGAGCCCATATTAATTCGATAGGATTTAGCTCACAATGGTAAGGTGGTAAACGGAGCACTATAATACCTCGATCTCTTGCCATCTCGTCAATAACATACTTTTTATACTGTGATTTATGTAGCCTAACAATATCCAAAAGTTCTTTTTTTACCATGGTATTATCGTAACTCAATTCCTTTCGTTGTAACCAGTTTACGATTTCCGCCTTTTTCCATGAAGTTGTGGGAAGATTCTCTTTTAGCCTAGAGTGATAGCTGGCATTATCCATCACTATTACAGAATTAGCGGGAATGTATTCTATCATTTGCTTAAAATATTCCTCGAAAACATCAGCAGTCATTTCTTCATGATAGTCTTTAGTAGAATTCGACTGGAATTGTAATAATCCTTGATCCAAAAAGCCATTTGAACTTCCTATATGAGTTATAATAAGTCTGCGTCCCTTTCCAGATGGTGGTCTAAGTCCTGTTGACCAGCCTTCCATGACAGCTTGTCGAGAACTTAGGACATTTTTATCTTGCCAAACTTTAGATACGGTGTGCCCTTCGTTCAGCCAAGTTTCATCCAAATAGAAAATGTTTTTGCCTTCGCTGCGGTATTTTCGGATGGACCTTAAGTATTGACGTCTCCAGCAAATAATATCTGCTCTATCAATAAGAAAAGATTTTCTGTTTTGCTTCTCCCATCGAAAGTTCATATCATGAAGTATTTTCCATAGTTTCGTTTGTGATAGCTGTGGTAAGTCCTCGTCGTAGTTAATGGCTTGTAAAATTTTGTCTATAGTTGGTATTTCCTTGGCAAAATAAAAACTATGTACTTTTCTTCTAATACCATTTTTAATGAAATTGTCAATTTCTAACGGTTTCTTTCCTGGGAGTGGTTTTGGCTCACTGAGGTTCTTAGATTTTCTTTCACGCAAGAACCTATATATAGTAGCCTCTCCAACTCCTACCATATTGGCACACTCTGCAATGATGCTACGAACATCACTTGCAGGTTTCTGGTACACTAGAGCATCATGCACGTTTAATATTAATGTCTTTTCTCGGAGAGAATATGCACTCTTGCTAATTTGACGAAGACACGTTGGCGAAAAACTTGAAGCCATTGTTACAAGTATAGGAAATAATTCAACTTTGAGATAATGCAGTATCTAAATACAACTAAATACATAGTTTGACAAACGCACATCAAATGGCGTAATAACATCCTAAAGCAGGCAAAAATAGGTAAATTAATTACCCCTGTTGTACCTACTTTAACCCTAATCCTACTTAACAATGGACAGAGGCCAATTTTCTTATTAAATAAGGTAATTACTATTGGCAACGCCTATGGTTTACGGTTGTTTTATGGCTTCAACCCTCGATATGAGCTATCAACTGCAACAAAACTTACTATTTTGAATTCTCCTTTCAAGTATGTAACACACCATATTGGTTTCCTAGGCGATTTATTTAAACTTTAGTACTTTAAAACAAAATAAAAGATTCAGATTAAGGTAAAAAATAACGGGAATCATCGCAAATGTTCGGAATATGTCCTTAAATGGTTACTGTCTTTCCGGATAGCGAACAAAATATACATTTTGCGCCATTTCTTCGTTTTTCCCACTTCAATATAAACTCATATCATAGCAAATTTTTGATATGATAGTATTAAAACAACCAAATTTACCGATGAAAAGATAAATCCTCTTTTACAAACTACCCATGAATCAACAACTCCTAGAAAACGAGGAGTTGATGCATAAATGCACCATGATTGTTTATAATAAAGACGATTTTTCAACAATAATCACAAAAAAAAACACAAATTATCCAAAATATATAAACAATACGTTAAATCACAGCGCCAACGTTGTAATGTTTACGAAATTAGTATTCATTTATATTTTGGCTCCTGGATCATAGCGCAGGTCATTTTCGCAAATGAATATATAAAAATGAAATTGACGTTAAATGTTAATAGTCAACATAGTTGTTTCTGGGATATTAGCTTTTGTTTCATGGTCAACTGTGGTTTAAAGTCATAAAGTTTGAATAAATCGCGTAAAAAAACCAATATCATCCATGGTGTGTTATATATTTGAAAGGAGAATAAAATAGTATAGTAGATTAAAATATGCAGGGTGTTCCATTTAAAAAAATGAGTTTAGGTCCGATAACTTTTTTACCTTACCTCGTATAGTTATTCTGAAAACGACAGATTATTCAACAATCAATATAAAGAATCGTCTGTATTGAAACATTTTTCTGTAACTCTTTTAACTAAGAAAATATAGGGAAATTTTGAAATTGTCAATTTTTTGATTTTCCCCCGTACCTCTTAAGCGAGCGAAAATTTTGTCATTTTGATTTTACCATTTTAAGTTTGACCCAAAAAGAGCATATGACACCTACATTACTTTTTTGATAGCACTAACAATTACGGAGATACCCTATAAAATATTATGTTGCCGGAATATTTAATATATTCTGTTGCCGGCATATTTAATATATTATGTTGCCGGCATATTTAGTATCAGCTCAAGAATTACATATAAATACGCGATCCTAATAAATCAATAGTTTGACGTCTACTTTTTAAAATACCTCATCGTAATAATTTTATCTAATCAATATTACAAAAATTAGAACTCATCAATCAATTACAATATTCGAAATATGTATTGCTATTCGAGTACGCGAGATGTTACAAGGCATAAGAAAACATGTACAGGGTCAGTCGAAAGTAACGGACCGAACTCCAGGAACGGCTTATTTAAACCTAATAATAAAAACTTGACATTCGTTTTTCGTCTCTCCTGAACAACTAATAGTTTAGCAGTTGTGTCATTGTTTTACACGGCGATATATCTTGAGCCGATTTTAATTTGTTTTCGAGTTATAGCGTCATTAAACAACAGATTTTCTGGAAACGTGTGGTATGGTATGGTCCATAGTTATTTAATTTAATAGTAATTTTAATTAATTTTTTGCATTACAAGGACTACTGAAGATGTTCTTGTAAACATCAGAATACACGATGGAGCTCCTGCAAATCTCCAGGGCTTTGGATTGATCGCGGCGGTTCTATTAGCTGGCCTCCAAGACGTCCAGACCTGACGATACTAGACTTTTGTTGATGGGGCTGATTCAAAAATGAAATGTACAGCCAGGATGCTCCAATTCGACGCATAAAGATACTACAGCTGATATTAAGGAAATACATAAAGTAATTAGAAGAGTAACTGGCGCCCGTCATAGACGAAGCAATTTAATAATAATAATTCATATAACAAACCCGAACAAAAAAGTCGACAACTTTTTTTTCTTCTTCCATTAGAAAAACTGATTTTATTGCTAACAAAAAATTTAAATTCAGTTTTGCATTTAAACGGTGTTCGACTCGAATAAGGAGCATCTTTTTCATTAGGTATTATTTTGTCTTTAAAATGACATGTCCCCCAATAAAATTTAATTAGAATTTCAGGTAAAGTGGACTAAGGTGGTACAGTAGAGAAGGATTTTATAACAGAATGATAGGAGTCATTAAGCATAGCTGTGCCAAATATCAAGTTGATAGTTTAGAGGCTAACAGCAAGATGTTAAAAATAAGAAAAAACAATTGACCGTTGATAGGCTGTAACTAGATAATTAGAAAAGTATGGAGATTTCGATTTTTTGTTATATGGGTCAACATTTTTTTTTACAGACAATTTTCAGTCCTTAGCATATAACTTAAATAAACTATTTGCCTGTAGAAACGATTATAATTTGCGAGATATAAGTTACTTCCTGCATTAGAAAGCAATTTTAAAAGTTTATTTTTAGATTATAGCTGCAGTATTCAAATTTGAACTTAAAAATGTATCGCCGGTCACGTGTCCCCAGTCAATAATTTCTTACTTTACCCTTTTATAATTCACGTCATTTTACTAAAGTTACTTTTATATATAAATAATTTACACTCCTACTACAATTTATATTGAAATAATAATGTTCAAAGATTAACAGTTTAGTTTCTCTAACGCAATTATTAACCAGAAGTTCCGTCCACGCAGCTGCATGTATCGCCGGTCACGGCAGAAATTGTGTTTGAATTTGTGTAAAGCGTGCTCCTGTTTAGGTAAGTTCCTTATTATGTTTATTTAGGTATGCACTAGAACATTGCCTACTTTTTACCAGGCGTATATTTTTATGTTGTATCGCCGGTCACAGGGTTAACTCAGACCTAGTAGTCTTAATTAAGGGACAAATACTACACGAAGTCATTCTCTTGAGTACAGATACTAATTTCAATCTTAAAGTTTAAGAAATAGCTTGTATTAGCTGTTATCCACGACTTTGTGCATTTTTGTATGGCATGTCACAGTAACACCGGTCACGCATGAAAATGTTACCGGAGATACATTGACGTGACGGCTTGTTATCCGACGCTATATACAATATTTTTTATCAACCATTTATAAACCATCAAGGAAAAATATATTTCGATGTGCAAGTTTCGTTTACACCTTAGGTAGATTAAAAATATGACTAATTTTCTTAGTATTTTAACATTCTATAAGGAACATTCCAAAACTTTAAGCCAATATAAGACGGGGTCGTTATAAATAATAGGAAAATGGTTATAGTGACTGATTAAAATAACTCAGTTCCAAATATTGGCGTTATATGATTTAGAAGAGTAAAATTAGCCATGTGACGGGTGTTAAATTATTTAAAAATCGATGCTATAGATCAAGATCTTTGTGACGATGACCCTTTGCGTGGACATATATAATTCCTCTAATTAGATACTATAAGAAACCTATTTAAAAGTTAACAGGTGTTTTTGAGATTATTTATTTTTAAATTCCGATTTACTGAAAATTGCCTGTAAAATTTTTTTCACCCATATGAACTACTACCTTTATTCTAACATGTAGAATCCCTCTCCAAGTATCCTAATGCGTTACCCGAACACCCTGTATAATTAAAAATAATTTGATATCGTAAACTTATTGATCCTATTAGTTCCATTTTAACTGTTTAACGCTTGTCGCATATTTGAGATACAAACAAAGATATTGTATATGTCCGCACTAAAGATACCCTGAATGCAATTAAATACCGTATCTCTTACTGTATATTTTTCAAATTGATATTGATAGTAACATTTTGTTGCAATATAATTTCCGGTACAAAGATCTTTATGCTGCAAAATAAAATATATGTTACCACCGGAAAGCCCAATACCAATGTAGCAACAAATAATTACTATAATATTAACAGACTATAAACAAAAAGCAGAAAACAGCAAATGCAAAAGTCATGCAACACCTTAATACGTGAAATAAATCTAGTATTCTATCTAATCCTCGTTAATAATATAAGTACTGTTGAAACATAGAAATGTTTTGAAATCGCAGGACACAATATTGAAAATGGAAGGACATATTCAAATAAGGAAGGAAATTTTTAACTAAACTAAAACACAATTTATTTTATATAAAAATTATCAAAAAAGTTCGTTTCTAACATAAGTGTAATAGTTATTTAAAATACCTTTAAAATGCTTTAAGAAAATGAATTATTTGGTTGAAAAAGAATATTTCTAATCACTCTTGACCGCTTCCAAGAGCTTATTGCTTTTAAATGCCATATTATAAAATTCTTTGCAAGTTGAACGAAAATTTGTTTTAATCTGAAGCTCTGCTTTAATATGGCCAACCAAGAGCTCATTTCGGCTGTCGCTCCAGGCCGCATTGCACAAAGAAAAAACTCTTTCAGAGTCATCATTTGAACCATATATTGAAAAAACAAATTGTATTATTTTCAAAAAATTATTTATTTAGAGCCTTCAGGGAAAGTGCAAGCTTTCTCAAAGGTGGGTTTCATTATACAAAATTCTTCATATAAATTATCAAGGTTTATTTCAATGGACAAATTAGTTACAATTTCCACGACTGAATCAAATTTAGACGGTCTTTTTAGAGAAAAAATAGATAATTTTGGAAACAAATTATTTTCCAAAAAAAATTAAAATTATGAAATCCAGGATATTAGGCGTCCTGCCACAAGTCTCCGCAGGACGCTTAGATTCGAGCCTCAAATCCAGGACATCCTGCCAAATCCAGGACACCTGGCAACCCTATGTGAAGGCCCCCACAGACTTCGTAAAAATTATATTTTTTCAGAAAAATATCCGTTTATATTTTTTAATTTTTATTCCGAGCAAGACACGTTTAAACTTGTTCAAAATTCGCAAAACAATGAAGAATAGAATAGAATAACAGAATAGGCCTGGCCACACCCGGTTACATGGTAAAAAGCTAAATTTTAACAAATACAATTTTTCAAAAACAACAAAAATATTTAAATAATCTTTCGATTATTTAACACATTTCCATTATATTCCTGGGAATATAAAATATATGAAACTAGTACAGGATATTTTTCTGAAAAAATATAATCTTGGGAATTTTGGCTCCAAACTTGGCAAAAGAGCATAAAATTAAAATCTAAAAACTCGTCACCTAAATCCCAATTTTCCATGCCAAAATATAGTTTTTTAATTTTCCAGCCAAATGTCAAAATAAGTTTTCGGTTACCAATCATGCAGAGGGTAATCGGCATATTTTCTTTTAATAAAAGAGTTTTCCATATGTAACCAACTTTCCCGGTCACTGTATGTCGATAAATTTTTAATATCGATTATTCCCGATTTGTTCGAGCAAAATATGTTTGAGTTTGGTTTTATAAGAATAACGATTTTTTTTTGATAATTCAACAAATTAAAATAAAATGAAAAATGCCTAGTTCCCCCCGTAATATATCTAATAATAAATTAAGAGTAATTTCCAGCACTATTTGTTGGAAATTACGATTAGACACGCGTGCAAATAACAAAGAAAACTACTTCCAGCAGAACCTAAAGTATAACTACCGATAATTTATCCGTAATACCTATAAAAAAATGTTTAATTACGTATCTGGCATCATTATATCGGCCTTTGAGGTAATATAAACAAAATATACATCAACGCATCTAAAATAACTCTACATAAACTAAAATAAAATGTTCTTTAAAGTATAAAAAGCCAAAAATAAAATGCGCACGTGCTTCAAATGAGCACATTTAATAAAAATAATAAACACAGCCATACACAGCGATGTATAAATTATTATGGTAAACATGAGACGACACGACACATTGCACAAAAATAAACCACCACTTTAAAATGTCTGAAAAAGGAACAATACCTTTGTGGGAGGGCTGGTCGATGCTGGGGAAACGATGCCGTGATCTGGAGTTGACTGGGTCCTTTTGGGGGCGATACGAGCACTTGTTTTTCCTGTAACAACAAAAATAATAAGTTAGTAGTTAAATAATATGGTGATATTCTATTCTCCGCTTACAAAATGACAATCGAGGGCAACTTCAAAATTTGCTACGAAAAGCTTCTATGAACTAACATAACATGAAAATATCTTTTTAGTTTCCCAAAAAATCTTGCTCAGAAAGCTGAACTTTGCGGACATAAGTCTTTGATCGGTTTATTCACTTATATTGTTTTTATTTTATGATGAAACACAAGCACTATAGGAAAAATCCTTTAGGGCATTCTGGGGGTGGTGCGTGTGCGCAAGAAGCGATTCACGTTGGTCTTGAATCAATCGTCGGAGGTTATATTCGTTTGGAAAAACGACCTCGGGAAGGTCGTTCCATAAGGATGAAGTCCTCCAGATGAAAAAATTTTGAAATAATGAAGTTCGAGGAGTACTAAGCTTAACCACATATGGATGGGCGGCAGTGGTTCGTCGTGTACTTCTGCCATTCGCCGCTCTGGGCGGAATTAAGAGGGCAAGGTCAGCCGAGCACTTTCCATGAAAATATCTGTAAAAGAGAGTCAAATCCCCAACCTGTCTTCGATGTTCTAGATTCTAGGCTGTCGAGGTTCTTCGTCAGCTCGTGATCTCCAATCAGACGATGGCCTTTCTTTCGATGGAATCCAACAGCCGAAGTGTATGTTTGGGTGCAGAGCTCCAGACATGAGAGCAGTACTCTAGTGATGGTCGAATCTGGGCTTTGTATAGTGTCAAAAGTTGTTGAGGTGTGTACACCTTTCTGGTTCGGAAGAGTACACCAAGTTTCTGAGAACCTATCTTGGCGATTGCCACAGCGTGGTTATGCCAAGACATATTATTACTTACTTAGTATTATTACTTATAATATTTGCAACCAAATCATAAATTTACATTTAAATTCTTACACTGAGAGAAGAGAAACTAGCCATTATACAAAAATTGTATGGCCGTTATACAAAATGAATATACCATTGGTGACAAGCTAACTGTTTTTTGGGGGTATACAACACGTTTTTCTGGAATCGGAAGAAATTTACAATAACCACGATAATACCATTGTATACCGCTTATATAACCAGTTATATTAGATGTGTTTTAATTGTATAACCATTACATAATAATTGTATAACCACAGGTTCTACGCCATATAACTGATATACAAATTTCATATAGTAGCAATAATGCCATTGTATACCACTTATATAACCAGTTATATCCGATGTGTTTTAATTGTATAACCATTATATAATAATTATATACTGTTAAATATCGATTGTATAACCACAAGTTCTATGCCATATAACTGATATACAAATTTCATATAGTAGCAATAATAATAATAATATAGATTTTTTAATGGCTATATTTTACTTGTATACCCATTATGTTTTAGTTGTATGGCCACTATATAATTGTTTATATAATGTCGCAGTGGACGTTTCGGCTCTTTGGAACCATCTTCAGGACTACTCTAGAACGTATTGTTAAAATTTGGATATGTTAGATTATCATTTTTTTTAGCTTACTGTATCGATGTAGTCGACCGTTTTTAGAAACATTTCGCCAAAGTCAATAAAAATAATTTTATAATGTTTAATAATTATCAACGTCCATAATAGAATCTTAATATATATTTATCTGTATAGATATTACCTTTTCACATATTTTCATATCCATGCAGAGTATATCAACGAACAAACCCGAACAAACCCGAACAAACCCACTACTCAGAATAAATAAAACACGAATTTTAAGAGAACATGAAATAACGTATATTACATAATTTTCAGACATATAACTTATACGAGTCCTAACAACTAAATATATTAATATTCACATATAACATAGGTCTTGTTGTAATGCTGAATGCATGAGAAAGTTTTATAACAATATAGATCTGATTGAAGAATAACTTTTTTCTCTGTAGGCTCTGTGCCAAGCTTATAAGCCATTAAGTGTTGATCAAAGACAGAAATTACTTTATTAAATAAAAAAAATACATCAGAGTTAGAATGATTAACAATGATTTTGTGTATTTTTCCAAATAATTTAATTTTATGGTCCACAAGAAATATATCTCCTGATTTATACACCGCATGATGAATTGTTACTTTGCCAGCAACTGTTACAGAGCCATTAAAATCAAATGTAATTTGTGATACTAAAAATAATTCCTTTATTTCGGTAAACTCTCTGGTATTACAATCTATTGTAATACTTGAATGAATCAAAACGTTCTTTAAAAATCCTGTTTGGGTGACAAAATTATTACTTTGTACTAACTGATGTTTAAGAGCTAAAGTTTTTGTAATATTAATTCTAGAAGCTACTACATTAGCTGATAATTTAGATTTTCGATGTTTAGCTTCATATCGAAATGCCGAAAAGTTATTTAGGGGTCCAGTTTTTGACATTACAAATCCATAGTGCACCAAATGATGGAATTTAGGCTTTAAGGTATCAGAGAAGAATTTTATATAAAGTGAATTAAGTTGTTCTACATAATTATCCAAACTTTTACAATTTATATCTGAAACAGTTTTTGCAAGTACGATGTGTAATATTTTTATCAGCAAGATATACAATTTCCAATGTTCATTATCAAGAGGTACAAAATGCCCAAAAATCACCCCGGCATAAAATAAGAAACACTTCATTTCAGATGCACTCATGTTAACTTTTTTCTTTCTTAGGTTATCTTCTGATATTAAGGGAGGTTTATTAGATATCTCGCGACCAAACTTGAAGTGTTGCAATTTAAAGTTTAGCGTTTTCAAAGTAAAAAAATGATCTTTTAAAATAAACTGATGCAATAGTTGCATTATGATAAATACTCCCACACCCTCAAAAATGTCATGCATTATATCAACAATATAGTTTTCGATTATATGAAACGATCTTAAATTATTCCAAATACAAGGCATTTTTATACCAGTAAGAGAAACATTTGCAATACGTAAATCCTCGTTATAATTTTCTTTTAAAATGATATTATTATTTTTAAAACAAACATGTTGGTAAGTTTCAAACAATATGTTTCTTAAATAAAATCATATTATGTTTTATTAGGAACTAAAATATCGACGATTTAAATTAAAAATCGGTTTATCCCTACCCATCTAAGCACAGGGTCAAAACAAAAATATATATTTTCAAAGTGTGTTTTTTTTTTGTCAGAAATAGATTCTTTTCTTACTCGAAAAGAAGAAATTATATTTGTAATGTTTATTTACATGCGTAAATGCGAAAATTAATGGATTAATTGCACTCTTGAACCGTAACTTTAAAATACTCCTTTAGAAAATATATTTCTTTGCAAAACCGAACAAAGTCAAAATTTATTCAGGCTAATTATTCTTAAAATGACTAACTCTTTTTTTGTGTGGCACTTTAAGGCTGATTCTCAGTACCGTGCAAGACACGTGCTCGGCAACGGCAAGACACCGGCTCGGCAAAATATATTTAGCATTGAATCGTGTAAATTCAAAATATGCGCGCAGCGTCTCAACAAGCGACGGCCCGTCAAAATTCATAAGACGCAATGATTAACCTCTTTTGCCGCGCGCCGGTCCTTGCACGATAGTGAGAATCAGCTTTAAGACGCTGATTAACCTATTTAGTGGCGTGAGTCGGAAAAAACCCGAAAAATCGAAATATTTTCAGCCGGAACAAGAGTTCCGATATTACCTTTTAATAAAAAAAGTGTTTAAAAATTTTTTTTTAATTACTTTCTGTTTTATGATTTTTTTATTTAATTGAAATTTTTAAAAAAAATTGCTAACTTTCTAAAAAATTAAAAATAAACTGACCACGCCTTCGCGTTTTTTCGCCCAAACTATTTGATACATTTTTTCAGTTGGACCCGAATGAGAGACCATTACAACCAAAAAGAGAAGTACAACTATTTTCCTCATTCTCAACATCCTCGGAAACCAACGTGCTCAGCATCCTCGAAAACGGGGGGAAAGTGTGTTTCTCTGCAGGGAAATCTCTTGAAGTGCGTTTAACCCCTCTGGGGGGGGGTGGTTTTTAGCCGTTTTGAAGGGTTGCACAACCCAAAAGAGAAATTCTGACGCTGCCATCGTATTCAGCCTCCTCGAAAACGGGGGTGGGGGGGGTGGTTACTCACGGCTGAAAATATTTCTATGTTCGTCCGACTCACAGACGCCACTAATTTTGCCGAGCACGTGCCTTGTATGCTTGTTAGAATCAGCCTTTAATGTATTTTTCCGAGCCGGTGCCTTGCCGTTGCCGAGCACGTGTCTCGCACGATAGTGAGAATCAGCTTTAAGACGCAAGGATTAACCTAATTTGCTGTGCCGGTGCCCTGCTGAGCACATGCCTTGTACGATAGTGAGAATCAGCCTTAATACTTTAATTTTCTAAATCGGACATGCACAAATTAATTGCATAAATTAATACAATAATTAAGGAATATGGGCAATGTTTCTTACACAGATCGTAACACTACGCAAAACGAACGTAAGTCAAAAATCATTATTGCGTCAATTTGAAATGTCGGGCCTGTTTTAATAAAAAATTATAAATAAATAACGTTAATCCACCAAATCATAGAAATGCTAATACGTATGTACCGGCCTATTAGTTACTGTATCTGCATAAATTAATATAAAATGGTTTTATTTACATATTAATTAATGATTCAATATTTATTTCTTGTTCTATGTAAAATTATACAGAATGAATTAGGTAAATGTATTTTCATCAAGAAGCCATTAATACTTACTTCTGAAAAATTTTAAAAATTTCAACATTTTCGACGTTAAACTCGATATGTAACCACACAATTACTATTTCACGTAATACGTGCTAAAAACTCGAATAAACTAAAAAGCCATAACAGTGTATAGGTAATTGTTTAAACATTGGACCTTGCATCACAGGAAGCCACTTTGAATTGGTTAAGGTTGACCACTGTTTAACAATACTAAGCGAAATACAAATAAAGAATGGTTTAGAAAAATCAAATAGAACGTTAATATCGATTTAAA
Source organism: Barypeithes pellucidus (assembly GCA_963991005.1). Classification (NCBI taxonomy): domain Eukaryota; kingdom Metazoa; phylum Arthropoda; class Insecta; order Coleoptera; family Curculionidae; genus Barypeithes; species Barypeithes pellucidus. Next base: position 15,465,323 of record OZ022558.1, read on the forward strand.
TTTCCACGAATGTGCGCATTAACACGGACAATTATCGAAGAAAATATACAGGGTCTTGGGAACTAAAAGATATATTTGTTTGAAATATTGGAACTCGTCATCGAACAAGCATGGACCCGGTATATCTTTCTACTTTGTACACGTCAATGTGACGCCTATTATTACGAAAATAAACACAACAAAAAAGAGATGGCTGTGTTCGACATGGAAAAAAACAGCTACATGATTAATTGATTAAAGCTGAATTTATAAACTCAACGTTGACGATTGACGGTGCTGTTTGACGGTGACGGTACAGCTTAAACATATTGAAATGCATAAGACCATTTATATTTGACGATGACGGTGCTGTTTGACGGTGACGGTACAGCTTAAACATATTGAAATGCATAAGACCATTTATATTTGACGATGACGGTGCAGTTTGACGGAGGGTGACGGCCGACATGAACCAATTTTATCTTTTGACAGTCGTAGCAACGTTCGTAGCAAGTTTCCACAGCCAATCAAAATCGTGTTTGCCTGTAACGTGATATTTAGTAAATATTATTTTATTTTATACCATCTTATTAACCATTTTAAAGTGTACTGTTGATAAGGGTTGATAGTATCATTCAGATCACATAAACACCAAAATTAATATAATCACATAAAAATACAGAAAAGCCTAGAAAAACAGGTTATGTTATCGTCGCCACCGTCAAGTTTATAAATCCAGCTTTTTACGGCACCGTCAAACAGCACCGTCAAACGTCACCGTCGAGTTTATAAATTGGCCTTAATGATTATTTTTCAGTTTTGGTCGTATTATGTATGATATACGTATGATATACCTGCCGCGCGCGACTATCGTTGCTTCAGTATGTTTCGAGATTCGGGCATGGGATGGCGCTGTCGAGGGTTCCACGCGCTTGATGTATACGAATTTGAAACGTTTTGTTAGTTGTAGCATTACCCGATTTTTTTCTGTTGTGAAATAACTCCTAATGACAAATATTGTGATGTGATCTCAAGTTTGTGCGATATTACCTATTGTTGGTTCTGTTGCAAAACATACTTTTTGTGTTTTATTTTTTTATGGAATTTAATTATAAAACGGATTATAAGATCGAAGGTAAGAGAGTATGTACCTTAAAATTAGAAAGTTTGAAAAAGAAGTGATAACGCGGGTTAAAGACGTCTTGTTATCAAAAACTGAACACGTGCATTTACAATTCTGTGTTGCAATATATGACAACACCGCCTCAATAAACTATTGATTGCGAACGTCCTCAGTAGCGGCTAGGTAAATTTTCAGATTTCATATAACGTGTATATTTCGTACAATAATTCAAAGCGCCATTTACGGTTATTTTTCTGCAATTTATTTTCATCTCAGGATTTGCCGGTTTAAATATAATAAGTCATTTCCATAACACCCTGTATATTGATTTGTGATTCCTCTTCACCTACCCTATAAACATTTGCAATCACTTCACGGATCTGACTGTGAAGGTTTTTACCAGGAGTATACTCATTCATTATCACAAAGTTTTAAAATAAACCCTAAAACACGACACAATGAACACTTATTTATAAACCACAATTTAGCACAATACAATAACTATGGCCCTTTCTATCACTACGCAATTGAGTCGGTACAACCATCAAATATCGGAGATGTCCGAACAACCCCTGAAATGCCCCATCGGGTGTCTCACGAGACACATCAACCGTCTGTGATATAACCAATCAAATTAGCGCTAGCTACCTGTAACCAATGACATCGCACTGTGTTGCCATATTTTTAGATTAAAAGTATTTTAATCAGAAAAATATATTATTTTGCATTTAAATATCAAAATAAATAGTATGAAAAGAAGGGTTTAATAATATTGAAAGTAATAAAATATTGGTTTGTACCTATTACAATTTGCGTAAATATAATTTTAGGTTTCTCTCGGTAAGAGATTATTAAATTAAAATTTAATATATGTGACAACATTGTTAACTAGTGTTGGGAAAAACCGATGATTTTAATAATCGACTACTTGATACTCGAGCGATTTTAATAATCGAGCGATTAATCACTTGAAATTTTTATGATTAAGAAGAATATGTTGATAAAACACAGGTGGTTGTTTTTATAAGTTTTAGAAGTTTAGTCTAGAGTTTTTATTAAGGAAGAAGAGTTTATTCTGATTTTTTTTAAAATTACATCTTTTAATTTTTTACGAACTTACACGCTGACTAGCCCGTCCCAGTCAAAACAAAACCTATGTCGCGATGACTCCACTAAGGGATTTGGCATACTTTTTTATATGCACCTTCTCGTTTATGTGCCTTTAAGAAAGACGTATGTCGTGTTCACCTTCTCAGTTGCGCGTAGATCGAAGGTCGGGTATCAAGTGAAAGGCGATGATTTTCGATTTTTCGCCTAAATTGATAACTAGAGTATTTTCTATCGAGCGAAAAACTGTTCGAATATATGAGCAGTTTTTTTAACTCGATCACACTACAGCGGTACATTTCCGTCGGCGTCAAGGGAGGGGCTCGGGTATCGTGTGAATAAGGGACAAGCGACGGTTTTCGCCTCGAGCGGTTTTTATAATATTCGAGCGATGTCGGTTATTTCAATAATCGTGTCCTCAAGCGGTTTTTCGCTCGAGTGATCACAACACTATTGGTAACCGCAAAATTTTTTAAATATTCAGTTCTTCCATAAAAAATAAATCTAGGTTTTGGGACATTTTGCATTGCGTGATTAGCAATTCATAGCTTGCACAATTACATTAGTTTTCCGGCTGCCTGATATAGTATTACCTACCTACATTTAACTTAAAACTGGTATGGTGTAACGGAAATAATAAAAAAAAAGATTTCATAATATTGTACTGAAAATGAGACATGTTTATGTCCCGTTATCCTAAATTATCCGCAATTTTAATTTAAATGCCCACAATCACAAACTGAATATTGCGACTTTCACATCATTCACTGTTCTGATATTTAATTTGGTCACGTCAGTTTCCTGTTTGATTTCCTGTCTTACACAAAAGTTACTGCTACGGAGCGGCGCAGGATTCCCGAATTTCGTGAATTATTTATAACTTATATGGAGATTTTATCCGATGGGAAACATTTTTATTACGGTTAAGAAATTTTATTTCAAATCTAATTGTTGGTAATCTTAAATCACTAAATATATCCTTAATTTAGAAGGACCATTTTTAGTAATTCTGTTTAATATGAGTTCCCTTTTCAAGTGTATTCACATTCTTAGGTGGATTGTAAACAATTTTCCAGAGAAACAATCAGGGAGGTCTGAAAATTAGTATAATTTTTCTTTGTCATTTTCTGTTAATCAGACAAAGATATTACGTCACCTTCGAGCGTTCGGAAGGTGCTTATTATGAAGCCCTTATTGGAACGGCCGTTTTCTATACCTGCTTTCACGGTTGACATTGTTGGAAAATGGGCTATGGAAAATTAAAGGAAGATTAATGTTTTAAACAGTCTATCTGTCTTTTAAATTAAGACCACTCGGAAAGCACGCCACACTTCCATATAAAATCGTTCTAAAAGAAAGGTATAATCCCAATACCGCCCTATATGACTAAGTTATTGATCCTTGACTTAAGGATATATATATGGGTATATACAGGGTGTTATGGAAATGATGTATTATATTTAAACCGGCAATTCCTGAGATAAAGACAAATTGAAGACAAATAGCCATAAATGGCGCTTTCAATTCATTCAGCGGTAAAAGTGACCTGACGTCAAACCAGAAAACACCTGTGTGGTACTGCGATACATGTAAGCAATCAAGGAATTCTGGCCGGTGTTGTCATATGTACACCTTAAACTCTTTAGACAAAATAAAATAACGCTTTTCATTCTGTAATACCTTTTTGTACAATTAATTGAAGAACATTTACGACGGACTATGTTTTAAACAACCTGAAAAAACATATGGAATAGTAATAACCACGTACGTCACTAGGTCAAATGCCAATGACCTTTTGACGCCTTACATCGGCTGAGCGAAGTAGTTTCATATAGCGCCGCACGCTTGCGTCTGTTAGTTGAAGACCAACCAGCTGCCGGATACGCTGTGTCTCGTCGATCACCAACACACTCTCAGCAATCCGCTCTGTTTTTTCTGTTTACGCGTGTATCTTGCCCGTCCATAAATAATCTTTGAATATTGTTTTTATTGACACGTTTCTTCTGGACGTCAAATTTCGTCGCACGTAATAAAATCTAATAATCTGTAGTATAATCTGTATTATTGTTTTCAAAAGCTAACTATCGGTTCTGTTTCACTATTACTGTGTGTACATAAAGTGTCTCCAGGAGCGTTCCCATGAAAAAGAAAAAAAAATGATTGTGTTTGTGCCTGGATTTCCTCGCTCTTTAGGTATAAGGATAAATACAAGTAGGTAGAAAATAATTTATTTTTATAATTTTATATGGAATTTCAGTTTTACATTAAGTTTGGCAACATTGCCATTGGCACTGGGCGAAATGTTGTACAGTAGCGCGGACTGACCTGTGAATAAGAGTGTTTATTACCCCACTTTTAAAACGGTCGATTTAAAAGAATAAAATATGTAGCGCTTCTTTAGGACACCCAAGGAGGCACCCATTTAAATATAATACGTCATTTCCATAATACCTTGTATTTGGTTACACTTTGCCTAACAAAATACAAGTCAGCCTACCGCGTTCTCATTGATTAAGTTATTTTGGCTTTATGCATTTTTCATGCATTATATTCCAACAGACATTACCAGGTTAACAACTGTCATATTTGTCGTTATTGTTTGTGGAAAAAATAGTTATTCTTAGCTCAATATTGTAAAAATGTGCCCAGTTTGCCGTAAACTGGATAAAAATATAGACTTTTGAGTCACGTCCGTCGATTGTTTGTCTTTCCTAGCAAAGACATATCAAACCGGTTACCTGTTAGAATGAAAATAAAAACAAACAGAAGATAAAAAGAGATGGGAATTCTACAGATAGAATCCCCGTCTATTGTTATGTTTATTTTCGTAATAACAGACGTCACATTGACGTGTACAAAACACATAGAAATACCGGGTCCATGTTTGTTTCATGTCTGTGTTGCCCTATCGGGCGAACGAATTGAGAAGAAAAATATTGACTTGCCTTATCCGGATACGTTCGTATGGTTTACATGTAAACAACTTTTGCTTATAAATTAAGTGTAATTAAGAGAAATTCGCCTAATAGAAACAAATAGCAAAAGACAAATCGATTAACCATACACAATAATCATTAGCGGTGTATAGAAACACGGTCGGTTGTTGATTTATGTTTAAAAAAGGACATCTAGTTTATGGACTTTCACTTCTATAAACATATCTATTTCAAGAGAAATAAATAACAGCCAGTGCATAATGCTGTAGAAAATTGTTCGTTGTTGGAAGAGTCCACAGAGTCCTCCTGTTAAGAGTATTTATCAGAGGACCGCGTGGTCCGATTTGGGTATCCGCCGCGGAACAGCATAACTCGTTATTATTGAATAAAGAGACAACATCGCCAATCCACGACACGATGATCCAAGCGCGCTGGCTGTTTCGAGGGAGTAGTCATTTTTTTTCACCAACATTTTAAAAGAAGAGTTAGAGAAGATATTTCCTCTCTAAATCTGTATGTTGATAGTAAAACTTGTTTCATATAGATTTTAAATACATGCATGGGTATTCGTACTAGCATCATTCCTGTACAGGGTTATCAATTTGGTTTGTCCCACTTTCAAGAGCCTGTAACTTTTTTGTATTTTGAGTTAGCGCGTTCATTCAAAAAACAAGATGTAGCATTTTTAGCCAAGTTTGTTGTCAAAAATGACAGTAGTTGTCATATGTCACACCGAAAAGCAATTATTTTTTTAAATGGGACACTCTATATATGAGAAGCGCGTTAGATTGCGCATTTTCTTCCGATCTCAAAAATATATCACACATATGCATTTCTTTCTTCATTCCATCAAACATTGATAAAAATATGTAAAAATATGGTTGCTATGGATTTTATCTTTATTTATATTTCAGTCTGTCGTTCTCAGCATTATTAGTCGTTTCGAATTTTGTAGAAGAGTTATTTTGTATGTAAAAACCAAATAATATGAGATATTATTATTCAGTGGGGAAAAAGTGTTTAATGTTTGATATTTTTTATGGGCAGCAACGGGCAGTGCAACCTTAGCACTTAGGAGGCATCGGATTTAGTTTCCCAATAGACGGGTTCCTTCGAATTATAATAATTTTCGAAGGTTCCTTAACTGGCCCACGGTATTTGAATATGCTGCAGGAGAAAATTGAAGATCGCTTAGATAATTTACCTATTCTAACCATAAGAAATTCAAGATGGAGCGCCGCCACACAGTGTAGCTACAGTAACTGCATATTTAAACGCAAAATAAGTAAAAAGGATTGGAAAATCGGCTACTATAAAATGGCCACCGAATACCCCAGATCTAACACCCGGTGATTTTTTCTTTTGGGGTTATATTAAAAAATAAACCGTCTTATTCGTGGAATGAACTGTATATTAGAATTGAAAACGCTATCATCCAGATTCAAACTAATAGAAAAGTTTTATTAAAAATTAATACTCACATTGTAAAAGTGTTTCGTAAATGTATCGAAAATGGAGGTGGTCATGTAGAATAATATAGATTATGAAATAATTATTATATAATTCTAGTTATTAAATTAATGTTATAAACTTTTGTTATTTTCTAGTTATGCCAATATTAATAAAATTGTTTTTCTACTACTCACTTGAAGAAAAGAATGCATATGTGTGTTATATTTTTGGGATTGGAAGAAAAGGCGCCATCTAATGCGCTTCTGATATATAGAGTGTCCCATTTAAAAAAAAAATTGCTTTTCGGTGTGACATATGACACCTACTGTCATTTTTGACAACACTCATAAAAACTTGGCTAAAAATGCTACATCTCGGTTTTTGAATGAACGCGCTAACTCAAAAAAGTTACAGGCTCTTAAAAGTGGGACAAACTAAATTGATAACCCTGTACACACCTTCAAACAAACACCTGATGTTAGATTTATAGAATTCGATCTATCTCGTAAATCCAATATAATCCAGTGTTTTAGTAAACCCCAATACAAACATTCTGCCTTCAAACACCATCATTTTTTCTGAAAAAACACAAGAGATGAGTTTGTTCGGAAAGAAATTATATTTGTACTTGAAATTCGTGTTTGTTCGGGTTTGTTCATCATAACGAGCAATACAACGCAATATGCATCAGATGACAAATATCTTGTAGCGATGAAACACAAGATTATTAGAGAGAATCGACCTTTGATTATGAAGCAGATACTTTCTTGCCGCCTATGCTATGAACGACCTGTATACATCCTTTGCTTGGTTACTTTATTACAATGGATACTTACCAGAAAAATCATTGAACAAATACAAACGACGTAACAGTGCTTAAAGAATTGGCAGTATCAAATGACATCAATTAAAAAACATAATAAAACCAGTTTTTCTATCGCAGAAGGACATATCCGTAAAATAACAACCGCCGAACAACTTTCGCTATCGTTCGCAGGAAAGAAGGACGCGGTAGGAGAAAGCACGGCTGCCAAGCCGTCTGCGATCAAGTAAATTATCCGAGGTGACAGATTAGGATTCGCACGTAGGCGACATACAAATAGATTTTTAGATAGGGTATATAATATTATCTACAGGGTGTCCGCTAAGTAATGGGACATGGAAAAACCACAGACTCCTTACGTAAAAATATTAGGATTTAATTATACTTACCTATATCCGAAAGTTGATATTAACTGAGACACAGGGTGTAAAAGCTAAAACTTCATTTTTTGTTTTTCTCTAATTCAAAGTTATTACCAACCCAACGGTTTTTTACAAAATTTGGCAATTATGGTTTTTTTAGGATGAGGAACTGATTTTTTGGTGAAATTTTAATGTACAATGTAGGAGGCGCTGCCTGCAGCATTTTTTGCACATTTATTAGGTCAATTTAATTTTTTTTTATAAAATTACCTAAGGAATCACACCCTGAAATATTAGCACGTCATTTACTAACACCCTGTATAGTGTCATATAGTAACTAAAAGAAAGTCGCCGTGTCTTTGTCTGAGGTGTGGTCCTTGCCAGTTTATATGGCGGTAGTAAATGAGGTCTTCAAGTTTGTTTCGTAATAGGGTTTCGATTTCTTGATTACTCTTGTATTGATTTTTAGCAAGATGAGTCGGTAATTTGCCAACCGATCAAAATATACTATTAATCAATGTTACATTGTTAAACGTGAACCCCTTATAACGAATTTCACGTTAAATATATTCTTGCTGAAGCACATTCCCATAAAATGTTAATGTTTCATTATAGCTAGCACCATTTTCGGTCAATAAATTTTCTGACACGAATAGCACAAACAAAATAGAGCAGAGATCTTGCGCCGTAACGAGAAACCTGGTTTTAAGTGTTACAATATTACGAGCAATTATTTATTCGTACCGACGTAGCTGGGCGGGACTCGAGTGCTTCAAGACTTTTGAGTGCTTCTAAGCACTGGGTTCAAATACTTTTTAATATAATAATAATGTTTTATTGTTAAAATGATTTACAAAGTAAATGTTGACATTGTCCAAGATACTATTTAAAAATTACCAAATACAATTTTAAATTATCAATGAAAAGAAGCAACAACACACCACACGAAGTTACATGGATTGGAACTAGGGAATCCAATCCCGCATCCAAACTTTTATCCCGCAAACTTGCGGGATTGAGCCCATCGATCCCGCGGATCCGCGGGATTTGCGGGATAGCAAACAATGAACTGCGGTATTTTTGGTCGACGCGTCGGGGATTCCCCGCCATGCTGGGCTATTGAAAATACGAAATACGTTAAACAGAACAGTTTTCTTGCGTATATGCGAAAGTAAGGGCGTTGTTCTACTAGTATCTAGTGACATTTATCAAGTGGTTGAATATAATACATGGCATTTAAACAGCAATCACAAAAATGAGTGTCAGTGTAGTTTACAAAGACAATAAAGGTTCAAGTTTAGTTTGGAATTATTGTTTAAAGTCTGAAGATGGTCTTACAGGTGAATGTAAGTTATGCCGTAGCATTATCAAAATCTCTGCTCGTTCCACCAAAGGTCTTCACACCCACTTACAAACAAAGCATAATATTAATTTGAAAGTCCAGAGCAGCAGCGGTAGTGTTGATATTGATAAAATATCACAGGAAATGAAAGCTTGTACCAGCAGTTCGAGTAGTTCGTTTAGTTCTATTGCTAAGCGCTCAGATGTTAGTGGTCCTTCTGTGCTACCCTAAGAAAATGAAAATTACAGATTTTTTCATCTGAGAAAAAAGTTTCGATGGAGGAAAGAGTGACTATTGGTAGCTAAAGATGGCATATATGCGCCAACTATTCGAATCAGAGGGCCACAAATTGTGTAAAATCTATTCCGCTGACAAGTGTCGAAGCTGAACGTGCGTTTTCAGCCGCATGATACATGTGCAATAAAATAAGATCAAATCTAAAAGATGAAACATTAAGCATGTTATCTTTTCTCCGAAAATACTTTCAAAATCAATGTAACATGTAACCGTTAAACTAGTCGTACTATTGCATTGTACCTATATGCAATAAATATTTTCCTGCTACTCTACTCTGTTTTTAATTGCATAAAACCACATTTTATTAACATACAGCACACACATCGAGTCCCGCAAATCCCGTACGTTTAATCCCGCAATGCCAATCCCGCGAAATCACCGCGGGATCCCGCATTTGCGGGATTAGATTCCCTAGTTACCGTGCATAACAACTTATCTTTACACAGAAATAACGATCTTGTAATAACAGTAAAGTACTCGTTAATTTCCTGAAAATATTGAACAATTAATGATTTTTTAACACCGCCGACATTTATTTACTCTTAAGTATAATTAATGGCCTAATCTTCTAAAAGTGTGTCACGTTGAGCCGCCAAAACCGTTTATCCATATCGCTTTAGACCTGCCTAATTTTAGAATGCTCATAAGGTCATGGTTTTAATACAGTGTTTGGTGCCTCTCTCTGCTTTCGATCTGTACTAATATTATCCCGATTAGATCAATGCACCGTTAGAATAAGCTCGATTGCGTAATAGTTCGATAGTACCACGATCGGTTCAGTGATTTTAAAATGCATTTTATATATCGGGTTACTAAAAGTCCCGGAATTAAACAATTGTAGTCGTTTTGTTATCGTAAACGGAATGCCCCATTTATTGTTACTGCAATGCACTGGGCGTCTCAAATTTAGTAAGATCCCAAATTTTGAAAATTGTATCTCTACTAGTTGCTGAGATATGACAGGATCGCATTTTCAGTAAAAAGTACCGGAACGCTTAAATATCTTCAAAACCGCTAAAGCTACGCTGACGAAATTCGGCATTTGGGTGTTTCTGGGCATGCGAAATTGAACAATGATATGGGCACTGTTGTCACATTTTCAAGTTTTGCGTATATGTTTGCTGATGACACTACTATATTGTGGCGTGGTACGAATTCAGATAATTTAAAGCTAATTGTAAAGAATGATTTATTGCTGGTTAAACAATGGTGTGATGCAAATCTCTTATGCTTTAATATTAATTAATAAGATGAATATCCTTACATTTAAGTTTTAATTTTCTAACTTGACCTTAGAAAAGGTTTTTGTTGACAACAGAAGAGTTGCAAAGTTTTTGGGGTGTTCAAATCGATGAGAGACTTAAGTTTGGGGATCATATTCGTGCAATTAGTGGAAAATTGGCTTCGGATTATTATGCGGTCAGAGTTGTGTCAAAAGAATTGGGGCACATATGGGTCGATTGTTTATTTTTCTTTAATCGAGAGTCACTTAAGGTATGGTATAGCTTTTTGGGGGGTTTTGCAGTCAAGAGTTATTGTGTTCCATATTAGTTCTGCAAAAGATAGCCCTAAGATATCTTTGTAGTGCTAATTTGCGTGAACATTGCAAACCATTATTCATTAGGGAGAGAATGTTACCTGTAATTGGAATCTTCATTCTTGAAATGGTTTGCATAATTCATAAAAAATACAAGCATTCTCCTAACAGCAGCTGGTATAACACGCGTAATCGAAATGATGTACCTCGTCCAATTCCGAAAACAACTCTGACAAAGAATTCTCTAATATTTGAGAGTATCAAAATATATAACCACATTCCACTAACTTTTCGAACAACACTGAACAGCAAGATTTTCAAACGAAACTTGAAAAAAACATCTAATTGCCAGACCATACTCCTCTCTTTTTTATATATTTGTTTTATTAAGTATTTCTAAACTATTGACCATGACGAATTATATTTCAACCGACAATTACTGAGATAAAGACAAATTGAAGAAAAATAGCCATAAATGGCGTTTTCAATTCATTCAGCGGTAAAAGTGACCTGACGTCAAACCAGAAAAACACCTGTGTGGCACTGCGATACTGTAAGCAATAAAGGAATTCTGGCTGGTGTTGTCATACACCTTAAACTCTTTAGACAAAATAAAATAATTTAGACACTTTTCCATTCTGTAATACCCTTTTGTCCAATTAATTGAAAAACATTTACGACGGACTATGTTTTAAACAACCCGAAAAAACATATGGAATAGTAATAGCCACGTACGTCACTAGGTCAAATGCCAATGACCTCTTGACGCCTTACATCGGCTGAGCGAAGTAGTTTCATATACCGCCGCACGCTTGCGTCTGTTAGTTGAAGACCAACCAGCGGCCGGATACGTCGTGTCTCATCGATCACCAACACACTCTCAGCAATCCCCTCTGTTTTTCGGTTTACGCGTGTATCTTGCTCGTCCATAAATAATCTTTGAATATTGTTTTCATTGACGCGTTTCTTCTGGACGTCAAATTTCTCGCGTATAATAAAATCTAGTAATCTGTATTATTGTATTTTCAAAAGCTAACTATCGGTTCTGTTTCATTATTACTGTGTGTACATAAAGTGTTTCAAGGAGTGTTCCCATGAAAAAGAAAAAAAACTGATTGTGCTTGTGACTGGATTTCCTCGCTCTTTAGATATAAGGATAAAATAAATACAAGTAGGTAGAAAATAATTTATTTTTATAATTTTATATGGAATTTCAGTTTTACATTAAGTTTGGCACCATTGCCAATGGCTCTGGGTGAAATGTTATACAGTAGCACGGACTGACCTGTGAGTAAGAGTGTTTATTACCCCACTTTTAAAAAGGTCGATTTAAAAAAAATAAAACATGTAGCGCTTCTCTAGGACACCCAAGGAGTCACCCATTTAAATATAATACGCCAATTCCATAACACCCTGTATTTTAATTATTTTTGACTAAATTTATTTTGTTGTTAGTTTGGATCTGTATATTTGTCTTTATATTTATATTTAGTATAGTATATAATTTATATGAGTATTATTCTTTAGAAGCTTTGCGAATGAGATATATCTTGAAACAAAAAAGCGTATTTGGACTTTGACTTTGTTCCCCTATTTTTTACTGAAAATGCGGTGTTGTCATAGCTCAGCAACTAGTAGAGATAAATTTTGACAATTTGGAATCTTACTAAATTTGAGATGCCCAATTTATTGCAGAAAAATAATGAATGTAATGAAATACGTATCAACTGATAAGTTGCAAAAAAATTTTCAGACGATTCAAAAATGTCAAGGTTAAAAAGTTTGCGGTTTGTAAAAGAATGACCCATATCTGACTTATACACACCTGCTGTAGAGTCTAACTAAGGATGGAACAATTGTCATTTCTACCTTGCTCCGCTACGAGCTATTCTTTTTCTAATTATTCCCGTTGGCCTTCACCATAGGCATCAATATTCTCGTAAAAACACAGAAAGTATAATTGCTTGCCAGATGGTAGTAATACATATCTCGTAAATATGAAAATCATCTCCTAACCACCTAAAGACATACAATAAGGAAAAATTAAATAACACTAAACGACTATTCTCCGGGCTAGAATGTGCGGTATTTTGTCCGACACAATTAGATTTCCAAATGCCAATTCAGATTGAATAGCACTACCAAGAACAGTTGCAACAAAACCGTTTGAAACCGGTCTGCTGGAAGTGACATCCTACCAATAGAAAACGTATCCAATTATTTTAAGGAGGAAATAATTTCAATCGTCGCCGCGATATCTGCAACTTGTTAGTTTAGCCACCACAATGCTTACTATGTTATTTGTCTTTTTTTCCATATTACGACACCACACTTGTAATTATTGTGAACAGTTTTTAGCTCTAAATTCTTGCACAGCCAAATCAAATCAATTCGCATAACAAAGTATTCTGCCCTAGATAAAATCGATTCCTGACCAAGCCATTGTTACATTGTCACGTCGCAGTAATGACGCCAAAGAAAAAAATCAGAACGTGATCCAACAGGCGCAAGGTTGGTATGGCGTAGTGATGGGTAGCACCCTAAATTACGATAAAATGACACTGACACTGCTTTTTACAATTGCGCTATATGGCACAGTGTCTCATGGTATCAGTCGCAGTTTCGGTTTCACGTTTTCTGAAACAGAAACATGACAGATGGTATGAGGCACTTCGCACGGTATTTTTCAACGAATAATAAAATCTTAGCTCAACCGTAGGCAACCCACAAGACTTATGTATTGTGCATCATGAGTTACCTAAATATTAAATATGGAAAAAGGCAACAGTGTTATGAAAACAAGACTGCTGTTACATGCGAAAGAATATTTTCAAAACAGACAGATAGCTAATGCAAATTGGGAGCGCCTAAAACAAATAAAACGTCTCAAGTGATTTTTAAAATTATAATTTAAGTTTAGTCTGCCTTTTTCGTGCATGACATTTTTCGTTTTGTTATATACAGGGTGTTATGGAAATGACGTATTATATTTAAATGGGTGACTCCTTGGGTGTCCTAGAGAGGCGCTACATATTTTTTTTTAAATCGAACGTTTTAAAAGTGGTGTAATAAACACTCTTACTCACAGGTCAGTCCGCGCTACTGTACAACATTTCACCCAGAGCTAATGGCAATGTTGCCAAACTTAATGTAAAACTGAAATTCCATATAAAATTATAAAAATAATTTATTTTCTACCTACTTGTATATTATATCCTTACACCTAAAGAGCGAGAAAATCCAGGCACAAACACAATCAGTTTTTTTTCTTTTTCATGGGAACACTTCTGGAAACACTTTATGTACACACAGTAATAGTGAAACAGAACCGATAGTTAGCTGTTGAAAATACAATAATACAGATTATACTACAGATTATTAGATTTTATTACACGCGACGAAATTTGACGTCCAGAAGAAACGCGTCAATAAAAACAATATTCAAATATTATTTATGGACGGGCAAGATAAACAGAAAAAACAGAGCGGATTGCTGAGAGTGTGTTAGTGATCGACGAGACACAACGTATCCGGCCGCTGGTTGGTCTTCAACTAACAGACGCAAGCGTGCGGCGCTATAAGAAACTACTTCGCTCAGCCGATGTAAGGCGTCAAGAAGTCATTGGCATTTGACCTAGTGACGTACCTGGCTATTACTATTCCATATGTTTTTTTCGGGTTGTTTAAAACATAGTCCGTCGTAAATGTTCTTCAATTAATTGTACAAAAAGGTATTACAGAATGGAAAAGTGTTTAAATAATTTTTTTTTGTCTAAAGAGTTTAAGGTGTATATCCAGAATTCCCTGACCTTGATTGCTTACATGTATCGCAGTGCAACACAGATGTTTTTCTGATTCCACGTCAGGTCACTTTTACCGCTGAATGAATTGAAAGCGCCATTTATGGCTATTTTTCTTCAATTTGTCTCAGGAATTGCCGGTTTAAATATAATACGTCATTTCCATAACACCCTGTATGTTAACATATAAACAAAGAATTTTATGTTCCTTAAGTTTATAATTTGTTTGTTAAAAACTTTTAGCAAAAATGTATTTACAGTTTCAGTACGACTCTGAGTATAAGGTATGTTTCGGTGAATCCGCAACCCTACGTACAGTTCTTTTTTGTGCGATTCCCAACCCAATTTCAATAAGAGAACTGTGAACTGAATGCAGAAAGTCTGATTCTTATTTATAAATAAACTCCTGGACAAAATTAACGCAACATCATAAATTTACCCTATTTTTTATGCTATTTTTTTTCTGAATTTATGATCCGATTTGAATGATTTTTTTTGCATTGTAGGTTGGTTCTTTGACGATGTCATAGTTTTCGCTGTTTATGATAAAAATTTAATTTTCGATTTATACTGGGTTTACTAAAAATGCTATGTTTTTTTCCGAAAATTCGTATCACCCTGTGGAGCCACCGAAGCATATTGCAGTTGACATTAAACGGTAGGTCCATCTTTCCTCAACATTTTCTTTTTTGGTGCAATGTCATAAAAAGTCCATAGTCTACTTGAAAACAGTTAACAATGAATGTGTTGAATATTAAAGTCTATAAAAACATGTTACGCTATAAAACGGTGTATCTCCTTTGATAACAGAGATAATGAAGTAAACCAAAAAAGAAAATGTTGGGGAAAGATGGACCTACCGTTTAATATCAACTGCAATATGTTTCGGTTGCTAATATACTCCACAGGGTGATGCTAATTTTCGGAAAAAAACATAGCATTTTTAGTACACTCAGTATAAATCGAAAATTAAATTTTTATCATAAACAGCGAAAACTATGACATTTTCAAGGAACCAACCTACAATGCAAAAAAAAATCATTCAAATCGGATAATAAATTCAGAAAAAAAAATAGCGTCAAAAATATGGCAAATTTATGATGTTGCGCTAATTTTGTCCACGATATAAATACGCTTAAATACAGAACTCCCTTAACATGAATACAGAGCTTCATATCATGAAACGCCGCCATCACAATCGTATCATGAAACGTCGTAACACCCACCGGGAGTGTGTCATAAAAGTGTCATTGTATCATATTCAAATTCAAATTATTTATTCGTGTTAACATTGATTACGACCAATTTACATACATGAGACAGCAACGCTATATCAACACTTGTGACACCCAGACAGGTGTCAATACAATAGTGTCATTCAACACAGTGTTGCCCACGCCTAGACTATTGCGGTTCCAATCAGATGCCACAAGCAAAGTGGATAAAACAGATTCCGGGAAGCGACTGGACTGTCAAATTGAATAACGAAAGGTGCTGTTGTTTTAAATTATTGATTAACGGTTTATGCTTGCATATTGTAAGTAAATCATGTCCATAATATCCAGATTGAAACAAGAACTGTTTCTTGACTCAAACTTTAAAACACTCTGTGGAGTGATGGAGATGTCAAACTTTTTATTTTGTAATTTCATTATCAAGACACATATATTCTTAACAATTTCATTTTTGGTTCATTTCAATATTTTCATTTTTATAGCAGATACGATTTATTTCATGAAACATCACAATTTTGTTCTTGTTATGTTTGGAATCCAATCTAAATGAACCAAAACAAGTAACAAAAAATTGCAGCTATCACCATCACCACAAAAAAAAACGGCAAAGTAACGATTTCCATCAAATCCAACACGAACTATATATAGTTTTTTTAACATTAATAAGCTGTTAAAGACCATTATTGCTTCTATTAATAGAACACACTTAAGTTGTTTGACGAGGATAAATATTCGTCTTCGTCCTAACTAATTTTAGAATAATGAAGAGGTCATGGTAATATAATATAAACTGTATCAGTACTTATAGTATCCACTTAAAGTTCAAACACATGGTGGTGTCTTTGAATTAACGTATCTATTAATAAAATTATCCATGCATGTTAGACCACAGTATAGTTCTTATTGTTACCACCAGTACTGCTACTAAAAATAATAAATATTTATATTTAAAAATACTAACATAAGAGCGTGTACCTAAGGTCAGGACGTTGCCACTTTTAGCAATAATACCTAAAAAAGGTAAATTCACAATACAGGGTGTTATGGAAATGACTTATTATATTTAAACTGGCAAATCTGCCAAAGCTGAAAATTTACGTAGCCGCTACTGAGGACATTCGCAATCAATAGCTTATTGAGGCGGTGTTGTCATATATTGCAACACAGAATTGTAAACGTACGTGTTCTTTGACCCGCGTTATCACTTCAGTTTTTAGAAAAAAAAACTACAATTTTAAGGTACATACTCTTCGATCTTATAATCCGTTTTATAATTAAATTCCATAAAAAATAAAACACAAAAAGTATGTTTTGCAACAGAACCAACAATAGGTAATATCACACAAGAAATCACATCACAATATTTCTTATTATGAATTATTCATCAAGCACGGGGAACCCTCGACAGCGTCATCCCATTCCCAAGCCTCGAAATATACTGAAGCAACGATACTCGCGCGCGGCAGGTATCCAAGCAAGGGCGAAACATGCGGTGTGATCTGACAACACTGTTAGTATACTCTAGTGACCCACATTGTTGCTAACTGAATCCAGATGGAACGGCGCGACAGTATGTGGATAAAAAGGGTTTTTACCTTAATATTTAGATATGCGATTTAAAAAAAAAGTATCTAGACTTTCTCTAGGATGCCCTAGGAGTCATCCATTTAAATATAATAAGTCATTTCCATAACACCCTGTATATTACACATTTCTACACTTTGCAATTCAATTTGGGAAATCATAAAATTTACTGTGTAACTGTCCTGAATTTAAAATAATCCAATATTCCAATCAGAAAACATTTCTATGTAACACCATTTTTTTGTAGTTACTATGTTATGGAATTTCTTTGACCAATGAAAATTTTCCATTATTAATTCCCTTAGAGAAATTTTAAAGCCGGATTAAAATAATGTAAGGAAGTCTCTTTGTCAGATTTTTTGCGAACAAGTCCCAGATCCAATACCCTTTACAAATCAAAAAAGGTCGATACTTTCATATGGGGCCTCGCCAAATTGAAGATAAATAAGGTCGCCAATGGTTACTTCGCCACTTGCGCTCGTCAGTTCAAGACGCCCGGCGTCTGCTTACTCTTCACGGCGCCCAGGATTTCTTAGGCTAGTTCAACAACTACTGCAGCACAAAAAAGGCACCTTCCTAAACCAAGAAGTCTCATAACCCCGGACTGCATAGAATTCGAAAGAAGCGGTACCTTAAAGAATCGAATCTCCTGCTGCCAGACCATCGATGATGATTTACAATCGGTTCTTTTTAGAACAATCATATTTTTAACATTATGTTCCATGCTATAAATGGAAGTAATTTTTTTAGTATTATGAGCAACACTAAAACTACTTTAAACTTGTTGCATTTCCACTAACTTACTACAAGGTGTTATGGAAATGACGTATTATATTTAAACCGGCAATTCCTGAGATGAAAACAAATTGAAGAAAAATATCCAAAAATGGTGCTTTAATTTAATATGCCCTGTACAGTGTACATGGCCTTAAGTCAAACCAAAAATTACCACGTGGTGTCCCTGTTCGGAAGGTAAACACAGCAACATATGGCAGTGAATCTTGCACAGTGTTGCCATATCTTCAGGGTAAGTCAATAACCGTTTGACAGATTTCAAGTTGTTTATTTTTCAGGGTACGTTATTATAAACTTTTACGTTCAGTTCGCTGGGAAACAATCTTTGATTTATAAACTTGAACTGACTCGAACGAACCGCCGCGGAGTTTATAAATGGTCAGGTATGTTCTCATTTGTTCAATTCGAACGACACCCGTCAGATCTGGACAACTTAAAAGTTTATAAATGTCACTTACCCTTTAGAAGAAAAAAATGCAATTTTATTTACCTTTTCGGACTTATTTAAAACCAACTTAATTTATAAAAAACACCAAGTACTCACATCACAAAATCACATTAGTTTTCGCGTCACAACCCGTCTAAGTACCGTTCAATCTGAATTAGTATTTTAAAGTGCTACTGTGTAGACAAAAGTACACCCTTATTATCTGGGAAATAATGTATTTAACATATAAAAATTTTAAAAATAAATAACACATCGGTTCTCTCGATCGATATCGGCCGGCTTCTTTAAACAGCTGATTTTGGACAATCTAATGGATGGCTAATGTTTAAAAATACAGCGTTGCCACTTTCGATGTTTTATAAGCGACTATCACAAATTGCCGAATTTCCTTCTATAATGTTACTTTCCTGTATAATTATAGTCTCGGAAATGGCAACAGCGCTGGCTCTAGTAGCGGAGAGTTCTCGGAAAGAAAGTTCGACTGGTCCGAAGATGGACTAGATTATTTCAAAGGGTAGTTCCTGTCAATTGTTTCCGTTTATCTTTAGTAAAGGGTTAATGGCCCACAGAAATTAGCGTTTTTATTATTTCTATTGCGAAATGATTAAGTGCTCTTGTTCTATATGTTGTTCTATATGTGTTATTGTAAAGTGTAATTATGCGTTAGTGTTGGGGTTATTATGCACTACCACACTATCATCAGGACACGTGATGAGCATACAGTTTTTCCCATAGAAAAAAGAACTCAAAGTGTCTGTGCCCTGGATTCCTTAATCGCGTCCTGGATTTACTTTCTAAGTAAGCCGTAATAAAACCATCCTATTTTGACACAACATACATTTTCCTTAAATTAAATATTAAAAATATATATAAGTACACATTGGCCTCCATAATAAAGGTCTAATTTTGATTTCATAATCTTCACCACGGAAGTACCTTTTCGAACATTTTTTTAAAAAGAGTTGTGTTCATTTATCACCCCATTAAATAACAATTATTTCATCACCATTTGTGTCGGTGCAATGACTTGGCTCTTAAGTAATTTATGTGCGAATCAACACGTTATGCAAGAGCTTCTCGCTCCTTTTTATCTTATTCTCGTGTTAAGTAAAAACATGGGCATGGCATGAATAAACTGGCCTGGTGTGTTCATATGAAGAAGCCTAACGAATCTTTATCTTTATCCATCTCATTGCATATTTTTCTCGTAATATTACCCATATGGTTTCAAGGAACTACTTTTTATACAGTGTGTGTGTATAGTCTGGAAACGGCTTAGGGCCATATTCATAGACGATACTTGAGGGGTTCTCGACACTCAAGTGCTCCTTAGTGACGTTGCCAGTTTGAAAAAGTTGACTAAGGAATGTTTAAGGCCTGAGGACGCCTCAAATGTATCGCAAGATCCCTCTTCATATTTACTTTCCTTTACCAAGATCACGCTCATCCGCCATTTTGATAGTTAGAACTATCATGCCTCCCTCAAAAGGTAGTTTACCTTTTCACATAAGCCACACCCAAAACGCACACTCCCCGGCAGAAATTATATATACAGGGTGTTATGGAAATGACTTATTATATTTAAATCGGTGACTCCTAGGGTGTCCTAGAGAAAGTCAATGTGGGTCACTAGAATATACTAACAGTGTTGTCAGATCGCACCGCATGTTTCGCCCTTGCTTGGATACCTGCCGCGCGCGACTAGCCTTGCTTCAACATGTTTCGAGGCTAGGGGGTGAATGACGCTTTCGAGGGGTCCACGTGCTTGATGTATACGAATTTTAAACGGTTTGTTAGTTGTAGCAATACCCGATTTTTTTTCTGTTGTGAAATAATTCATAATAAGATATTGGATGTGATTTCAAGTTTGTGTGATATTACCTAATGATGGTTCTGTTGCAAAACATACTTGTTGTGTTTTAATTTTTTATGGAATTTAATTATAAAACGGATTATAAGATCGAAGGTAAGAGAGTATGTACCTTAAAATTAGAAAGTTTGAAAAAGAAGTGATAATGCGGGGCAACGACGTCTTGTTGTCAAAAACTGAACACGTGCGTTTACAATTCTGTGTTGCAATATATGACAATACCGCCTCAGTAAACTGTTGATTGCGAACGTCCTCAGTAGCGGCCACGTAAATTTTCAGATTTCATATAAAGTGTATATTTCGTACAATAATTCAAAGCGCCATTTAAGGTTATTTTTCTTCAATCTATTTACATCTTCATTCTTTTTAAATACAATTTTCATGATATCTTAACTTGTTTGTAAATACATTTAAATACAAGGCAAATCAAAACTAGAAAATAAAGTCTGAATATTTTCTGTTCAGCATAAGTATACTAAATATCAGTCTTGGGATCGCTCGAGCGAAAAACCGCTGGAGTACTCGATTATTGAAATAGCCGACATCGCTCGATTATTGAAAAAACTACTCGAGTTATAAATTCAAGCGAAAAAATTCAATCCAATGGCAACCCTAGCTATAATACCTGTAAGCGTCATGGCTTGATGAATATGAATCTCGAGTGAAATCACTTTAGCGGTTCGCACGATTATTGAAATCGCTCGAGTATGAAGTACTCGATTTTTAAAATCATCGGGTTTTTCCAACACTACTAAATATACACAAAAAACTATTAAATAATTATCTCTTACCTCTTTGGTTTTCGAAAGTCTGGTAGAACTGTGACAGGTATGTTAAAATCGATAAACGATCAGGTACTTCGTATTCGACCATGTCTTCTGGTTCCAAGAGAGCGGGTATGCCCAAGTGATGTTCTGCCACCCTAAATGCTAATTCGTTGTTGTGGTAGACGTCATCTTTATTCAATTTGTCAAACTCACTAAAAGGAAAAGAAAAAATAATGTAGGTTTAATAGCCACGCAAACAGGGTAAGCACGCGAAAACATCCATTATAATTATTTTTGTTCCAAGAAACTACAGAGATTATAATGGGGAAAATTAAAATATCCAATTCCAAATACTAGATAGGAAATAAGTTAATTCTATACGATATTGGTAGCTTTAGAATAGATCGTTTAAAAAGTGTTATATCGTCGGTGAAGTACTAATACCTCATAAGCCACAAATGAAAATTGACATTCTGTTACACACCATATGGGTTATTTGCAATACAAGGCATTAGAAATCTTAAATATGCAGTGAAGTAAGTAATCTTTTGTGGTATAAAATATATTAGCGAAGTTGTAGAATTTGGCTTACATATTTTTGATATTCGGCAGATCTGTGGTTTTCAGGTAATAAGAGAGTGTTCAGTCTAGTATCATGATTATGATTAGATATGATCCCCCGAGTATATGCTTTGTTACGGTAAACGAAACAACATACTTCGTAAATGTAAAGCCTGCGACGGTCAAAATTCTCAATATTTTAAAAGCTTCCCGACATGAGCCCCGATATGACAGTCCTGCAACCACGCAAACAGCATATTTTTGCAAAATCAAGACTCTACATATACCTACTAGCACTCCTCCCCCAATTGAGAATACCATACCTAATTCGCGAGTGAACATTGGCAAAATAAAGGGATAAGAGCACTTTTTGAGTCGCAAGAAATTAAGGGCGTAGCAACAGCTGCGCAATCGTGAGCAGAGCCCCTCGATTTGTGGTAGCCATTGGAGATTGCTATCAAAAGTTACACCCAGCAACTTTGCGGTTTCAGACAATCTCACAGTCAATCCAGATTCGTCACGAAGAGCAAAATCAATGTCAGTCGACCTCAACGAAAAATTCAGAACTGTAGTCTTATCCCTTTCAGATTTAATTTTTTCAGACCCAAGAATTCTTCTGTATGCCATTTCTGCAAGAGGTATCAGAGAAATAATATTATCCCTGACAATCAGAATATTCGTATCATCAGCATACACGACCAAGTATATATTTTCTGCAATTTTCGGAATAAAACTTATCAGGTCGTTGGCAAACACCAGAAACAAAAAAAGGTTCAAGAATGGAGCCCTGCGGAACTCCCCTTTCTATCGTCCTGCAACTAATCGTGACGCAATTCACGCTAACATATTGCATTCTATTTCGTAGGTATGATCTTATATAATCCAACGGTTTACCTCTTACACCATAACGACAAAGTTTAGCTAAAAGTAGTTCATGATTCACAAAGTCAAAAGCACGCGAAAAGTCTATAAACATCCCTAGCACGGACATCTTCCTATCAAGAGACTCCACTATTATGCGCTGAAAATCACATGAAGCTGCTTCAGTGCTCGCATTAAATGTAAAACCATGTTGAGACGTTGATAATAAACTATTATTGTAAAAAAAGAAGAAAGTTGATCCTTGATTACCAGTTCATAGATTTTAGAAATACTATTCAAAAGACTAGATACCACGATAATTTTCAAAATTGTTAGCATCTCCCTTTTTAAAAAAAGGTATAAGACTTGTCAATTTTAAAGAGTCCGGGAAGAAACTCTGCTCCATTGAGAGATTAATTAAATAAGTGAGAATATCCGCTATACAGGGTGTACCATAACTAATGGTACACAGGAAAACTGAAGATTCCTTGGGTAAAAATACTGCGAATTGGCCATACTTAGTTTAGTTCAATAGCTGGTAATAACCGAGATACAGGGTATCCAAATAAAAATTTAATTTTCAATTTTCCAAAATAACTTATTTCTGAATCAATATTTTTGCACAAAATTTGGTGACTAGGGATTTTTTGGGGAAAGGAATTTGAATTTGTTAATAGTTTTGATGTAGATCATCATTTTTAAGCAATAAAGGTATACTTTGTAAATGTCGCTCCGACTAACCGTTTTCGAGATATTTTCAATTACAATTTCTAATGCGTCCGTTTAAAGTTTGATTTGTAAATGTGAAATTTGTTACAGTAGGCTTTGGTAAAAACAAATACAATGAAAGCACTTTGAAACCTAATTTCTGTTAAAGTTTATTTTCATTTCTCAGCAATGTGGGTGTTTTAAGGAGTTTTTGAAGATACTGTTATCAAAAATTAAAGTAAAAATGCCGCGACATAACTGTTTTCTAACGAAGAAATGCGAGACATGGTATGTTTATACGCACAAGAAAATTTTAACAGATGCGGGGCACATCGGAAATGTATCCAAATAGAAAGCAACCAGATTTTAAAATTTTTAGAAGCCTATACGACAGACTGGGAGAAATAGGATCATTGCGTCCAAAACGCAATTTAATTTTTGATAACAGTATCTTCCAAAAATTCCTTAAAAACACCAGAAATGAGGTTTCAAAGTGCTTTCATTGTATTTGTTTTTATCAAAGCCTAGTATGACAAATTTCTCATTTACAAATCAAAATTTAAACGGGAGCATAAGAAATTGAAATTGAAAATATCTCGAAAACGGTTAGTCGGCGCGACATTTACAAAGTATACCTTTATTGCTTAAAAATGACGGAAAAACTGATATTTTTGATAAAAACATAATTATACTAAAGCCCAAGAAAGTTACACTTTTTTATGTATCCAGAGTACCGCAGAGAGCGCCCCCTACAATCTACAAGAAAATTATTAATATATTCAAATTTCTTTCCCCAAAAAAACCATAATCACAAAATTTTGTGCAACAATATTGATTCAGAAGTTATTTAGGAAAATTGAAAATTAAATTTTTACTTCGACACCCTGTATATCGGGTATTATCATCCATTGAACAAAACTAAGTATGGCCAAATCGCAGTATTTTTACCCCAGGAATCTGCAGTTTGCCTGTGTACCATTAGTTATGGGACACCCTGTATAGTCTTTACATCTTTTTAAAATGTTATATAATCTTTACTTATCTTTTTATAATGATATATTTTAAGATTGTTTAGAAGTGTATAAATTAAATGTGTCATACACCGGGAGATGCATCGTTGAGTTGAACATAGGAAATCCTACGTAATTTTTGCGATGGCTGAATATTGGCTCCCCTGTACATTTTATAGAAAAACTGCATTATAACTTCTTGAAGAGGCCGACACGTTAAACCCATTTGCCCAGATTGAATACATTTGGGTGAGCCAATCCGAAGCTATTTAATTAAACGTGATGACAAAACCATGCAAGTCCCATACACAAGCAAATAATTTCAATGACCCTTTTACCAAAAATTGACGTAAAGCTGAACAGAACGAATAATGAAAATATTATCACTTTCACTACTCTTTGGCTATTGGATTCCATCGACAGGAGAGCCATTCGTGTCATCGGACACTACGAGCTGACCAAGGACCTTGACAGCCTTGAAGATGAAGACGGGTTGGTGAAATTTAACAAATATTTCCCTGGCAAATGTTCCAATGCCCGCTTAATTCCACCTGGAGCGACGAATAGCAATAATACACGACGAATCACTGCCGCCCATCAATATGTTGTTACGTTAGTACTTCTCTAACTTCTATGTTTAAGAATTCTTTCAACTGGAGGACGTCACCCTTGTGACACGACCTTCCTGAGATCGTGTTTTTCAACGAATATAACCTCTAATGATTCAAAACCAACGTGAATAGCTTTAAGTCTGATCCCACTCCCTATAGTGTCAGTGCTTGATCATAAAAAAATACAATGGGGTATGCAGATGTATAATTATGATTGGCCCAAAACATTAGTCTAAGGACTCTAAAACACCAGTAACACCTATATGTAAATGTTAAATGTTAACAATGTTTTTAGCATAAAATAAAAAAAACTATTTTAATTCCTTTGTTTAATTATTTGTGATGCAATGAAAGAATTAAAAATCAGGTCAGTGAATTCGACGATCAACATATGATAAATTTTGGTAATTACTCCACTTTGTACAGCACAAGCTTATTATACAATACCAAGTGGCATGTAAATATCTGCAAATGGAAAGTAATAATGAATGTATTTCGACAATCAAAATTAAATAATAAAAATATTTTCCATATGATATTTGTAATAGCTAATTGCAATGATTAAAATTAATTTAACTTATACAACTACTTTCCAGTTAAATAGTAAGTTAATTTTTCTACGACTATACTGTGTCTGTACTCATTTTTAAGGTAACATTTGAAAATCGATCTAAAATATTTTCATGAAATTCTGGTGACATAGGCTTGCCTCCGGACAAAACCAATGTTTTTGCAATAAATTGACAAATAAGCATTATGTTTTAAAACAGATAATATCTTTCTTTCCTATGAATGGAGGCAAGTTTATTAAATTTAATTGAATAATATTCTTCTTAGAAATAACTGAAGACTTTGTGGTAAGTGTACGAAACTCCAACGATTTGGTATTACTTTTTATTAAATTTAAGTTTAGCAGACTTTTATAGTATGAAAAATGTCAACGTTTAACGGGTAGTCAAATTCTAGAAAAGTTATCTTGTTGGCTATTAAATTAGTTTCCAATAGTGAGGAAGAAATCTGGTTAAAACTGGATACGATAATATTAAAAATTTAACTCGCTCAATCGAAAGACATACGACAAATAAGGACACTATTAGCTGTACCTGTAAATAGCATATTTTGGGTAAAGAAAATATTGCTATCGTTATAGATTCAACTTACTGACTCGAAATTGCAATTAATGACTTACTTAGTCAGGAAAAAATCGAGATATTTTAAAACGATTAAACACTTTTGTTCTTCTGTCTGTAAAGGGTGTCCGTCCCATTTTCCACACTTTTATAGGGTATCTCCGTAATTGTTAGTGCTATCAAAAAAGTAATGTACGTGTCTCGTGCTCGTTTTGGGTCAAACTTAAAATGGTAAAATAAATATTTGATAATTTTCGCTCGCTTAAAAGATAAGGGCGAAAATCAAAAAATTGACAATTTCAAAACTACCCTATCTTTTCTTAGTTAAAAGAGATACAGAAAAATGTTTTATACAGAAGTTTCTTTATATTGATTGTTGAATAATCTGCCGTTTTCACAATAAGTATACGGGGCCAGGTAAAAAAGTTATCGGACCTAACCTCATTTTTTTAAATGGAACACCATGTATATTTTAATCTAAAAAGATCCTATTTTAATTTCTCCTTTGAAATATATAACACACCATGGATGATATTGGTTTCCTAGGCGATTTATTTAAACTTTATTACTTTGAAACGAAATAAAAGATTCAGATTAAGGTAAAAAATAACGGCAATCATCGCAAATGTTCGGAATATATCCTTAAATGATTACCGTCTTTCCGGATAGCGAACAAAATATACATTTTGCGCCATTTCTTCGTTTTTTCCACTTTCAATATAAACTAATATCTTATCAAATTTTTAAAAATGTTGATAAGTCATTCAGATATATCATCCATGTGGTGTTATATATTTGAAAGGAGAATTTAAGATAGTATTTTTTTGGATTAAATTATACAGGGTGTTCCATTTTAAAAAATCTGGTTCGGTCCGATAACTTATTTACCTGACCCCGTATACTTATTTTGAAAACGGCAGATTATTCAACAATCAATATAAAGAAACTTCTGTATAAACATTTTTCTGTATCTCTTTTAACTACGAAAATATAGGGTTATTTAGAAAATGTTAATTTGTTGATTTTCCCCCGTATCTCTTAAACTAGCGAAAATTTTCAATTTTACCATTTTAAGTTTGACCCAAAAAGAGCACATGACACCTACATTACTTTTTTGATAGCAGTAACAATTCCGGACCCTATAAAAGTGTCGAAAAAGGGACACCCTGTACTTTGGGTGACAAGGTCTATTGAATTTGTTTTAAGCATAACAATGTCAAATTACTGGGTTTCATCAAATGAGGCGAGTCCGTAAAAGCTTTTTACAATTTTAGCGAGACACGCTAGGTATAAATTTTTTTCAAGATTCAATCATTATGTTCATACTGTCACATTTTCTTGCGATATAAAGTTGGCATATTCTATAGAAGGTATGATGTAAGCAAATATGGTAATGCTGCTAATAATAAATAGTGGTAATAATTAATGTAAAATATGGAGATAAAGTCACAATAGATCAAATAGGAATTAAATGTACACAATAAATTATTGTATTGTTATTCCTATAAGCTGTTTGAAGGCCGCAAATTAAACATTTCTTTAATGGTAAAATAAGTTGTTGTAAGGGGCAAAATATTTATGCTGCTATTGTTCCGAGTGTATATTGAAGGTATGTATTATTTAATCTATCAGTATTGAATAATGACTTTTAGTTTACCAAAAAATATCACAGATTGTTAGGCAATACAAACATACAGTAAATAAAATCGTAAGAACACAAAAGTTTGCTTTGCTTATTCTTATGTTCTTAGACAACGGATATACAGGGTGTAATGGAAATGACGTATTATATTTAAACCGGCAATTCTTGAGATGAAAACAAATTGAAGAGAAATATCCAAAAATAGCGCTGTAATTTAATATGCCCTGTACATGACCTGCTGTCAAACCAAAAATAAGCACGTGGTGTCACTGGGAGAAAGTGTGCCACATTTTCATGGTAAACTTTTTAGGAAGTCAATAACCGTTTGACAGATTTGAAGTTGTCTATTTTTCAGGGTACATTATTATAAACTTTTACTTTCAGTTCAGTTCGCTGGGAAACAATCTCTGATTTATAAACTTGAACTGACTCGAACGAACCGCCGCGGAGTTTATAAATGGTCAGGTATGGTCTCATTTGTTCAATTCGAACGACACCGTCGAATCTGAACAACTTAAATGCCACTTTACCTTTTAGAAAAACAAAACGTAATTTTATTTACCTTTTCGGCCTTATTAAAACCAACTTAATTTATAAACAAAAACCGGCACAATAACCTCACAAAACACCGAAACACAGCCGAATAAATTCACATTAGTTTTCGTGTAGGTATGCATCTCATGAACACATCTAAGTTTTTAGTATTGTGAAGTGCTACTGTGTAGAAAAAAATACGCCCTTATTGTTCTGGGAAATAATATAAATTTCCATACATTGGTAGTATCTAAAAATTTTTGAAAGTAACTAAACACGTTTGACATATTCGGGTTTACTAGGTCGATCGATATGTAGCTATTTGGGCTGAAAATACAGGCTATTTGGCCGAGACTATTTATTTTGTGTGTGTGGGGGGGGGGGGGGGGGGGGGGGGCATGTCTAAATCAGAAAAGGATTAATAAAGAAGCCTAGAAAGCCAGCCCGCCAAACGCCAAATCAAATAAAAGGTTATATTTTATATCAAAAATCTAAAAAAGTAACTAAATAATAGTAATGCAAACATAAACTGACCTTCGTTCAGCTGAACTAAAGTTCAATTTATATTGAACAACGTAATATTGAATGAACGTAGTTCACAAGGTGATCGGCGTCCTGTTGAACCGAAATTCAGAATTGTTTTATACAACCGGCCCTATATGTGCGTAGTTTTTTTTATGTAAGATTTCAGATTTTTAGCGCAGTCGATTCCACTTAAACTTCTACCTTAATATCTACTTTAAATGCATGACCAATGACCATGCCGTTTCATTAAAACCACCTTTTTCTTATATAATGTTCTTAACTAAAGCTAGTGCAATTAAACGTTTTTGTTAATATTTTTGCGCTTTATGACTTTTGCTAACTAATTGTATAAATTTCGCAAATTTTTATTGCGTATGAATATCTTATATTATTTATAGTAATATTTATTGTCTTTTATATAATGGTAATTTCAATACATTACGTAAAAGGGGTAATTGCAGAGATTCACAGTCAGTTAACATATCTCGTGGTAATTCCTAAAAATTTTTCTTCGCGAAAATCAAATAAATTTATTAGTTGTGAAGAAATAGGTGAAATAAGTATGAAATCTGAAGAAATTAAATGAAATATTCAAGAGACAAGTTTAAAAAATGATGACTGTGATGAGAACGAGGACCGATACCAATTTTATAATAGTGTTTCGGTATTTTTAAACTTACATATTTGTTCGTTTTTGTTATACAGGGTTATTCACGTTATTCGGGACGACATATTATATAAGCTATTTGTTTTGGATAAAAACAAATATTCAGGGTGGATAGGGGCCTATTTGAGGTACATTTTAAAATTATTTTCATAATGTACAGGTTGTCCCAAAAACACGAAACGTATTAAAGTTGCATTTTTTAAATGTAATGCCCAGTATATTATTTCATTTTCGGTTCCTACGATCAAAATAAATATTACTTTTTCTACTACTGTATAAATAAATCAACTTTCGGGCCGTAGCAACACGAAAGAAAACGAAAGTAAATGTTACAGTTACCTGAATATTATCCGTTGCTAGCTACGAAAGTAGGTTGCTAGCTACGAAAGTAATACTTTCGGTGCCAGGACAAAAAACAAGAATAAAATTTTTTATTGTATTTATTCAAGCGAAATAAAAAAAAATCTTACTTAATAATAAAAAGTTTATATTTATTGAAAAAACAAGTGGTATAATAACAATAATATAAAACTTAAATAACACTAATTTTTATTTATTGTCATTAAGGTTAATAGTGAAATTTGAACAGTTAGAAAATTTCTAACTGTTAATATTAATATTAATTGATGGAATATTATTCAATTCAATACCTTCGCCGCTTCTTATTAGAGACTCGTTATTATCCTGGACTTGGACCATACAACTATTTGTCACTCTCGCGTCGTTAGATGGAATAAAAGTAGGAGATCGATTTAAGATCTTTTTGGAAATTTCGATTTTATTTGTATACGAATCACCAATATATCCCTCCGCAACGGACGAAGATCTCCAACCGCCATGTCTTTTTAAATCCAAAATATCGATACCTGGAGCATTTGCAAGAAAGGTAGTTGATGTTCTTCTAAACGAGTGACCAGTGTATTTATTTATATCTTGAAGTTTCAAAAATTTGGCAATTTTTTTGGGAACATTTGAAATAGTGTGTTTTCCAATCACCTGATTCACACACCTACCTCGTTCATAGCGATATAACAAGCGTTCGTCTTGTGCATTATTTGGCCTAAGTTTAATATAATCTTGAAGTAACCTCATAAAAGAAACTGGACCTCCATCATCGGCTATCACAAAACTTCTTTGAACCTTGTTTTTGCTCTGGAGGATTTTAACAATAGCTACATCATCCTTGATTTCGATGTCGTTCAATTTCTTTTATAGATCTCATCTGTCCGGCATGCTCCAGCTATCCCAATTACTGCTATCACTTTCATAGATAAATAGCTATGATTAGGAGCGTCAAGTAAAAACTTTATTATTTCTTCTTTTGTGAAAATTTTAGATTTTTTAGCTTCGTAACCATCATTTTTTCGTTTAATAAATGCAATAAGTTTCTTAAACTGCGAAATATCTATATTTTTGTTCACAGAAATAGTCAATTTAAGCATGGAATATTGTGACCATAAGGACGGAGGTGATAGGGCTTCAGATTTCTCTTGGAAGTACGCTAGCATTACATTTACGTCAATTTGTGAAAGGTTTTTCTCCACGAACCATTCTAGAAACAGGTTGTACGTTTGACAGTACCTACCTTTCGACTTTACGGGTAAGAGTGAGGCACATGCCAACTCGGCCGCCTTCTGTATAGCTTCGTTTTGGTCTTGAAACAACATTTTCGACAATCCAAATTAAAAAATTCGAACTGACAGACTTTGACAGTACTCAAATAACTAGTTGTCATGGATTATTTTACAGGTGTATTTTATTATAATTTGAATAAAATCAAAGTTCATTACTTAATAATATAATTGATCAAAGAACAGTAGTAGAAAAAGTTTAATACATTACACGCTGCAAAAGCCCTTTCAGGTGCTCGGAGTTTTTTAAATAGCCTCGGCTTAAACACACCTCGCACCAAAAAGTAAACTTTCGCAGCTTGTAATGTAAATAACTATTCATTAAGGTTTACCGTACTTAAACCTTAAGGTTTGTGAAGTATTTCACATTTTGTCAAAATGTAGTAACAATTTTAATTCTCAACATGTATTTTGTTTTTTAAACCCAAAAACCCTTCGTTTCCTGTCACAAGTTTCCTTTTAGTGGTTTTTTATACTGAACACTCCCAATTTGTTTAAATTGAGTCAACAATCTTTCGAAAACCTCTCTATTTGGATGGTTTCTGATAGGAAATTTTTGAGCGTAAACTCGGGAAGCAAGTAAGCAGTTTTGCAGACATCCTCCAAGAATAAAAATCATATAAATTCGTTCTTCTTTTGGATAACTTATCATTTTTAGTAGCTAATAAAATAAAAAAACAGAAACTACCAGTATTATAACTAAATGACGATTTGCAGCGAAATACTTTTAGAAATAACCGACATTAATTTACCGTAAACCCTCTGTTTCTCTAGAATCTAGATCTGATCTGTCAAAATGTCATAGGCGACTTGATTAATATTAAATTGTAGTTAGCCTGCTTTGTGAATATTTGCATTTTTCATGGAAATGCGAGTAATTAGCTATGGGAGAGGTTAATACTTTTTGATAGACAATTAAATTCTACATCTGCTAGTGGCCTAAAATACAGGGTGTTATATTTAAATTAAGCAAGTTATTACCATTTCAAACTTGTAATTATTTAGTAGTACTTTTTGGACACCGTGTATAAGTTAGTGAATTTTTCCTAACTGATACACAAAACTTAATCAGTGAGTAGAGTCCACTGAGAAATTGGGTTTAAAAAACAAAATACATGTTGAGAATTTAATCATTAAAATTGTTACTACATTTTGACAAAATATGAAATATTTCACAAACCGTAAGGTTTAAGCACGGTAAACATTAATGAAAGTAGTATTTATTTTGATCGTAGGAACCGAAAATGAAATAATATACTGGGCATTCTATTTTAAAAAAATGCAACTTTGATACGTTTCGTGTTTTTGGGACAACCTGTACATTATGAAAATAATTTTAAAATGTACCTCAAATAGGCCCCTATCCACCCTGAATATTTGTTTTTATCCAAAACAAATAGCTTAGCTATAATATGTCGTCTCGAATAACGTGAATAACCCTGTATACTTTTAGAATTTATTTTAATTTCATTAGTTTGATCTGATTCCGATTGTTATTTTTTAAAGGATATAAAAAAAACAACAATCGACGGACGTGACTCAAAAGTTTATATTTTGATCCAGACAGATTTGGCAGAGTCTTACCATATTGAATTAAGAATCGAACAAACCCGAACAAACACTGGAAAACAACAAAGAATTTTATTTAACAATAACGATAGATATGAGTTGCTAATCCGGTAGTGTGAAACGTGAGAGCAGGTAGAATAGACGGCCGTTCCAATAAGGGCTTTATAAAAAGAAGTTCCGAACGCTCGAAGGCGACGTATTGTCTTTGACTAATTAACAAAAAACGGCATAGAAAAATTATACTAATTTTTACAAGCTTCCGGATTGTTTTTCTGGAAAGTTGTTTACAACCTACCTAAGAATGTGAAGTGGTCATTCTTCAAAGCATGTGAAGCAAAACCGTATCCTCCTTAATTTAAGATCCTTGGAAATACTAACTCAGATTGAATGGTACTATGAAGAAAACGAAGCCTCTTTATGTTATTTACTGAATTATGTACAGTGAAGCCTTTCTTGGGCGGACACCTACAGGACTGTCTAAATGTGTCCGCCTAATAGAGGTGTCCGCCCATGGCAAATTTGTTATTAGGTAATATGTAAATGCAAAATTATTACTATGTGTACAAATAAACATAACATAACAAAAATACACTAGTTTTAGTTAGGATATAGTACTAAAAAAATCTAATAACGTAGTTTGACGTGTTTGCGTTTTAAACTTGCAATCTAGAAAATGTAATTCCAAGTCTCCAAGTCACCTCTATTCTTTGCATACTCTTATAATTCCTTTACCATACTAATGGCTTGTGATAATTTTAACATTTGTTTGATTACTGCATTCAACTTCTTCATCAGAGTCGTCAGATAGTGATGTGGTTTCAGTTTGGGCTACATAATCGGTAAAAATGGGGTCACTATTATCTTCTAATATCACATTGCTATCAATGTTAATGAACTCGCCCAAATCATTGTTATCAAATTGCAAACTTCCATAACATCAATATTCTCTTTCAGACTCAAAACGACACATTTTTCTGCCATTGTTTACGTTAAAATCGTAACTTACAACTCACAAATAAACGGCGGACTGCTGTCGGGGAATCACATATACGTTCATTGGGCGAAGTTCTTTCACGCTCCCACGCATAGTTGCCGGTGTGTCTTCAGAGAGTTTTTGCACCGTACTTATTCGCCTCCCAAATACTTTTAGAATGTTTTTTGTCCGTTTAAAGGAGGGTTTGCGCACTCTTTGTATGAAAACAGCCTGTCCGCGTCCGCCCAAAGGAGAGTCCGCCCAAGAGAGGTCGATTTTCATGGAATTTCATATACCTAGTTCCGCTTAATAGAGATGTCCGCCTATCAGAGGTGCCCGTTACGAGAGATTTCACTGTATATCCAATATTTCGAAAAATTACATTTCCGAAACTAATTCCTGTTAATATTACACTGTAATTTTCACTCCTCCTCTAGTAATTATTATTTACCAATTCAACAATCATAAAAACACCAATCAACTGAAATGAGCGATTGTATCGTGCTAATCAAACGTCCACTTTGCGAAACACCTTTTGATTTAATAACTATATGGCTAAACTCAGTAGCCAGAATTGATTAATTAATTCTAACCTACGAGCTATATCAGATGACATATTAGAAAGTAAACTGCCATAATGAATTGAATGAATGAGTTATTGCAAAATGATTGTTTCGTGAATAATAACACCCTAAATAAATGTTAAGAATGTAGTCTCGGTTAAGTGGAAAATAATATTCGAGTTACTTACTCAACAAGATACTATCATGTACACACACCGTACAACCGTTGCAATATAAAAGTTGTACTATGGTTTCAAACAGGGTTGGCACGAATTAATTCAGATAATTTAAGTTAGTGATTTAGTTCGTGAATTAAATCAAATGACTTTCTAATAGGAATTTTTAGTGTAATTATCTAAAGAGGATGCCGGAGTCCGTCGAAATCTCCGATTTGACCCCTGTTCGTTTCACGCTTTGAAGGCACGAGGCGAATTGGATCTTCCCTTACAGGTAGAAGAATACGTCGAGAGTCAGCCCGTAATCGGTACGCCGACAGAAACAACGATAATCGGAAGAAAGAGACTGCACGTGATCGGGGTCTATACTTCAATTTTCTACGCTGAAAAACGGAGTTTTCGCTTCCTATGAAACGGTACATTTAAAAAAAATTTTTTTAACGAAAGATGTCTAAATTTTGTTAACAACTCGAGGAAAGTCAATCATTTTTTTCTATATGGAGCAATAAAAAAAATTAAATCTAAAAATCTTCCGAAACAAAAAATATAGACTTTCCGCGAGTTCGATTACAAAGTTTTTTTCGTTTGACATTTTTTTCCTAAAGCAGGAATAAACGCTTGGGAAGAAAACTCGTTTACAGGTACTACGGAATCCTGTTAACTGAAAAGGAGAAGCAAAATGCTCAGAATTGTGCTGCAGAAGAGCCACTGCAAGGATCTGCAAGACCTGTTTTGTTCTGTTTTTTGAGAATAGATGTTTTGTGTTCATTGAGCCTGGTAATAAAGTTCCTGCCCGTTTGACCAATATAGATGGCATCGCAGTTGTCCTGCGGAGGCCTGAGAAGGCCGAAGCACGTGTCGGGAAACTGAATAAAAATTATGAAACATTACAATTAGTTCTATTTTTCCTACATAATTCACTGATAGACATAGATCCTACAAATGACAGCAGTAGCTTTTGCTGCAGGTGTGGAAAGAATTTTTTCGATTTTGGTGTGGAAAGCTAACATATGCTATCTACATACAGGGTGTTATGGAAAGGACATATTATATTTAAACCGGCAATTTCTGAGATAACGACAAATTGAAGAAAAATAGCCATAAATGCCGCTTTCAATTCGTTCAGCGGTAAAAGTGACCTGACGTCAAACCAGAAAAACACCTGTGTGGCACTGCGATACATGTAAGCAATCAAGGAATTCTGGCTGGTGTTGTCATATGTACTCCTTAAACTCTTTAGACAAAATAAAATAATTTAAACACTTTTCTATTCTGTAATAACTTTTTGTACAATTATTTGAGGGACATTTACGACGGACTATGTTTTAAACAACCCGAAAAAACATATGGAAGTAGTGCCAAGTACGTCACTAGGTCAAATGCCAATGACCTCTTGACGCCTTACATCGGCTGAGCGAAGTAGTTTCATATAGCGCCGCACGCTTGCGTCTGTTAGTTGAAGGCCAACCAGCGGCCGGATACGTTGTGTTTCGTCGATCACCAACACACTCTCAGCAATCAGCTCTGTTTTTTCGGTTTACGCGTGTATCTTGCCCGCCCATAAATAAGCTTTGAATATTGCTTTTATTGACGCGTTTCTTCTGGACGTCAAATTTCGTCGCATGTAATAAAATCTAATAATCTGTAGTATAATCTGTATTATTGTATTTTCAAAAGCTAACTATCGGTTCTGTTTCACTATTACTGTGTGTACATAAAGTGTTTCCAGGAGTGTTCCCATGAAAAAGAAAAAAAAATTGTGTTTGTGCCTGGATTTCCTCGCTCTTTAGGTATAAGGATAAATACAAGTAGGTAGGAAATAATTTATTTTAATAATTTTATATGGAATTTCCGTTTTACATTAACTTTGGCAACATTGCCATTGGCTCTGGGTGAAATGTTGTACAGTAGCGCGGACTGACCTGTGAGTAAGAGTGTTTATTATCCCACTTTTAAAACGGTCGATTTAAAAAAAATAAAA
The DNA here is from genome assembly GCA_963991005.1 of Barypeithes pellucidus. Taxonomy (NCBI): domain Eukaryota; kingdom Metazoa; phylum Arthropoda; class Insecta; order Coleoptera; family Curculionidae; genus Barypeithes; species Barypeithes pellucidus. The sequence goes on from OZ022558.1 coordinate 15,501,922, forward strand.
TATGTAGCGCTTCTCTAGAACACCGAAGGAGTCACCCATTTAAATATAATAAGTCATTTCCATAACACTCTGTAGATGGCATCGCAGTTGTCCTGCGAAGGCCGAAACACGTGTCGGGAAACTGTATAAAAATTGTGAAACATTACAAGTATAGTAGTTCTATTTTTCCTGCATAATTCACTGATATAGATCCTACAAATGAGAGCAGGAGCTTGTTCTGCAGGTGTGGAAAGAATTTTTTCGTTTTTGGTGTGGAAAGCTAACATTTACTATCTACATATATTTAAATAGTAGGGTAAAGTTTATTTCACGAAAAATGGATATAACCTAATGACTGCAGTAAAATTATTATTATGTGGAAAGGACCGGATTGTAATAATTATAATTAAATATAGGCACATCAGGTAGGTTAGGTTGCTTAATTTATATTTAATTATCTTTTTGTGGTCAAATTTGTTAGTTTTTGAAGAATTGTCTTTTACCAAACATTCCTCAGACTAGCATGATAGTAATGGACAATGCGAGCTATCATAGTCGCCAATTACATAAAGCTCCAAGCTCAAATAATACAAAATTGGAGATTCAGAACTACATGGCGGCGAATGATATATATTTTGAAGAAAGTTATAAAAAAAAGTGATCTTTTAGAAGTTTTAAAGACATTTTGTATAAAAAAAGTATGTTTGTGACACATTGGCAGAAGAAATTGGACATACAGTGCTACGGCTCCCACCCTATTATTGCATTTTTAACCCCATAGAGCATATGTGGCACCAGTTAAAATCACTGGTTAGGTCTGAAAATATTTCTCCGACCTTAAGTTCTAGTGTTGTAGAATTAATACGAAAATGCTTTAATGATATTCCCCCAGGTAGTTGGAAAAATTCAGTCCGTCACGTAATAACTGTAGAAAATTCGTATATTAGTCTGGATCGTATAATTAATCCAATTATAATTAATTTTGATGAGGATAGCGATAGCTAAACAGAACTATCTATAGAATGACATTATAAATGTAAATAAATATGACTAGTAATATTTAAAAAAAATGTTATTTCATTTGATTACATTAATATAATCATATCATTACTTGTTTTCCTTAGTCCGTCCCTTCATACTTCACTTGTTTATTGCCAAGCTCTTGTCGACACAATGGGACAGACCCAGGAAATCATTAAGTCGTATCCATTTTTCGTGAAACAATCTTTAAGTGTTATTATTTATTATTATACCCTGTGTTGATTCCGCGTTTGGTTCTTTATGAAACATTTTTTTAAATATTTATAATTAAAACACATCGCTTTTTAATGGTTCAAGTTGTATTAAAGTTATAACTTGTAGCATTAAATAGCAATAAGTGTTTTAATTATAAATATTTATTATCATGTTATAAAATTACGTTATACAGTTATGTTATTCTTCGAGTTCACTGTTAGTATTTTAGTAGCCTTTAGACTTTATAGTTCAACGTGCTATTAGACGAAAAGATATAATATGCAATTTAGGTGTTCGTATTTGTTTTGACCTTGACATATTAAGTTATGAACAAAAGAATGAAATCAATAAAGTCTGAATTAATTCATAAAGTCAAGACGTATCGACTTTTCTATAAAAATTATGTCTTAGTCCAACCCTGGTTTCAAGTGATATAGAATGTCTACCTCAGTGTTATGTTACTGTAATAAAATTAAACCTTATTACTTAACTTGGTTTATAAATTACGCTTCACATAATACCGCAATAAAAACAATGTTTCTATATGTCTAACAAATCTATGAAATAAAATAGGAAAAATACATAATAATAATAATAGAAAGATTGAACCAAAAAATATACAGGGTGTCAATTCGAAAACTTCCCACCCTTACTATCTCGCTTCAAGTAATTAATATTAAAAAGCAGAAAGTCACGTCAATTTTATTGTGAATTGTGACGCTTTTAAAGAATATTTGCAGCATGGTTTAACCCCCTGGGAGCAGTGGCGGTTCTTCCACGGGAGTACATGCGCACGTGCACCCCCAGCACAAAACGAATAAAAAATATTAATTTATATTCATTGAATATTATTTATCGTATAAAGTCCGACCCTCCCTCATATTTTATCATCCCGTCAAACCAAACTGTATAGATCCGGCAACCGTGCCTCGGTCGAGGTAAATGACGATTATGACGCGACTTGCTCGCACGTACGATTAAGTAGTGCAGTTTCTCTGTAGTGACAGGTGGCGGGTGGCCGCGGGGAATAGCGGGGCTATGGCGATTTAACATGGAAAAGGTGCACAGTCTGTTCGTGCATCTAGTTAGAAATTCGAGCGTGTATGTTTTAATATTATATATATATATATATATATATATATGAGAAAATAAATGAAATTTAGAGATACAGTTGCTATGAAACCTCCATGTTGTTATTAGTTTGTTGATTATTGTGTTTCGGCATTGTTACTTAACCTAGGATAAACTCAAAAATGAAACATTTTTTTGCACAGCTATCTTACAATAATCAACAAGCAAATAACAACATAGAGGTTTCATAGCAACTGCATCTCTAAATTTCATTTGTTCATAGGTTACATTAAAAAAAAAATTGTTTGCAAATTAATAATAGGCACTAAACAATATAAATGCATATATCTCCGAAACGGTAACTCTGGGCGACCTGAAATTAGTGTACCTTTTTTACGTAATAAATATGAGAAAAGTATTATTTTCATTAAAAACTTAAATACACGGAGGCACAAAAAAAGATATGACCTAATAAATATGCAAAAAATGCCGCAGGCAGCGCCCCCTACATTGTACATTAAAATTTCACCAAAAAATCAGTTCCTCATCCTAAAAAAAAACATAATTGCCAAATTTTGTAAAAAACCGTTGGTTTCTGTCAAAGTTATTAGAGAAAAACAAAAATGAAGTTTTAACTAGTTAATATCAACTTTCGGATATAGGTAAGTATAATTAAATCCTAATATTTTGACGTAAGGAGGTTTTTCCATGTCCCATTACTTATATTCAATTAACATTGACAATTAATCCCATATAATATCATGCTACCTACTGCTTGGTACCCCTGCGGGATCCAACAGCTTAACATCTTATATTGCGATAGTAGGTACTATCTTATGGGTACCTTATTAACCATACAAAGTGTCTTTTCTACCATAATTCGCGTAGGTGCTTAAAGGATGGGTTATTTATTTATTGAACATAATTCTAGGCAACATATTTTAATTAAGTTATTCTTGACCTTTATTTATCGTACTGCAGTTACTTTATACGTTAATTTAATTGCAAAAATAATAATACTTTCAGGATTCGATAGCGGATGTTTCATGGCCAACCACCTGTTTCTGTTCTGATGCAGTTATCGTCACAACAATCTTTATAATGCTAATCGAATATTGTATACGGCGTATTTCAATAGTCAATGAAAAGTAATTGTATTTTTTAAAGATTAGTTATTATGTTTATTTTTAAATTCGATAATGATAAATTTAATGTGAATGTGATAAAGAATCATACCTTCACTGCAATCACTTTTAATAGTTGAGTATGGTGACAAATTTGAAGTCTATTTATTACTTCTGAGAGTTCTAATGTACTTGTGCTTCTTGCTGCTTTACATGCCAGTGATATGTGGGCAGCCAGATTCAGATTTACTTCTTAAATAGAATTCAACGACGTTCGTATTATAATAGGCATTTCATTTCAGTACATAAGTGTTTCTTCATCTAGGTGAAGATTAGCTGATAGTTTGGCAAAAATTGGTTTCAATCTTCGATACCTGCTTTAGCCAGTATATTGTTCAAGACAACACTATTGATATAAAGACGATCCAGGGTATGAATAGATTTTAGCTCCGAGAGCTGAGGACAAGGTTGGTTAAACGCGGATGTAGGTGGTCCAAACCTCTTGTACTCCAGTTTCATGGTTTCCTGTGCATCCTTATCTTGTCAGAAGAGATTGATTTCTTCCTTTTTGCTTGTGCATTCAAGAATAGTTGTATGTGCTTGCCCATTCTAAAAAGAGCTATGTACACTATTATATTTTTCAGTGCCAACCCACGGCTGGGTTCTAGCATTGTTACTGCCTTGTATCCCATTCTATCTATTCAATATTCTAGTCTGAACCTCGCTGGCTTAGCGATCATAGAACATTAAAGGCTTTGATTCTCGATCTCCAATATAATAGCTATAATATTAGATCGATAAGATATCGATTATTTACGATAATGCAGAACCACTTAAGAACGTCCAAGATGGTGATCAATCACTTTTGTTCATAAAATGGCAGATCATTTTTGCATCCATGGCATAAATCAGCGTGATGCGGAAGTTAAAAATAGATAAAATATAGTATGATCGTTTGAGATCACGGTATAGGGCAATGCACCATGAGTAAAAAGTTTAGAAAATGAAATAGTAAGGCGATGCAGAAACTATGTAGGATTAAGAGTGAAGCAGCTGCGTGCCTATAAATTCTAATAAATAGCAAGTGTACACCTTTTTTTATCGATTAATTTATTTTGCAACTTAAGACTACTTTTTAGTTTACATATTAATTAATTGAAGCTTATAAGTTTATCAACTCAATGTGAGTTCGGGGACTTGTATGTATTATCTGGATAGTGGGGATTTGCTGCTTCCTTTAATATTGTTGATCAAACTAACAGTTCAAGAGTTTTTTACACTCTAAATATGATATGACATTTTAATTTTTTATTTCAGACAAATGGTACCTCGAGATACGAGTGCCCTAACATACGAGTTATTTGAGATACGAGCTGCCGAGCGAGCGAAGTTTTGTTTTGAAATACGAGTGACATTTGAGCTACGAGGAAAGGTCAGGTACGACGCTGCACACAAGTTGTAACTGCTCGTGCATCGGAGCTATTTAATGACACTTGCCTAACTCATTCCAGCAGCATTCTGAAAGGGAGGAAGCAACAAACCTCATTGGACATTTTTTTTTAATCTGGCGAAAAAGACAAAGACCAGTGAAGAGAACAGCAGTGACTAAAATTAAGCATACATTATAGCATTTAAGTTGTGTATAAGTTGCATTTAAGTGACCAAAATACAAATATGTATGTACACTTTATAAAACCAGCTTTCCTTGCTATATATTCTCTTTTATTATGTTTTTATACAATATTTGTCATTTATAAATTCATTTTTCTTATTCAAAAACACGGAACACCAACAATTGGGGGTAGCATTTTTGGGGCTGGAACGGATCAATGGCATTTCAACTAATTTCAATGCGGAAAATTGCTTTGAGATACGAGCCAATTGCCTAACGAGCAAGGTTACGAAACGAATTAAACTCGTATCTCGAGGTATCACTGTATTTCCAAGGCAAATGTTCGACTGATATTGCCCGATTTAGTCCACCTAGAGCTTAGTACTCCTCGATCTTCATTGTTAAAGCATTATTTCAACTGGAGGACATCATCCTTATGGAACGACCTTCCCGAAGTCGTGTTCCCCAACGAGTATAACCTTCAACGATTCAAAACCAACGTGAATCGCTTTATTGGCACACGCACCAATCCCATAATGTATTGATTGAATTTTTAACATAAAGTCTGTTTCGTTGCCGTTGATAGCTCGATACCCTCATTAAAGATTCAAAACAAGGGCCCGGTGGCCTAAAATATTTTACCTATAAAATGGTCTTTTTACGTACATCTAGCATAAAGATGAAGAAATTTTGACCTATTCCACCGGGTAACAGATAAAGTAACAATAGAGCCATAAAATGAAATGAAAGGATAATGATTAAAACGGCCCATCATGGTCGGAGAGTTGGGTTTTTAATGTAACCGCTTATTATTTTATTTAAATGTAATAGATTTTATGATTTTATGAATTTATTTACAAGAAAACTAATTTATTTACAGATCAAAAAATATTGACAATTTCAATAATTATAACTCGATAAAATGGTCCTCAGAAGAATCTGAAGAGTCATCATGTCCTACGCTTATTACTAAAGGCTCAATTTCCATAGTTGTGTCAATTACGTTGTCAAGTTCCCACATTTTTTGTTCCTCTACTATAGCATGTTTTATGGCGTTTTGCCAATTTTCTGATGACACATTTGCTAAAGAATGAAGCAAGAGGTGTCGCACTTCTTGCATTTTAAAAGTTTTGTTATTTCTAGCAACATATCCTTTTACTTGAGCCCATATTAATTCGATAGGATTTAGCTCACAATGGTAAGGTGGTAAACGGAGCACTATAATACCTCGATCTCTTGCCATCTCGTCAATAACATACTTTTTATACTGTGATTTATGTAGCCTAACAATATCCAAAAGTTCTTTTTTTACCATGGTATTATCGTAACTCAATTCCTTTCGTTGTAACCAGTTTACGATTTCCGCCTTTTTCCATGAAGTTGTGGGAAGATTCTCTTTTAGCCTAGAGTGATAGCTGGCATTATCCATCACTATTACAGAATTAGCGGGAATGTATTCTATCATTTGCTTAAAATATTCCTCGAAAACATGAGCAGTCATTTCTTCATGATAGTCTTTAGTAGAATTCGACTGGAATTGTAATAATCCTTGATCCAAAAAGCCATTTGAACTTCCTATATGAGTTATAATAAGTCTGCGTCCCTTTCCAGATGGTGGTCTAAGTCCTGTTGACCAGCCTTCCATGACAGCTTGTCGAGAACTTAGGACATTTTTATCTTGCCAAACTTTAGATACGGTGTGCCCTTCGTTCAGCCAAGTTTCATCCAAATAGAAAATGTTTTTGCCTTCGCTGCGGTATTTTCGGATGGACCTTAAGTATTGACGTCTCCAGCAAATAATATCTGCTCTATCAATAAGAAAAGATTTTCTGTTTTGCTTCTCCCATCGAAAGTTCATATCATGAAGTATTTTCCATAGTTTCGTTCGTGATAGCTGTGGTAAGTCCTCGTCGTAGTTAATGGCTTGTAAAATTTTGTCTATAGTTGGTATTTCCTTGGCAAAATAAAAACTATGTACTTTTCTTCTAATACCATTTTTAATGAAATTGTCAATTTCTAACGGTTTCTTTCCTGGGAGTGGTTTTGGCTCACTGAGGTTCTTAGATTTTCTTTCACGCAAGAACCTATATATAGTAGCCTCTCCAACTCCTACCATATTGGCACACTCTGCAATGATGCTACGAACGTCACTTGCAGGTTTCTGGTACACTAGAGCATCATGCACGTTTAATATTAATGTCTTTTCTCGGAGAGAATATGCACTCTTGCTAATTTGACGAAGACACGTTGGCGAAAAACTTGAAGCCATTGTTACAAGTATAGGAAATAATTCAACTTTGAGATAATGCAGTATCTAAATACAACTAAATACATAGTTTGACAAACGCACATCAAATGGCGTAATAACATCCTAAAGCAGGCAAAAATAGGTAAATTAATTACCCCTGTTGTACCTACTTTAACCCTAATCCTACTTAACAATGGACAGAGGCCAATTTTCTTATTAAATAAGGTAATTACTATTGGCAACGCCTATGGTTTACGGTTGTTTTATGGCTTCAACCCTCGATATGAGCTATCAACTGCAACAAAACGGACTTTAGTCATAAGAAAAACTAAGAAACCCCGTCTTAGTCCATCACCCACTCTAAAGATGGTAGATGGGAACTTCCTGTTACCTTTTCTTCCTCCTATATGCAGCCATCGCGTCCAGTTCCAAACAAATACGCTGGATCACCCTTGAAGAAATGCGTGCATACTAAGAGTGAGAAAACCCTCCTTTAAACGGCCAAAATTTTTTTTTGTATTTGGGAGACGAATAAGTACGGTGCAAAAACTCTCTGAAGATAGACCAGCAACCAATCGCGTATGCGTGGCAGCGTGAAAGGACTTCGCCGAATGAAAGTATGTGTGATTCCCCGACAGCACCCGTTTATTTGTGGGTTGTAAGAAATCGTAAACAATGGCACAAAACTGTCGCGTTTTGAGTCTGAAAGAGAATATTGATATTGTGGAAGTTTGTAATTTGATAACAATGATTAGGGCGAGTTCATTAACATTGATAGCAATGTGCTATTAGATGATGATAGTGGCCCCATTCATAACGATTATGTAGTCCAAACTGGAACCACATCACTATCTGACGACTCTGATGAAGAAGTTGAATGCAGTAATCAAACAAATGTCACCAATTATCAACAAGCCATTAGTATGGTAAAGGAATTATAAGAGTATGGAAAGAATAGAGGTGACTCTACAGCAATGGAATTGTTATCAGACTTGCAATTACATTTTCTAGATTGCAAGTATAAAACGCAAACACGTCAAACTACGTTATTAGATTTTTTTAGTACTACATCCTAACTAAAACTAGTGTATTTTTGTTATGTTATGTTTATTTGTACATACATATACATAGCAACAATTTTGCATTTACATATTACCTAATAACAAATTTCCCATGGGCGGACACCTGTATTAGGCGGAAACATTTAGACGGTCCCGTAGGTGTCCGCCTAAGAGAGGTTTAACTGTACTACATATCCTACCTGTTATTTAGATTTATTTTCCCTTGACGATTACTGATTAGATATATTATTTCAAATTTCATTACGGAGCAAAATTTTGATATTAGCGTTAAAAACTAAGGTTACAGGTTACGGGAACCAAGGTCTAAATTAAATGATTTTAATTTTTTTATGCTTTAGGACTACCGTAAGAAGGTCAAAGTAAAAGTAACAGTTCAACACTTTTTCAATTAAGTGCACACCGACTGAAACAGTTTACAAATGACCTTTGTTGTCTAATTAACTGATCTTTTCATTTTCTTTGTTTGAGCTAATTGTAGAGAAGCATGTTACAGTGCTTTGGTTCTCTTATGCATAGCGGGTTATTAGAAGCGGTGGGTTATTATGTTAATAAAAAAAGGGTATACCAGACGAAACACTTATTAAGAGCAAGGCCGCGAGTTAACGATTGTTTACGGCTGCCAACTTTTCTGTACCAACAAAGAATGATTTTATTACTTATACCTTTATACATCTATATACGCGATTTTCCTTTCATTATTTTTTTCTGGTTGAAATTTGTATTATACAGCGTTTGTGGTAGAAAGGGCCATATTTTTTTGATAACACGTGCAATAAATTATCATATTTAGAAATGCTGGATACATTTTTCAATGATGAACTCGAAAATCTACCATTAAATTTTCGACAAAATATGTATTTTCAGCAAGATGGTTGTCCAGCCCATTTCGTTCGTGAGGTTAGAGAATGGCTTGACCGCAGATTTGGTCCAAGGTGGATTGGCAGGAATGGCCCCGTTTTGTGGCCCTCAAGAAATCCCGACTTAACCTTGGCCGATATGTTTTTATGGGGCCGTTTAAAACAAATTGTTTTTGCAACCGCAATACCAAATGATATTGAAGTGCTGAAGGGCAAAATTATCCAGGCTGCCCAATCGATATCTCAGGAAGAAATCAGAAATTCTTTCACTTATTTGAGAAAGCAATTAGAAAAATGTGTCGAGTATGGGTGTGGAGTTTTTGAATTATGAAATCGTTATCGTATTCTTTTCATGTTAATAAAAATGTTCGTATTATTATTATTATTATTATAATTACTTCATTAAATAAAGACATTGACAACAAGTATCACCTATTCATTATTCAAGTAAAAGCGTTTATTAAAAGTGACTTTTTTTCGTATCTTTCAAAATAAAGTATGTTTAGTCTTAAGCAAAATAACATTTTTGCAGTTTTTACCCACCCTGTATAAAAAAATTGAAGTTTCCTATGATGAATCGTATTTTCTAGACAAGCAAAAACGTTTATTAAGAGTGACTTTTTTCCGTATCTTTAAATTTTTAGTCCATTTGTCTTCTTATAAACCCCATCCGTGGACATACTGTATATTTTGATTAAACACTGGCCCTCTAGGAAACAAAAGAATTACCACTGAAAAATTATTTCAACAAATAAGGTATATAATAGAAATTGGTACGCAATTATCTATCCATTTAATTCATTTACTTAACATTAAAAATACAAACTAGGTAGAGTTATAGGAGGCACTGGTATTATGAATCTAACGATTTTGTTATCTGGATTTTATCCTAAACGTGTGGAAATCTCCCAATTAGGACAATGCGGATAGGATTTATAAATAGACGTTACAATATAATCCGAGGTAAATTAAATAAAATCACATTATAAACAGATTACTCCGCGTACATGTTTACCTTTATCAAAACCTAATAGGTTTAGCCTCTTGTATATTCTGCCATACTTGGTCAATACTATAAAGGTCTTATTCGCGCCAAACTTCCCATTACGATTTACCTTGTACGACTATAAAAGGATAATCATTAAAAAAGTTTATAATTTATTTAAAATTACCTGTTTGTACAAAGTAATCATAAAATAATAATAAAATTTCTATTTTCTCGCACCTTACCTTTATTTAATAAACATCAAGGATTATTGATACACGATTTTCAATTTTTTTTAATGGTAATTGCCATCTGCAGTAGTAATAACTATTATGGTAAACCATAAAACGAAAATCTTCTTAAGGCTTGTTTATACAAGGTTATCCAAATTAAGGGTAAAACATTATTATTATTATTACAAAATTGTTTAAATATTATTTTAAACAAAAAGGTAGAATAACGCAAAAAACATGTGTTTTTTATGATCAAACACAAGCACTATAGGAAAAATCTTTTAGAGCACTCTGGGAGTGGTGCGTGTGCGCAAAAAGCGATTCACGTTTGTTTTGAATCGTTGTAGGTTATATTCGTTGGGAAAAACGACCTCGGGAAGGTCGTTCCATAAGGATGAAGTCCTTCAGATAAAAGAATTCTTAAATAATGAAGCTCGAGGAGTACTAAGCTTAACCACATATGAATGGACGGCAGTGGTTCGTCGTGTATTTCTGCTATTCGCCGCTCTGGGCGGAATTAAGAGGGCAAGGTCAGCCGAGCACTTTCCATGAAAATATCTGTAAAAGAGAGTCAAATCCCTAACCTGTCTTTGATGTTCTAGGCTGTCGAGGTTTTTCTTCAGCTCGTGGTCTCCAATCAGACGAATGGCCCTCCTTTCGATGGAATCCAGTAGCCGAAGAGTATGTTTGGGTGTAGAGCTCCAGACATGAGAGCAGTACTCTAGTGATGGTCGAATCTGGGCTTTGTATAGTGTCAAAAGTTGTTGAGGTGTGTGCAACTTTCTGGTTCGGAAGAGTACACCAAGTTTCTGATCTTAGAGGTTGTCACAACGTGGTTATGCCAAGACATATTTCCTCCCAGATTGACGCCCAGCAAATGAATATATGAAGCCAGTGGGATTGCGTGTCCGTCCATGACTATACCCGGTTCTGTAATGTTAACCTTTTAAGAGAAAACTGCTGCCTGGGTTTTTTTAGAGTTAAATTCGACTTGGGTACTGTTACCCCAAGCCAAAATTTCTTCCAGGTCTTTGTTGAATACGGGCATTGATGGTGAAGTTGTCTGAGAGAAATCCGTCAATCGCCACTTGCAGAGAACCGTTCCTTGCGTTTACAAGCCAAATGGAAACTACCGTATATTATATCATTCAGTTAAAACTTAAAATTTGGAACATAAATAGTTATACATAATTAATTTACGTCTATGACACAACATTAATGGAACTATAACGCATAAACTGAATTTAGTACCATGTTAGGTGTATTTACGATAACTACAAGTCAATGTCAATATTCAGCTTGAACACGTTTTGGAATGAACTGCAATAAAACAAATTTAGCATAACTTTTTTTAAATTCGGCAAATATGTTTTGTTGATGCGTTGATGCATGATCCTTGTCACAAATTATTTATATTTAAACAATCGATCAGCGAACACTGCTCTCCAATAAATTATTCATTAATTTGTACTGTTTATAAACAAACCAGCGACAGTTAGAAAGTAGAATATTTAATGACATTCTACATACTGTTGTATGCAAAATAATTGTCCTAAAACCGAACCCATCCTATCAGTCATTATCTTTTGTTCGCCACAAAGAAAAAAATGAGTCCTCACGTTAAGCATAACAATGGATATTTAAAACCCTTTTCTTTCTTTCTTTCTCTCTCTCTCTCTCTCTCTCTCTCTCTCTCTCTCTCTCTCTCTCTCTCTCTCTCTCTCTCTCTCTCTCTCTCTCTCTCTCTCTCTCTCTTTCTAACTGTCTTTAATATCCCGGCAAACTAAATGCACTTTCAAATTATAAATACTGAAGAAGAAATATTTTTTTTCGGTGACTTATTATGATTAAAAAAAGTTTTTTATTATTCTAGATACTTAGTTTGTTTTTGGGTTTCGGTCACTTGAAATGAAATTCCAGTATTTGGTTAACGTTTCGGTTTATTATACTAAACCATCGCCAGAACTACGCCATACGAATCAATCACAACCTGCCCTATTGAAACACTCATTAGATTACCTTCACAACTTACAAATTAAAAAAAACGCAACATTAAAGAAATGATTCATATAAAAAAAACAATAATACGATTAATTTTAGAACTGATACACATAACCTTTTTATATAGATGTTGCAGAATTATACCGTTGACTCTTACTGCCATAAATAAACTACCTGATTAAACCCTATTGTATACGCCTCAACCTCTTCAAACCTCAATAAATGGGATCAGGGCCGGCTTGAAAATGTATACCACACCACATGATTTATTTTTATAATTTAAAATAAATAGATAGGTATTTTTAGTTTTAGGTACCTACAATAAATGCAAAATAATGATAACAATTAATGATAATTGAAAATAATATAAGTTAAAATTATAACTATTAGGATAACAAGTACAATAAAAATTAATTAAATTCTAAGAAACTATTGATAATTTATTCAAAATTTAACTCATATCTGTATCACTATCACTATCTCCATCTAAGCCTAAACTTATAATAAAGGGTTGAACATTTATAATCATACAATTGTAAGAATTTTCCACCTTAAGTACATGCTGTACACAGTTTTTCCAGCTGTCTGCAGAAATTTTTCTTACTTCGTTTTTAATTAATTCTACACAGATGCATTTAATGTAGGAGAAATATTATTTCTCCTAATATTGGATTTTAATTGGTGCCATATTAGCTCAATAGGATTGAATATACAATAGTACGGAAGAAGACGCAACACTGTATGTCCATTTTCTGCTGCAAGTTTGTCACACTCGTATTCCTTATTTATTTTAAAAGCTTTTAATACTTCTAGCAGTTCTCGTTTTTTGTAAGTTTCTTCAAAATATAAATCATTTTCAATAATAAAATTTTGAATTTCTGCTTTTGTATTATTAGAATTGGGAATGATTTTTGCTTGCCGACTATGATAACTAGCATTGTCCATTACAATGACGCTATTTTCAGGTATATTTTTAAGGAGTTTATGTTTAAACCAATCTTCAAAAAGTTGTGCGTCGGTATCTTGAGATCTAAAGAAGAGTATGCTATATTTTTAGCTGAAAGCAACAGACAATTTGGAACAAACCCGTTCTCTGAACCAGTATGTAATATTGTGATTCTATTGCCTTTATTTGATGGCGTCTTGGTTTGACAATTTTAGGAAGAATCATCCCAACCTTTTCTTGGAGTGTCATGGGTATCGAACCATGTTTCGTCAAAGTAAATAATTGGACGATTTTCTTCTCTAAATTGTTTAACAGCTGTTAAATATTTAAGTCTCCATTCCCGTAAACGCTGAGATTCCATTAATGTTTGTCTTTTATCAATGCTTCTGTATTTAAAACTCATTTTACGCAATATTTTTCTAAGGCTTGAAAGGCTACAAGAGATATTTGTTTCGTCTTTAATCGGCCGCTCTTTGAGGGAAATCAAAGTGGGTTCAGGTTGTGCCTCATACATTTGGTAAATCTTTCTTCTTAATAAATCCATGTCATTTTCGTCAATGCTTCTAAATGTGCCAGAATCACTCCGATTTTTTCTAGGATTAACAGGTTTAAGTAGTATGTCTCTTACCGAAGATAAAGTAGTTTTTGTCAAAGTAGACGTCTTTGCTAAAGCATCCATCGAATTAAAATTTCTACTCAACAACGATTGATACACATTTTTAATTATTAGTTTGGCATCGGTAGATAAATGCTTTCTTTTAAAAAGGACACTTGAAGATGCAGCACAATTCCAAGGACGCCACATTCTATCACTAATAAGCCTAACTAAAAATTACTCGCCGGAAAACCACTAAAGATTAAAATAATTAAAAATCACTTTGTATTTATATATGCATCAGGCATAGGTATAAATTGAATTTGTATACCTGGTCCGGCTCTGCTCGAAAAGGTTTTAAAATTTGTGATTTCCTTATTTATTTTATGGTCGAAGGGATTATTGCAGTCAAAAGATCAACGTTATAATTCTGCAAATACTATGATATTTACAATAATATAATTACATCAAACTATGCAAATCTTTACCATCATAAAAATAAACATTAATAGCACCATCTAATTTTAATATAGGATTTCCCAAACCCCTTTTTGTAATCACCATTGTAAAAATGTAAACAAAGCAAATACCCAAAATGTAAATAATGTTAAATATGCATACCTTTAATTTTATTGTAGTTAAATAATAACCTATACTTTCCTATACCTTACTGCTAAATGGCAAAACTAAGTTAGTTCACGTCCACTCAACAAGACAAAATGTTACCAAATTTAGTGTAAGTGAGTGAGAATTCTACAAGGAATGTTAATTTTTTTTTTAATTTCATTCTATACATAGCTAATATTAACAAAAATAAGAAATTTGTCACTAACACCGTTAAAAATGCTTCTTCTTCCTATTTTATTTATACGCCTTTTTTTCTTTATAACAAATAGTTAGTTAGTTAGTAACCGAAACGTTAACCAAATACTGGAATTTAAATGACCGAAACCCAAAAAGACTATCTAGAATTTGAAAAAAACAGTCAAGAAAACAAAACTGTTTTTTATTATATTCTTTCTAAAAACCATCTGCCGAAAATTTTCGGACTGCTTGCTACATAAAACATTGAAACATTATTAAGAGAAAATAATGTTAGATTTAGTTTTAGAAAGCTTTTGTAAAAAAGACACGTCAAACTTGACCATGACTAACTTCCTTATTACAGACATAGTTATTTTATATTTTTATAAGAAGCCATCCGTGAAGTAAATTAAATTCTTGCATTTTATGTTAAAATATTAAAAATAGTCCAATTTTGATCACTTTATAAGAAAATAATTAAACAGTAATAATGATTGGTCCCCCGTTTTGTTTAGGCGTCAGGAATGTCCAGTCTGGCGATCTAGTGGCGTCTGTGAGTCGGACGACATCGAAATATTTTCAGCCGGAACAAGAGTACCCCCCCCCCCCCCCCCCCCCCCCTCATTTTCGAGGATGCTGAACACGATGGCGGCGTCAGAATTTCTCTTTTGGGTTGCGAAACCCCTCAAAACGGATAAAAACCACCCCCCAGGAGGGGCTAACGCGCTTAAAGAGGTTTCCCTGCAGAGAAACACACTTTCCCCCCGTTTTCGAGGATGCTGGTGTTGGATATCGCGGCCGACCCCTTCCAGCCCGTCCACCAGCCAATACTCGTTCCTGAAAGAAAAATCACCCCTTTCAGGGGCGAGTATTGGCGGTTGAAGGGGTTGGAAGGTGTCGGACGCGATATCCAACACCACCACCGTGCTCAGCATTCTCGAAAACAGGGGGAAAGTATGTTTCTCTGCAGGGAAACGTCTTGAAGCGCGTTTAACCCCTCTGGGGGGTGGTTTTTGCCCGTTTTGAGGGGTTGCGCAACCTAAGTGAGAAATTCTGACGCCGCCATCGTGTTCAGCATCCTCGAAAACGGGGGGGGGAGGTACTCTTGTTCCGGCTGAAAATATATCGGTTCTTGGGGGTTTTTCCGACTCACAGACGCCTCTAATCTATGAGCGACGAAGAACGAGCTTATGTTTTGACGCCAACATTTCGTAAATTATCCAGACCATTTATGCAGACGATGCATTGCTTGGCATAACCACGTTGTTGCAAACGCTAAGACAGCTTCGCCGAAACTTGGTATAATTTTCCGGACCAAAAAGCCCAGATGGAGCTCTGCATCCAAACATACTCTTCGGCTACTGGATTCCGTGAAAAGGAGGTGAATTCGTCTGATAGAATACCACGAGGTGACCAAATACTTCGATAGTTTACTCTAGAACATCGAAGAGAGAGAGCGGTTGGTGATAATCTGGAGGAGGACATCCTTGATATCGTGTTTCTCAATGAATATAACCTTGAACGATTCAAAATCAACGTCAATCGCTTCAATCGCACGCGCACCACTCCCAGAGTGCCTTAAAGGATTTTTCCTATAGTGCTTGTGTTTGATCATAAAATACGTAAATGCCATCAAGAAAAACAAAGTTTGTTGTAAATAATTATCTCATGTTTTCTCCGGAAACATTCTGTTATGAAAAAGACGAATGGCCATTTAGATATTAACATTACCATCTGTCCATGTCAACTTGTTCTTAAAACATGTTCGGCACCACGAAAAAGGACGTTCTTCTTAGAACTCTACGGGTTAATTTATGTTACTTATTTTAAAGACATTGTATGTGAGTATATACCAGTAAATTTAAATAGCAGGTACTGGCAGTGGCGGATCAAGGTGGCAGGTCGAAAAAATTTCGGATAAATTTGATAAATAATTTATAAGTAAATAGTACTAGAAAAACTGATACGGAAAGGTGTGAATTCAAATAAATAACAGAAATGTTCATGATTTTTACATTATGTCAAGTAACTTCAACACTTAATTACAGTGGCGGCTCGTGGGCGAAAATACAGAGGAAGAGCCAAGGAAAAAGATTCTTAAACACACAGACTATTGTTACGCGTAAATATACTGGGTGGCCCAGAAGTCCGGAATAAAATTAATATAGCCTTAACCTGTAACTTTTGGGGAAAACGCTCGGACACGTCAATTTAGTTTTATATATGCTCACATTTTGACGTTATTCGTTTGTTTTTTTATAGACATTTGTCAAAGATATGACGACATCGACATACGAGAAACATACAGCTTGTGATACATCATTTGAAAGCTAATATCTCGTACAGTATGCTCATAAATCTTAGCGCGATTCTGTCAAGCTATTTCAAAATGGCGACTGTTAAAAGTTTTTGAAAAATCTCTATTTAAATAAGCGGAAATTATAAATCATTGATGGTTTTTTGGTAAGGAATCTTCATTGTGTCGCGTTCAGAAGATTTCGTACCTTGAAAGGTAAAAAACATCAATGATTTTAACAGTCGCCATTTTGAAATAGCTTGACAGAATCGCGCTAAAATTTATGAGCATACTGCACGAGATATATTAGCTTTCAAATGATGTATCACAAGCGGTATGTTTTTTATTTTTATTCCGGACTTCTGGGCTGTATAATTCACGCCAAAGGCGAGGAAGTGGCATTTCCCCAACTTCCTCTGAATAGACGCCACTGCTTAATTCATAATTTTTTGGAAAATAGTCCGTATTTTAAAGAGATAATCTTTACGACAAACCCGACAAACCCGCTGCGTACTGGACTGGCGGAAGATTTTAGTTCAGTTATGTTTTATTCACTAATGAGCTCGAAATTATTGTACTTCTCACGAAATAAAAGTTTTTTTGTAAGAACATAGGTCAAAAATGATAAAGTTGTAAGAAATAAACAAACAAGTGCTTTTTTTAATTAGCATTTTTTTTAATTGTCTGTAAAAATAACATTTATTGTCCTTTCTGAGAACTTCAACTGCATGAGTGCACGAAGTGAGGACAATAAAAAAAAATTTAGCCCGATTTGAATTTTCTTTGGATATGTGAGATATAGTGTACTATGGTTATAAAGTATCCTCTAGAGACATAAAATATATAACCTACAACCAGAGGTACAGGGTGTCCCATTTTCACACACTTTTATAGGGTATCTCCGTAATTGTTAGTGCTATCAAAAAAGCAATGTAGGTGTCATGTGCTCTTTTTGAGTTAAACTTAAAATTGTAAAATCAAAATTACAAAATTTTCGCTCGTTTAAGAGGGTAAGGGGGGGAAATCAAAAAATTGACGATTTCAAAATTAACCTATATTTTCTTAGTTAAAAGAGATACAGAAAAATATTTTATACAGAAGTTTCCTTATATTGATTGTTGAATAATCTGCCGTTTTCAGAATATATATACAGGGGGTCATGTAAAAAAGTCATCGGACCTAACCTCATTTTTTTAAATGGATGATATTGGTTTCCTAAGCGATTTATTTAAACTTTGAAACGAAATAAAAGGATTATGTTAAGGAAAAAAATAACGGGAATCATCGCAAATGTTCGGAATATGTCCTTAAATGGTTACCGTCTTTCCGGATAGCGAACATAAATATAACGCCAATTGTTCGTTTTTTCCACTTCCAATATAAACTGATATCATATCAATTTTCGCAAATGAATAATTATGTAAAAATTAAATTGACGTTAAAGTAATAAAGTTTAATAAATCGCTTAGGAAACCAATATCGTCCATGGTGTGTTATAGATTTGAAAGGAGAATTTAAAATAGTATCTTTTTAGATTAAAATATACAGGGTGCTCTATTTAAAAAATTAGGTTAGGTCGGATAACTTTTTTACCTGACACCGTAAAATTATTCTGAAAACGACAGATTATTCAACAATCAATTTAAAGAAACTTCTGTATAGAACATTTTTCTGTATCTCTTTTAACTAAGAAAATATATATATATAGTAATTTTTAAATTATCAATTTTATGATTTTCCCCCGTATCTCTTAAGCGAGCCAAAATTTTCAAATTTTGATTTTACCATTTTAAGTTTGACCCAAAAAGAGAACATAACCCTTACATTACTTTTTTGATAGCACTAACAATTACGAAGATACCCTGTAAAAGTGTCGAAAATGGGACACCCTGTACGTCTGGATATAGGTTATCCCCGGGGGTCGGAGAACCACCATCAGGTACACTCGTACTTTACTGCTACTGATCAGGTGAAATTATTGAAAGTTATAATCGGAGTTAAAATTATCGGGGACGAAGTCATTAGAAATATTTATTATATAGTAATTTTATATTTCTAATAAATGTTTTATTTCCAAAAAATGTTTAAAAAATTGCTTATGACGCATGCCTAGCTTCATCATGGGGCCAGTAATAAGATAAATGCCAGTGATGACAAACTTAGGTTAAAGCGCAATGCTGATTTATTGTGAGGGATTTATTTATTGTGAAAAAATTGTTTTTTTTTAATTTTATTTTATTACATAAATGTAATTTTAATGAAATAATTACAGTATACTACCACCAGGCAGCACTGCCCTTTGTAACTTAATAAATACAGTAAGTCCCAGAAGAAATGTCTAAATTCATTTAAAATTTTTTCAAAAAACGCTCGTACCCGTCGATTTTGATTTTTTAATTTTTTTTTTGTGGTAATTTCATGTATACAGGGTAGCTCAAAAATAAGTTACGACCATCAACTTCATTCAGTTCAACAGTTATTGAAAAAATTAGGATTGAACATATCATTTAGGGAATCCAACGATCTATCAAATCTTCTGGCAATATGGCATTTTGGGCTCCATAATAAGTAAGAGTGTACTGTCTCACTGTCACCGTTTATTTCCATAGAAACTGTAAGTATGACAATTTTATTTCAAATAAGTATAATTATTGTCAAGCGTAGTTTCAAAGTTGCTGTTTTCACAATAATGGTGAAGTTAACGGAACGGGAAAAAATTTAAATTCTATGCATGGTTGGGTTTGGTGATAAAACACGTACTCAAATAGAAACAGCCCAATTATTTAATGAAATCCATCCTGATCATCTTCCCATATGTCAAAAGATGGTGAGTAGAATAGAGGCTAAGTTTAGAGAATTCGGTCATGTTAGAGATTTGCCTAAATCTGGTCGTCCTACTCGAGATGAAAATGAACAACTTGACGTTTTGCTTTCCTTGGAAGAAAATCCATGTACTCCCCTGTCGCACATTGGGGCCGATTTACACATGCCGAAATCTGTTGTTCACCGAGTAGTTCAAAAGCATAAATATCACCCATACAAAGTTATTCCAGTGCATGAGTTATTTGAAGATGATTTCGATAGGCGAAGTGAGTTTTGCGGACGCATGCAAAATATGTGCAATCTAGATAATAATTTAGTAAAAAATATTATTTTTTCGGATGAAGCTACGTTCTATTTGAATGGTAATGTGAACAGACAAAATTGTCGATATTGGGCAACAGAAAATCCGCATTGGATGATAGAGGTTCACAGCCAGTACCCTAAGAAAATAAATGTTTGGTGTGGAATCGTACGCGAAAGAGTAATTGGTCCATTTTTCTTTGAACAGTCTTTAACTGGACAAGTATATCTCGAATTTCTCCAACTAGAATTAATTTCAGCATTAGTGGCTTTATTCCCGAATCCATTGGATCCAGACTCCCCTGACGAAGAACTGATATTCCAACAAGATGGTGCTCCTCCGCACTATGCGGCCACTGTGCGCACATTTTTGGATGAAACCTTTCCCAATCGGTGGATTGGAAGGAGAGGACCTATCGAATGACCTGCTAGGTCGCCAGACCTAACTCCGCTGGACTTTTTTTTTGTGGGGTTACCTCAAATCAAAATTATTTGTTAACAGGCCAAACAATATGCAGAAGTTGAAAGGAAGGATCCGAAGAGAAGTGCGTGTCATAACTCCGGAAATGGTTGGAAACGTGCAAAGAGAGTTTATTGATCGTCTTGGATATTGTCAAGCCGTAAATGGCGCACATTTTCAACATTTAATTTGATTTTGTTGTGTTTTTTTTTAATAAACATGTCTTACTTATAGATATGTTCAATCCTAATTTTTTCAATAACTGTTGAGTTTATGTAATAGGACATGGTACATGAAACATGCTTAGAATTCAATGCAAAATTCAAAAATGAAATAAAAAATATATGTTTTCATTTGAAAAAATGAAGTTGATGGTCGTAACTTATTTTTGAGCTACCCTGTATACATGAAATTACCACAAAAAAAAAATTAAAAAATCAAAATCGACGGGTACGAGCGTTTTTTGAAAAAACTTACCGCTGAATTTTAAATGAATTTAGACATTTCTTCTGGGACTCACTGTATATCATAATGATTTTGTAGTTTAATTTTCTTATTGTTACTATACAAATTTTGCAATTATTAGAATATTAATACTTACATTAGGTCCGGTCTGAAATGATGGATCATGGCACAAAAAGCGAGACCATCCCTCCACGATGTCGTCATGTTGTCAACTTTGACGCCCGGATACCCTTCGGTCATTTTCCGACACCACAATTCCAGCCCTTTCGTCCCCTTTCTCTCACCCATATTGACCGGAAAATTTTCCTGGTTATCTGAAAAAAAAATTCCAAAAATTTAAATCGCAACAATACAGTTGAATAAATCAAAGACAAAAACAATACCGCTTGATAGATCAGAAAATATGCAAATGCATTTTATTGAAGTTACTGCATTTTTCTGCAATTTCTTATTTAGAGTTTTTTGCGACTAGATTACAACACGTAAATTATTGTAAACACTTAAAAAATTTGGTTAGTTAAGGAAAAAAATAGTTGCGGTCTTAATAAGACTCGGCACGAATTAATTCACATGAATTAAGATTTACGCCGAGAAAAAAATCATCACTGACCAACACGTCAAAAGTGAAAAGCATGTCAGGAAATTAGATAAAGGCGGAAAACCGCCTGTATGTAGATATGTTTTGGAAAATATGGGTATTACGGTATTAGAGATATCTATGCAACTCAAGCGCGGATCCAGGGGGAGGTCATGGGGGAACAAACCCGAACAAACCCAACAATTTAACAAGAAAAATACCCTATATACCGGCTTGGCTGACGCGACAGGGTATTATTTGCGTAACATTTCCTTGTATTTTTTGTTGGTAAAGATAGCGCGCTTTTATATTAGGTTACATTTTTTTTCTGACATTGTGTGTGGTAGAAAGTGTAACAAATGGTAAACTTTTTTATCCTTCATTTTATCGAAAAAAGTTATTCTTGTTAAAAAGTTTTGCTTGGTTGAAAATCTCATTCGACATGGTCGAATATTATAAGGTATGTGAAGAGGAATCACAAATCAATATACATATTTAAAATGCCACTTAAGCGAAAGCTAGAAAGGAACACTAATACGATCAAAACTGGAAAATCATCATTAATAAAATAATAAAAATTGATTTTTGGATCTCAATATTTTATTTATTTATTTATTTATTCATTTACAAAGAATGTTATGAAGTTATATAAATTCAAATGAATGTATGCACAATGGACTAAAGTCTGTGTGTGCACACTACCATAGAGTAAACATACAATATACTTATTAATAAGACCAGGTTCAGTAATATTATTCACTCATGTAAAATTCTCAAATTACAGACTAATTTAAAAAAAACTTAACTATCCTATTAATTAACAGGGTATTATTTCGTATCCATTTGTTTAAGTCTTTTTTTATGCATTGGAATTTTTTTCTTTTGAAATGTTCTGGTAATATGTTTAAAATTTTGGGAGCCACATAAGAAACTGATCTTTGTGTGACGTTAAAGTGCATGTTAGGCAAAATCAAATTACGATTGACATTTGCTCTCGTACTTTCTACTTTCATCTCATTGATATCTTGGACACTAGAGTCGCCGGATTTTTTTTTACTACTCACTTTAACTAGTGTTGGGAAAAATCGATGATTTTAATAATCGAGTACTTGATATTCGAGCGATTTTAATAATCGAGTGAATCGCTCGAGTGAATCGCTTGAAATTCCAATTCACCAAGCGATGGTCACCGACTACTCGACCGGCAGCCTAGCCATTTACATGTGATCAGGTAGGGTATTTAGCAGGCATGTAACTACGAGTGGGCACAGGTTTAGCTAAAAATTTGTAGTAGCCACCAAAAAAATTCCAGAAATTTATTTATTTGTGAATAATGAATTTTTACCACGTGTCTCGATACCAAACAAAAAAACTGCAAAAAATCACCCCAATATGTATTTATTGTTCGGGTTTATTATTGTGCTTTTTTAAAACAAAAAGTATTACCAAGAGTTATTTTTCTTCACGTCTTTCTCAATCTACGAGCATAAAATAAGTAGATATTTAAAGTGGCTTGTCAAATTCTTCGACTTTAAATTATCAGGTGCCCACTGTGTGCCTTTCAAAAATGTAGGCTTAGTTACGCGACTGGCAAAATAAATAGGTGATTATTTTTTTAAATTCATGTTTATAGTTACCAAAAAACTGTTTAAATTGAAGAATGTTTACTTTTGGTTACCAAAAAATTTATACCTATGTTTTGATAACTATTCTGCTCGTTTTCTTATTTTCCATTAACATTTTCTATAATGTATGTTATTTTTAAGAAGTCTTCTTGAGTTTAATAATAAAAAGTTCCTGTTTAGATTTCAAAGTGTTTACTATAAGATTACCAACGAATTTTTCTATATATTTTGTTAACCATTTTGTTCGTTTTGTTATTTTTATTTACAATTTCTATTATTATGTTATTTTTGAGAAGTTTATAGTAAATAAAAATTTAAAAATTATATCCTTTAATTTTTTAATATTTACAATCGGAGACCTAAACTACGCCGTTGGCTAGCCAGTTAAAACAAAACTTTACAAAACCCATCTCGCGATGACTCCGCTAAGGGATTTCGCATACTTTTTTATATGCACCTTCTCGTTTATGTGCCTTTAAGAAAGACGTATGTCGTGTACCTGCTCAGCGTCAAACTCGAACGTCGTTTTTCAAGTGACAGGTGATATTTTTCGGTTTTTCGCCTGAATTTATAATTAGAGTATTTCCTATCGAGCGAGAAACTGTTCGAATATACGAGCAGTTTTTTAACTCGATCACACTACAGCGGTACATGTCCGCCGGCGTCAAGCGAAGCTCGGATATCGAGTGAAAGATAATAAGTGACGAGCGACGGTTTTCGCCTGAATAGATCACAACACTAATTTTAACCTAAAAATTACCTTTGAAACTAAACTTCGTAACCATTTTTTAGTTAAACAAATAAAATGTTAATTTTTTTTAAGACCTTATTATTGATTCTCTTTCAAACTTTTCATTTATGAACAATTCATAATCAACTACGTTTCGACTCAATAAGTTTCAATAAGCAACAGATCAATAAAAACGATAATCTGTACAAACATAGGTGCAGAAAGAGTTATTAGCGAATAATTTTTTTATCGATTAATAAAAGTATTATTAAATTAAAATTATGCCAGAAATATTTACGGATAAATAATTTCAACAATTGGCTAATTCTCGTGTAATTGTACTATTTTATTTATGACCGACTTTCAGGCTTATTAAACTCACTAAACAAACGTAAAATCAATAGCACAAAAATCACGGCTTTATTAATCGCGATGTTGAAATAAGTTCCATACCATACCCATAATAATAAATCTAGAGATGATGCAAGCTATAGAAATACATTTTGCTTCGAGAATAGGGAGCTAACGAAATCAATACGTTTTTTCAGACATAGAAAATTGCTGCAGACTAGCTAAAAAGTTGCTTCAAGAAGGAGTATTTCAAAAGCTGAGCATTTCCGCCAAAAAAATCAGATGGGTAATTTAAAGCATGAAATACACCGTGAATGGCCCATTAAAAGATCTCGGTAAAGGCCGTATTAGACTAGGCAATTTTTTCTCTTGCGCCGGCAATTATAATGGCACGTATTCATGCGCAGTAAACCGTTTTCGATCAGCTGGAGCATTGTCAACGGTCAGAACAGCAGTGGGTACTGTCGAAATCCCTAAAATATCCCCAGAATTAGAGATGTGTAAACCTGTTCGTTTTGATTACCAGTTAAAGCAGCTACTGCCATTTACAAATAGGAGGTGCAAAAAGTTGCTGAATTAGCAGTCCATAAGTTTAATAAAGAATGTAAACTGCTAATTTAAGTACCAGTGGGTTTAAATGGCCATTACCTGTTCATACCTGGTTCGGCCAAATAATAAACAGTTAAAAATAACAGAATAATCCATGTCTACCCAATTGCGCCGGCAAGGGCAATTAAAATGGCGCCTGTCCCATTTCTGGTAATGAGAGACAGCTAATCGGGAACAGTGTACTGCGCATGAATCCGTGTCATTTTAATTGTCAGAAGAGCAGAATTTCTGACTGTAGTACGGAGAACGGTGTACTGCGCCTGAATCCTTGAATTATAATTGCCATTGCTGGCGCCATAAGAATTCCAAAGTGTAATACGGCTTTAACTGAAAAAATATATTTGTTTGAAATATTGGTACGCGCTATAAATGATGCCGATCTATTTAATGAAGATATTTTGACTTATATATCACATCCGGTTATACCGGGAGTTATGCTTAACATTGTTATTTTCAATAGAACATGCTGTAGTATACAACGTGTCCAAGATAAGGAGGGCCAGTGCAGGGATCTCGGAAAACGTAAGAGATACGAAGTCGGTTAAATGGAGGTAAAGTTGCGCATTTACGTGCCTAATAATATGCCGTTTAGAAAGTATTAAAATTCCGAGTAGTTCCGGAGATATCCGGAAAAAAAAGAAATTTTAAAAAATCGTTTCATTATTTTCCTGGGTTTTTTTGAGATCGAATTCTAAAGTAAATTGCACTTTTGCATTGCCACTTTTTCCGCTCTATCTAAAAGCGTTAATTGATTTGTAATGCGGCGAGTCGTCTTCGAAAGGCCATTATCAACTTTATTTTTTTAAATAGGGTCCTGTTTTCTGATCTTGGAATTTGATAGCTTTTTTTCTTCCGAATGCAACGATGTATGACACATTGTGGTTTAATGACGTTTCGAGGGTTTTTTTGAACAACATCAGGAAATTTTGGGATACGGTCCTGTATTTCTCCAAATTTTATAAATAATATCTCATAAGTAAGCTCTAAATTTTTTACTTATGTTGGACTAGTTCAATAAATAACAAATAATTTAATAATAAACCACAAATAAGTGAGGAAAAGTTGCGCATTTACGTGCCTAATAATATGCCGTTTAGAAAGTATTTAAATTCCGAGTAGTTCCGGAGATATCCGGAAAAACCCGAAATTCTGAAAAATCGTTTTATTTTTTTCATGGATTTTTTTGAGATTGAATTCTAAAGTAAATAGCACTTTTGCATTGCCACTTTTTCCGCTCTATCTAAAAGCGTTAATTGATTTGTAATGCGACGAGTCGTCTTCGAAAGGCCCTTATCAACTTTATTTTTTTAAATAGGGTCCTGTTTTCTGATCTTGGAATTTGATAGCTTTTTTTCTTCCGAATGTAACGATGTATGACACATTGTGGTTTAATGACGTTTCGAGGGTTTTTTGAACAACATCAGGAAATTTTGGGATACGGTCCTGTATTTCTCCAAATTTTATAAATAATATCTCATAAGTAAGCTCTAAATTTTTTACTTATGTTGGACTAGTTCAATAAATAACAAATAATTTAATAATAAACCACAAATAAGTGAACAAAATACAGAAACATTATTTCAAAATTCTGTTGATTCGGGATTTAAAAGAAAAGTAGACACTTGAAACAAACAAATTAAGATGGTGACGCGTGATTTGTTTCACTTGATATTCCCATTATGATCGTTAGGTTTTCTATTTTCCAGAAAATATGGAACATAAATTTACAAATGCTGAAAAGTTTGATATTCTATCGCATGTTTTATTTTATCTCAAAAAAACTGTTATGTGATAGTTAGAAGATGTTATTTGTGCTTAGAGAATAACGGAAATCATTTTGAACACCTGATTATGTAGTTCCTTACTTTTTTTGTTGTTCGTTTTATTACTGTTTCGGAATGATTTTTGTTCACTTATTTGTGGTTTATTATCAAATTATTTGTTATTCATTGAACTAGTTCAACATAACTAAAAAATTTAGAGCTTACTTATGAGATATTATTTATAAAATTAGGAGAAATACAGAACTGTATCCCAAAATTTTGTGAAGTTGTTCAAAAAACCCTCGAAACGTCATTAAACCACAATGTGTCATACATCGGGAGTAAAAAAGCTCTCAAAATTCCAATTCCAGGTCCGTATTTAAAAAAAATTAGTTGATAATGGCCCTTCGAGGACGACTCGTCGGATTACAAAACAATTAATGCTGTTAGATAGAGCGGAAAAAGTGGCAATGCAAAAGTGCAATTTTTTTTAAATGAAACAAACTTTATTTTAATTTATCATTGCGTAGAATTACATTCTTCATCTAATAGTACATACATATTTATATCTTAAAGAGGGTACGACCCAATTAAACAACCTTTAATAAAAAAAATTACAAAAAAAAATTCTAAGAACTCTAGTGAAACTTAAAATAATAACAGAGATAATCTTCGGTAAAGATAGAGAACGTCAGTGTGACATCACAATAACCGGCCAACAAATCACTACCATTGGGCCAATTGGGCTCTTGTGTGACGTCACAGGATGTCTTTCGCTATCTTTACCGGATATTATTTTAAGTAAATAGATGCCCGTTTCACTAGAGTTTTTAGAATTTTTTTCTTCCTTTTTTTTTTATTTAAAGTTGTTTTTTTGGGTCACACCCCCCAGTAGTTTTTAAGTTAAACAATGGACCTATTTATTATATTATACCAGGAAGGCATAATTTTTAAAATACCCTGTATAAAAAAAGTAGTGTGTTTTTATGACATCTCACCTTTTCTAAATTTTCTCAAATTTTTAAATCTTTAGTTACAATTAACTTAGACATGTTTTTAACATAGTATCGAAAAGTACCAGGACATTTTATTTAAAATAACAAGTTTAATCCTAACTTCCGGTATAACCGGAAGTTATCGATAGGTCAAAATATCTTCATTAATAAGATCGGCATGCATTATAGCGAGTATCAATATTTCAAACATATCCATTTTTTAATAGGCCACTCACCCTGAATGACCTGTATATCCTTCAAATCATCAATTTTGGCGTGGTAAACGTATAATAGATATTTATTTACCTAGATTTTGTCTGATTTCGATAAATCCACCAATAAAACTGAAAGAAACTAGGTATGTGGAAATAACTTTTTGCCACTATAAAAAAAAAAGTCTGTTTCGTTGCCGTTGATAGCTCGATACCCTCATTAAAGATTCAAAACAAGGGCCCGGTGGCCTAAAATATTTTACCTATAAAATGGTCTTTTTACGTACATCTAGCATAAAGATGAAGAAATTTTGACCTATTCCACCGGGTAACAGATAAAGTAACAATAGAGCCATAAAATGAAATGAAAGGATAATGATTAAAACGGCCCATCATGGTCGGAGAGTTGGGTTTTTAATGTAACCGCTTATTATTTTATTTAAATGTAATAGATTTTATGATTTTATGAATTTATTTACAAGAAAACTAATTTATTTACAGATCAAAAAATATTGACAATTTCAATAATTATAACTCGATAAAATGGTCCTCAGAAGAATCTGAAGAGTCATCATGTCCTACGCTTATTACTAAAGGCTCAATTTCCATAGTTGTGTCAATTACGTTGTCAAGTTCCCACATTTTTTGTTCCTCTACTATAGCATGTTTTATGGCGTTTTGCCATTTGCTAAAGAATGAAGCAAGAGGTGTCGCACTTCTTGCATTTTAAAAGTTTTGTTATTTCTAGCAACATATCCTTTTACTTGAGCCCATATTAATTCGATAGGATTTAGCTCACAATGGTAAGGTGGTAAACGGAGCACTATAATACCTCGATCTCTTGCCATCTCGTCAATAACATACTTTTTATACTGTGATTTATGTAGCCTAACAATATCCAAAAGTTCTTTTTTTACCATGGTATTATCGTAACTCAATTCCTTTCGTTGTAACCAGTTTACGATTTCCATGAAGTTGTGGGAAGATTCTCTTTTAGCCTAGAGTGATAGCTGGCATTATCCATCACTATTACAGAATTAGCGGGAATGTATTCTATCATTTGCTTAAAATATTCCTCGAAAACATGAGCAGTCATTTCTTCATGATAGTCTTTAGTAGAATTCGACTGGAATTGTAATAATCCTTGATCCAAAAAGCCATTTGAACTTCCTATATGAGTTATAATAAGTCTGCGTCCCTTTCCAGATGGTGGTCTAAGTCCTGTTGACCAGCCTTCCATGACAGCTTGTCGAGAACTTAGGACATTTTTATCTTGCCAAACTTTAGATACGGTGTGCCCTTCGTTCAGCCAAGTTTCATCCAAATAGAAAATGTTTTTGCCTTCGCTGCGGTATTTTCGGATGGACCTTAAGTATTGACGTCTCCAGCAAATAATATCTGCTCTATCAATAAGAAAAGATTTTCTGTTTTGCTTCTCCCATCGAAAGTTCATATCATGAAGTATTTTCCATAGTTTCGTTCGTGATAGCTGTGGTAAGTCCTCGTCGTAGTTAATGGCTTGTAAAATTTTGTCTATAGTTGGTATTTCCTTGGCAAAATAAAAACTATGTACTTTTCTTCTAATACCATTTTTAATGAAATTGTCAATTTCTAACGGTTTCTTTCCTGGGAGTGGTTTTGGCTCACTGAGGTTCTTAGATTTTCTTTCACGCAAGAACCTATATATAGTAGCCTCTCCAACTCCTACCATATTGGCACACTCTGCAATGATGCTACGAACGTCACTTGCAGGTTTCTGGTACACTAGAGCATCATGCACGTTTAATATTAATGTCTTTTCTCGGAGAGAATATGCACTCTTGCTAATTTGACGAAGACACGTTGGCGAAAAACTTGAAGCCATTGTTACAAGTATAGGAAATAATTCAACTTTGAGATAATGCAGTATCTAAATACAACTAAATACATAGTTTGACAAACGCACATCAAATGGCGTAATAACATCCTAAAGCAGGCAAAAATAGGTAAATTAATTACCCCTGTTGTACCTACTTTAACCCTAATCCTACGTAACAATGGACAGAGGCCAATTTTCTTATTAAATAAGGTAATTACTACGCCTATGGTTTACGGTTGTTTTATGGCTTCAACCCTCGATATGAGCTATCAACTGCAACAAAACGGACTTTAGTAATTTTAAGCCTCTATACTTTGTTGATGTAGACATGTGTGTGCATCGACAATAATTCTCTATTTTTTCGCACACCTGTTGTTGATTGGCTTAGCTTTTTATTATGCTAGCATATAAAACAAAGCTCTGTGCAAGCGTAATTACTGTATTTACCGTCGGTATAATTTTATTAGGTCCTGTTGCAATGCCTTACTCGCCGTGTTGTCATTACGTAAAAGCATTTCTTGCCCGAAAACAAACATGTTATTTAACAAAATTTGTCACGTTTATCGACTTCACATAATTTACTGTTTAAAATAAATAACACAATCGATATTTATCTATTCACCTTGGCCGTGAACATTAAGTTGTTATTATGTCAAAATTTGTTTCTAATGAGAAATGCCTCGAATATTCTATATCTAAATGCAATATTATGATTTATTTGATTTAGAGGCACGGTAAACAATATTCAAGTGGTATTCAAGTTCGGGCGAGGCCAAAAAGCGCTACAACTAACTCACACTCTAAATTCGTATTGGATGGCTTAGTTATGGCAGTTTCCCTTAGACTGTGAGTAAGTTAAAACCTTTTTTGTCATGCCTGTACTTAGTATCCTCGTAAATCCTCGCTTTTTAGACACTGTAAGACATTATTGAAAGACTTGCTTCGCCAGTGGAGATTAACTTGTCCATTAACCATCAATCTCAACAAAGTCTCACCACTCACCTCGACAGGAATAGAATACAGTGAACCCTCTCATAACGGACACCTCTAATAAGCGGGCATCTCTATTAAGCGGACATTTTTTCATAGTCCGGAACTAGGTGTATGAAATTCCATGAAAATCAACCTCTCTTGGGCGGACTCTCCTTTGGGCGGACGCGGACAGGCTGTTTTCATACAAAGAGTGCGAAAACCCTCCTTTAAACGGACAACATTTTTTTAAAAGTATTTGGGAGACGAATAAGTACGGTGCAAAAACTATCTGAAGACAGACCGGCAACCAATCGCGCATGCGTAGCAGAGCGAAAGGACTTCGCCGAATGAAAGTATGTGTGATTCCCCGACAGCAGTCCGCCGTTTATTTGTGAGTTGTAAGGTTAAAATCGTAAATAATGACACAAAAATGGCGCGTTTTGAGTCTGAAAGAGAGTGTTGATGTTGTGGAAGTTTGTAATTTGATAACAATGATTTGGGCAAGTTCATTAACATTGATAGCAACGTGCTATTGGAAGATGATAGTGACCCCATTCCTACCGATTATGTAGTCCAAACGACTCTGATGAAGAAGTTGAATGCAGTAATCAAACAAATGTTACCAATTATTATTATCAACAAGCCAGTGGTATGGTAAAGGAATTATAAGAGTATGCAAAGAATAGAGCAATGGAATTGTTATCAGACTGGGAATTACATATTCTAGATTGCAAGTATAACGTTATACGTTATTAGATTTTTTTAGTACTACGTCCTAACTAAAACTAGTGTATTTTTGTTATGTTATGTTTATTTGAACATACATATACATAGTAATAATTTTGCATTTACATATTACCTAATAACAAATTTCCCATGGGCGGCCACATTTAGACGGTTCCGTAGGTATCCGCCTAAGAGAGGTTTCACCGTAATATGCATACCAGTCGACTTAGGGGAAGTCCCTATGTTTGTGTATCGTTCATTGTTTGTTCACTATTAAGAGTTCAA
Source organism: Barypeithes pellucidus (assembly GCA_963991005.1). Taxonomy (NCBI): domain Eukaryota; kingdom Metazoa; phylum Arthropoda; class Insecta; order Coleoptera; family Curculionidae; genus Barypeithes; species Barypeithes pellucidus. The sequence continues at coordinate 15,533,742 of OZ022558.1, forward strand.
TGTAGTTTTCTATATGTTCACTGCACTGGATAGTTCACTATACAGTACGTTCAATATATCGAGAATCTACTATAACGATAAGTCGTATAGCAAAACGGTCAGTTGTTCAGTTACGCAATACGAGAACAGCAACAATTAAACCAATCGATTGTCCACATGACGGGCAGTGTACCAGTTCAGCCAAGTATGACTTCACGATGGCAATCACGACACATTTTTAACTCGGCCATATTTTACGACGAGGCGGATGACTACTGACCTAGTTAAGTTCTTTTATGCTGGTATTCTGTGGGTAGTTTAGCTACATCGGCTATATTAAATGCCGGGAGGCGTTAAGCTACTATTAATCTTGTATCATAATAAGCTATATTTTCATTACTGCGATGAAAATATTAATTACTATAATGAATATGTGCCATTACTCAGGTATACCACGAGATCTATGAACGAGGAAATAAATGTATACCAAACAAAGATATTGAAATGGGTGACCCCTTGGGTGTCCTGGAGAAAGTCTACATACTTTTTTTTTTAAATCGAATATCTAAATACTAAGGTAAAAGCCCTTTTTACCCACATACTGTCGCGCCGATCCATCTGGATTCACTTAGCAACAATGTGGGTCACTAGAGTATACTAACAGTGTTGTCAGATCACACCGCGTGTCTCACCCTTGCTTGAATACCGGCCGCGCGCCACTATCGTTGCTTCATACTTCGGTATGTTTCGAGACTTGGGGTGGAACGACGTTGTCGCGGATTCCACGTGCTTGACGTATACGAATTTTAAACGTTTTGTTAGTTGTATTGCCCGATTTTTTTTTTGGTGTGAAATAATTCATAATAAGAAATGTTGTGATGTGATTTCAAATTTGTGTGATATTATCTACTGTTGTTTCTTTGTCTAAAAAGTTTGAAAAAGAAGTGATAACGCGCGTCTAAGACGTCTTGTTGTCAAAAAATGAACACGTGCGTTTAGAATTCTGTGTTGCAATATGACAACATCGCCTATAATGCGCTTACCTCTTTTGAACCTCGAGAATGCCTCAATAAAACATTGATTGCGAAGGGCCTCAGTAGCGATCACGTAAATTTTGAGATTTCATATAAAGTGTATATTTCGCTTAATAATTCAAAGCGCCATTTATGGTTATTTTCTTCAATTTATTTTCATCTCGGACTTTGCCGGTTTGAATATAATAGGGTAGAAATTTTTTCGATCGCGTCAGAGCCGGCCCGACATTATCTGTTTGTTGTTATTCGTCGCCATCTTTGGTTCTGGATGCCTTTTCAAATTACAGAATAAAAAGTGGTTCATCCACATTGTTGTCGGTATATTAGTGCTTATAAACTTTTATTACCCAACAACAACTTGTGGTGATTCGATTCGCTGTTTGGTAGGTTATTAGCGGCTTGTTTTGTTTATGATGAAAGGACACAAGTGCATGGTGCTTTTTTGCAAAAGTCGTGCACAATCGTCAATACCATAAAGTATTTCAGGTATGTACATATATACGAGAATATTTTGCTTATCACATTATCCGATCTTCGGAACCGAATTCCACTAAATAGTTTGTAAAAAAAGAAGAGAGTGTCACTCGTATACAATATAATATATATGTGGTCACTACCTAACCTTAAAATAAATGTATTTTTGATGATAATAATTCCCAAAATAGTCAATATAGTCATTCATTCTTAATTTTTGGTTTAGAAAAAAGTGAGGTTAAGAAATATACGACGTCGGATGAAAGTTAAAATAAAGCTCATCGTGTCGACTGTTACAAGTATTCCGAGGAAATTTGGCACCAAAAGTTTACACCAATCAGGGCACCGTCGGATCATTATATCGGTAGAAATCGTATGCATGGAACGCTATCTTAAATCGAACTAATCGAAATTTTGATTGCAATATTTTTCCTAACTAACCAGTGAAATTTACATTAAAAAAGTTGAAATCCGGTCCTGTCGAATGTTTACTTTCACAAGGAAATTTCCGAACTGCGCAAACTCACAACGATGCCCATAGCGGGGACATAATTGCAGATGGTATGAGCAATATACTGTTTATATGTGATTTAAACATATTACGGATTATCATATTCGATTACTTTTTAAGTTCAATGCTGTTTCTACGGCAAAAAATCTTCCTAAAACGAATTAATTTGTTATAATTAAATAAATAACTCCTAAAAAGAGATTTTACTATAGAATTAGAAATGTGATTCGAACGGCAGCATTCATATTTGAAAACAAGTTTACAATCCAGAATAAAATTTAATTATCGGGAGTGTGTCTGTCGCATAAAAAACTAATTAATTAAAAAAATAATTAATTATTAAAGCAAAATTTAAAAAATCTGACCACAAAAAGTATAGCTAACTAATGAAACATGTGCAAATTATATTTTTTATTTATCTAGGCATAAATTAAAATGAAAGTTCGTGTTAGTTCGAACGTTTATGGCAACTTTCTTTGACATATATTTAATTACATTTTAATGTTTATATTTGACGGTAATAATTTTCTTCTTTAATTTTATGCATTTTCGTGCAACATTTTGTTTTGTGTCTTTTATATACCGTAGCCCAACTACTGATATTATAATTTTATATTTCACAATAAAATATACAGGTCGACAACTGGATCTGTGTCTTCGACGTATCGGTAAGGGGGAAGCAATATCATTTAAAACATGGTCTAGTCATGGGCGTGCTATTGTTATTTTAAATAATGTAATAAAAATAGGAAATTATTCAGTAATTGGCAAGTTACAATTTAAATATATTGCGTTGTGATCCCTCCTCACATGCCCTATAAACAATTGCAATCACTTCACGGTTCTGACTGTGATGGTTTTTACCAGGAGTATGCAGGGTGTTATTATTAAAACCGGCAATTCCTGAGATAAAGACAAATTGAAGAAAAATACCCATAAATGGCGCTTTCAATTCATTCAGCGGTAAAAGTGACCCGACGTCAAACTAGAAAAACACCTGTGTGGCACTGCGATACATGTAAGCAATCAAGGAATACTGGCCGGTGTTGTCATATGTACACCTTAAACTCTTTAGACAGAATAAAATAATTTAAACACTTTTCCATTCTGTAATACCTTTTTGTACAATTAATTGAAGAACATTTACGACGGACTATGTTTTAAACAACCCAATATGGAATAGTAATAGCCACGTACGTCACTAGGGCAAATGCCAATGACCTCTTGACGCCTTACATCGGCTGAGCGAAATGGTTTCATATAGCGCCGCACGCTTGCGTCTGTTAGTTGAAGACCAACCAGCGGCCGGATACGTTGTGTCTCGTCGATCACCAACACACTCTGTGTTTCGGTTTACGTGTGTATCTTGCCCGTCCATAAATAACCTTTGAATATTGTTTTTATTGACGCGTTTCTTCTGGACGTCAAATTTCGTCGCGTGTAATAAAATCTAATAGTCTGTAGTATAAACTGTATTATTGTATTTTCAAAAGCTAACTATCGGTTCTGTTTCACTATTACTGTGTGTACATAAAGTTTCCAGGAGTGTGCCCATGAAAAAGAAAAAAAACTGATTGTGTTTGTGCCTGGATTTGCTCGCTCTTTAGGTATAAAGATAAATACAAGTAGATAGAAAATAATTTAATTTTATATGGAATTTCAGTTTTACATTAAGTTCGGCAACATTCCCATTGGGTCTGGGTGAAATGTTGTACAGTAGCGCGGACTGACCTGTGAGTAAGAGTGTTTGTTACCCCACTTTTGAAACGGTCGATTTAAAAAAAAAATATGTAGCGCTTCTCTAGGACACGCAAGGAGTCGCCCATTTAAATATAATACGTCATTTCCATAACACCCTGTATTCATTCTTTATCACAAAGTTCAAAACTTTAAAATAACACCCTAAAACACGACACACTTACAAATAAAACACAATACAATAACTATTGCCCTTTCTATCACTACGCAACTGGGCGGGTACATCCATCAGATATCGGACATCTCCGAACAAGCCCGATAGCCCATCGAGTGTCTCACGAGACGCTTGCACTATCAACTGTCTGGGATATAACCTATCTAATTAGCTCCAGCTACCTATAACTATTGACAATTGAGGTTGTGTTTGCAAAAAAAATTAACAAAAAAAATCGTTTGGTTTCATTGTGAGAGACAAAACTATTTTAGTAGTAACGTCCATTGGAATGATCAGCAATATGAAAAGTTCTTCTCATACAAATCGATGTATTCGCTAAAGTCATAATGCTTTTTGTGGGCCAAAATTTTATTTACCCATCATTAAATATGAACTAACAGGAAATAAATCTTGTTACCAAAATTTTTACGTAACTTCCTAACAATAAGGCTGATATACTCTACTTTTAGAAACACAAAAACACGCCTCACGTAAGCACTGTAAAAACAATAGCGTGTTCTACCAAAATGAACCGTTTATACACACCTACAGATATATTCCCACGTACAAAAGTATTAATAATACGTAATTAAAATCATATTATAAAAAGAACTCATAATTGGCGATTCAGTAAAGATTCTCACTACTACGCGCTTCTAGTACAAGGTTACGACCATGTTATTTAATACCCTATATTATTTCTTTTCATATGCGTATGTATCAGAGCCTTTTTCCAAACATCTGTTATCTTGTACTTCTAAAAAGAAAATTACGGCAAATAAACTGAAGTTGCTTCCCAGATCTGCCGTGCAATACAATAACCTAAAGTCTGTTTCGTTGCCGTTGATAGCTCGATACCCTCATTAAAGATTCAAAACAAGGGCCCGGTGGCCTAAAATATTTTACCTATAAAATAGTCTTTTTACGTACATCTAGCATAAAGATGAAGAAATTTTGACCTATTCCACCGGGTAACAGATAAAGTAACAATAGAGCCATAAAATGAAATGAAAGGATAATGATTAAAACGGCCCATCATGGTCGGAGAGTTGGGTTTTTAATGTAACCGCTTATTATTTTATTTAAATGTAATAGATTTTATGATTTTATGAATTTATTTACAAGAAAACTAATTTATTTACAGATCAAAAAATATTGACAATTTCAATAATTATAACTCGATAAAATGGTCCTCAGAAGAATCTGAAGAGTCATCATGTCCTACGCTTATTACTAAAGGCTCAATTTCCATAGTTGTGTCAATTACGTTGTCAAGTTCCCACATTTTTTGTTCCTCTACTATAGCATGTTTTATGGCGTTTTGCCAATTTTCTGATGACACATTTGCTAAAGAATGAAGCAAGAGGTGTCGCACTTCTTGCATTTTAAAAGTTTTGTTATTTCTAGCAACATATCCTTTTACTTGAGCCCATATTAATTCGATAGGATTTAGCTCACAATGGTAAGGTGGTAAACGGAGCACTATAATACCTCGATCTCTTGCCATCTCGTCAATAACATACTTTTTATACTGTGATTTATGTAGCCTAACAATATCCAAAAGTTCTTTTTTTACCATGGTATTATCGTAACTCAATTCCTTTCGTTGTAACCAGTTTACGATTTCCGCCTTTTTCCATGAAGTTGTGGGAAGATTCTCTTTTAGCCTAGAGTGATAGCTGGCATTATCCATCACTATTACAGAATTAGCGGGAATGTATTCTATCATTTGCTTAAAATATTCCTCGAAAACATCAGCAGTCATTTCTTCATGATAGTCTTTAGTAGAATTCGACTGGAATTGTAATAATCCTTGATCCAAAAAGCCATTTGAACTTCCTATATGAGTTATAATAAGTCTGCGTCCCTTTCCAGATGGTGGTCTAAGTCCTGTTGACCAGCCTTCCATGACAGCTTGTCGAGAACTTAGGACATTTTTATCTTGCCAAACTTTAGATACGGTGTGCCCTTCGTTCAGCCAAGTTTCATCCAAATAGAAAATGTTTTTGCCTTCGCTGCGGTATTTTCGGATGAACCTTAAGTATTGACGTCTCCAGCAAATAATATCTGCTCTATCAATAAGAAAAGATTTTCTGTTTTGCTTCTCCCATCGAAAGTTCATATCATGAAGTATTTTCCATAGTTTCGTTCGTGATAGCTGTGGTAAGTCCTCGTCGTAGTTAATGGCTTGTAAAATTTTGTCTATAGTTGGTATTTCCTTGGCAAAATAAAAACTATGTACTTTTCTTCTAATACCATTTTTAATGAAATTGTCAATTTCTAACGGTTTCTTTCCTGGGAGTGGTTTTGGCTCACTGAGGTTCTTAGATTTTCTTTCACGCAAGAACCTATATATAGTAGCCTCTCCAACTCCTACCATATTGGCACACTCTGCAATGATGCTACGAACATCACTTGCAGGTTTCTGGTACACTAGAGCATCATGCACGTTTAATATTAATGTCTTTTCTCGGAGAGAATATGCACTCTTGCTAATTTGACGAAGACACGTTGGCGAAAAACTTGAAGCCATTGTTACAAGTATAGGAAATAATTCAACTTTGAGATAATGCAGTATCTAAATACAACTAAATACATAGTTTGACAAACGCACATCAAATGGCGTAATAACATCCTAAAGCAGGCAAAAATAGGTAAATTAATTACCCCTGTTGTACCTACTTTAACCCTAATCCTACTTAACAATGGACAGAGGCCAATTTTCTTATTAAATAAGGTAATTACTATTGGCAACGCCTATGGTTTACGGTTGTTTTATGGCTTCAACCCTCGATATGAGCTATCAACTGCAACAAAACGGACTATAGTAAGTCGACTCACTATAAAATAGAGTAGTAAGTTGTTAATATTTATTTAACTGTTTATTTGTTCATCAAAATCAATGATTTTTGGAAAATGAAACTATGTAACAAGAGTTTACTGTGTATAAAATTTTAGAACAATAAATTAAATATTAAAGAAGTTGTGCAATTTTTAAATGCAATGTGTTAAAATTTACTTTTATGACTTACTAGGTTCTTGTATTGCACGGCAGTACAGTGGTCACTCTTTCCTTCGGCCTTAGGCCACTTTACTTGCAGACTCTGGAGTGAACCTGATAATCATCAAAAGACAAGGTGGAAGGATGGTAGTCCTCAACAGTGGCAGAAGGATATATTGAAAACTCACTAGAAAATAGGAAGAGAATTACGAAAAGCCTTCTTATGATGTCGTCCAGTACTATTATTTTCATTCCCTCCACAAGAATACAAAATAACAACAAAACCCTGCAGAAGGGATTCTCTCTACCATAAATGCTAATGTTAATAATAAAAGTTAAAAAGATCCTTGTATTTATTTTTAACATTAGTGTTAAAAGTAATCCATTTTTAATACTACTGTCATATTCCATTCCATCCATCCATATTCCATTTTAGACACAGGCAACAAGGCTTAAAAAATCTACTCTTAATAGTACAGTAAAAACCTCTCTTTGGCGGACAGCTACGGGACCGTCTAAATGTGTCCGCCTAATACAGGTGTCCGCCCATGGGATATTTGTTATTAGGTAATATGTAAATTCAAATTTATTACTATGTATATGTATGTACAAATAAACATAACATATCAAAAATACACTAGTTTTAGCTAGGATATAGTACTAAAAAAATCTAATAACGTAGTTTGACGTGTTTGCGTTTTATACTTGCAATCTAGAAAATGTAATTCCAAGTGTGATAACAATTCCATTACTGTAGAGTCACCTCTATTCTTTGCATACTCTTATAATTCCTTTACCATACTAATGGCTTGTTGATAATTGTTATCAAATTACAAACTTCCACAACATCAATATTCTCTTTCAGACTCAAAACGCGACATTCTTGTGCCATTGTTTATGATTTTAACCTTACAACTCACAAATAAACGGCGGACTGCTGTCGGGGAATCACACATACTTTCATTCGGCGAAGTCCTTTCGCGCTGCCACGCATACGCGATTGGTTGCCGGTCTGTCTTCGGAGAGTTTTTGCACCGTACTTATTCGTCTCCCAAATACTTTAAAAAAATTGTTGTCCGGTTAAAGGAGGGTTTTCGCACTCTTCAAGGAGAGTCCGCCCAAGAGATGTCGATTTTCATGAAATTTCTTATACCTAGTTCCGGACTATGAAAAAATGTCCGCTTAATAGAGATGTCCGCTTATTAGAGGTGGCCGTTATGAGAGGTTTCACTGTATTTGTAAATAAAATAAATTTTGATGAATTAGTAAGTTACTGGAAATTCATTCCCAATATTATGTATTATTAACAATTTCACACAATATAATTTACACTCCCAAAATGTAATTTGTTCTTACTTCATTCTACCCAAATGTCCATTGTCAACAAGATAATAATAATAAATACGAAACCGCCCACGTGGTTAAATTATAGTTGCCCTGAGGGCAAGAGCCTGAGCGGCAACTAACATCATTGTTTGTTTTGAATTCATAATATTATATTAACCTAACAGCAGCTAGTTTCCACTGTTGACTTTATTAACCTGTAAATAGTGATGACTGATGACCATCACTATGATTCATGCTTGAATATTTCACTCCTGTATCCTGTTTCAAGTCAACTGGTATATACTTTACTATATTGGTATTTTAAAAACAAAACAAGTTCTTATGTAAAACCAAGTGTAGAAAGATTCAATAAAAAAAACTTTCCTGTCAATAATGGTTCTGTTTACGAAATGTTTTTTTTACATTTATTTTTTTATGGCACTATAGCAAAAATCCACACCCACAAAAGGCACTCTGGGAGTGGTGCGTGTGCGCATAAAACGATTCACGTTGGTTTTGAATCGTTGAAGGTTATACTCGTTGGGGAACACGACTTCGGGAAGGTCGTTCCATAAGGATGACGTCTTCCAGATGAAAGAATTCTTAAATAATGAAGTTCGAGGAGTACTAAGCTTAACCACACATGGATGGGCGGCAGTGGTTTGTTGTGAATTTCTGCTATTCGCCGCTCTGGGCGGAATTATGAGAGCAAGATCAGCCGAGCAGCTATCTATAAAAGAGGGTTAAATCATCAACCTGTCTTCGATGTTCCAGGTTATCCAGGCTCTTTGTCAGCTCGTGGTCTCCGATCAGACAAATGATCCTCCCTTCGATGGAATCCAGTAGCCGAAGAATATGTTTGGGTGCCGAGCTTCAGACATGAGAGCAGTACTCTAGTGATGGTCGAATCTGAACTTTGTAATGTCAAAAGTTGTTGAGGTGTGTACAACTTTTTGGTCCGGAAGAGTACAACAAGTTTCCGTGAAGCTACCTTGGCGATTGCCACGTGGTTATGCCAAGACATATTTCCTCCCAGATTGACGCCCAGTAAATTAATAGATGAAGCCAGTGGAATTGCGGGTCCTGCCATGACTATATCCGGTTCCATAATGTTAACCTTTTTAGAGAAAACTGCTGCCTGGGTTTTCTTAGCGTTAAATTCGACTTGGTTACTGTCACCCTAAGCCAAAATTTCCTGCAGGTCTTTGTTGAGCCGTGATACTTCATGCTGTCTGCGAAGATGTGCATCGGCAGCCGATGTTCGTGCATTCAAAGAAAAAGATAAGACGAAGTGTGCTACCGTCAGCAAAGCTAAATATCGGATTTTTAGTTTTCACTAGTGTAGAGTAAGAAGAGGGTGGGAGACAATATGGACCCTTAAGGAACACCGGCATGAACGTATTGGTCCGTTTTTGGCAGTAATATATACTATATACTGCCGCTACTAGTTTTCTCAATAAAGGGCAGACTATAAAAATTGCTCCCAAGAAATTGTAGGGTCAAAGCTAAGAGGTACTGGAATTAGGAAAGCCGATTCAGACGCGTGAATCTTGTTTGCCACGCAATAACACTTTTGTTACATTCCTGTAAGATCTGTATCTAGGGTTGGAATAAGTTATGAATTTTATATAAAAGTTTTGAACTTTTTGAATTATTTCAGACTTTTTTGATTTAATTCTCTTTTTTCTTGATTTAATATGTCGAAAGTTATATACAGGGTGTCCCATAACTAATGGTACACAGGAAAACTGCAGATTCCTTGGGTAAAAATACTGCGATTTGGCCATACTTAGTTTAGTTCAATAGCTGGTAATAACCGAGATACAGGGTGTCAAAGTAAAAATTGAATTTTCAATTTTCCTAAATAACTTATTTCTGAATCAATATATTTGCATAAAATTAGGGTTTTTTTGTGGAAAGGAATTTGAATTTGTTAATAATTTCGATCTAGATTATAGGGGGCGCTCTCTGCGGTACTCTAGATACATAAAAAGAAATGTAACTTTTTTGTGCCTTAGTATAATTATATTTTTATTAAAAATATCAGTTTTTCCGTCATTTTTAAGCAATATAGGTATACTTTGTAAATGTAGCTCCGACTAACCGTTTTCAATTACAATTTCTAATGCGCCCGTTTAAATTTTGATTTGTAAATGTGAAATTTGTCACAGTAGGCTTTGGTAAAAACAAATACAATGAAAGCACTTTGAAACCTCATTTATGTCAAAGTTTATTTTCATTTGTCAGCATTGTGGGTGTTTTTAAGGAGTTTTTGAAGATACTGTTATCAAAAATTAAACTAAAAATGCCGCGACATAACGGTTTTCTAACGGAGAAATACGAGACATGGTATGTGTATACGCACAAGAAAATTTTAACAGACACATCGGCGGTATTTGGAAATGTATCCAAATAGAAGGCAGCCAGATTTTAAAATTTTTAGAAGCCTATACGACAGACTGGGAGAAACAGGATCCTCCACTATTACGTTTTGGACGCAAGGATCCTGTTTCTCCCACGAACAAACGAACAAACCCGAACAAACACCCACAATGCTGACAAATGAAAATAAACTTTGACAGAAATAAGGTTTTAAAGTGCTTTCATTGTATTTGTTTTTACCAAAGCCTACTGTGACAAATTTCACATTTACAAATCAAAATTTAAACGGACGCATTAGAAATTATAAATGAAAATATCTCGAAAACGGTTAGTCGGAGCGACATTTACAAAGTATACCTTTATTGCTTAAAAATGACGGAAAAACTGATATTTTTAATAAGAATATAATTATACTAAGGCACAAAAAAGTTACATTTATTTTTATGTATATAGAGTACCGCAGAGAGCGCCCCCTATAATCTAGATCAAAATTATTAACAAATTCAAATTCCTTTCCACAAAAAAACTCTAGTCACAAAATTTGGTGCAAAAATATTGATTCAGAAATAAGTTATTTAGGAAAATTGAAAATTAAATTTTTACTTGGACACCCTGTATCTCGGTTATTACCAGCTATTGAACTATACTAAGTATGGCCAAATCGCAGTATTTTTACCCAAGGAATCTGCAGTTTTCCTGTGTACCATTAGTTATGGGACACCCTGTATATATACTGGCAATAAAGTTTGAAACTCTCCGATAGCATAATCCAACGCGTTTAGCTTCTGTGCGCAATAAGGTGGTACCGAGGAAGGGCTTGTGTATATTTCTTTTCGCAGTGTTATCTAGATCCTTGTTTATATCATTTATTAAATATTTCCAGTAACAACAGATCTAGCGATCGTACAGTTGTATCTTTAGATTAAATTCAGCGAACTCAATATAGGTTTGTTCGATATACAATATAATATTTTAGTCGTGCCAGCAGATCTTAGCATTGCGCTATGTTAGAAATCTACCGATCAATAGTGTTGCAATGATCTTAGCAAACTTTAACAAACCCGAACAAATGTACGCCAGTTTTTCAAATATGACTCAAGTCAGCCACATCTATCGTACTTCGATTGCCAATGGAAGTATTGATCCTCCTTCGGAAGATAGTAATGCTTTTGCCTAATGGTTGTTTCGAAACTACCATCTATACCACATTGTCCATAACTCTTTCAATATTTTCAAGTAAATTTAATAGACGTGCTGAACAGCCATATTGTAATAACATTTCCAGTATCCATTTTTTCTTGTATTTGCTGTAATATCCGTAACTACACCTCTAACAAAACATTTGAATTTTTTTCAATTGAAGGTGATAACTAAACGAAAATTATAGAAAGCGTAACTTATCGTGACTTCTTTGAAAAGTAATTTGATTTAATTCCCGAATAAAATCACTGACTGAATTCAGGTGACTGAATTCGTACTAACCCTGTCTGTACCTGTAAGATTCTGTACATAACTTTTAAATATTATCATCATATAACACCAAATAAGGTTAGCTACACGCGGGACAGTCTCAATCATTTTATCCTTCAACTATAACCTCGTCTTCTTTCTTTTATTTATATTATCTATCGACATATTTAATGGGTCTGTCATAAACAGGAATATTATACCCATACTAGTCTCGTAACAGCTGTTACCAATATTAGATAATATTAAACAGGTTTCTCGCGCTTCTCAGTCCATTAGTCGTCAGTCTTTGATATTCTAAATAAGCCCATCAACTGAGAAAGGATTTGTTATCAATCATCCGCCCACGATATTAATAAGAGGTTTCCGATCTAAAAAGAAAAACGATGTCCATTGATTGTCGGTTTTCTTTTATAGATCCGACAATATAGTTTCAATATGGTGCTATTTTCTGTTTAATCACAATGACCACCCAGTTATTTATTGTATTATTTGATAATTCCATAACAACAAGTATTGAGTCGTCGTCTTTTTGTTATACGACTTACTACCTGTATTTCAACATGTAGAATCAGCTCTCCAAGTATCCTCCGAGCACCGTGTATCAGTGACGGTTCTTCCACAGGAGCATATGCGCACGTGCACCCCCAAAAGAAAACGAATAAAAAATATTAATTTATATTCATTGAATATAATTTATCGTATAAAGTCCGACCCTCCCTAATATTTTATCGTACCGTCAAACCAAAAAAATTCGACCCTCCCTAATATTTTATCATCCCGTCAAACCAAACTGTATAGATCTGGCAACCGTGCCTCGGTCGAGGTTAATGACCATTATGACGAGACTTGCTCGCACGTGCGATTAAGTAGTGCAGTTTCTCTGTAGTAGCAGGTGGCGGGTGGCAGCGGGGGATAGCGGGGCTATGGCGATTTAACATGGAAAAGACGCACAGTTTTTGTGTGCACCGCGCTGTTGTCTGTTCGTGCATCTAGTTAGAAGTTAGAGCGTGTATGTTTTAATATTTTAATATTATATATTTATTAAGTTAAAATGAATAGTGCGGGAACACCTAACCCGAAATTAAATTAACGCAGACCACAAAGGGTAAATCTAGGGACTTTATTAGAAAGTTTAAAAATGAAATATATGAAAAAAAAATTATAGAGGGTATTGCAAACTTATTGAGGCTGTTATTGATCAATTTTGGACTGTATAAATATTGTTACGAGGGTTGCATGCGACGACGTTAAGATCCGACAGCTATACACACTAAGAAAACCTTTCTTATTTTCCACAAGTTATATTTCCTTGTGTAAAATTAAAAAATAAATAAAAATATGTTTTACCTAACGCATTTTCTTATTACTTTTTTTTGTTTCTACTTTAAAACACCTAGAAAGTAATTGTTTGGTCGTTACACCAAAATAAATTTTTAATAATAATTTCAACATACGAGCCGTATTATTCGCTATTCAAATTGTCTTTGAAATGAAATGAAAATAAACTTTTTACTGATATCACTCAAACAGGATACCGTATAAATCATCCCCAGGGATCGCTGGATATCTGACAGAGCAGACCGAGTGATAAGCTGGCCAACTGTCTAGATTCAAATAAAAATTGATTAAATCGTGTCAGTTTACTTTAAGATCATACGTTAGTTTACTTTAAATTTTGCATTTAGATGTTTAAAGTGATCTATTCTGATACTCAGCAGGAATAGCAAATTTAATTTCTATAAGATAGTATGAGGTTAGTTTCGTGACTAGAATATATTGACGTCTGCCTCACGTTAGTGCTATACCGTTAGAGAAGGGTATATTAACGTTGATAAATGACTGGTTAAAATTGATACTTATACAATTATAGGCATGACTATAAAATATTGAATAAAGTGAAAATTAATTAGTCATATTTTCAAAAAAAAATTGTAAGTAAATTTCCCGTATGGTACCATCTTCATCGTTTTGTTGTCTTATAGCTTTTCAATGATCGAAATAAAAAAATGTTGTAGTCTGGATAATCTGGATTGTTTATATTTAATATTTTGCAGTTTCATGGATTCGTTTTTCCGATGCATATTTTAACCGGCATATTGTCAAAATAGTTTTACAAAATCTATTTAAGAAATAAAAAGTCTATGCTTTTCAGGGGTATTAATATCAAATACCAATATGGAAAATTATTATTTCCCAGACCACCCGATGATCCTTATACAATTAGGGCGTATGACGATGGATGTGTGTGACACAAATTTTAACACTCTTTTCAGTGAGCAACACCCACAAACCATTATATTGCCAATACGAACGTTCCAAAATACAAAAAGTGTGCCCGCTATGAGAGATGGCGTGGTACTATTGAGTTTGCGCAGTAGGGTGGAAATTTTATCGATCGCGTCAGAGCCGCTCAGACAATATTTGTTTCTTGTTATTCGTCGCCATCTTTGGTTCTGGATGCTTTTTCAAATTACAGAATAAAAAGTGGTTCATCCAAATTATTGTCGGTATATTAGGGTATATTAGTGCTTATAAACTTTTATTACCTAACAACAATTTTTGTGAAGGAGTTTTTAATTTGTGGTGATTCGCTGTTTGATAGGTTAGTGGCTTGTTTTGTTTAAGATGAAAGTCGTGGATCAATACCAGGTATAAAGTATTTCAGGTATGTACTTATATACGAAAATATTTTGTTTATCGCATTATCCGATCTTCCGAACCGAATTTCACTAAAAAGCTTGTAAGAAAAGAAGAGAGTGTCACTCGTATACAATATAATATATATGTGGCCACTACCTAACCTTAAAATTAATGTATTTTTACATCGTATATCGTCAGAAATCGTATGCATGGAACGCTGTCTTAAATCGAACTAATCGAAATTTTGATTGCAATATTTTTCCTAACTAACCAGTGAAATTTACATTAAAAAAGTTGAAATCCGGTCCTGTCGAATGTTTACTTTCACAAGGAAATTTCAGAACTGCGCAAACTCACTATTACCCCTTCGATGGCCATAGCGGGGACATAATTGCAGATGGTATTAGCAATATAATGGTTATATATGTGGCAACACCTTGATATGTTATAACTGCTGATCAGAATTTCCACTGTAATTATATTTGGAAAAGTAAAACTCACAGTCTGGTCCACTCATTTATTGTTACCGAGTAGGACAGACTGTGATTGACTGTTACTCTATCCCTTCACTACTTTCACTCCACTATGTGATGGACGATTATCACAACATTATAATAACATTCGCCAAAAAGAAAAGACTAACAGAAAATTCGAGACATGTTCGACATATTCAGCGAGGCTATAACGTTCTCACGCAATTCAGTGTTATTTGAAAATTGAAGCCTAACAAGTAGAGCATTATAATGACATTAAGTACAGATCGGGTTTTGTTTCTGTATTTTCGTTTAAATTAATAATGGCTTGTTTAAATGAAGTTTAATGATCTAGTTTCTATGTTGATATTATAGCAGAATTATCGTGTGTAAGAAATAAAGTGGCATGAAATATTTCCGTCATAAAATTAGCTATAAAATGATTACTATTAATGATTAAAAACCTATTCTGCTATAAAATGTTATTAGCATAACTGTGATTAAAAATTACCTAGTTTGACCTTTAATTACAAAGGAACAGATTCGTTTATGATTTGACTTCCTGCAGAAAAGTCGGAACAACACAGTTATAAGTTTTCATACAAATTGGTCACGAACATGAAAAGAATATAATTAATAATAATTTTGACAATTGTTTTAGCATCATGCTTAGTAAAAATTTATTTTTGCTCATGCCATAGCAAGTTGAACCTTCATGTAAGGTTACGGGGTGTCAAAAATTCGTTGCTCGTTCATTCATTCCATCATTCCAAAAATAAAACGAACAACGAAAAAAGTAAGGAACTACAGGTGTTCAAAATGATTTCCGTTATTCTCTAAGCACAAATAACATCTTCCAACTGCCACATAACAGTTTTTAGAGATAAAATAAAACAAACTTTCCAGCATTTGTAAATTTATGTTCCATATTTTTTGGAAAATAGAAAACCTCTTAAATCGCTCTGAAACGACCACAATGGGAATGTCAAGTGAAACAAATCACGTGTCACCATCTTAATTTTTTTGGTTCAAGCGCCTACTTTTCTTTTAAATCCCGGATCAACAGAAGTTTGAAATAATGTTACTGTATTTTGTTCACTTATTTGTGATTTATTATTAAATTATTTTTTATTTATCGAACTAGTCCAACATAAGTAAAAATTTAGAGCTTACTTATAAGATATTATTTATAAAATTAGAAGAAATACAGGACCGTATCCCAGAATTTACTGATGTTGTTCAAAAAAACCTCGAAACGTCATTAAACCACAATGTCTCATACATCGTTGCATTCGGGAGAAAAAACGCTTTCAAATTCCAATATCAGGAAACAGCACCGTATTTAAAAAAAGAAAGTTGATAATTGCCCTTCGAAGACGACTCGTCGGATTACAAAAGAATTAACGCTGTTAGATAGAGCGAAAACAGTGGCAATGCAAAAGTGCAATTTACTTTAGAATTCGATCTCAAAAAAATCCAGGAAAACAATAAAACGTTTTTTCAGAATTTCGTTTTTTTCTGGATATCTCCGAACCTACTCGGAATTTAAAACTTTCTAAACGGCATATTATTAGGCACGTAAATGCGCAACTTTCCCTTCATTTAACCGACTTCGTATCTCTTACGGTTTCCGAGATCCCTGTACTGGCCCTCCTTATCTTGGACACGTTGTATATCTTATTAATACATACCAAATTGAAAATATCTAAAATACTTTCGGAGATATTAAACAATAACGATTTAAAAAAAAAATAGGAAAAAAGTTTAAGCCATTGGATGCGGACATATTTATTTATATGAATTTGTGTAGATAAAACAAACTAAGAAATCATACTCTGAAATATAAGCAAGTCATTAAGGAACACCCTGTATTGAGATGATAAACTGGCACAAGCACAATTCGGCATTTTCAAATTGTCATTTCCTCGAAATACAGGGTGTTCCTTAATGACGTGCTAATATTTCAGGGTGTGATTCCTTACGTCATTTTATAAAGAAAAGTTCATATGAACATAATATGTCCGCAACGGCTTAAATTTTTTGCTAAAGAGTGTTGAATTTTAATTTTTTAAATGGTTATTTTTTAATATCTGTGAAAGTACTCTAGATATTATTTTCAATTTTGATATGTATTAATAGGATATAGAACCACAAAATTTAGTTAGAAAAGTTATTCAGTTGTTCCACCAGTGGCGTCCCTGCAAACATGTACTCTGATATTTTTTACAAGAAAGATGGTACGCCACTGACATTTTTCCATGTGGATATTTTTTCTGATTAGCCTGGTCAATTCCACAAGAAAACGGCCTCTTAAGTTTTTCTCGTCAGACGCACCGTTCTTGATTAAACCCACTAAATTCATATTGAAACACATTATTATTAACATTGATAAAATAATTAATGATAAATTTTGTTTGAAATTGCCACTTTCACATAAAAGCCATGCCCGTCTTCGCATCAAATTGCCCACTCCAACAATTTTTATAAAACAAAATCATTAATTATTTTATCAATGTTAATAATAATGAGTTTCAATATGAATTTAGTCGTTTTAATCAAGAACGGTGCATCTGACGAGAAAAATTAAGATACCGTTTTCATGTAGAATTGACCAGGCTAATCAGAAAAAATATCCACATGGAAAAATGTCAGTGGCGTACCATCTTTTTTGTAAGGATATGTTTGCAAGGACGCCACTGGTGGAACAATTGAATAACTTTTCTAACTAAAATTTGTGGTTCTATATCCTATTAACACTTACCAAAATTGAAAATAATATCTAAAATACTTTCGGAGATATTAGAAAATAACCATTTAAAAAATAAAAATTCAACACCCTGTAGCAAAAAATTTAAGCCGTTGCGGACATATGTTCATATGAACTTTTCTTTATAAAATTACCTAAGGAATCACACCCTGAAATATTAGCACGTCATTAAGGAACACCCTGTATAGAAGTATCTGCCATCAGAATATAATTAACTAAATTATAAAAAGTTATAGTAATAACACCGTCCAAGAACAACTATAGTGCTGCACAATTAGCCGTTTTTATTGGCCTTAAAATCAATCCGGATGCCAAGGCGTATATGCAGGGTTTATTATTATTAATTATACATCTTGTGTTTATCTGGTTATCATAAACTATCATTATTTGTCAGCAGCCCATATATTATCTAGTAGGCTAGATATAGACAAAACGGTTACTCATTGTTCTGTTCGCTGGCCATTAATGCCACGCCTCGGTTTAACCATTATGTCTTACTGACCGAGTTTATTACAGAATTAATTTTGATCTCAATTGTTCTTTTTCTGTTGTTTTATGTAGTTTTCGCTTTTGTTTTGTATATAACTGGACTATAGAGTAGGTACATGTTTTTTCTACTATACAGTAAAATAATCATCCTGGAATGAAATGATTAATAAATTATTATTCACTGGGAGTTCCTCCCCGGGAGTAATCCTTACTAAATATCTATTAGGTACACTAGCTTGCTCCCAATGGCAATTAAAATATACAGTGAAACCTCTCTTAGGCGGACACCTACGGGAGAGGTGTCCGTCCATGGGAAATTTGTTATTAGGTAATATGTAAATGCAAAATTATCACTATGTATATATATGTACAAATACACATTTCTTAGACATAACAAAAATACACTAGTTTTACATAAGATGGGGGGGGGGGGGGGGGATTGTTCGGGTTTACCAGACAAATCCTGGTCTCGTCGGAAAATAGGACAGAATTCACTGCAGTCGACGAACTCGGTGGGCATATTGTAGTTGGGGAACTCTTACTGATCTCCGACATGTTAAATCGGATTCAAGAATTCGTCTTCTTTGTGTAGAGGCGGATACGCGAACTACAATTGCATGCGTAACATCTCTCTGAAGTTGTGGGACTGGGATAGTACGATTTCTCCGACTTGTTAATGTAATATAGCGGTTCTGCTGTTCGTTAGTAACACGCCTTCTACCACTTCGTGGTCTGTCTCGCACAGAATTGGAACAGCGATTCCATACACGAGATACATCACTTTGAAAAACCCTTATTCTTTCTTTGGGAAGGACCTTCCTCAACTAAAGCTACTATTCATGCACGATCAATTTCAGATATTACTCGGCGATTCATTTTTACACACTGAACCGAAAAATTTAACTGGCCAGCGTCAACAAAATACAACACTGAAAATGTTATCTTAAACAAATGTCTTGATAATATTTTGTTTGCTACAAAAAAATGGTATCGTTTTAACTGATAAATATAAATAAATATTTAGAAAAAAAAATAATTCCTGAAATTATCTTAACATGCCAAAATCAGAGTGATGCAAAACTTATTAATCTATGTGTACATCGCTATTAGCTTACAGCGATGGAAATGTATAAAGTAGCACAGAAAGAGCATATCTTATGCGTAGTCGTAAAAAACATAATACAAATTATTTGTTAAGTAATAGACTATTTTGCAATTTCTCTAAGGTGGGTTCATAAAATACCCGTTATAGGAAATATACTAGAAATTATTATGATTCGCCCAATAAATTTGAGGATTTCGAGGTAATAGAGGCGTAATTCTAAAAAGCCGATATTCTTGATTTTATCTCGCGAATTGCAACAGATTATTAGTTCAAGCGAAACTAACAACCTGGCAAATTTAAAGTGAAATTTTCAATGCATTAGAAAGTAGCAAGATTATGAAGATAAATGCATTAAAATTATTAATAATCTATAAATTAAGCTTTCTATATAACCTAGAACTCCATTTTGTAATTAAAACTTAACATATTGTGTGAATTATATATAATAAACAGATATGATGATAATGAGAAATGTTTGGAATTAAATCTTAATGTTTTTTTTTATTTATGACCATACACAAGCACTACAGGAAAAATCCTTTAGGGCACTCTAGGAGTGGCGCGTGTGCGAATAAAGCGATTCACGTTGGTTTTGAATCGTTGCAGGTTATATTCGTTGGGAAAAACGACCTCGGGAAGGTCGTTACATAAGGATGAAGTCCTCCAGATGAAAGAATTCTTAAATAAAGAAGTTCGAGGAGTTCTAAGCTTAACCACATATGGATGGGCGGCAGTGGTTCGTCGTGTATTTCTGCTATTCGCCGCTCTGGGCGGAATTAAGGAGGCGTCCGCCGAGCACTTTACATGAAAGTATCTGTAAAAGAGAGTCAAATCCCCAACCTGCCTTCGATGTTCCAGGCTGTCGAGGTTCTTCGTTAGCTCGTGGTCTCCGATCAGACGAATGGCCCTCATTTCGATAGAATCCAGTAGCCGAAGAGTATGTTTTGGTGCAGAGCTCCAGACATGAGAGCAGTACTCTAGTGATGTGCGAATCTAGGCTTTTTATATCAAATGATTATGAAAAAAAATAAAGGTATCGCATCTTTAATCCTAAAGTGGCACGCATAATTCAAAAAACATAGTTCTCTAGAATCTGCAGGAAACAGTTTTATAATTTCGATTATTCTAGTTTATTTCGAATTGCAACACTACGAAGCTTACGAATCAGTGCGATAAATTAAAGGATTAATTGTTGCTTATAAAGTTATAAGGTTTACTTCTTACGTACCCCCCCCCCCCCCCGTTAAATTAAGTGAATAAACCCGAACAACCCCCCTCTCCACCCCTGACAATGGGAAGAGAAGGGCAAAAGTTTTTTCCACAATAGTATTTACGCAATAAATTTAATTTTTTGAGGAAACGCTTTGATATAGGTATAGTACAGTAATACTATTTATAAAAAACAACTAATTTGTCATCAAATTAAATAAAAATAAACCATTGCATTTAGAATTGTGACGACCCTGTACATGTTATGCCAAATTTGAAAGCTTTCTGAAACTTGATGATCTTCTAGCTATTCGGTAAGAAAAATTTTTTAGTCCAAGAGCTAAGGTAAAAAAATTATGTGGATATGGACAAAAAGTCCAGATATCTCAAAAACTGGCAAAGTCAGACAAGACAATGTTCCATAAAATTTGCTTAGAATTTAATGGTTAATCGAAAAATAAATAATATAATAAAAATTACCATGTTGTATTTAAAAAACGAAAGTTGACAGCTACTTCCGGTATAACCGGAAATGATTGAAATATAGGAATATCTTAGCGCGTATCGATAAACCGAAATCCCCAAAGTTTCAGACACATATGTTCAGTAGTTCTCCATAAAGTTCTAATGCAAGCTCGTCGTGAATCACCCTGTATTTGCAAGTTATAATTCTATGCAAAATATGCTAATAAGAGAAAATACATTAACCAATATCCAATACTGCTGAAGATAAGAAAGCTGGTAAGAAAGTCATTTACCTAAAGGCAATATCTAAATATACTAATTTACATTAGGTAGGTGCTTATCAATAAATCGTTTATAATTTAAAATAAAACCCAGGTTTTTATTCCACCGCGCCAAAAATTTGCCAATTTGCATATACGAAATTGTATTCAAAGAAAAGGTAATTTATAAATTAATAAAAAGATGTCAGTACAGGTAAGGTCTGATTACGTCCATATTGTAAACATTTTTTGGAAACAACTACACAAAAAATAATAAATTACAACCTTACCATTTAAGATTTTAAGGGTAATATCTACCCCTCCACGGAGGCTAAACCACGAGGGCTGCAAATGTTATTTAAAAGCGTCCCCCGTTACAATCAAATTCACGTGTCTTTCAGATCATTAATATTATTTATTGGAAGCGAGATAGTAAGGTTGGGAAGCATTCCAATTGACACCCTGTATGGCGAAAAAGTTAGGGTGATAAGGAATTGTCCACCAAAAAATTCAACTCGCAAGTCGCTCGCATGCAACTATGGCATAAACCTTTTATTGTTGATTTTTTATTCTCTGATCGAATTCCAATAGAGAAATAAAAATATAAAGAAGGTCTTATTATTTATTAGTATATTTGATGAGCCGGTGACGGCTCTTTTACAGTCCGACGAAGACCAACATCGCCAAGGCGGCATCGGTCTCTGAATTTTGAATTTGAATTCCAATACAAACAATAATCATCTCTTAAATATTTTATATTATATTTTTTGTTTGTAAAATAATTAGACCGATTATATAGATTAAAATATCAACACCGGGAGAGATGCCCTGCTATGTCTAGTTCATGAACTGTATGGAGGATTGTATTGCGCGGCAGTCCAGTAAGTTCTTTCAGTCTAGTTGTTTATAAATATCGGAACCTATTGTTTTGTTAACGCGTGGTTAAGTGTTTACAAATAATTTAAGATACATTTCTCTACAAACATCTCAAATTATAAGAATGCATATATTTCAGTGTGTGTCTGGTAACCTTTTTAATATACAATTGCATATTTGACTAATTAGGTTAAAGACAGCTTCTTGTAGATAGATACATTATCTGAAAATGTTTAGATTCTATATTCACTGTGCTTACAAAATGGCGGATGGTGAATCTATACCGTAAAATAGGAGAGTTGCCCCGAGGCTTATATACCGGATAAAAGTATAGATGCCTTGGGAGGGCATATATACCAAAACTATAAAATTAAATCTATTTTTGTGGTAACTGGCTCGATTTATCCTGAGTGAGTGTAGGGTTTATTAAAAAAAGACCAAGATGGCGGATTTAAAATGGCTGGTGTCCCATTTTCGAGACTTTTATAGGGTATTTACGTAATTGTTAGTGCTATCAAAAAAGTAATGGTGTCATGTGCTCTTTTCGCTCGCTTAAGAGATACGGGGGAAAATCAAAAAATTTACAATTTCAAAATTAGCCTATATTTTCTTAGTTAGAGATACAGAAAAATGTTTCTTTATATTGATTGTTGAATAATCTGCCGTTTTCAGAATAATTATACGAGGTCAGATAAAAAAGTTATCGTACCTAATTTTTTTAAATGGAACAACCTGTATCTAAAAAGATACTATTTTAAATTCTCCTTTCAAATATATAACAACACACCATGGATGACATAGGTTTCCTAGGCGATTTATTAAAATTTATTACTTTGAATCGAAATAAAACATTCAGATTAAGGTAAAAAATAATGGGAATCATCGCAATTGTTCGGAATATGTCTTTAAATGATTACCGTATTTCCGGATAGCGAGCAAAATATACATTTTGCGCCATTTCTTCGTTTTTCCACTTTCAATATAAACTGATATCATATCAAAATTTTCAAAATGTTGATAGGGCATTTTCGCAAATCAATATAAAGAAACTTCTGTATAAAACATTTTTCTGTATCTCTTTTAACTAAGAAAATATAGGGTAATCTTGAAATTGTCAATTTTTGGATTTTCTCTCGTATCTCTTAAGCGAGCGAAAATTTAATTTTGATTTTACCATTTTAAGTTTGACTCAAAAAGAGCACATGACACCTACATTACTTTTTTGATAGCACTAACAATAACGGAGACCCTATAAAAGTGTCGGAAATAGGACACCCTGTACAAACGGAGTTTATATTTTTAGTTTATTTTGTACTTAGATAAACTTCACAATGTTGTTTTATATTTGTATTAATGATAAATAGAAAACTGTATTTTCTAGAGACTTTTCATTTTATGTAGGGCAATACTCCCGGAATTACCTTATAATTATAAAGACATATAATATAAAATATTATATAAGAGAGAACTTTTATTTGGATTGGAATTAAATCAGAGAAAAAAATAATATCAACTATAAGATATGTAGAGTAGAAATTCTCTCATGAGAGGCGGAATTATAATGTCCAATTTTTAGGCGATCGTGTCAAAAAACCGTATGCGAAAATAATCGGTATAAGTATCTAGTAGGTACTCCACATTATCTACAACAAAACGAAGAGGCTGTCTATCCATCAACTAACCATTATCTACACACTAACCGAACATACTTGACAAACCTACTAAAAGCATATAAATATTTACCTATATTTTCATAATATTATCAATGTGCTTATTATATTATGCATTTACCAATTGCATAATATAATAAGCAAACACAACTAAGGACTTTGTGTAAACTTTCTGAAATACAGACCTTTCTTGTGTAAACAGGTATACTCTTAAATAAATTTGCTTAAAACCGAGAATAGTTAAGTAAGAGTAATCTTAAGTTATAGTTAAGTCAATAGACAAGTTAGGTATCTGTCAATTAGCGGTTCGGAAGACAACGCTTGGCGATCGGAAGAAATTTTTTGTTAAGATAAGATTAAAAAAATTAAATTAAATGATAAATTCATAACTGAGCTTGGAGAGAGGAACCTTGAATCTGCTCGATGCATAAACTCATTGCTATTGGTCAAACGGCGATAAAGCTTCCGACGACGTAGTTCAGTGTACCCAAGTAGCATTTTTAGACACAAATTGGACACACATTCTTTGCTGAGAAACGTTTCGAAACATTTTCGAATAAAATTATAAAGTTGTATCGAGATACATGTGTTACGAAACTTTTGCGACACATTCTCGAATCCTGTTACTAGAAACACTTAAAGTTAAAGTTTTGGCACAAGATTTTTTTTTTATGATCAAACACAACCACTATTACAGGAAAACTCCTTTAGGGCACTCTGGGAGTGGTGCGTGTGCGCAAAAAGCGATTCACGTTGGTTTTGAATCGTTGGAGGTCGTCGACCTCGGGAGGGTCGTTCCACAAGAATGAAGTCGTCCAGATGAAAGAATTCTTAAATAATGAAGTTCGAGGACTACTAAGCTTAACCACATATGGATGGGCGGCAGTGGTTCGTCGTGTATTTCTGCTATTCGTCGCTCTGGGCGGAATTACGAGGGCAAGCTCAGCCGAGCACCTTCCATGAAAATATCTGTAAAAGAGAGTCAAATCCCCAACCTGTCTTCGATGTTCTAGGCTGTCGAGGTTCTTCGTCAGCTCGTGGTCTCCGATCAGACGAAAAAGATTGCATTGAATTTCCCATAAGAGGTTTTTTATAGCATCGGTGTACGTTTATTAGCGATAAATAAGCAACTTCTGGATATTATTTACATTTTAGGTGTTATTGTTGATCCATTTTCAACCACAGATTGAGGTAAGTGTTTTAGGTAGATTTTTAATCACCATCTGAACAAGTTCGAGGTTATGTTATTGTTTAGCGAGATTTAAATTGTTATTTTTCTGTATAGTATTTAAAAAACTATTCCAAGCTATAGATAGAGTAGGTACTTATACTCTATGTTGATAAATACAGTGCAATAAGCTGTTTCTGAAAATGAATCAATAATAACATCTAATATACAAATAATATCAGGAAATTGCTTATTCATCCCTTATAAACGTGTACCGATGCTTTAAAAAATCTCTTATGGGATGTTCAATGTAATTTTAGTTTCAAATATACCAATGTACTGAAAAATTATTATTTTTCCAGCGCACCCGATTTTATTAATACCACCTGATAAGTATAGACCTCTTATTTTTAAAATAATTTTAGTTTGTTTGGAAAGGCTTTTGAAACCACGCTCTCGTGACGTCAGACTTAGGCTGTCCATACCCAACCTTTGTTTTCTGTGCATACAAGCAAACCTTTTTTTTCTGTGGCATGCTGCATCGCCTTAATAAACCTTTTATTTTTCTGTGCATCATGGAAACATTATAGAAGCCAAAGACTAGAAATTGTGTGTGGAGTCCATTTTGGATCAGAATAATTTATTGCTTTCTAGCGGCCATTTTGTGAAATGAATTTTTATTTTATTAAAATGAATTTTAATGAAATTCCTTCATCTCTTGAAAAGCCAAAAGTTGTTAGATAAGTTCTATGTTCCTAGCTAAGTCGATTTATAAAAGAAATAAATACAATTTTGAAAATATA
The DNA here is from genome assembly GCA_963991005.1 of Barypeithes pellucidus. Classification (NCBI taxonomy): domain Eukaryota; kingdom Metazoa; phylum Arthropoda; class Insecta; order Coleoptera; family Curculionidae; genus Barypeithes; species Barypeithes pellucidus. Next base: position 15,559,756 of record OZ022558.1, read on the forward strand.
TTTTTTTTTTTGACAAAGTATATTTTTTTCTGTAAATGCAAATAAATCGAGGGCACGTTAAAAATATAAAGCCACATTACTAAACTGCACGATAAAATTTACAGCGACAATGATTTTATGGTTCTTATGTGCAATAACTAGGTATACGAAATAAAATAACTTATAACGAATTCATCATGGCGAAATTATTGTTTCATATTGTTTTTCTTTTATTTTACAACAGTGAAGGTATCCTAATTGTTTTGCGCATGGTTTAACATAGTCCCGCCCCTTTATACTGTCATTTTTGAATAAACAGACGTAACAGTTTAGAAACATTTTCGAAACATTATCGATAAAAGTTTCGATTGTGCATCGAAACAGCGAAAGTAACAGCTAGTACCAACCACTTGGAAACACGTGTAAATGTCCCATTTAAAATGTATACGTTTCGAAAATATTTCCATTTTTGTTGCCAACAGTTTCCAATTTTGATCGGAAACAGAAACAATAGTTACGATACCTTTACCATAATGTATCTAAAAATGCTACTTGGGTAGGCTATTATTTCAGGTCTATTCATGCGTGGTTCGAGATTGTACCGTTATATTGTTCTTAATGCGGTTGTGTTGTGTGCGGTTCACGTGCTCATCGCGTTTATTTGTTTTGGTCTACTGAATTAAGAAAATGAATCATCCATTTTTTAATATAATTAAATACAAGCTACGTTCCGTGGGAGCTCGTTATACATCAATAATTATATTATTACTGTCTTTTTAGGAATCTTTTAAAGACGACAATGTTTGGAACACTTGACCCAAAGAAGTCAGTGATCAAAGGAAATTTCTGGAGATTGTTTGTGAGTTTCTAGATTTGTCGCTAGAGGGCATAGTACTAATGACCGTCTGAAAAATAAAGTGCACACGGCCAGTTTTTGTAGTCGGGTTTCAAAAAGAAACAGTTCTCAGTGCAACCCTATCCTTAGGCTTTTCATCGAAAATAAATATATACAGTGAGTCCCAGAAGAAATGTCTAAATTCATTTAAAATTCAGCGGTAAGTTTTTTCAAAAAAAAACGCTCGTACCCGTCGATTTTGATTTTTTAATTTTTTTTTTGTGGTAATTTCATGTAAACAGGGTAGCTCAAAAATAAGTTACCACCATCAACTTCATTTTTTCAAATGAAAACATAAATTTTTTATTTCATTTTTGAATTTTGCATTGAATTCTAAGCATGTTTCATGTACCATGTCCTATACATAAACTCAACAGATATTGAAAAAATTAGGATTGAACATATCTATAAGTAAGACCTGTTTATTAAAAAAAAACACAACAAAATCAAATTAAATGTTGAAAATGTGCGCCATTTACGGCTTGACAATATCCAAGACGATCAATAAACTCTCTTTGCACGTTTCCAACCATTTCCGGAGTTATGACACGCACTTCTCTTCGGATCCTTTCTTTCAACTCCTGCATATTGTTTGGCCTGTTAACAAATACTTTTGATTTGAGGTAACCCCACAAAAAAAAGTCCAGCGGAGTTAGGTCTGGCGACCTAGCAGGCCATTCGATAGGTCCTCTCCTTCCAATCCACCGATTGGGAAAGGTTTCATCCAAAAATGTGCGCACAGTGGCCGCATAGTGTGGAGGAGCACCATCTTGTTGGAATATCAGTTCTTCGTCAGGGGAGTCTGGATCCAATGGATTCGGAAATAAAGCCACTAATGCTGGAATTAATTCTAGTTGGAGAAATTCGAGATATACTTGTCCAGTTAAAGACTGTTCAAAGAAAAATGGACCAATTACTCTTTCACGTACGATTCCACACAAAACATTTATTTTCTTAGGGTACTGGCTGTGAACCTCTATCATCCAATGCGGATTTTCTGTTGCCCAATATCGACAATTTTGTCTGTTCACATTTCCATTCAAATAGAACGTAGCTTCATCCGAAAAAATAATATTTTTTACTAAATTATTATCTGGATTGCACATATTTTGCATGCGTCCGCAAAACTCACTTCGCCTATCGAAATGATCTTCAAATAACTAATGCACTGGAATAACTTTGTATGGGTGATATTTGTGCTTTTGAACTACTCGGTGAACAACAGATTTCGGCATGTGTAAATCGGCCCGAATGTGCGACAGGGGAGTACATGGATTTTCTTCCAAGGAAAGCAAAACGTCAAGTTGTTCATTTTCATCTCGAGTAGGACGTCCAGATTTAGGCAAATCTCTAACATGACCGAATTCATGGAATTCATTAAATAATTGGGCTGTTTCTATTTGAGTACGTGTTTTATCACCAAACCCAACCATGCATAGAATTTCAATTTTTTTCCGTTCCGTTAACTTCACCATTATTGTGAAAATCGCAACTTTGAACCTACGCTTGACTCGGCTTGACAATAATTATACTTATTTGAAATAAAATTGTCATACAGTTTCTATGGAAATAAACGGTGACAGTGAGACACTACACTCTTACTTATTATGGAGCCCAAAATGCCATATTGCCAGAAGATTTGATAGATCGTTGGATTCCCTAAATGATATGTTCAATCCTAATTTTTTCAATAACTGTTGAGTTTATGTATAGGACATGGTACATGAAACATGCTTAGAATTCAATGCAAAATTCAAAAATGAAATAAAAAATATATGTTTTCATTTGAAAAAATGAAGTTGATGGTCGTAACTTATTTTTGAGTTACCCTGTATACATGAAATTACCACAAAAAAAAAATTAAAAATCAAAATCGACGGGTACGAGCGTTTTTTGAAAAAACTTACCGCTGAATTTTAAATGAATTTAGACATATCTTCTGGGACTCACTGTATATAAAAATATATATATATTGCATCTTCAGATATCCATGTAATAAAAAATCATTGCTAAAAATAAAATGAGCCGGAATTCTGCAACCTCTACGAGAAATCATATCTGGTTTTATTTATAACACGTTAGGTAGAGATTAAATTTTAACGTACTTCAAAAATGATTCATTCCATGCAATTGCTAATATTAATATGGTTCTCATAATTATTATTTAAATAAATTACCTGTTATTATCTCTCAATTACTAAGTATTATCGATCCTGTTGTGAAATGTTTTAATCAAATTTGAAATTGAAATACTTACTATAGAAAGCGATTTTTAAACATTTTATTAAAAATCTAAACAAGGAGTGAAATTTAAAAAAAAAAATTCTAAAAATATTTTGTTGTTTGTATTATTTCCTGTGACGGGAGTGGTTACAATTACTAAACAAGACAAAAAAATATATCAAATAAAAACTTTTCCCGATTAATTTCATTGTTTGTTTATAAATATTTTCAAGAAAATCAGTTCTAAACCGGTATTTTTGTATAATTTCTGTCAAACTAGAAAATGCCCTAAAATTGACATCGTAATCCATCACCAGAACAAATCGTAATAATATAATACGCCAATTAATTATCGAATACAGTGAAACCTCTCATAACGGACACCTCTAATAAGTGGACATCTCTATTAAGCGGACATTTTTTCATAACCCGAAACTTGGTATATGAAATTAAATGAAAATCAACCTCTTTTGGGCGGACTCTCCGTTAGGCGGACGCGGACAGGCTGTTTTCATATAAAGAGTGCAAAAACCCTCCTTTAAACGGACAAAAAAATTTTCAAAGTATTTGGGAGACGAATAAGTATGGTGAAAAAAAACTCTCTGAAGACAGACCGGCAACCAATCGCGTATGCCGAATGAAAGTATGTGTGATTCCCCGACAGCAGTCCACCGTTTATTTGTGAGTTGTAAGGTTAAAATCGTAAACAATGGCACAAAAATGACGCGTTTTGAGTCTGAAAGAGAATATTGATGTTGCGGAAGTTTTGAATTTGATAACAATGGTTTGGGCGAGTTCATTAACATTGATAGCAATGTGCTATTAGAAGATGATAGTGACCCCATTCCTACCGATTATGTAGTCCAAACTGATACCACATCACTATCTGACGACTCTGATGAAGAAGTTGAATGCAATAATCAAACAAATGTCGCCAATTATTATCAACAAGCCATTAGTATGGTAAAGGAATTGAAAGAGTATGCAAAGAATAGAGGTGACTCTACAGCAATGAAATTGTTATCAGACTTGGAACTACATTTTCTAGATTGTAAGTATAAAACGCAAACACGTCAAACTACGTTATTATATTTTTTTAGTACTACATCCTAACTAAAACTAGTGTATTTTTGTTATGTTATGTTTATTTGTACATACATATACATCATGATACAATAAACTAAAGGTAGGATATCTAACCGTCCCAATTTCGTCTGCCGTGCGCATGGTGAGTAAGTTTTAAATCTCTTATGGAAGTTTACATTGCTGTCATCGTTTTTAACTCTTTTTTGAATGTATTAAAACGTTTTAAGCATGTAATGATATATGAAATGAAAGAATAATATATGACGAGTATTTACGTATATCAATTTCATAGAAATATAACACACAAATACCACTAAAAAAAGAAAAGATATCAGAGAAATTTTTCGCGGCCATTTGAGCCGGCGACAATAGCCGAAGCATGCCGAAAGCTGCTCGCCGACCACTGCTGGTTTTGAAACAGTGTTGCCAGACTTTTACAATTGTAATAGATCCACTACTATTTAACATTCTTGTTGTGGGGCTCCCCATATGAAATTTATGTTCAATCTGGAGGTGGTCCCCCATCTAATAGGAAAGTAACGACCTTTTTTTCGTACTATTATTACTCTGACGCCGTTTTAATTAAAAGTTTTTACGTTTAGTGGTATGTGAAATGAAAGAATAATATCATGGTATTTAGGAATATTTATTTCATGAACATACAACAAAGATTAAAGCTAAAATACGACCTAGTTATCTTTCCGCTTACACAACTGTATCCATTTTAATTGTTTGTTTTTATCTTTAGGAAAGCGGAAAAACCTTATATTTCTATTAAATGTCTTTGCCTGGTTATCCATATCACAACCGAACATAGCGCACCTCATTTTATGAAAATTAAGATATTTTTTTTAATAAACACAAGACTATAAGAAAACGTTCTGGTAAACTTACAAAATGTCCACCAAAAACTACGGCAACCATGCAGCAGTGTTGCCAGACATCCGTTATCGAAAGAAATAGAGTGCCGGTTCGAAACCTAATAGGAATAGTAAAAAACGGGTCAGAGTAAAAAGAGTACGAAAAAAAGGGTCGTTACTTTCCTATTAGATGAAATTTATGTTCAATCTGGAGGTGGTCCCTCCAGATTGAACATAAATTTCATATGGGGAGCCACACAACAAGAATGTTAAAATACTAGTGGATCTATTACAATTGTAAAAGTTTGGCAACATTGTTTCAAAACCAGCAGTGGTCGGCGAGCAGCTTTCGGCATGCTTCGGCTATTGTCGCCGGCTCAAATGGCCGCGAAAAATTTCTCCGATATCTTTTCTTTTTTTAGTGGTATTTGTGTGTTATGTTTCTATGAAATTGATATACGTAAATACTCGTCATATATTATTCTTTCATTTCATATACCATTACATGCATAAAACGTTTTAATACATTCAAAAAAGAGTTAAAAACGATGACAGCAATGTAAACCTTCATAAGAGATTTAAAACTTACTCGCCAAGCCACGTGATCATCGGCGTGCAATCATACCTATAGTTACTTATACCATGCATATACATAGTAATAATTTTGCATTTACATACTTATTACCTAATAAGGCGGACACATTCAGACGGTCCCGTAGGTGTCCGCCTAAGAGAGGTTTCACTGTATATTCAAAAATTCACGTCCTAATTAATAGATTCTAGAGTTTAAGGCAAAGCTGTTTACGTCCTGATACATCTAATTGTAAGGAGTAGTTTAATTCATTTACTTAACAATAAAAATTCGAAAATAACGATACAAATACCAGGTACAACGAATTTTTAATGTTAACTAAATGAATTAAATGAAAAGATAATTGTGTAGCACTCTGTATTATAGACTAGTTGTTGATATGATTTTTATTTTTAATTTAGCAGAAGCCAAAAGTGAAAAAGTATCGCATTGATTGTTTACGAAACGTTTTTCGACAATATAACGTATTTAGAAGAAATGGGTAATCTTTTTGTTACCTATAGGGGCCTGGCGATACTTTTGGGCAAGTGTCTAACCCAGATCTCTAATTGGTTCAGTTACAAAAAATAAATAAACTCAATTTTTATGAATGATATGTCAAATTTAAATTTTAGGAAATTTACATGTACACTTGCAGAATTATACCGTTGACTCTTACTGCCATAAATAAACTACCTGATTAAACCCTATTGTATACGCCTGAACCTCTTCAAAGCTCAATAAATGGGATCAGGGCCGGCTTGAAAATGTATACCACACCACATGATTTATTTTTATAATCTAAAATTAATAGATAGGTATTTTTAGTTTTAGGTACCTATAATAAACGTAAAATAATGATAACAATTAATGATAATTGATAATATAATTTAAAAGTATAACTATTAGGATAACAAGTGTCAATAAAAATTAATTAAATTCTAAGAAGCTATTGATAATTTATTAAAAATTTAACTCTGTATCACTATCACTATCTTCATCTAAGCCTAAACTTATAATTAAGGGTTGAACATTTGTAATCATACAATTGTAAGAATTTTCCACCTTAAGTACATGCTGTACACAGTTTTTTCAGCTGTCTGCAGAAATTTTTCTTACTTCGTTTTTAATTAATTCTACTACAGATGCATTTAATGTAGGAGAAATATTATTTCTCCTAATATTGGATTTTAATTGGTGCCATATTAGCTCAATAGGATTGAATATACAATAGTACGGAGGAAGACGCAATACTGTATGTCCATTTTCTGCTGAAAGTTTGTCATAGGTATCGAACCATGTTTCGTCAAGGTAAATAATTGGACGATTTTCTTCTCTAAATTGTTTAACAGCTGTTAAATATTTAAGTCTCCATTCCCGTAAACGTTAAGATTCCATTAATGTTTGTCTTTTATCAATGCTTCGGTAGGCTTGAAAGGCTACAAGAGATATTTGTTTCGTATTTAATCAGCCGCTCTTTGAGGGAAATCAAAGTGGGTACAGTTTGTGCCTCATACATTTGGTAAATCTTTCTTCTTAATAAATCCATGTCATTTTCGTCAATGCTTCTAAATGTGCCAGAATCACTCCGATTTTTTCTAGGATTAACAGGTTTAAGTACTATGTCTCTTACCGAAGATAAAGGAGTTTTTGTCAAAGTAGACGTCTCTGCTAAAGCATCCATCGAATTATTTCTACTCAACAACGATTGATACACATTTTTAATTATTAGTTTGGCATCGGTAGATAAATGCTTTCTTTTAAAAATGACACTTGAAGATGCCCCCCTATCAGCACAATTCCAAGGACGCCACTGGCATTCTATCACTAATAAGCCTAACTAAAAATTACTCGCCGGAAAACCACTAAAGATTAAAATTATTAAAAATCACTTTGTATTTATATATGCATCAGGCATAGGTATAAATTGAATTTGTATACCTGGTCCGGCTCTGCTCGAAAAGGTTTTAAAATTTGGGATTTCCTTATTTATTTTATGGTCCAAGGGACAATGCAGTTTAATTGCAGTCAAAAGATCAACGGTATAATTCTGCAAATACTATATCTAGATTTTATGCGCTACCCAGTATAATTAGACGTAACAAGATGTAAACTACAAACCCGAACAAACTCTATATACTATTTTCTATTAGTTAAAAAAATTATTAGTTGCACGAAATAACGGCTTATTGATGAGGGCGTGAATTTTTGAATATTCGATAATTAATTGGAGAAGGGTATTAGAGTAGACACACAATTTGTGCACAATTCCACTTTATTTAAAGATTATGATTTTAAAAATCGACATATTTCGTTACACGGTAGCTTTATCCAGAATGAATAACTACCTATTTACCAAAAACTACATAAAAAAGGGTATGGGGCAATTTTATTAAATGCTGTAAAACCCCATGCTCCTAGACCCATTAGTAGTCTCTTGTCAAATACCTAAAATTATTCAGTCATTCTTGATTAGTGTTGTAAAATTTCCGGAAATATTTCCGTTTTAAATATTTTTACACATTTCCAATATTTCCTGGACACCTTTGGAAATGCCCAATATTTATATTTGAAATATTTTCATTCACACCACCACTCTTGATGAAACTTGTAGCTAAACATGTCGATTTCGTAAATAAAAATCATAAAGTAGAATTATGCCCAAAATTTGTGTTTAGTTACCGTCAATGTTTAAACGAAGTTGCACCAAGTAAAGGCCGAATCAATCCAATATTTTACTTTACTCGAATCCAAAAAATCATTCTAATTATTAGTTTCTACGAATGTTCTATTTTTTTCCCTCATTTATTCATGCAGGTTTGTTATTTGCAAAGCAAATCATCAAATAAAAAAAGGTATTATTCAGCTGATAAGAGCAAGTCGACTGCTTGCTCGGCCAAATAAACGCAATTAAATACGATAAAGTATTAAACTCACCAGTAATTGATTTCAATCACACTATTATCCAAGTAGAACAATTTTTATTAGAGAAATAAACAGCTGTCAAATCAAACAAATCGGTAAATAATTCGTATCGTTTGTGGTAATCGTCAATCGTCGTACACGTGTCTGATGATGTAAGAGAACGAATCGAACGCGACCAAAAACCGCGATAGCACTTGTGGAACTAAAAGTCACTTCAGCCGTCAGCCAACGACAATCGCATAGAACCGCGATGTAAACGGTGTAAAGCGCAATGTCAGACAACGTTGTGCTATAGCCGGATAAAATCGACGATCCGCACCAATATTAATTCAGTTTTACATTTGGCTGTGAAATACTGTTTTAAAACGGGCGAAGATGAAAGAGGAACATGGGAAATGCAGTGGCTGGATATAAAGCGGTGCAAGTTGACCCACCTGATGGTTCATTCAGTCAGGATCATTTAGAAATAAAGATAAAGAAAGAAAGTATGACTAACAGCACACTATATATCGCTATAATAATGATTTAAACTGGTCTACCCGAAAATTTTGCTTTTAACCCCATCAAAAAAATGTTGCTTCTTTTTAATTTTGTGCATACGCCTTTTTTATTTTTGTTAAAATAGTTCTGACGATGGTTTAAATAAAATGAACCGAAACGTTAACTGAAAATTAGATTTTCATTTCAAAAGTGACCGAGGTCTCCATATATCCTTCCATATTTTCCCATGTCCCTGTTTTCATATTGACTTCTTCTTCCTCTTCCCTACATCCTCGAGGTATGTGATTCAACAGCTCTCAATATTAACTAGAGTTGCTCCACTTCTCTTTGCTATCAAATAACTCTAAGTGCCTGTTCTCACCAAAGCAACTGGCAACCGCAACGCGACCGCAACTTCAGTTGAGTTGCTCGCTTGTTCTCACCAAAGCAACTGCCAAACAACGCAACTGCAATGCGACCGCAACTTCAGTTGTGTTGCTCTTGCATTCCCACTGGAATCAACTGGTTTGAAGTCTCTTTTGACGTGAGCAAAATGTCGTCTGCGTGAGATGAACATATTAAAAAGCTTAAAAAAAAAACTGAGCGACAATTTTGGGTTAACCCCTTTTATACCATAAATTTGAGACATGGTTCGTATATAGTGAGTGGCACAGGAATGATCCGGTTAAATTCCATGGGTTTTACCGAATGAGCCACAAAAGTTAAATTATTTGCTGTCTCGTCAGCCATGACACCGCGATTGGAAGCAACTGACAACGGCGACACGGTATACCGGGCAACTCATAAGCAACTAGTTGCGTTGCAGTTGAGTTGTCTTAAGTCAGTGGGAACACGCGTATTTAAACATTAGTGCTGAGTCGCGTTGATGTTGCGTTGCGGTTGAGAGCTAAGGCGACATCATTTCTTAATAATAATAATAATCCCATTGACTATTATAGAATGTAATTGAAACGCTATTTTATTGTCTTGCAATTGGATTTTACTTAACTAAAGATGGGGAGAAGAGGTAGAAGTGCACATGATCGTTGGTCTTCAATATGGCCCTGAACTTTATTTGATATCGTATCCTCCAGCTATATCATCCAAAATTTGCTGGGTGTCAATATGGTAGGAAATATGTCTTGGCGTAATCACGTTGTGGCAATCGCAACGGCAGCTTATCAGGAACTTGGTGTACTTTTCCAGACCAAAAAGCTGTATACACTTCAACAACTTTACAAAGCCCAGATTCCACCATCATTGGAATATTGATCTTATGTCTGAAGCTCTGCAACCAAGCATACTCTTCGGCTGGTGGATTATATCGAAAGAAGAGTCATTCGTCTGATCGGAGACCACGGCTGACAAAGAACCAAGACTGGAACATCGAAGACAATTGATGATTTGACTTTCTTTGATAGGGCAAATATTCAACTTACCTTGCCCGCTTAATTCCACCTAGAGCGAGGAATAGAAAAATACACACCATACACCACTGCCGCCCATCGATATGTGGTTCAACTTAGTAACTCCTCCAACTTCATTATTTAAGAAATCTTTCATCTGGAGGACGTCATCATCAGCAAGCAGTCATCCTTGTGGAACGACCTTCCTGATCACTTTATTCGCACATGCACCACTCTCATAGTGTATTAAATGATCTTTTCTATAATGATAGGGTTTGATCATAAACATAATTCACTGACATTCAATAAAATGATTCATTCACGTTGCTGTAAAACAATACTATTATTATAAGTTACTATACTGTATTCATTTTACCAATTCAGGAGCATAAGCAAATAACAAAAAATGCTAGCCACGTGCTCGATGCATAAACTCATTGCTATTGGTCAAACGGCGATAAAACTTCCGATGCTGGCGAGAACATGGTCGTTGTTCAGTGTAGGGTATTATTTCAGTTATTTTCATGCGTGGTTCGAGATTGTACTGTTACATTGTTCTTAATGCGACCCTGTGTGCTGTTAACGTTTACGTGTATTTGTTTTGGTCTACTGAATTGGGAAAATGAATAGACTACCGGTACACTATCACACATTCATTATGGTGCGGGCAATCCATTTTTTCTTCTCAAATAAAAAGTTAATTTCATTTCACCGGATTTCACCCGTGTGTTTGGGCTCTAGCAGGTAGTCACATCGGCTTCGGAATATAAAGGCTCGTCCAGGGCGCAACAGACCGATTCAAAATAAATAAACAAAAGAAATCCATGTGAACAGACATCTACTTCTTAGGGGTCCAATGAGGATGCTGAGAAGAACGTGTTCTAACGCGTTCGGGTTTCTCATGCCTTATTAGAAATACCCTTAATATAATGATGTAACATGACAGACGTAAAAATTGAATTTTTTTTTAAAAATCAGTGATTTTTATTTTTATTACTTAAATCGTCATTTGTTACATGGTTCATTCATGGTGTTCTAATTTTTGAAGTTTTATTAAAATTCCCGAAAACAACATCTAAATTTGTTATTCCCACAAGCTAGATCTATAAAATAAATATACAGTAATATCTCTTTTAGGCGGACACCTGCGGGACCGTCTAAATGTGTCCGCCTAATAGAGGTGTCCGTCCATGGGAAATTTGTTATTAGGTAATATGTAAATGCAAAATTATTACTATGTATGTACAAATAAACATAACATAACAAAAATACACTAGTTTTAGTTAGGATGTAGTACTCAAAAAATCTAATAACGTAGTTTGACATGTTTGCGTTTTATACTTGCAATCTAGAAAATGTAATATGTAATTCCAAGTCTGATAACAAATCCATTGCTGTAGAGTCACCTCTATTCTTTGCATACTCTTATAATTCCTTTACCATACAACTTCTTCATCAGAGTCGTCAGATAGTGATGTGGTTTCAGTTTGGACTATATATTAGGTAGGAATGGGGTCACTATCATCTTCTAATAGCACATTGATATCAATGTTAATGACCTCGCCCGAATCATCATATTACAAACTTCCACAACATCAATATTCTCTTTCAGACTCAAAACGCGACATTTTTATGCCATTGTTTACGATTTTAACCTTACACACAAATAAACGGCGGACTGCTGTCGGGGAATCACATATACTTATTCGTCTCCCAAATTTTAAACAAAAATGTCCGTTTAAAGGAGGGTTTTCGCACTCTTTGTATGAAAACAGCCTGTCCGCCCAAGAGAGGTTGACTTTCATGGAAAAACCTAGGTCCGAACTATGAACAAATGTCCCTTAATAGAGATATCCGCTTATTAGAGGTGTCCGTTATGAGAGGTTTCACTGTAGTTAGTGTTTTCCGGAAACTATTTCCGGCAACATTGGAAATAGACGGAAATATTGGAAACAAATTCAAAACTAAGAAACTCAACAAAAACTTAACATTTAATGAGAAAATATCTTCCAAAAAATAGAAGGCAAACACAATTATGAACACAAATAAATCGTCAAATATCAAAAAATATAAAAAAGTCAAAAAACAATCAACAAGTAGCAAGTCTTCAACATCTTCATCGCTGTCATCATTACCTTCAATATGATATTCATGCCAGTCAACTTCCTCTTAATCTTCAACAGTGTCAAAAATAAGAATTGATCTACTAGTGAAGTCGTTCTGGCGAAATCAACGGCTCAAAAATCCCTTGACAAAATCAATTATTTTTTTTTCCCAACCTTCCGAACAAACCTTTACTTAAAATGCATGCTTCCGTACATCCTTCGCATTGAATTGCCCACTCCAACAATTTTCATGAAACAAAATTTGTCATTAATAATTTTATCAATGTTAATAATAATGAGTTTCAATATGAATTTAGTGGTTTTAATCAAAAACGTCTGACGAGAAAAACTCAAGAGACCGTTTTCATGTTGAATTGATCAGGCTAATCAGAAAAAATATCTACAGGGAAAAAATATCAGTGGCGTACCATCTTTTTTTGTAAAAATATCAAAGGACATGTTTGCAGAGACGCCACTGGTGGAAAAATTGAATAACTTTTCTAACTAAAACTTGTGGTTCTATTTCCTATTAACACATACCAAAATTGAAAATATTATCTCAAGTATTTTCGGAGATATTAAAAAGTGGCCATTTCTTGTATGCCTCGTAGCTCATAAAAAAATGAACAAATTGAATCCGGCCTGATCCCCGTAGCTCGATTAATAAACTACTTATTAGCATTTATGTAATATTTTTCCCCCCATTAATCCCCTCCTAATTGCCCCCACCAACCCCAGCCTCCGGGCCTTCAAAGTACTCGGTGTCACTCGTTCATTCGCGAAAAATTGATGCCCCATCTTTGCCCCTTCTCGAGATATAGTTAATTAAATTTTATTGTTTTTTGCAGTTGAAAATCGCGATAATTCGCGATAACTCGGATCAGGTTTGTTCGAGCTTACGCGCTCTGTCAACTTCTTCAATTTTGCCTTTCACATTTTTTTGGTAACATCAAAACCGGAGTTATTTTCCATTTCCCGTTGTAGGTTATGTTTACGGGGCGTGCCCCCTTCTTCCGTATACGGCGCCCCCTACAAATCATGTTAGAATGTCGAGGGGATCCTACTGTATCGATTGGGGAAAAACAATTACTCGATTTCGTCAAGGGATTTTCTTCGTAAACCGGAACGACTTTACTATAGGTACTGCCAATTCCTGTTTTTTAGCAAGATTTCGTTGTGGAATAGGTAGAGTTCTCTCTGTCATTATTTAGTAATTTTTTGGAATGATTGTGACTCTAAATGCTAAAACTGCGCTAAGTGGGTACTGAAGATGAAATTATTTTTCTAGCGTGATGTTTCACCGGATAAAATTATCAATTTCAATCGTATATCCGAGACACCTTCATATTTCATTCACAACACTAGTGTAGTCCAATTTTAATTCCCGAAATATTGGAACTCGATCAGCGCTTAAAAATCGAACTATAATGCAACGTGGAGGTGATGACATGCTAATCAAATGGATCAGCTGATAGGGTCACGAATCGTATTTAATAAATAATCGATCGTTAATATAATAACTGTGTCAAGACCTAGGTTGCTTTAAGGCTACAATTAATTTCCTTCTTTAATTTTTGCACAACACTAAAATGACCTTAAGATTTTTTTCGTATCTCGTAAAACAAATTGTCAATAACGCACCTCAATGTTATTCAGATTAAATACATACTTGGATAAAAGGTTTGTTATTCATATCTGTATGTTATGATAAAGACATTTTAGCATAAAAGTGTGAGATAATGAGTTAAAAAGTTCATCGAACATAACATGATGTTGCGATTTTTAAATAAGATACACTCACACTCATAAGGCGAGTAGGATGGAATAAAAACATTCCTATTTGGCATGAAAACCTTCCGCTTGGTCCCAGAAGTCGGTATAAGAGCTGTCCAGATTACAATATCTTTTGAATATCTCGAAGATTAAGGAAAAGCGCAATGATTTTAAATCACAGAGGATACGACTGGTTCACAGTCTTTGAAGAATAAACAATTCACATTCTTAGGTAACTTGTAAACAACTTTCCATGAAAACAATCGGGGAGCTCTGAAAATTACGTCGCCTTCGAGCGTTCGGAACATACTTTTTATAAAGCCCATATTGAAACGGCCGTCTTACATACTTGCTTTCACGTTTGACACTACCGGATTAACAACTGTCATATTTGTCGTTATCGTTAAATAAAATTCTTCGTTGCTTTTCAGTGTTTGTGTGTTAAATGTTAGCATTGTATGGCAAGACTGTACCAAGTCTGCCGTAAACTGGATTAAAAAGATATATTTTGAGTCACGTCCGTCGATTGTTGGTTTTCCCTAATCAAAACCAAATATCAAACCGATCAGAGGTTAAAATAAAGATAGAGAGGGACAGAAGATAAAAAGAGACGGGCATTCTACTCCCCTCTCTCTTTTGTTGTATTTATTTTTGTAATAATAGGCGTCACATTGACGTGTTTTACCAAAATATTTAGTAAACCACTCATAGGTGATCCTTATACAAACTTAGGAATTTCTCGCTTTAATACGGCGTAAGCTGATGGCGCATAAGAACCTTTTGCCGCAGGCAAGCTAGCCGGTTTCAGCGCACCACAGGCCATTCTCTCTGCGCGGAACAACTGTTATGTATTTTTGTAAAATTTAGTGTAATACTTTGTAAAATCTACTAATATTTTGTAAAATCTAATAAAATCTTCTGTAAAATTTACTAAAACGTCTTGCAAAAATTTCGGCACATGGTATTCCCAAGCGGTCACCCATCCTAGTCCCAACCGTGCCCAACGTCGCTTGTCTTCGGTGATAGATTTCCCGGCTTCCTCCTAAGTTCCCCAGCTGTTCTCCTAACGAAGAACAGGTCTGATTGATCCGCTGCATCTTATTTAAGCTCTTCATTCTTGTAAAAAAGCATTTTTACAACACTTTATTAAAACATTTTTTTTTTTATGATCAAACACAAGCACTATAGGAAAAATCCTTTAGGGCACTCTGGGAGTGGTGTGTGTGCGCAAAAAGCGATTCACGTTGGTTTTGAATCGTTGGAGGTTATATTCGTTGGTTTTTACAATCAAAAATACTTAAAGTATAATAATAGTCGTCAGTAAAATGTACTTTAGATTTAAAAATGTTTAGCTACTGGAGTTGTATACAACGTGTCCAAGATAAGGACTAAAGGGATCTCGGAAACCGTAAGAGATACGAAGTCGGTTAAATGGAGGTAAAGTTGCGCATTTACGTGCCTAATAATATACAGTTCAGAAAGTTTTAAAATTCCGAGCAGTTTCGGAGATATCCGAAAAAAAACCGAAATTATGAAAAATCGTTTTATTGTTTTCCTGGGGTTTTTTGAGATCGAATTCTAGAGTAAATTGCACTTTTGCATTGCCACTTTTTACGCTCTATCTAACAGCGTTAATTGTTTTGTAATCCGACGAGTTGTCTTCGAAGGGCCATTATCAACTTTCTTTTTTTAAATACGATCCTGTTTTTCTGATATTGGAATTTGACAGCTTTTTTCTTCCGAATGACGTTTCGAGGGTTTTTTGAACAACATCAGGATATTTTGGGATACGGTCCTGTAATTCTCCTAATTTTATAAATAATATCTCATAAGTAAGCTCTAAATTTTTTACTTATGTTGGACTAGTTCAATAAATAACAAGTAATTTAATAATAAACCACAAATAAGTAAACAAAAATCATTCCAAAACAGTAATAAAACGAACAACGAAAAAAGTAAGGAACTACATAATCAGGTCTTCAAAATGATGTCCGTTATTCTCTAAGCACAAATAACATCTTCTAACTGCAAAATAACAGTTTTTTTGAGATAAAATACAACATGCGATAGAATATCAAAATTTTCAGCACTTGTAAAATGATGTTCCATATTTTCTGGAAAATACAAAACCTCTTAAAACGCTCTCAAACGATCACAATGGGAATGTCAAGTGAAACAAATCATGTTCACAATCTTAATTTTTTTGTTTCAAACGCCTACTTTTCTTTTAAATCCCGAATCAACAGAAGTTTTAAATAATGTTTCGTATTTTGTTCACTTACCTATTTGTGGTTTATTATTAAATTATTTGTTATTTATTGAACTAGTCCAACATAAGTAAAAATTTAGAGCTTACTTATGTGATATTATTTATAAAATTAGGAGAAATACAGGACCGTATCCCAAAATTTCCTGATGTTGTTCAAAAACCCTCGAAACGTCATTAAACCACACTGTGTCATACATCGTTGCATTCGGAAGAAAAAAGCTCTCAAATTCCAATATCAGAAAAACAGGACCGTATTTAAAAAAAGAAAGTTGATAATGGCCCTTCGAAGACGACTCGTCGGATTACAAAACAATTAACGCTGTGAGATAGAGCGGAAAAAGTAGCAATGCAAAAGTGCAATTTACTTTAAAATTCGATCTCAAAAAAAAAAAAACCAGGAAAACAATAAAATGATTTTTCAGAATTTCGTATTTTTTTCCGGATATCTCCGGAACTACTCGGAATTTTAAAACTTTCTAAACGGCATATTATTAGGCACGTAAATGGGCAACTCTTACGGTTTCCGAGATCCCTGTACTGGCCCTCCTTATCTTGGACACGTTGTATAAATTATTTTCACTTACATTCGTTGTAAAATTTACAATATATTTTACTAAATTTATTTGAAATCGTAACTATCATTTTTAGAAATTATGTTACAATATTATTTTGGTACATATTACTAATAAAACATGTAATTAATACTATATTTTATAGAAAACTTTATAATAAAATACAATAATAATTTTACTATAGTCTTCTTTCCGTGTGGAAGTCACTGAACACGTCCCTTGTTCAAATACGTCAAAATTATGTCATATTTGACGAGATTTCTATTCACCGACCAAAAATCAATATACACTGGCTTCCTAGTAAGATTTGAATAATTCCCTTATCATGCAAATGAGAGAAATTAATCGACTCACGACAGAACAAACAAAAAAAGAGATAATAATTAATCGTCTTCGAGGCATAACCAAAGACCATTGACAAAAAGATTTATTTATCTTAATATTTTACGTTTTTTATTACTTGTATTATAATGAGCAACAGGTACGGGTACTTTCATTAAAATCAATAAGCGTGTCAAGTCCTTCCGGTTACTAAGATTGAATAATACTTTATTCAATTATATCTGCGTTAATTATTTTTCCATTTAATTTCCAAAACTAATTGGTTCTTTGATATTGAATTACTTCGGTATTAGCAAATTTTTCTCATTGTTGTAATTATTATTCTACTAACCTATTTTTTCTTTCTAACGATAAACTTACTAAACGTGCATGTGGGAGGGGGAGGGTGGATTGTGGAGTGAAAGATGGGGAAAGAATGGACGTGCGTCATCACATTGGCATAATGAAGATCAAATAAGACCAAATCACGTCATCAGCAGCTTATGAAGGTCGTGGATACAAAAAAAAATCATTATTGTACTAAAGTCAAAATTATTTTTTTTAAAATGGCGGTTTGAATCGTTGGAGGTTATATTCGTTGGGAAAAACGACATCGGGAAGGTCGTTCCATAAGGATGAAGCCCTACAGATGAAAGAATTCCTAAATAAGGAAGTTCGAGGAGTACTGAGCATATGGATGGGCGGCAGTGGTTCGTCGTATATTTCTGCTATTCGCCGCTATGGGCGGAATTAGGAGGCCAAGGTCAGACGAGCACTTTCCATGAAAATATCTGTAAAAGAGAGTCAAATCTCCAACCTGTCTTCGATGTTCTAGGCTGTCGAGGTTCTTCGTCAGCTCGTGGTCTCCAATCAGACGAATGGCCCTCCTTTCGATGGAATACAGTAGCCGAAGAGTATGTTTGGGTGCAGAGCTCCAGGCATGAGGGCAGTACTCTAGTGATGGTCGAATCTGGGCTTTGTATAGTGTCAAAAGTTGTTGAGGTGTGTAAAACTTTCTGGTTCGGAAGAGTACACCAAGTTTCTGAGAAGCTATCCTGGCGATTGCCACAACGTGGTTATGCCAAGACATATTTCCTCCCAGATTGACGCCCAGCAAATTAATAGATGAAGCCAGTGGGATTGAGTGTCCGGCCATGACTATTTCCGGTTCTGTAATGTTAACCTTTTTAGAGAAAACTGCTGCCTGGGTTTTTTTAGCGTTAAATTCGACTTTGTTACTGTCACCCCAAGCCAAAATTTCTTCCAGGTCTTTGTTGAGGCGTGATACTTCATGCTGTCTGCGAAGATGTGCGCCGGCAGCCGATGTTTGCGCATTCAAAGAGAAAGATGAGATAAGTGTGCTATCGTCAGCAAAACTAAATATCAGATTTTTAGTTTTCACTAGAAGGTGGTTAATGTAGAGTAAGAAGAGAGTGGGAGACAATATGGACCCTTGAGGAACACCGGCATTGATGGTGAAGGTGTCTGAGAGAAATCCGTCAATCGCCACTTGCAGAGAGCGGTCCTTAAGAAAGCTAGACAACCATGCACAGAATCGACTGGGCATACCATAGGATCGCAGTTTACTTTGAAGCCCCTCATGCCAAACACGATCAAAAGCTTTAGAAATATCCAGTGCAACAGCCCGAGACTCCCCATGATGTTCGATTGCGTTGTTCCAAATATGGGTGACATAAGCTAGAAGATTTCCAGTTGATCTGGACTTCCGAAAACCATATTGATGATCGCTGATAATGTTGAAGCCTTCCAGGTACTTTAGAAGATGTTGGTTAATAGCTTTCTCCATTACTTTTGATATAACTGAAAGCAATGCGACTGGTCGATAGTTGTTAGGCAGGGTTCTCTTACCTTTCTTTGGAATAGGCTGGACTCGCGCCGTCATCCAGCCCGATGGAAATATAGGATGTCTGTTTAGATTTTCAGCAAAAAATCTCAATTTTGATTTAAATAAATTAACAGAAAAGTGTAAACGCGACTTCCCAGCTATATGAAATCACTCACCAACACTTTCTTTATAAACGTGTTTTATTACTACTTATATTTTACAATTCTTGCGGCTTTTAATATATTAATTTTCTGCACGTTGTCCATGACGAGGTAATCTATGCTTATTGGGAAATATTCATAGGCTCCTAGAAGCATAAAAGCAAAAAGTTAATATTATCGCGAAACAGTATATGTATATGTTTTTAAGAGTCTCAACTTTTTAAGAAACCCAAGCTCGGAATATTATCAAATAAAGTTTCTTGTGGAAACAATTTAATTACTGTAATATTTTGGATACGCATAGTGCAAGGGCCATATTGTTCGTCCAGTTTTATTTGAACGTTTCTGTATGAACAGCGAATGGAGGAAAATGCTAGAAAGCGTCTTACTACACTCCCCGCACACAATTCCGCCACATATTTTAAAACTTTTTTTATTTTTTATGCGATTTTCATGATATTGTTATCAGTTTGTAGATCCGTTTATTGTGTTTTCCCTTAATAATTTTATAAAGTAACATTTTTCGTTTAGGCTATATTATACGAAGTAAATCAAACTGTTGTTTTTTATCGTATTTTCAAAATACCCTGTAGGAAAATTGAGGAGGATAACTTTATTCACATACTGTCTCTTGTAATCTTTGATGTATTCTAAACATTTCGTTTCTTGATTTATTCTATTATCTGATTTTTGCTGCGAGCTGCAAAATTTTAAATGAAATGCTGATTTGAAGCCTATTTTCATTAAGAAAAAAAAAACACTAGGTATATCATAAAGTGAATTAACAAAAACCGTATTTTAATATCGTGTATTTCCTCCTCTCGCAGCAATGACAGCTTGCAGTCTTCGTGACATCGAGCGAATAAGGTTACTTATCCTTTCTTGAGGGATAGCCTGATATTCTTCGGTCAGCGCCAGTCGTAAGTCTTGCAAGATTTATGGTTGTACAGGACGACGACGAACGAAAGCTGATTCCAAAGATGTTCGATTAGGTTGAGATCCGGGCTACATGCGGGCCATTCCAATCTTGGAAGTTCAACTTGATCCAGCTGTTCGTTCACTACATGTGCAACGTGAGGTCTAGCATTATCATGCATTAATGAAAATTGGTTCCCAATGAAAGGAACAACAACTTCTTGGAGGATTTCCTCAATGTGTTAGAGCTCAACAAAAATAAGATTGATGAAGATAAGATACCAATGACATACATTTTCTAAAAATAACATCGTTTCATTCAAAATTTTGCAGCTCGCAGCAGAAATGAGATAATGGAATGAATCAAGAAACGAAATGTTTAGAATACATCAAAGATGACAAGAAACAGTATGTAAATAAAATTATCCACCTCAATTTTCCTACAGGGTGTTTTGAAATTTTCTGTTAACGATTTTTACAACACAACAAACAATAGCATGGTCTAATTTTTGCTCGCATTTCTTCCGATGTTCAGAAACGGCCGGGCATACAATACAATGAAAAGCAGATGATTTCCTATCGAACAAGTGAGCGTTCTCGGCCTTAAATGTCAAGAAACTACTCTCATTCTCATAACTAGCCATTCTAAAGTAAAATGCACTGGACTAATAACTTCATCTTCATTGAAGTAACTGTAAAAAGTTTGTAGCGAAATGTGGCTGTGATAAAGGCGTTGTGTGATGATGTGCACCTATTAAATGTAGCGGATTTAGACCTACTGGGAAACCGGCTAAAAAAAACGAGTCTATCACATGTAATCCAGTCCGTACGGGTTTTTTTTCTCTAAAAAGGAGGGGTAGAAAAAATTCAAGCTTTCGACCTTGGAGGGGGGAAGCCTGAGGCGCCATCTTGAATTAAAGGTACAAAAATTAGTTTTTTAACAATAACTCCTTAACAGTTCATCCAACAGCAAAATGTTAAAATAATAACTTAAAGTCATTTCAAATTGTGGAAGGAGTTGTAAAAACAGTATTTTTGACGTGTAAATATAACAACACCGGCCAACTTTCACTGGCGTCTTTTGAGACTTCTTACCCTACCCAAGTAGCATTTTTCGACACATTATGGTCAATGTATCGTAACTATAGTTTCTGTTTCCGAACAAAATTGGAAACTCTTGGCAACAAAAATGGAAATATTTTCGAAACGTATACATTTTAAATGGGACGTTTACACGTGTTTCCAAGTGGTTGGTACTAGCTGTGACTTTGATGTTTTGATGCACAATCTATCGAAAATATCGTCGCCCTATTGGTGAAAGGTTCTAATCCACAAAAAAGTTTTTTCTGAGTTATCGCTATAGGCAACTAATAATATGTCTAAATATGTCAACAGTGAATAAATTTAACCCTCTTTACCATTTTTGAGCATATTATAGAAAATTTGCTAAAAGCTCTAAGCCACAATGTTCATTTGTGAATAGTTTTAAGTGACATAGAACTTTTCACCTCAGAAATATTTTTTTTTAACTAAAATAAAATTAGAGGTGAATGGTCCTAACCCTCATATTTCATGTGTGAACAGGAATTTTATATGGTTAGAATAAGAATATCGGTCAGTATTAAGGGAATAGTGGTACTGTTTAGTGCTAAAATGTCTTCGAGAAGCAAGTATATGGTTAAACTTGCACTAGAGAACAAAGAAAATAAGGAAACTCAGCCATGTTATACAGTTTTAAATCCTGTAGCATTAGGTAAGTTCTGTTTTGTCTTTGTAATTTAAATAATTAGATATTATGTAACATGTTTGCATAAATTTTAGGTTATGTGTCTCCTGAGTAATTCCAGTGGTGTTATCTTTTGTAAATTTTAGATTGTACTGAGACAAGTAAGAATAGGGATGGTATTGCCGTTACTGTTGCTAGTGATAATAAAAGCTTTGATGACAGCACCGACCACGGAATTCCGATTCTTACATTGCAACGTACTTTAGTAGGTGAGTGCTTAAAATAATTTTATTTTTAAAAATCGCACTGCTAAAATAGTAGGGACTGTTTCAAACTTAGTAATATAGAAGAAAATTGGGCCGTTTGTGTACTAGGTAAAAAGTGATTGCAAAAAGCCTTCAATTGTTTTTTTTACAGGGGAATACATAAAATTTGAAGTGTCAAGTAAATTTTCTAAAGAAATTATTTGAATTGCATTAAACAAAATTTTATAATGCGTTGCTAAGTTCAGGCTTGTAATATAAATACGTATTTTTTTTGTTTACAGATTATACAAATGAGAGGGCCTCAAGCAAGTCTGATTTAAAATCAATACCGCATATAAGTAAATTGGACTTAAATCCATTAACAAGTGCAGACAGGCCAGATTTAAGGCCCTCAACAAGTGCAGATAGGCCAGATTTAAGGCCCTCGACAAGTGCAGAGAGGCCAGATTTAAGGCCCTCAACAAGTGCAGATAGGCCAGATTTAAGGCCCTCGACAAGTGCAGAGAGGCCAGATTTAAGGCCCTCAACAAGTTTAAACTTATCTGAGAGTGAAAGTGACAATATAGCTGACAATACAGATTTTAATTATAGTCCTTCTAACAGCAGCAGTGACGATATATCTAGCGGCAATGAACAAGAAAATAACGAACCTATGAATACTACAACTACAAATCAAAAACTTACTAGGAAAAGAAAAAAGGATCCATCAACCTGGAAGCGTAATTTCCAAAAAAACTTAAGATTGGACGGAAAAGAGTATTACACTCAAACTGGTAAACTTAAGCCAGCCAAAGAGGTAAAGGATAATATTACATGTCACTGCCACTATAACTGTTCAAGACATTTTTCGAGGGAAGAGCGAAGTAAGATTTTTGAAAGCTTCACTAACCTTAGGTCTCAGCAGTTGAGATGGAATTTTATTGCAAAGCAAGTCTCCTGTATTCCAAAAAAGCGTTGTTATAGTGCAAACACTGACAGACGAGCTAACACCTACGTTTACAGGTTAACTTCAGATCAGACGTACCAAGTTTGTCAGAAATTTTTTCTAGCCACTATTAACGTATCTAGTAAAACAGTAAAAACTGCACTTAGTAAACAGTGTGATTCTGGAATAGTTCAACCTGATATGCGTGGAAAAAAAAATCCACCTCAAAAAAAATCTGAGCAGGTTAAAAATATAATAAGAGATCATATCAAATCCATTCCTGTAGTTTCTTCACATTACTGCAGAAGCACGACAAAAAGAAAATATCTTCCACAAGGTTTATCCGAAAGAAGACTTTACGAAGACTACAAAAGTTACTGTGAAGAGCTCAATGTAGTGCCAGAAAAATTTAGTTACTACAGGCAAATTTTTGTAACGGAATTCAATCTCGGATTTTTTCACCCTAAAAAAGATCAGTGCGATTTCTGTACAAAGTTTGAAGGTTTAGATAACGAGGGCAAACTTAGCTTACAGGAACAATATAATGACCATATTAAAAGAAAACAAGAATCCAGAGATCATAAAAAATCAGACAAAGAAAGATCCAAAACAGATAGTACTTTTGTATGTTACACCATGGATATGGAAAAAATACTTATCACACCATCACTTAATGTAGGGAAATTGTACTATACTCAAAAATTGAAAACCTATAACTTCACGGTGTACGATTTATCAAACTCTGAGGCTACCAATTATATGTGGCATGAAGGAATAGGGGCAAAGGGATCCTCAGAAATTGCTACTTGCTTGTGGAAACACATATCAACCTTAAAACCCTCTGTAAAAGAGGTAACATTTTATTCGGATACTGCTGCTGGGCAGAATCGCAATATCATTAATGCAGCTATGTTCCTAAAAGCAGTTTCGATGTTACCAATTGATATTGTTAATCAGAAATATATGGAATCTGGCCATTCCGAAATGGAGTGTGACAGTGTTCATTCTGCCATCGAAACCAGAGGCACAAAAGTTGATATTTACACACCCGAAGGTTGGTATACTGTTGTGCGTTCAGCCAAAACTAAAAAGCCTTTCTATAAAGTGACTGAACTTAATTTTACTGATTTTCTAAACTATAAATATTTTTCTACCTTAGTTATAAAAAATCGCAATAAAAATGAAGCAGGTGAAACAGTCAGCTGGCTAAAAATAAAGTGGTTGCAGTATAGAAAAGAGGACCCCACTAGGATTTTTTATAAAGAAAGACTTTTAGAGCTAGATTTTAAATCCATTTTGGTTAAAAAGGTTGCTACTAGAATGAAGAGCTCCCTAACTGATGATATACCAGCACTTTATACAGGCCCATTGCCGATAGAAAAAAGAAAACTAGATGGCTTATTAAAACTCTGCGATTCAAAGTGCATTCCTGAAACATATCACACGTTTTATAAAAGCTTAAGATCTGCTAACGAAATTCCTTCGGACTCCTCAGATGAAGAGGTTGATTCCTAATTTAATATGTTATTTGATGATTCTATTTTTTCGTCTTATTTTATCCTAATTACTAAGTACTACACTGTGTTTATTATTTACAAACATAAACACTATTTTGATTTTGTTTAAACTTACATGGTATGTAGTTACCTGACCGAAAAAAAAGTATTTTTTTGTAGTAAATAGTGCTAAGTCTAATAAAATGTGTATTTTATTTGTGGTGAATAGTTCTAAGCAACAATTTTTTGTTAGTAAAATGGATATTTCATTTTGTTTTTTCGTAAATAGTTCTATAGTTTGTTTTTAAATAATAAAATAACATTTAACATTATAAAAGTTTTTTTTAATGTTTATTATATGCAAAATACTGTATTTAGACAAAACAAAAATATTAAAAGTGCAGTTTTCTCAGATTCTGCTTTCTGTGGATTAGAACCTTTCACAAATAGGGCGACGATATTTCTAAACTGTTACTTCTGTTTATTAAAAAATGACAGTATAAAGGGGCGGGGCTATGTTAAACCATGCGCAAAACAATTAGGACGCCTTCACTGTTGTAAAATAAAAGAAAAACAATAATTTCGTCATGATGAATAAGTATATATCCTATAAGTTATTTTATTTCATATACCTAGTTATGGCACATAAGAACCAAAAAATCATTGCCGCAGTAAATTTTATCGTGCAGTTTATTAATTTGGCTTTATATTTTAAACGTGCCCTCGATTTATTTGCATTTAAAGAAAAAAATATACTTTGTCAAAAAAATAAAAATTAAAATATTTTCAAACTTTTATTCATTTATTTTATAAATCGACTTAGCTAGGAAAATGGAACTTATGTAACAACTTTTGGCTTTTCAAAAGATGCAGGAATTTCATTAAAACTCATTTTAACAAAATAAAAATTCATTTCACAAAATGGCCGCTCGAAAACAATAAATTATTCTGGCCCAAAATGGACTCAACATACAATTTCTTTGGCTTCTATAATGTTTCGTATGATGCACAGAAAAATAAAAGGTTTATTAAGGGTGAATGTCACGGAAAAAAAGATTTTCTTGTATGCACAGAAAACAAAGGTTGGGTATGGACAGCCTAAGTCTGACCTCACAAGAGGAAAGATCTTTCCAAACAAACTAGAATCCCATAAGAGATTTTTTAAAGCATCGGCACACGTTTATAAGGGATAAATAAGCAACTTTCTGATATTATTTTTATATTAGATGTTATTATTAATTAATTTTCAGAAAGAGATTGTCGTTAGTGTTTTTTGAATATTTTCAATCACCATCTTGTTAAAGGTTATGTTATTATTGTTTGCATAGGGAGATTTGAATTGTTATTTTTCTGTTAAAAACAGCGGCATACTTTATATTGATAAATACAGTACAGTAAGCTGTTTACAGAAAAATAACAATATAAATCTCGCTAAACAATAACATAACCTCAAACTTGTTCAGATGGTGATTAAAAATCCACCTAAAACACTTACCTCAATCTGTGGTTGAAAATGGATCAATAATAACACCTAAAATATAAATAATATCAAGAAGTTGCTTATTAATCGCTAATAAACGTACACCGAACTTCATAATTTTAACTAAAAATGTTTCGAAAAATATTTATCTTCGCGTGTCGTTAATGTATTGTGGTGGTTTGTAAAATATTTCGAAACAAACACGTCTTTAAGTGTTTCTAGTAACTGGAGTCGAAAATGTGTCGCAAAAGTTTCGTAACACATGTGTCGATTCAACTTTATAATTTTAATCGAAAATGTTTGGAAACGTTTCTCAGCAAAGAATGTGTGTCCAATTTGTGTCTAAAAATGCTACTTGGGTATTAGATTATTGATATATCCCGCTAGTGTTCCACGTGGTTTGTCATCAGGTGACTATCTCCCTTATTATTAATTCCAAGCGACATTTATAAAGTAGAGTAAGTTCCATAACATCCTGTATTTATGGTGGCGACTAAAGGATTAGGGCTCTTAAAGTTTTTAATTGCAATTTTAATGCATTCCTTTTCATAGTTATGAAAATAAAACTAAATTTTCGTTCGTTGAATCCCGTCAAGTTTGCAAATAAATAATATAGACAACCAATAAGCAACTGATTATTTCTTCAAAAATTCAGTAAAATGTAGGAATGAAAACAAGGTAAATTGCATTTCTATTGTTACTATATTTTGAAAATTATTTAAACCTCGTACTAC
Source organism: Barypeithes pellucidus (assembly GCA_963991005.1). Classification (NCBI taxonomy): domain Eukaryota; kingdom Metazoa; phylum Arthropoda; class Insecta; order Coleoptera; family Curculionidae; genus Barypeithes; species Barypeithes pellucidus. The sequence goes on from OZ022558.1 coordinate 15,586,770, forward strand.
TCTTCACTATTTCAAGGGACTATAAACTCAAGAAAACTTCTCAAAAGGGCACACAGTGGGCACCTGATAATTTAAAGTGGAAGAATTTGACAAGCCATTTTAAATATCTACTTATTTTATACTCGTAGATTGAGAAAGATGTGAAGAAAAATAACGCTTGGTAATACTTTTTGTTTAAAAAACCCGAACAATAAATACATATTTGGGTGACTTTTTGCAGTTTTTTTTGTTTGGTACCGAGACATGTGGTCAAAATTCATTATTCACAAATAAATAAATTTCTGGAATTTTTTTGGTGCCTACTACAATTTTTTAGTTAAACCTGTGCCCACCCGTAGTTACGTGCCTGCTAAATACTCTACCTGACCACATGTAAACGGCTAGGCTGCCGGTCGAGCAGTCGGTGACATCATCGCTTGGTGAATCGGAATTTCAAGCGATTCACTCGAGCGACGCACTCGATTATTTAAATCGCTCGAATATCAAGTAGGTAAAATCATCGGTTTTCCCAACACTAGTTTCTACCATAAGTTTCTAGAGTCGATTTAAAGAAAGAGTATGTAGGCTTCCTATTGGTCACCCTTTTTGAATAGGGCTTCTATAACACCCTGTAAAAAATTCTATTTTTAAAAAAAATTTTAATCACTGAAACAGCAATTATTTCTTTTGTACCACCAATTACAATTTTGGTACAATTTACGGTAAAAGTTATGAACGCCTTTATCTTCAAGTGTTGTTAAACCATCCTTCTTTAATAATGCCATAATATGGATATCAACACAACAAAGACCAACACGCACAAACCAACACAATCGGACAGACCCTCAATTACCTTCTCTGAATGCATTGCCTTGTTAGGGACCAACAGTGCCGTGCGAAATGAAAACTCACTAGTCTTGGGCTGTTGCACTGGATATTTCTAAAGCCTTTAATCGTGTTTGGCATGAGGGACTTCTAAGTAAACTGCGATCCTATGGTATGCAAAGTCGATTATGTGCATGGTTGTCTAGCTTTCTTAAGGACCGCTCTCTGCAAGTGGCGATTGACGGATTTCTCTCAGACACCTTCACCATCAATGACGATGTTCCTCAAGGGTCCACATATTGTCTCCCACTCTCTTCTTACTCTCCATTAACGACAATCGCCAAGATAGCTTCTCAGAAACTTGGTGTACTCTTCCGAACCAAAAAGTTGTACACACCTCAACAACTTTTGACTATACAAAGCCCAGATTCGACCATCACTAGAGTACTGCTCTCATGTCTGGAGCTCTGCACCCAAACATACTCTTCGGCTGCTGAACTCCATCGAGGGGAGGGCCATTCGTCTGATTGGAGACCACGAGCTGACGAAGAACCTCGACAGGCTAGAACATCGAAGACTGGTTGGGGATTTGACACTCTTTTACAGATATTTTCATGGAAAGTGCTCGGCTGACCTTGCCCTCTTAATTCCGCCCAGAGCGGCGAATATCAGAAATACACGACGAACCACTGCCGCCCATCCATATGTGGTTAAGCTTAGTACTCCTCGAACTTCATTATTTAAGAATTCTTTCATCTGGAGGACTTCATCCTTATGGAACGATCTTCCGGAGGTCGTTTTCCCAATGAATATAACCTCCAACGATTCAAAACCCCCCCAAAAAAACTAGTTGTTAAAGGGACGGCCAAACCGCAACACGCCAGGTTTTAACAATGGCTGGTTGAAGGTTGGTTGAAGGAGGGCTGGCATCTTGCCATTATACTGCAGCCGAACGGCTGGTTGTATCCCTTTTGTTTAACGCGCATGCCCCCAGTCTGTCCATCAGTCCCCAAAGGAGTACGATTATCCGCTCCAGTCAGATCATATTCAGGACTAAACCCCCAGTCTCTCCATCAGTCCCCAAAGGAGCAGGGTTATCAGCTCCAGTTAGTGGGTCTTATTCAGGACTAAACTAGCAACATGCTGCATCTTGCCTACTAAAATTTTGTGTACTGACGTACACCTACCGGGAATCGAACCCGGGTCGCCACGGCCAAATGCGGTAGTTCTGTTTACTGAGCTACCATACCGGAACAATGGCACGCGAAGACAAATTTGAAAAATTTAAAAAAATAATAATGTCGTCTTCAGGAACTTGCTCAAAACCCGTAAAATCCTACTCTTACGCTACTGAATGCAACAGCGCCAGAAAGCACCGTGCAACGACGGTTTTGCCTCAATTTTGGAGATAAATTAACACATTAATCCAGGAACTATCTACCAAAGTCAATAATGCTCCGAACGATGAGATGATTTAAAAAATTAATATACATTTTGCAAGATTCATTCGGTTTGATGATTTTCAAAATTATAAAAAAAGCTGATCTTTTCACAAATCCTTTATCAACCTCTCTTCAAGACTTCAATTGTTGCATACTTGAAATCCAAATCGAACTTATTGACCTACAACACCATACTACACTGAGAAACAAATAACATACGGGACCGTCTAAATGTGTCCGTCTAATAGAAGTGTCCGCCGATGAGAAATTTGTTATTAGGTAATATGTAAATGCGAAATTATTACTATGTATATGTATGTACAAATAAACATAACATAACAAAAATACACTAGTTTTAGTTCGGATGTAATACTAAAAAATCTAATAACGTAGTTTGACGTGTTTGCGTTTTAAACTTGCAATCTAGAAAATGTCATTCCAAGTCTGATAACAATAGAGTAGAGTCACCCCTATTCTTTGCATACTCTTATAATTCCTTTACCATACTAATGGCTTGTTGATAATTGGTGACATTTGTTTGATTACTGCATTCAACTTCTTCATCAGAGTCCTCAGATAGTGATGTGGTTTCAGTTTGGGCTACATAATCGGTAGGAATGGGGTCACTATCATCTTCTAATAGCATATTGCTATCAATGTTAATGAACTCGCCCACATCATTGTTATCAAATTATAAACTTCCACAACATCAATATTCTCTTTCAGACTCAAAACGCGACACTTGTGTGCCATTGTTTACGATTTTAACCATACAACTCACAAATAAACGGCGGACTGCTGTCGGGGAATCACACATACTTTCATTCGGCGAAGTAATTTTGCGCATACGTGATTGGTTGCCGATCTGTCTTCAGAGAGTGTTTGTACTTATCCGTCTCCAAAATACTTACTGTCCGCGTCCGCCCAAAGGAAGGTCCGCCCAAGAGAGGTTGATTTTCATGGAATTTCATATACCTAGTTCCGGACTATGAAAAAATGTCCGCTTAATAGAGATGTCCGTTTATTAGAGGTGTCCGTTATGAGAGGTTTCACTGTACCTATAAGGAACTTTCAACTGCAACTGATCCAAATTATATCGAATTTTGGCTTTTGCACCAACAAGCAATTTTCCAAATTTACACGATATAGCTGTCAGATATTGTTGTCGGTTTGGATCAAACATATTTATCGAACAAACAAACGTAATAAAATCACAAATCTTTCAAGATTAACTGATGTGCACGTAAAACAGCTAATTTCGTTAGAATGTTCAAGAACTTTGTAAGTAACTAAAAATCCACATTAATTAAGAACTGCCTGTTTTACAATTATTTAGAATTGAGTCTTTCAAGTTATTTATTTTTATTTTATACAGAAGCTAACTGACTGAACCTTGGAAATTGTTTAAAATTAAATTTCTTCAACAACAACTCAAGAAATGAAGAAAATGTGATATGTTTGCTTAAAAATCCAATAATCAGCCTATATAGTACATTGTTTACCTCGTAGGAAATGCCTAACATTCCTGGACGACTGAAGATTGTTAAGTCGAGGCGCAAGCCAAAGTCCAGGAATGTGGCTTTTCCTACGAGGTTAACCTACTATTCTTCGTTTAAAAATCGACAGATATTGATTAATTTTGAAAAAATCGCGAATAATTTTATTCACAAATAAATAGTGCTTTGAACTTCGTAATAAAATTGGTTGCGTTACGATGGAAACGTATTAATGTTGTGTTTTCAATCATTTATGTAGAACACTAACAACTAAGGAACTGAGTATTGCCTAACGGTTATTTTCCGTTGCCTAGCAACGACTAAGTGTAGGGATATATGGACTTTTGCTTTCAAAAATGGTATAAAAAATGTCAATATTTCCAACGATTTTCGGAAAAATAATATTCTTTCACCTTTTTATAGTTTTTTTAATGTTGGAAAAGTTGGAAGTGGCATGTGTTTATGTTATAAATACATAAAACTGAATATAACGAATAATGAAAATATTGTAACTGACAATAATTTTCGTTTTGTCAACGTCGTCACAGAAATTATTTGCTAGTGTTTGCTGTATTACTTGAACTATGAGAGTTTCGTGCTTTTGCCATCACGTTTAATTGAATAGCTTAGGATTAGGTTACCACAAGGTAGTCAAACTCAGCACATGGGTTTACCATATCGGCCTCTTCAAGAAAGTATAATGGAGTTTCTCTATAAAATCTACAGGGGATCCAATATTCAGCCACCTCAAAAATCATATGGGATTTCCTATGGTCAACTTAACGATGTATCACGAAAAGATATACATTTTATGACATTTAATGACCAGAGGGCTTCTTCTGGATTTAGGGTTTTAACGGTAGTCAAAAATCAACGGTATATTGTAAACTACAACGTGTCTAAGATAAGGAGGGCCAGCATAGGGATCTCGGAAACCGTAAGAGATACGAAGTCGGTTAAATGGAGGTAAAGTTGCACATTTACGTGCCTAATAATATGCCGTTTAGAAAGTTCCGGAGATATCCGGAGAAAACCGAAATTGTGAAAAATCATTTTATTGTTTTCCTGGGTTTTATTGAGATCGAATTCTAAAGTAAATTGCACTTTTGCATTGCCACTTTTTCCGCTCTATCTAACTGCGTTAATTGTTTCGTAATCCGACGAGTCGTCTTCGAAGGGCCATTATCAACTTCCTTTTTTTAAATACGGTCCTGTTTTCCTGATAATGGAATTTGAGATTTTTTTCTGCCGAATGCAAACAGTGGCGTAACTACATCAGAAAAACTTGTGTTCGGTGAAAATCTCATCGTCAGACGAATCTAGCAAAAAAATGGGAGAAATAATTCGAAAATCGTTGGCAATTTTTTTCAAACCAGTACTGCGTTCTTTTAACTGCGTAGAAATAATATCGAGGGTTTGACAGAATACATTAACTTTAAAAAAGTCCTCATCGCTTTCAATGTAATGATGTTGACTCAATTCATCGAAATGTCTTTTGGGGCGACGTCTCCTTTTCGAATAAAAAGACGTTGGACATTTCACTGCCAAATCAACAGCAGTGCTTTTCAAACTCTCGTAGTCTTCGCGGAGACTGCCCCCAAAGATCTGAAATGCTAAAAATGTGATTCTTCATGAATTTTCCGTAATCCACGACACCACAAAGGTGATGGTCACAAAAATTTGTGCAGATTTCTAAAATTTCCCAGGCCCCAGTCTTGCAGGTCCCTGGAACACATGGAACACCGGTAGTTACGCCACTGAAAGCAACGATGTATGACACATTGTGGTTTAATGGCGTTTCGAGGGTTTTTGAACAACATCAGGAAATTTTGGGATACGGTCCTGTATTTGTCCTAATTTTATAAATAATATCTCATAAGGAAGCTCTACATTTTTTACTTATGTTGGACTAGTTCAATAAATAACAAATAATTTAATAATAAATCACAAATAAGTGAACAAAAATCATTCCAAAACAGTAATTAAACGAACAACGAAAAAAGTAAGGAACTAGATAATCAGGTGTTCAAAATGATTTCCGTTATTCTCTAAGCACAAATAACATCTTCTAAGTGCCACATAACAATTTTCTTGCAGCATTTGTAAAATTATGTTCCATATTTTCTGGAAAATAGAAAACCTCTTAAAACGCTCTCAAACTATCACAATGGGAATGTCAAGTGAAACAAATCACGCGTCACCATCTTTTTTGTTTCAACGCCTACTTTTCTTTTAAATCCCGAATCAACATAAGTTTGAAATAATGTTTGTGTATTTTGTTCACTTACATAATTGTGGTTTATTATTAAATTATTTGTTATTTATTGAACTAGTCCAACATAAGTAAAAAATTTGGAGCTTACTTATGAGATATTATTTATAAAATTAGGAGAAATACAGGACCGTATCCCAAAATATCCTGATGTTGTTCAAAAAACCCTCGGAACGTGATTAAACTACAATGTGTCATACATCATTGCATTCGGAATAAGAAAAGCTATAAAATTCCAATATCAGAAAGACAGGACCGTATCTAAAAAAAGAAAGTTGATAATGGCCCTTCGAAGGCGACTCGTCGGATTACAAAACGATTAACGCTGTTAGATAGAGCGGAAAAAGTGGCAATGCAAAAGTGCAATTTACTTTAGAATTCGATCTCAAGAAAACTCAGGAAAACAATGAAACGATTTTTCAGAATTTCGATTTTTTCCGGAACTGCTCGGAATTTTAAATCTTTCTAAACGGCACATTATTAGGCACGTAAATGTGCCATTTTACCTCCATTTAACCGACTTCGTATCTCTTACGGTTTCCGAGATCCCTGTACTGGCCCTCCTTATTTTGGACACGTGGTATACTTCCTTGACTTTAACATGTAGAATCACCTCTCCAAGTACTACGCCAATGGAAGGGTACTTTACGCCCCTCTGTTCAAACTCCAGGAGTCATTCACGACCCGCCATTGTTAGTCAGTATTTATGTAAAGCTGGGCCTGTTATTAGGTACCACTTTAAGAGCGGCCGGCGATGGATGGGATGTCCATCGGAACCGAGCCTGATCGACGAAAATTGGAAGGTACCGAGACCGACATCGTGCGGCTTTGGCCTCTTCGTCGCTAACTCGTTTTTCGATTTTAAATGATGTGAAAATAAATAACAATACTGAGCCATCGCGTCGCGTCGGCCGGATTCAAAGAGAATATTGTAGTTGTAAATTTCTTGTAAATAAGGCGTTGTTGGGCAAAATTTAATTGTTTGGGCAATTAGTTACTAACAATTAAATTCTTCTTTTATCGAGTATTGTTAGCTACTAATCATGACCAACATTTCGACACGATATTATCAGAAATACAGGGTGATTGATGGTGGATGGCCTATTAGACGTTTATGGAGAACTAGTCATCGGATCACATTGAAAATTTGGGAGCTTATAGAAGCGGACATGATCTCGCGTTTAAAAATATTTTTAGCCATGCAGTGTTGCCGCTTCTACTTGAAAGTATTAGCAACTTAGATAATTTAAACGGAACACCCTGTGTATTATATTTGTTTTAGAATCCTTATTAATTTCTTAATAACTTTCCTATACCTATTTGTTATAGTTCTTGAGATAATAATTAATTTCACTTTTTTTTTTTCGGAAAACATGTCCTACAAAAAGTGATGATGGGGGCTCCAGCTCATCGCACTGCCGAAGTAAGTGTGGAAAATACGGAGAATATTTGAGGATCGCTGGTTCAGGCGTTTGGGACCTTGGAATTCGCCTGCCAGGTCTCCAGACTTAACGCATCTAGATGTTTACCTTTAGGGTACTCTCAAAGATATTGTTTACAAAACACCGGTAAATTCAAGGGAAGATTTAGGAGATATCTAGGTAGAATCGCGCTTTTCAAAGTTTGGATATTGATGAACTTAGACTTACTACTACAGATAGTGTGAATACAAGAATTCTGAAATGCTTCGAAGTGAACAGCCAACATATTGAGCATTTATTGAAAAGTAATTGTATATTTTTTGCAAAATGTCAACCATTACAAAACAATTTCCATAGGCTACTTGAAAAATTGGTCTAAAAAGTGTGATTGTTATTTGTAATAATTAATTTTGCTAAATAAATGCTCATAAGTCAAAAACTGTTCAAGATAGGTATAGTAATATTGTACATAGGAAGATAGACAATTTCAATAGCTTTTAGGACAACAGATAAAATATATATGGTATTTCATTTAAAAAAAAAGGACTATTTACCATTTTTCCAAACCATCAAAATTTTGAAACACCCTGTACCATAACTAATATTTGGAAAGAGGGTGAAAGACCTCTGGATATAACCTGACTCCATACCAAATTTCAGTGCTTTAATTTGTTAGAGTTTAAAAATATCATCGCTTTTTCTAGGACATGTTTTCCGAAAAAAAAAAGTGAAATTAATTATTATCTCGAGAACTATAACAAATAGGTATAGGAAAATATTAAGGGAAGTTATTAAAAAATTAATAAGGATTCTAAAACAAAAATAATACACAGGGTGCTCCGTTTAAATTATCCAAGTTGCTAATACTTTCAAGTAGAAGCGGCAACACTGCATGACTAAAAATATTTTTAAAAGAGAGATCATGTTCGCTTCTATAAGCTCCCAAAGTTGCAAAGTGATCCGATGACTAGTTCTCCATAAACGTCTAATAGGCCATCCACCATCAATCACCCTGTATGTATATTACAAATAAAATAGACCAAATTCAACAATGACAGGTGATTTGGCCAACATATTGTGAGTTTTTAGAAAACGTTTACTTTAACTCAATTTCCAACATAGTTAGGGATAAGTTGCTAAGTATAGGTGAAAGTCAAAGGTACGAAGCAAAACTTCACAGGCTTTGGAGGGCGCTTTTACCAAATCCACGGGAGGTGAGCGAAGAAGTCTAAAAATCCCCTTTCGAAATAGACTGCAAGAGATAAAGATGTGAAGGCCATGTCCGATATGGAGGAACAGATCACCGATCTGCGTCTGGCCGGGATATATTAAACAAACAGTAATGTAAAAGACGAAAAAAAAAAAAGGAGTTGGTGGCAGAATGAAGAAGATCAGTAAAGTTAAGTAGGTTCATTAGAGCATTTTTTCAGCTCTATTCTTTGAGGTCATAATTTTCTACACGAACAGAGAAGGGAGAAAAAAAAGAATAACGAGTAAAGTTATTCTTGTTCTTCAACAAGCTTCGTCAATTAATTCCCGATCAAAATAATAAGGATAATACCCTCATAAAACCAAGTCAACGATCCTAATGAATAAGACGGTTTATGAAGTGACTCTTAGTTCTTTGTTTATTTACCAACTTCCCTTCTTGTGGGTTTAGTCATCATGCTCGGGTCATATAGGGGAGCTTGGAGTGCAGACTATATGTATAGAAGCACAGTGGATAGTAAGTTATGTTCAAACTCACTGGCAGTTCGTATTTTTTCATTTTGTTTAGATCACACATCACACAGATCTCCTACGTTGTGGTGGAATAGATACCAAGGGTATAGGTATGTAAACAACTACAGTGGTACCTCGAGATACGAGTGCCCTAACATACGAGTTATTTGAGATATGAGCTGTCGAGCGTGCGAAGTTTTGTTTTAAAATACGAGCGACATTTGTGGTACGAGGAACTGTCAGCTGCGACGCGATCTCTACAAGTGAGATAAAAGAGATCTTGGGAATCTGGGAGAGAGTTTCACAGTTCGTGGAAAAGAAACATCCCGAAAACGTTGCAACTGATCGTGCATCGGAGCTATTTAATGACACTTGCCTAACTCACTTCCGCAGCATTCTGAAAGGGAGGAAGAAACAAACCTCCTTGGACAGTTTGAATCCGGCGAAATAGGCAAAGCCCAGTGAAGAGAGAAGCAGTGACTAAAATTAAGCATACAGTAAGCATTTAAGTTGTGTGCAAGTTATTATGTTTTTATACAATATTTGTAATTTATAAATATATTTTTCTTATTTAAAAACACGTAACAAAAACAATTGGGGGTAGCATTTTTGGGGCTGGAACGGATTAATGGCATTTCAATTAATTTCAATGGGGAAAACTGCTTTGAGATACGAGCAAATTGACATACGAGCAGGTATCACTGTATTTGCTTTCGATAATTATACAGATGCAAATTGACAAATTAAGAGGTGGTTTTACATAAATCTCCAACATTCATAGACAGCACCAACATCATAAACGCAATTTTGTCATCATGTAGTTTTCATTCAGGAGTAAACAACCGCTGAAGCGAACCAAATAGGGCGATTGATGGTGGTTGCCCTATTAGATGTTAAACTTTAAAAATTTGGATTGGATTAAATGGAGATGCTTAACATATCCTTCAAAAAGGGCTGATAGTTTTGAACTCTGAAAAATTAGCGCACTGAAATCTGGTAATACTGGTAAGCCAGGTAATACCCAATATAAGTGATCCGTTGACCATCTCTTCATAAACGTCTAATAGGTCATCGACCATCAATCACCCTGATGGACAAAAGGTTTAACGGTTACCCATATTCCCCTAGTCGAAGCATCATCGCCATGTACATACATATACAATTCCGTGTTTTACTAAATAAGGAAAACATTTAAATCGCGAATGTTTGACCTGTGGCGTAGCTTGTGCATCTTCACACCGCACCTGCCTATCAAGCTATTGAGAAAATTAATACTGACTTTAACATTTAAATTTAATGGCATTGCTGAAATTCTGCGCTGTGATTGGTTAAGAATCTGCTAGGTGATCTCTTCACAATGAGATAGATAGAATGATAGATTTTCTTTTTTTAATGAACACTAGTACAATAGGAAAAATGTCTTAAAGCACTCTGGGAGTGGTGCGTGTAGTGGAGGTTATATTCGTTGGTAGCACGCTCCACAAGGATGACGTCCCCCAGATGAAAGAATTTTTTTAAAATGAAGTTCCAGGCGTTCTAAGCGTTTCTGCTATTCGTCGCTCTAGGTGAAATTACGTGGACAATGTCAGTAAAACATTTGCCATGGAAATATCTGTAAAAGAGAGCGAAATCACCAACCTGTCTTCGATGTCTCTCCTTTCGATTGAATCCAGTAGCTGGACAGTATACTTGGGTGAAGAGCTCCAGACATGAGAGCAGTATTCTAGTGATGAAAGAATCCGGGCTGTGTAGAGTGTCAAAAGTTGTTGAGGTGTATACAACCTTTTGGTCCCGACAAGTACACCAAGATTATCCGACGCTACCTTGGCGAATGCCACAACGTGGCTATGCCAAGACATATTTCCTCCCAGATTGACGAAGAAACAAATTAATAGACGAAGCCAGTGGAATTGCGTGTCCTATCGTGACTATATCCGGTCCTGCAATGTTAAACTTTTTAGGGAAAACCGTTGCCTGGGATTCCTTAGCATTAATCTCGACTTGGTTACTATCACCCCACGGCAAAGATTCTTCCAGGTCTTTGTTGAAACGTGACACTCCATGTCGCCTACGAAGATGTACGCCGACAAATAAATTATAAATGTATTAGGTACTAAATGGTTGTACAAAAATTACAATTTTTTCTGGAACTTAATAAACCTAGGTACAAACCAAATACCGTTGGTCGTTAGCTTTATACGCCTAAAGTATTCTATTCTGCAATGAACACCTTAATAAAAGCAAAAGTAATTGTTTTAATAATATATTGAATGGCAGATTCTTTTCACGTTTTTTAAATAACGATGGTTTTTCTGACCAAAACTTTCCCTTTACAATCAAATACTTTTTATGTTTTAATTCTTAGGTTAAGTTAATTGGGTAAAAATTTCACTAACCGCACCTTAGCCTTACAAATATAGTGAGATACAATTAAACCACTTTCTGCACTACTGAATATCTGTCAAAATAGTATTTTTGTAACCAAACACGAGCAAACCTTGAATAGATTGTATTGATATTTATTTTGGATACGTATCTTAAATATTTATGTTTAGACAATTTTAAAAATATTTTTTGTGTATTTAGGAAAAGAGAAATTTCTTATTTGATACAAATTGATATATCCTAAGATTCATATAAACTGCTTCCTTATTTTTTATTTATCAGAAGCCAAAACGAATAAAATGCCGCATTGATTGTTTAGCGAACGTTTTTCGACGATATAACGTATTTAGAAGAATCATCATTATTTTTTTAAATGCGACTCTGATTTTATAACGACAAATTTTTAGCTTGGGAACCCTGTATAATCTTATTGATTTAGTTTAAAAAATACGTAAATGTTTAAGTGCATTAGCTTGACAGAACGCGTAAGCTCGAACAAACCTGATCCTGATATCTCAATGAGTTCGCGAGTTATCGTGATTTTTAACTGCAAAAACAATAAAATTTAATTAATAATATCTCGAGAAGGGGCGGAGTTGGGGCATCAATTTTTCGCGAATCAACGGGTGGCACCGAGTACTTTGATGGGCCGGAGGCTGCGTGTGGTGGGGCAATGAGGAGGAGAGTTATGGGGGGAAAAAAATATTACATAAATGCTAATAAGTAGTTTATTAATCGAGCTACGGGGATCAGGCCGGATTCATTTTTTTATCAGCTACGAGGGGGGGTTTAGCATGGAAAAATGTCAGTGGCATACCATATTCTTTGCAAAAAAATACCAGAGGAGAGGTTTGCAGGGACGCCACTGGTGGAACAATTGAATAACTTTTCTTACTAAAATGTGTGGTTCTATATCCTATTAACACATACCAAAATTGAACATAATAACTAAAGTATTTTCGGAGATATTAAATACTGGCAATTTTCTTGTATGCCGCGACAAGCGCGCATTTGCGAAAATAACAATTTTTCGCCAATCCCCCCTCGTAGCTGATAAAAAAACGAACAAATTGAATCCGGCCTGATCCCCGTAGCTCGATTAATAAACTACGTATTAGCATTTATGTAATATTTTTTTCCCCCCATAACTCTCGTCATCGTTGCCCCACCACACCCAGCCTCCAGCCCATCAAAGTACTCGGTGTCACCCGTCGATTCGCGAAAAATTGATGCTCAAACTCGGCCCCTTCTCGAGATATAGTTAATTAAATTTTATTCTTTTTGCAGTTAAAAATCGCGATAATTCGCGAACTCATTGCGATATCGGGATCAGGTTTGTTCGAGCTTACGCGCTCTGTCAAGCTCTTCAATTTGGCCCTTCACATTTTTCTTGTAGCATCAGAACCGACTGAGTTATTTAGACAAATCCGTTGTAGGTTAGATTAACGGGGCGTGCCCCCCTCCCCCAGCATGCGGCGCCCCCTACAAATCATGTCAGAATGTCGAGAGGATCCTACTGTATCGATTGGGGAAAAAAAATTAATCGATTTCGTCAAGGGATTTTCGAGCCGTTTATTTCGCCAGAACGACACTATCTGCGCTATTAGATAAGACAAAAATTCTTAAAATTGTTTTATTAACGAAATAACACCTTATTAACTTGAACGTGCATTTGCGAATATTCAATAATTCATTGGGGTAAGGTAAGGTGGGGTAAGTGTGTATTCGGGGTAGTGTCTAATACAGAGCTAATTTTTTATGTGCTGCCATCTATGAGCTACCGACGATTACTTGTAATAAAACGGCAACAGTTAGATATTTTCATTTTATACGCAAATAGCCTTTCTTTCTCAACTGGTTATCGTAAGATGAACATTATAATTTGACACGCTTACCATAGGTATAAATACATACAATTTTAGGTGACGTCGGACTTCCTTACCCACTTATCCAGTTTTGTAGGGTAAGTGTGTAATATCGAGCCGAAAACAAAAAAAAAATGGCGAAACTAGATAAAAAGTTCGTTGCATGCAGTTGTAATTTATTATTTATTGGCTGCTGACGTCCACTTAATCTTTAACAACTGTAATACCTGAATTTATTTCCTCGTTTTAATTTTTATTCAAAAATCCAATAAGTGGAAGTACAACTTGTGCTAATAGCGAAGCCAAACATTGTTTATTACTAATACTAAGTCCTATACGCATAAGTTCAATGTCCTATGAATAAAACATTAAATCGATATCTTAAGTAATTTATTAATATAATTAAATTAATGGATTATAAATGTAAGCTTATATAACAGTTTTTATTTGGTTTTTTTGTTTAAATGGTTACCAAGATAGCAATTTATATAGATACAGTTACCGTATGTCTATAGTTGGATTTATATTTGTATAGTTTTCCGGGTATGTTTAATTATAGGTATTATCCTAACAAGTGCGGAGACATACAGTTTTCCGCACGCAACTGCCTTTACCCGAATGATTGATAGCAGCTGAGTGTAGAAAAGGGACTTTCCTCACTAGTTAAGATAAAAAAAAAATTCTACACGCTTTGGAAAAATCGACTGCATCGAAAATAAAGAAATATACCCCATTAGATTATATAAGACCACAATAAACCACATATACAGGGTGTTATGGAAATGATGTATTATATTTAAACCGGCAATTCCTGAGATAAAGACAAAATGAAGAAAAATACCCATAAATGGCGCTTTCAATTCATTCAGCGGTAAAAGTGACCTGACGTCAAACCAGAAAAACACCTGTGTGGCACTGCGATACATGTAAGTAATCAAGGCATTCTGGCCGGTGTTGTCATATGTACACTTTACACAAACTCTCACACTCACTCAACAAAATAAAATAATTTAAATACTTTTCCATTCTGTAATACCTTTTTCTACAATTAATTAATGAATATTTACGACGGACTATGTTTTAAACAACCCGAAAAAACACATGGAATAGTAATAGCCACGTACGTCACTAGGTCAAATGCCAATGACCTCTTGACGCCTTACAGCGGCCGGATACGTTGTGTCTCGTCGATCACCAACACACTCTCAACAATCCGCTCTGTTTCTTCAGTTTACGCGTGTATCTTGCCCGTCCATAAATAATCTTTGAATATTGTTTTTATTGACGCGTTTCTTCTGGACGTCAAATTTCGTCATTAAAACGGTCGATGTAAAAAAATAAAATATGTAGCGCTTCTCTAGGACACCCAAGGAGTCACCCATTTAAATATAATACGTCATTTCCATAACACCCTGTATATAAACAGTATATTGCCAATACGAACGTTCCAAAATACAAAAAGTGTCCCCGCTATGGGAGATGGCGCGGGCCTATTAAGTTTGCGCAGTAGGGTGGAAATTTTATCGATCGCGTCAGAGCCGGCCCGACATTATCTTTATTCGTCGCCATCTTTGGTTCTGGATGCTTTTTCAAATTACAGAATAAAAAGTGGTTCATCCACATTATTGTCGGTATATTAGTGCTTATAAACTTTCATAACCTAACAACAATTTTTGTAAAGGAGATGTTAATTTGTGGTGATTCGATTCGCTGTTTGGTAGGTTAGTGGCTTGTTTTGTTTAAGATGAAAGTGCATGGTGCTTTTTTGCAAAACCGAATTTCACTAAAAAGCTTGTAAAAAAAGAAGAGAGTGTCACTCGTATACAATATAATATATAAAATATGTGGTCACTACCTAACCTTAAAATTAATGTATTTTTAATTTGGTGCATTACAAGCTGATAATAATTCCCAAAATAGTCAATATAGTCATTCATTCTTAATTTTTGGTTTAGAAAAAAAGTGAGGTTAAGAAACCTACGACGTCGGATGAAAATTAAAATAAAGCTCATCGTTACAAATATTCGGACGGAATTTGGCACCAAAAGTTTACACCAATCAGGGCACCGTCGGATCATCATACCGTCAGAAATCGTATGCAAGGAACGCTGTCTTAAGTCGAACTAATCGAAATTTTTATTGCAATATTTTTCCTGACTAACCAGTGAAATTTATATTAAAAAAGTTGAAATCCGGTCCTCTCGAATGTTTACTTTCACAAGGAAATTTCCAAACTGCGCAAACTCACAACGCCCCCTTCGATGCCCATAGCGGGGACATAATTGCAGATTTCGAACAAAATTAATTTTTGACCAAATATCATTCTAAAGATTTATTATCTACTTATTATTAGTTATATTTATTGTGAAAGTATCAGTCGCGTTATTTAGGTTTACTGCCATACTGGTTGAATCCAACTGGGAGTTCTTGATGGAGGAGTGCTGATATCAGGTATCAAAAAATACCCCACCGTGCGGAAAAATGGATCTCTTCAAAGTGAAACGCGTTTAGATAAAAGCGGATACTCTCATATAAGTATATCCCTATTCCCAAGAAATTCTGACTTTTGTAACTGTTCCGATAGTTCACCACAGTTCCTGTTTGCATTTTATGTAAACAACGTTGTTACAAGTGGTACTTACAGCTATAAAAACTCGAACTTTATTACAATCTCGACATCTTTATGGTGTCACATTATAACACATTCCGTGAGTTTGATTTGTTTATAGATAATGCGTTTGCGGTAATATGCCCTACATTTACTTTGTTGACAAACATCAATGCTTGTTAATAACCCTTCAAGTTAGTAAATTTATAATAAAGGAAACAATCAGGTATTTTACAGGGTGCACAAAATAGCATTATGGTATGTAAACTAAATACGGCAAAATTTAAGAAAACTTAATCTAGTCACCACATTAAATTAAATTACAGATAACATATCTAATTATGAAAATCCTTAATTATTATTAGTTTTGTTGCTTTGAGCGTGAGAATTACGGTAGTAATATACAATATTTTGTATACAGGTAGGGACAGTTTGCTGATTTATATCCAATTAATTATCGAACAAATATTTACATCCTAATTAATCACCTGTTAGTTCGTTAGTAATGAATCAATTTTAATAATTTTTTTTTAGATGTGCCCGGAACGTGCCACTTTTCATTCATGTTCTCTTCACCGAAAGTAGCGTTTTCCAAGAGAGCGGGCGGGAAAATATCGAAGCGGGCGGGACAGATTTTTCCCGCCCGCTTCGAGTCACCATGTGCTCATAAATAAATAAAACCAGAATTGTCGGTGCGGGATTTGAACCCGCGACCCTCAGATTGCTAGGCGGACACTGTACCCACCGAGCCATACTACAAGCGATAATAAATAGCGGATTATAATATAAATTAAGCAGTTAATTTTTCAAAGATGTTTTAGAAAAATGTCTGAAGAATTTCTTTATTTATATGGCCTCAAAGACTCGGGCACTTGTAAAAAAATTAATAAAACCAGAGATGGCGAGTGCGGGATTTGAACCCGCGACTCTCAGAGCACAAGGCGTACGCTATACCACTAGGCCACCGAGCCTATTTGTCAAAAATACATACCTCGGTACAATCTCGGGCCGTCGGAGGCTTTTCCGGACTCGTCCGGCCCTTAATACGTAATGTACTATTTTGTACTGGGTAATTGTACGGGGTAGCGCATAAAACCTAGCGTAAAATTGAAATTTGACATAAAAATTGAATTTAATTTATTTTTTAAACTAAACCAATTAGATATACACCGTGTCCAAGATAAGGAGGGCCAGTACAGGGATCGCGTAATAATATGCCGTTACGAAAGTTTCAAAATTCCGAATAGTTCCGGAGATATCCGGAAAAAAACGAAATTCTGAAAAATCGTTTAATCTTTTTTCCTGGGTTGTTTTTAGATCGAATTCTAAAGTAAATTGCACTTTTGCATTACCACTTTTCCGCTCTATCTAACAGCGTTAATTGTTTTGTAACCCGACTAGTCATCTTCGAAGGGCCATTATCAACTTTATTTTTTTAAATACCGTCCTGTTTTCCTGATATTGGAAATTGAGAGCTTTTTTGCAACGATGACACATTGTGGTTTAATGACGTTTCGAGGGTTTTTTGAACAACATCAGGAAATTTTAGGATATGGTCCTGCATTTCTCCTAATTTTATAAATAATATCTCATAAGTAAGCTCTAAATTTTTACTAATGTTGGACTAGTTCAATAAATAACAAATAATTTAATAATAACCCACAAATAAGTGAACAAAAAAACATACCAAAACATAAATAATTGGTGCTTGAAGCCTTTCAAAGTATTACGCCAGAAATGTTGTCAAATGTTTTAGAATCGATAGTTAAAAGATGTTATTTGTGCTTAGAAAATAACGGAAATCATTTTGAACACCTAATTATGTAGTTCCTTACTTTTTCGTTGTTCGTTTTATTACTGTTTTGGTATGTTTTTGTTCACTTATTTGTGGTTTATTATTAAATTATTATTTGTTATTTATTGAACTAGTCCAACATAAGTAACAAATTTAGAGCTTACTTATGAGATATGATTTATAAAATTAGGAGAAATACAGGATCGTATCCCAAAATTTCCTGATGTTGTTCAAAAAACCTTCGAAACATGCATCTAAATTTTACGCAGTACCGTAACAGGACGTAAAATACTCTGCCCTAAACTCTAGAATTTGTTTCCAATCAGCTAAAAAAATTATTAAAATTGGTTCATTATCCACGAAATAACAGCTGATTCGATATGGCACACCTCGTTGCAGTTGGCTAACTGTTAATTATCTTCACGAATTTTATTTAACAAAATTTGTGGATGGAATTTAAATCGACTAACGTACAATAATTTCCAGACGTTATATACTCTGTAGTCTATGCAGCTAAATCTATAAGACGTATGCACATACTTCGGTAGAATAACTAATCAATTGCAATTCCTAGAGCTCAATAACATATTCCTTGTTGTTTCGTATAGGATAGGTGACTACAATATGTATTCACTAATAAGGATGCAGATAGATGATAATTTAATTCTTCAATATAATACCTTAAATAAAACAAGGCATTGTCACAAAGTACACTTTTGTGGCTCTGGGGAACTACGCCACACTATACCAAGCGGAAGTTCACGCCATACAAGCATGCGTACTACAAAATCTTGAAAAGGGCTACCACAACCAGAAGATATACATCCTGTCGGACAGCACAGGTGCTCTTAAGGCTCTGACTCCAATCGGTTTACTTCAAATCTTACACTGGAGTGCCATACCAACCTAAAAGAACTGGCGGCCAGGAGGAACAAGGTGGAACTCTTGTGGGTCCCTGATCACTCTGGGATATTAGGTAATGAGAAAGCGGATGAACTAGCGAGAGCCAGATTCGCTCAAAGTCTCAGTGGCCCCGAACCGGCCTTTGGGATATCAAAACAGGCAACAAAAACAACATTAGATAGATGGTCGAAAAAACAACACCTATCTCGATGGCAAAGGTTACCTGGTCAAATACACGCACGGACCGCAATTGGAAAACCATCGAAAATACTATAGAATGGGATGCTAACACTGACGCGGCCCCAGTCAAAACAGGTGATGGGTCTGCTAACAGGCCACTATCACTTGCGAAAACACCTTCAACGTATAGAAACCTACAATGGACCCATTAAATGCAGACTCTGCGGCGAAGAGGATGAAACTGCCTCACACATAATATAGGGTGTTATGGAAATGACGTATTACATTTAAACCGGCAATTCCTGAGATGAAAACACATTGAAGAAAAACATCCAAACAGGCGCTTTAATTTAATATGCCCTGTACATAATCTGACGTCAAACCAAAATTAAGCACGTGGTGACATGGGAGAAAGATAAACAAAACGAAACGTCAGTGAATTTTGAACAGTGTTGTCACTCTTTAGAAAGTCAATAACCGTTTGACACATTGGAACTTGTTTATTTTTCAGGGTACATTATAAACTTTTACGTTCAGTTCAGTTCGCTGGGAAACAATCTCTGATTTATAAACTTGAACTGACTCGAACCAACTGCCGCGGCGTTTATAAATGGTCAGGTATGTTCTCATTTGGTCAATTCGAACGACACCCGTCGGAATTGAACAACTTAAATGCCACTTTCCCTTTAGAAAAAAAAACTGCAATTTTATTTACCTTTTCGGCCTTATTTAAAACCAACTTAATTTATAAAAAAACATCAAGTAGGTAATCCAAACAAAAACCGGCACAATAACCTCACGAAACACAAAAACAAAAGCACAAATTAGTTTCCGCGTAAATTTGAATGCATCTCATGAATACATCTAAGTACCATTCAATCTGAATTAGTATTTTCAAGCGCTACTGTGTAGACAAAAATACGCCCTTGTTGTATAAAGTTTCATCCGATGGTCTGGGAAATAATATAATATTTTCATACATGGTATTTAACATCTAAAAATTTCTGGTAACTACACGTTTCAGTCTGTTTCGGGTTTATTCGGTCGATCGATATTGCGTTATTTGGAAATATCTAAAAATACAGCGTTGCCACTTTCGATGTTTTATAAGATTATATTCATAAATTTCGGAATATCCTTCTGTAATATTACTTTCCTGTATAATTATTGTCTCGGAAATGGCAACCGCGCTATTTTTCCGAATATATATACGAAGCACTCGACCCTTGGTTGGACTCGTCTATGTTAAGACTGGAGAGGAGGTCCTGTTGTTGTCAACATAATTATTTCATCATTCTTCATTAAAGGATTAAAAATTGTTTTAGGCCTATTAGAAATTGGCGTTTTTATTATTTCTGACTTTCTATTGAAAAATAATTTGTATCATATCTTCTGTGTGTGCTGTTGTTCTATGTGTACGATAGTGTAATTATGCGTTAGTGTTTAGTGCTTTTGTGTAATCTGATAATAGGTGCATATCTTCAAAAAAACTAATTTGAAACTCGTGGGTGTGTGTTTCTTTAAGTGACTTAGTGTAATTTGTTCTGTTTCACTATGTTTTTTTTCTCTCGACGATATGCCGGTTATGTTCTGAGATTGGAAATAAGAGGCCGAATGGGGTTTAGTGGGCATACGCTTATTATGCAGTCCCACACTATCATCAGGTCACGTGATGAGCATATACCTCTTCCCATAGAAAAAAGAACTGAATGTGTCTGTGCCCTGGATTCCTTATTCGTGTCGGCGGCCTGGATTTAATTTCTAAGTAGGCTAAATATTTGTTTTTATAAGAATCTAAAGTTTTACACTTTTCCACAGTTTGGCAACATTGCGCGAGAACATGTATTTATTACACAGCTGGGCAGTGTAATATGATTGTGCCGCGGAGTGACCTGTGGGTTTATGGGTGAATTACCCCACTTTTTAAACGTTCGATTTAAAAAAAAATATGTAGCGCTTCTCTAGGACACCCCAGGAGTCACCCATTTAAATATAATACGTCATTTCCATAACAACCTGTATGTATAATAATATGAGGTTGGCAGGATAAAACGATTAATTCAATTCGAATCATGTTGGATGACTGCGCCAACTGAATTAAAAAAATATATATTCCCATCTGCTACCTCTAAATTTCAAATACGTTCAGTAAGATAGGCGTTCCACAATTTTACATCATAAAGTACTGAGTGAGTACTGCATGGGTGCCGTAATTGCACTATTATTTATTCAGGTACACCACTTACAGTGCCGAGCCTACATCCGCCGGAAGCGTTCTTAAACACCATTATTATTTATATTTACGTATGATTGTGCGTGTAAAGAAATACAAAATGTTTTTTCTTGTTTCAACAAATTCACATATTTCTCTGTTTTCTAAGGCTTTATATTTCAAGTGTACTATGTTGTTATGTAATAAATTTGAAATAGTTCTTAATTAACTTAATCACATTCAAATGTTTTAATCCGATCGAGGGCTTCATCCTATTGTAATTTTTAAAAGTGCCAAACAAATATTATATATTTGGCTGAGATCGTGTAACAACAAACCCAACAAGTCAACCAATGCAGACAGAAACTAGACTAGTTCGTCATGAAGGGGTTTGGCCTTTTTTTAATATAAATTGCATCTATCTACCATTTTAAAATAAAGTAAATAAGCGAGTTAAAGTTTAATAATGTTTTAAAATAAAATTTTAGGTCAGAGGCAATTGATATTGGGTTTTCTTAAAGCCGTATTAGAGTCGGCAATTTTTGTCTCTTGCGCCAGCAATGGCAATTATAATTGCACGGATTCATGCGAAGTACACCGTCCTCGATCAGCCGGCCCAATACTGCTGAATGGAATCCGTATTACAGTCGGCAATTCTACTCTTCTGACAATTAAAATTGCACGGAATCATGCGCAGTGTACCGTTCTCGATTAGCTGTCTCCTCTCATTACCAGAAATGGGTCGTGCGCCATTTTAATTGCCATTGCCGCTGCAAGTCTGGATAGAAATGGATTATTATGTTATTTTTAACTGTTTATTAGTTGGTTGATGACCAGCTAATGGCTATTTAAACTAACTGGTACTGAAATTAACAGTTCACATTCTATGACCCTATGTACTGCTAATTCGTCGCAACTTTTTTGAGCTGCTATGTATAAGTAGCAGTAGCTGCTTTAACTGGTAATCAAAACGAACAGGTCTGCCCATCTCTAATTCGGGGGGTATTTTAGGGATTTCGACAGTACCAACTGTTGTTCTCGCTGTTGTGTCAATACGCCAGCTGATCGAGAACGGTTTAGTGCGCATTAATAGGTGCAATTATAATTTCCATTGCACGCACAAGAGAAGAAAAAAATATCACCAATATTTCAAAAAACTGGATGTATAGCCCAATAGAAATCGTATGTAAAAATGGTAGTAATTTAATTGTTTTTTGGAGATAATTTCCAAATATAATATAAAATAATAAATTTCTAGTTTTAATAGATATCTTTGGTGTTTCATTGATGCAAAAATATAATTTTGTTAAAGTTTATACAACGTGTACAAGATAAGGAGGGCCAGTACAGGGATCTCGGAACCGTAAGAGATACGAAACCGGTTAAATGGAGGTAAAGTTGCGCATTTACGTGCCTAATAATATGCCGTTTAGAAAGTTTTAAAATTCCGAGTAGTTCCCGGAAAAAACCGAAATTTAAAAAATCGTTTTATTGTTTTCCTGGGTTTTTTTGAGATCGAATTGCACTCTTGCATTGCCACTTTTTCCGCTCTATCTAACAGCGTTAATTGTTTTGTAATCCGAAATGTCGTCTTCGAAAGGCCATTATCAACTTTCTTTTATTAAATACGGTCCTGTTTTTCTGATATTATCTCATAAGCTCTAAATTTTTTACTTATGTTGAACTAGTTCAATAAATAACAAATAATTTAATAATAAACCACAAATAAGTGAACAAAAATCATACCAAAACAGTAATAAAACGAACAATGAAAAAAGTAAGCCACATAACAGTTTTTTTGCGATAAAATAAAACATGCGATAGAATATCAAACTATTCAGCATTTGTACCCTGTAAACCTCTTAAAACGCTCTCAAACGATCACAATGGGAATGTCAAGTGAAACAAATCACGCGTCACCATTTTCATTTTTTGTTTCAAACGCCTACTTTTCTTTTAAAGCCCGAATCAACAGAAGCTTGAAATAATGTTTCTGTATTTTGTTCACTTATTTGTGGTTTATTAATAAATTATTTGTTATTTATTGAACTAGTCCAACATAAGTAAAAATTTAGATCTTACGTATGAGATATTATTTACAAAATTAGGAGAAATACAGGACCGTATCCCAAAATTTCCTGATGTTGTTCAAAAACCCTCGAAAGGTCATTAAACCACAATGTATCATACATCGATGCATTCGGAAGAAAAAAAGCTATCAAATTCCAATATCAGGAAACAGGACCATATTTAAAAAAAGAAAGTTGATAATGGCCCTTCGAAGACGACTCGTCGGATTACAAATCAATTAACGCTGTTAGATAGAGCGGAAAAAGTGGCAATGCAAGAGTGCAATTTACTTTAGAACGCGATCTCAAAAAAACCCAGGAAAACAATAAAACGATTTTTTAAAATTTCGGTTTTTTCCGGGAACTACTCGGAATTTTAAAACTTTCTAAACGGCATATTATTAGGCACGTAAATGCGCAACTTTACCTCCATTTAACCGATTTCGTATCTCTTACGGTTCCGAGATCCCTGTACTGGCCCTCCTTATCTTGGACACGTTGTATAATTGTAGATTAAGGACGAAAATTTCACAATAGTTATTTATGTAATAATACAATACTTTTTCTACGATCGTACAGGGTTTCTAGTTCGAAATTAAAAAATATGGTGTATAACAAACTCACTATCGTGAATGCAGTAAGTTTGGTATATTTCCTTATATCGACTTGCAACGAACGACGAATAAATCGCCAATATTCCCGAAACTTCTCTAGATTTTACATTACTAATTACAACTTACCGTAATCACCGGGTGGAGGCAACTGGTCTGTCATTTTGTAGACACAACTTGGGGACCTGTAAAGAATAAAAATGAAAAATAGCTGAAATGTGAATATGTATTGTTTAAACCAAAATTTGAGAAAGATTTAATTAAAAAATGTGAAAAAATTCAAGAAAAAGTACGATATATTTATTATAGTTTTCTCGTTCCACTAATTAATCATGGGAAAACAAATAATTAAATATACCGTTAACACCTCTCTATACAAGCTACTCTGCAATTTCCAGCAGGACGCCGCAGCAGCTACATCAGTTCAAACGGCCACTTTTCTATGCAAAGTATAGGAAAACAAAAAAACATTGTCGTATACAGGATGTGCTAAATAAATAAAATGGTTCTCGGGTCAAATTTTTAACGCCAACTTGTATTGTGTCACGTGGAGGCCAAACCTTAATTTTATAATGTTTGTCTCTTGCACGGCTGTCCCATTCACACAAAAAGCAACAGTATTTTGTATAGCCTGCTTGCAGTCCTGTCAGTAACGCCACCACTTTTAAATCTGCACATATGTTCCATTTGTGATCTTCGTACTTTATACATCTTAGTAACATCTTAAGATTGTCATATGTTTCTTTCATATTTACCGAATGACCTATAGGAACCGATGGATGCTCGTTTCCATTAAAAAGTAAAACAGCTGTTAGACTTGTTTTAGACGAATCTATGAATAGTCTCCATTTATCAGGAGTATATGGTAAGTTCAGTTCGGTCATTAGGTCAGGTATGTCATGGGAAATACTAAATCACCTTCCACTGCAAAAAAATTTGTGAGAGTAGATTGCCTTTTCCTGTAGATGGACACCTTCACTCCTTTTCCCAAGAGCTTCCACTGCTGCAGGCGGGATCCGAGAAGTTCAGCTTTTGTTTTCGGGAGGTCCAAGTCACGAACAAGGTCATTTAATTCACCTTGAGTGATTAAATGAGGTGTATCAGGCAAATCATGAGAACTTGGTCCGGCTTCTGGTGAAATACTTCCGGAATCAAGCGTGTAACTCTCAGGTGGCTGGGGAATGGGTAATGAGTTGTCGTGGGGCACTGGTCGCATTGCAGAAGGAATATTGGGGCACTGAATGCTACGCTTGGTTTTGCTAGTAATTCCTTTAATATTCGTCATGCAAAAATAACAATCATCTACGTGATTACGATGTTCCCTCTAAACCATTGGAACTGCGAATGGCATAGATTTATGAGTACCTCCCAGCCATCCAGTCAATGTTCTCGAGCACGAACTGCAACACATTTTTGGGGCCCAGGACCTATCTTCATCGCCAACTTTGCATCCAAAGTACAGTCCATAAGCCTTTTTTACTAATGAAGATATCGGTTTTTGGTACGCTTTCGCGGTAACTTCGCCACAAATATAACAGAAGGTATCGGCTTTATTAACGCAAACACGCATCGACATTTTTTGGTACCGTTTTACCACGCACGTAGATCTAAGCGAAAATATTAATAGATGTTTACTAAATGATTATATAGTAACGACTAAAGGGATATTTCAAGCATAGATCCAAATAAGCTGCAAATAACAACGGGGCGACCGTTTATTACCTATTAATGGGCCTATTCGACCCTTCCAAGAAATCTGAGGCCAATATAAACATTTGAGGGTCAGTTGTATATTAGTTTAAGTCCAAATGTTCCAAAATACACGATATTTTTATAAAGGGGATTTTTGTGTTGATTAGTCTTATTAATATTACTTTACTATACAAAAATAAAAATAAATAATACATTATTTATCATTGAAGTTATCTGCCAATTTACAGTTAAGCCTCGTTCTCAGAGCTACGTACTGTCGCCAGCGACATCATCTTAACCAATCAGGACCGTCGATTTCCTCCGTATAGAGCAGTATAAAGTACCTATGTACAATTGTTTTAATAGTACACTTAAAAAAAATTGTATTTTCGGAATAAATTTGATTTTTCGAGGAAACCATTTGATACAGGTATAGAACAGTAAATTCTATTTATAAAGAACAACTAACTTGTCATCAAACTAAATAAAAATATGCAGGGTGTTACATTTAAAATAAGAAAGTTTTTAATGGTTGAATTCTTTCACAATTAACCTTAAATTGTGACCAAATTTAAAATTTATTTATTTTCAAAGTCGTTTACACATAATACAAATTATAGTCTGTTTCGTTGCCGTTGATAGCTCGATACCCTCATTAAAGATTCAAAACAAGGGCCCGGTGGCCTAAAATATTTTACCTATAAAATGGTCTTTTTACGTACATCTAGCATAAAGATGACGAAATTTTGACCTATTCCACCGGGTAACAGATAAAGTAACAATAGAGCCATAAAATGAAATGAAAGGATAATGATTAAAACGGCCCATCATGGTCGGAGAGTTGGGTTTTTAATGTAACCGCTTATTATTTTATTTAAATGTAATAGATTTTATGATTTTATGAATTTATTTACAAGAAAACTAATTTATTTACAGATCAAAAAATATTGACAATTTCAATAATTATAACTCGATAAAATGGTCCTCAGAAGAATCTGAAGAGTCATCATGTCCTACGCTTATTACTAAAGGCTCAATTTCCATAGTTGTGTCAATTACGTTGTCAAGTTCCCACATTTTTTGTTCCTCTACTATAGCATGTTTTATGGCGTTTTGCCAATTTTCTGATGACACATTTGCTAAAGAATGAAGCAAGAGGTGTCGCACTTCTTGCATTTTAAAAGTTTTGTTATTTCTAGCAACATATCCTTTTACTTGAGCCCATATTAATTCGATAGGATTTAGCTCACAATGGTAAGGTGGTAAACGGAGCACTATAATACCTCGATCTCTTGCCATCTCGTCAATAACATACTTTTTATACTGTGATTTATGTAGCCTAACAATATCCAAAAGTTCTTTTTTTACCATGGTATTATCGTAACTCAATTCCTTTCGTTGTAACCAGTTTACGATTTCCGCCTTTTTCCATGAAGTTGTGGGAAGATTCTCTTTTAGCCTAGAGTGATAGCTGGCATTATCCATCACTATTACAGAATTAGCGGGAATGTATTCTATCATTTGCTTAAAATATTCCTCGAAAACATCAGCAGTCATTTCTTCATGATAGTCTTTAGTAGAATTCGACTGGAATTGTAATAATCCTTGATCCAAAAAGCCATTTGAACTTCCTATATGAGTTATAATAAGTCTGCGTCCCTTTCCAGATGGTGGTCTAAGTCCTGTTGACCAGCCTTCCATGACAGCTTGTCGAGAACTTAGGACATTTTTATCTTGCCAAACTTTAGATACGGTGTGCCCTTCGTTCAGCCAAGTTTCATCCAAATAGAAAATGTTTTTGCCTTCGCTGCGGTATTTTCGGATGGACCTTAAGTATTGACGTCTCCAGCAAATAATATCTGCTCTATCAATAAGAAAAGATTTTCTGTTTTGCTTCTCCCATCGAAAGTTCATATCATGAAGTATTTTCCATAGTTTCGTTCGTGATAGCTGTGGTAAGTCCTCGTCGTAGTTAATGGCTTGTAAAATTTTGTCTATAGTTGGTATTTCCTTGGCAAAATAAAAACTATGTACTTTTCTTCTAATACCATTTTTAATGAAATTGTCAATTTCTAACGGTTTCTTTCCTGGGAGTGGTTTTGGCTCACTGAGGTTCTTAGATTTTCTTTCACGCAAGAACCTATATATAGTAGCCTCTCCAACTCCTACCATATTGGCACACTCTGCAATGATGCTACGAACATCACTTGCAGGTTTCTGGTACACTAGAGCATCATGCACGTTTAATATTAATGTCTTTTCTCGGAGAGAATATGCACTCTTGCTAATTTGACGAAGACACGTTGGCGAAAAACTTGAAGCCATTGTTACAAGTATAGGAAATAATTCAACTTTGAGATAATGCAGTATCTAAATACAACTAAATACATAGTTTGACAAACGCACATCAAATGGCGTAATAACATCCTAAAGCAGGCAAAAATAGGTAAATTAATTACCCCTGTTGTACCTACTTTAACCCTAATCCTACTTAACAATGGACAGAGGCCAATTTTCTTATTAAATAAGGTAATTACTATTGGCAACGCCTATGGTTTACGGTTGTTTTATGGCTTCAACCCTCGATATGAGCTATCAACTGCAACAAAACGGACTTTAAATAAACATATAGGTTTATAAAAAATTTAAACAGTTACATATGGCACCTAGGTATCAAATACCTGTATGTGCCTATTTTTAGAATTGAACATTTTTTGAACTATCACAGTTACTTAAGCGTTTCTCGCATTAAATTAGTCTCTATAAACCTCAATAAAATGATTAGTGAAAAAAAAATTAAGTTAAAGCACTACTAGTGTAACTACAACAAATTCAAGCAGTGAAAAACACAAAACCTGCAGGGAGTGCAACAGTCTAAATAACACCGCTGTACCCATGTACATTTTCTGTCAATTTTGAAATATTTTTGAGACTTCTTCTTCTAGCTACAGCTTGTCGTTTCGTTCTGCGGCTACCAAAACTATTTAAAGAATGCAGACGAAATATTATCGATGTTGTCAAATTACTTACCAAAAATCTAGTAGGTTTTATGTAATTTATTATTTATACCTCCTTTGAATACAGAATTTAACCTAATCGTTAAAAAGTTAGAAAATATTATTATTCGGACTGAAAAACTGAGAGGTATTTTGAGTTTTAAGTAATATGTTCACACCTGCTTAATTTTAATTGCCGGACAAAATTAAAATATTAATTGAATTATCTATTTCCTAGCAAATCTGACAACATGTGAATATCCATTTACTCCAAACATTTAGTCGATTAATAGGATCACTTCCGCCTCTATTTTGTTTCACGGCATTAAACAGAGATGAAAATATAATATGCGATTGATTTGGACACGCCTCCGCAGACATTCGCCAGACACATGGCACTGCCATGCTCCAGACACGCTTTGATTTTTGACCATGGATGTTACACGTATAGTATAATTAATAGGGCAAATAGTAAAAAAATGATTTTCCATATGGAAAAGACGCTTTGCATAAACTTTTAAAAGCCAATGAGTTTTATTTTCGCAAATGCCAAAATAAACGAAAATTGTTGGTTGAAAAACCAAATATTTTACATATGAGATATAGGTATGTGGTATTAGGAAATTTGACCTTTTTGAACTTGTAAAATTGCACAAGCCTCGAGGTGATAAAAAAAGCTATGTCATTGACAATATCATAAAACAGGCTGGCCATATTCCCCTTATGTGTGAGCTAAACCCAATTGAGTTGGCATGGGCTCAAGTCAAAAGGTACATACGGAACCTAAACACATCAGGGGATTTCAGTTTAACCAAGCTGAAAGAGGTCTTAGATGAGGCCATAAGATCAGTTACACCATCTGACTGGGAGAAATTTTGCCAGCATGTTATTAGTATTGAAAATAAATTTTGGGAGACAGATTACATGATGGAAGAAATAAAACCCATCATAATTACACTCGGCAATGATGACATTGAGTCCGACTCTGAAGATAGTGAGTCTGATAGTGAAGACGATAACGACATAGAGTAGAGATCAATGATTATATCGTTTTTTTTTTGTTATTTTATACCTACTTTATGACGTTGAAATTTGGGAGTTTCTCAGAAATAAATTGTTGCATTCCTGTTTCTCCCAATACTTTTCGTTCTTATTATTTTAACATTTAGTATTCACAAAAAACATTTTAATATTTTTATATTTAATTTTACAATATAAGCACGACCATGGATTGTCCTTGCGGCATGTTACCTTCCCTTCCCCTTACGGATACCGCGTAGCCGCAGATCCAAACGACAAGCTATATTCGGTAAGAATTTTTTTTTAGTCCAAGAGCTAAGGTAAAAAAATTATGTGGAATATTTCATCACCATGCATTTGCCAAATAATTAGAAAAATTATTAATTACAAATAATACATTATTTATCATTGAAGTTCTGCCAAATTAATAGTTAAGCCACGTTGTCAGAGCTACGTTCGGTCGACATCATCTTAACCAATCAGAACCGTTTTACGTCATTACCCCTAACCCGCAGCAAAGTATCATCCTGTACATAAGATCAACCAACCGTTATAATAGAACTGCTCTTCAGGTGTTCTTAATGCGTGCTTAATGTTTTTTTGTTTATTTGTTGCAAAAACAGAGCTATAATTATGGTTTTTAATCTCTGTGTTAGAATTACGAGAACAAAATATAGACACGAAAGACAGTTTAAATTGAATGGTACATGCGTAAGGAAAACATTTAAAACTGCCGGAGGGCACTGGGAGGGACAACTAGGGTCACCTGCTACATATGTCTTCATCATCATTCAGAGGCCCTAGCAGGGCAAACTAGTTTAATAAATTTATTAAAATTATTTCAATTTTACGGTAAGGAAAGCGTGTGCTAGGGTGACAATGAGGAACCTAAATATTGGAATGTAGCTTCTAAGGAGAATTCAAATACAGGAAGTTAAATACGAGCTACTGGCTCATAAAGGAGAGAGCGAGCACCTTCGAAGCATGGTATAAATAACTGAGGTATGATTCCACGCCGATGGAGGCATGGCCTTGTGACGTCACCTGGTGAGTGATATTTAAATCTCTTATGGAGATTTATCTTGCTGTCAGCGTTTTTAACTCTCTTTCTTTTTTCAAGGTATTAAAAAGTTTTACGCATTTAATAGTATGTGAAATAAAAGAATAATATCATAGTGTATTTAGGTATATTTATTTCATGAACATACAACAAAGATTAAAGTTAAAATAGTTAAAAATAGTTATAACTATTTTTTTTAATTAGTATATCTCTCAGTGGAGTGAAATTAGGAAGAGGTAAAGAAATAGTCTGCTTCAGTAGTTAAATAAACAATATTTTAATTTCCATACATGTTTCGAAGACATATATCCTCATCAGCTT
Source organism: Barypeithes pellucidus (assembly GCA_963991005.1). NCBI lineage: Eukaryota > Metazoa > Arthropoda > Insecta > Coleoptera > Curculionidae > Barypeithes > Barypeithes pellucidus. The sequence continues at coordinate 15,617,644 of OZ022558.1, forward strand.
CAGTGGAAAATACTATAAATATTCAAGAAGTAAATGTTAATAAAATAAATAAAACCGTATCCATTTTAATTTTTTAATTTTATCCTTAGGAAAGCGGAAACACCTTATATTTATATCAAATTTCTTTGCCTGGTTATCCATATCACAACCGAACACAGCGCACCTCATTATATGAAGATATGTATTTTAATAAACACACGACTAAATAAGAAACAGTTTTGGTGGACTTTCAAAACTTCCATGGAAAACTACGGCAAACAGCACTACGTAGCGTCCAGAGCTACCAGAAAATCTTTGATCAAAAGTAATCGTTTCGTTCGTAAATCGTTTCCTAAAAAAATCAAATTTATTCCGAAAATACAATTTTTTCAAGTGTGCTATGAAAACAATTTTGTACATAGGTACTGATCACCCCTTCCAACACCTCCACCGGCCAATACTCGCCCTTGAAAGGGGTGAATTTTTTTTCAAGTATCAGCGGCAAATTTAAATCCCCCCTCCCCCTTTTTGGAGAATGCTGAGCATCTTGGTGGGGTTGGATATCGCGTCCGACCCCTTCCAACCCGTCCACCGACCAACACTCGCCCCCATTATGGAACGACAATTACCTTTTAATAAAAAAAAATTTCGAAAAAAATTTGTGTTTAAGAATTTATTTTTAAATTACTCTTTATGTTTTTATGATTTCTTTATTTAATTGAAATTTAAAAAAAAAATTTAACTTAGAAAAAAAATATGTTTCTAAAAAATTAAAAATAAACTGACCACGCCTTGGCGTCTTTTCGCGCAAACTATTTGATTATATTTTTTCAGTTGGACCGGAATGAGAGACCAAAAGAAAAGTACAACTATTTTCCCCATTCTCAACAGCTACGGAGACTGGGGGGTCCGGAGGTTGGACGCGATATCCAACACCACCAACGTGCTCAGCATCCTCGAAAACGGGGGGGGGGGATGTGTTTCTCTGCAGGGAAACCTCTTAAAGCGCGTTTAACTCCTCTGAGGAGTGGTTTTTGGCCGTTTTGAGGGGTTGCGCAACACAAAAGAGAAAAAGAGAAATTCTGACGCCGCCATCGTGTTCAGCATCCTCGAAAACGGGGGGGGGGGGGGGTACTCTTGTTCCGGCTGAAAATATTTCGATGTTCGTCCGACTCACAGATGCCACTATTAGTCATAAATAAATAATCGCAGATCGCAGTAGAAATAAATACAAACAACATCGCCGCATGAAAAAATGAATGAAAGTTCCAAACTTCAGCGGTCACACACGTAGTATAATCGGTCGCACGTGCGTACAGCGTTGCCACGGTGGTTTCCCTAAAACATTGGAAATTAATTTCGGTTTCGAACGCAAGCGGTAGATTTAGGAACATCGGTACAGACTTGGCATCATTGATTACTGTTTAAAACTTTGTATGATTCTGACAGAATAAAAACAATTCTGTATATTTATAATTAAATGTTTTTGATCAAACTTTACACTTTCTCCGTATAACTTAAATCTGCCCAGACAGTTCTTTCGGCTAAACCAGACACCCCCGGGCGTCCAGCGCTGTGGTCCTTCGCATGTTATTTTGTTGTCAGGCGGCTTGTCTTTATTTTCGAGCCGAATCGGTTTTTGGGCGCCGCAATTTCTTCTTTTCTCGACTCCGGCAATAAGAAAAACCGAAAGCTGCTCGGTGGGTCCTCGAGACGATTTCCATTTACGATATACAAAAAAGGTCCGAAATTCGATCTGTCGGTCTTTTTAAGAAGCAATTAAAGGTTCTTCTTTGCTCGCGGGTCCTTGTGAGCTACAACATGACTATAATGCTTAAAACCGTTATATAATTGTGCTGTTAAGTTATAAGTCGGTTGAAGCTCGATTCATAGTTGCCGCAACTTAAACCGTAATGGTAAGCAGTAAGAAGAATAAACATATTTGCAATAGAACAATTCATAGTGCATAAAAATTAAGCAGTAAGAAATGGTTCAATTCCATTTCTTACGTTACGGACACACGGAATGGGTGATACTCGTGCATAAATGTTATGTTGACAACACCAAATTGTATGTTTTTTAAATGGATTTTTTGGCTAATATTAGAGGCACGACATTGCTGCCGCTAGTATAACATGTCTTTATCGCTTATAATCATATTTTACAGTTATAAATAAAGATAGATGTGTCATGTCAATAACAAGAACCATAATCTACAAATTCTTAAGGAAACTATGAACGTGTATGTCCTTACTAGTGTTGGGAAAAACCGATGATTTTAATAACCGAGTACTTGATATTCGAGCGATTTTAATAATCGAGTGAATCGCTCGAGTGAATCGCCAAGCGATGACGTCACCGACTGCTCGACCGGCAGCCTAGCCGTTTACATGTGATCAGGTAGGGTATTTAGCAGGCACGTAACTACGGGTGGGCACAGGTTTAGCTAAAAAATTGTAGTAGCCACCAAAAAAATTCCAGAAATTTATTTATTTGTGAATAATGCATTTTTAACACGTATCCCGTAACCCGAACAAACCCAAACAAAAAAATTGCAAACAATCACCCAAATATGTATTTATTGTTCGGGTTTATTATTGTGCTTTTTTAACCCGAACAAAAAGTATTACCAAGAGCAATTTCTCTTCACATCTTTCTCAATCTACGAGCATAAAATAAGTAGATATTTAAAATGGCTTGTCAAATTCTTCCAATTATCCAAATTATCAGGTGCCCACTGTGTGCCCTTCAAAAATGTAGGCTTAGTTACGCGAAGAAAGAATGTGATTATTTTTTTTAATTCATGTTTATAGTTACCTAAAAGTTCCTGTTTAAATTTTTTTACCGAAAAATTTGTCGATACCTAAGTTTTGTTAACTATTTTGCTCGTTTTCTTATTTTCCATTAACATTTTCTATAATGTATGTTATTTTTAAGAAGTCTTCTTGAGTTTAATAATAAAAAGTTCCTGTTTAGATTTAAAAATGTTTACTATAAGATTACCAACAAATTTTTCTATATATTTTGTTAACCATTTTGTTCGTTTTGTTATTTTTATTTACAATTTCTATTATTATGTTATTTTTGAGAGTAAAGTATAGTAAATAAAAATTTAAAAATTATATCCTTTAATTTTTTAATATTTACAATCGGAGACCTAAACTACGCCGCTGGCTAGTCAGTTAAAACAAAACTTTACAAAACCCATGTCGCGATGACTCCGCTAAGGGATTTGGCATACTTTTTTATATGCACCTTCTGGTTTATGTGCCTTTAAGAAAGGCGTATGTCGTGTACCTGCTCATCGTCAAACTCGAACGTCGCCAATCGGATGGCGCGACGCGTAGTCGAAGGTCGTGTATCAAGTGACAGGCGATATTTTTCGGTTTTTCGCCTGAATTTATAACTAGAGCGGTTTTTTAATAATCAAGCGATGTCGGTTATTTCAATAATCGAGTGATCAAGCGGTATTTGGCTCGAGCGATCACAACACTAGTCCTTACTGCTTACGTCTTATCGACTACGTCTTACGGCAACTATGCATCCAGCTTTAGACGTGACAAGAGTAATCAAAATTAAAAATGTCAACCTGACCCCCCACAATTTATTGTTGACTCTCTCACCAGTGCTTACGACGCTCATTAATTCAAAGCGCCATTCATGGATATTTTTCTTCCATTTGTTTTCATCTCTGCGGCATTAAATATAACTCATTTCTGTAATACTATGCACAGAAATGGACTGAAAGCCAATTAACACATTTGTCTAAAGAATAAAATTATAAATAATGTTAATAGGTGACGAAAAGTCCAACGAACTTAAGGTTAAAGTTGAAAGTAATTTAAAATTATGTCTTAACTACCTTCCTAATTGTGTAAATCTCTCAATTTAAAAACTAATTATATCTGGTACCAATAGATAGAGTCTAAATAAGGAAAGGGCTCGGATTTTTGTCACTTGACATACATACATGACATAAATTCCCCAGGTTTGTAAAGACCCGGACTAGGCCGATTACAGCCACTTTTTTATAGTTTTCAGCTGTTTTAGCGCTATGCTAACCCTTTAGTTTTGAGATTTTATTGAATATTTTGTTATGGTATTATTACTCAATTGGCGGTAAGTTAAAATTCATTTTGCCAAAATATTTGAGGTTATAAACTTTTGTTACTCTATATTTTAGACCTTAAAATTATCCATCTAAGAAATAAAAAGGTCTATGCTTGTCAGGTGGTATTAATCACCAATATGGAAAATTATTTCCAGACCACCCGATTATCCTTATACAATAAGGGCGTATTTTTGTCTACACAGTAGCACATTAAAATACTATTTCAGATTGAATGGTACTACCAAGGAAAGGAAGCCCTCTCCATTGATAGGATGCAAGCACCTGTAGACCGGTTTCGAACTTGTTTGTTCTCGTCAGTACAGGGTAGGTGTACATATCCATCAGAGAGGACTTTTAATTTAAAAAGTCTTGGTAGTACCATTCAATCTGAAATAGTATTTTAAAGTGCTACTGTGTAGACAAAAATACGCCTTTATTGTATAAGGATCATCGGGTGGTCTGGAAATAATAATTTTCCATATTGGTATTTGATATTAATACCACCTGACAAGCATAGACTTTTATTTCTTAGATGGATTTTTAAAATTTGATTTAATCAAATAACGTCTGTTCAGATTGTGTGGGACTACTAGGAGATGGCGCTGCGCGCTGTATTTTGTCGACTACCGTCGATAGTATGGCGTTAAGTTAAAAGTTTAAAACTTTTGTTGAAGAGTGTTACTCTACGTCAAAAATAATCAGGGCCGAAGTCCCACAAGTTTCGGTAATAGCCCCCCTACTTTTCAATATCTTTACTTGTGATATCCCAACGCATCCGTCTTGCGAAAAATTCATATACGCTGATGACACAACCATAGCAGTGACATCAAGAAATCCGAAACAAATAATGCTGGCGCTAAAAGAAAACATCATTACTCTGGAAAAATGGCTCAGCAAGTGGAAAATAAAAATAAATCCAGAAAAAACACAGGCAATTTACTTTACCAAGAACTCATCAAGGTTCAGAAGACCGGAAGGCAGGGTCACTGTAGGAAACAAACCAATCGATTGGAGCCCAAGCGTAAAATACTTGGGACTTCACTTCGACAAACGCCTCAATTGGAAAGTAAATACGGCCCACAGGAGAAAGATGGCTCACGCCCAACTGAGCACTCTATACCCGCTGCTCAACAGTAGGAGCAAGCTAACAACCAGGACAAAAGTCATGATGTACAAAGTGCTCATCAGGCCGGTGCTCACATACGGAGCACCGACATGGTGCACACTGGGTAAGCAGGAATTACAAAGACTACAGGTAATACAGACCAAGGCACTTAAAATAATACTGAATACACCTAGATATATCCGAACTCACGTCATACATCGAGACCTCCAAATTGACACAATTTCGGAGTTTCTCGATAAAATAATCACGAAATACCACACCAAGGCTAACTTGGCCAACAACGCCCAAGATAGCCTCATCGCACATACGCAGACTACCGCGTCAAAAACACAGAATGCCCAAAGACTGGATCACTCGCTAAATCCACACTCCAAATTATTTAAGAACTTGTTCTGTATAAAATAAGGGTACAAGCACACTACGCGCACACTATACGCCTCTGTAAACAATTACAATAACTACCCCTCTACCTCTACACCCAATATGTTAACGGAGCTCTTAAAACTTGCTTATTTGATTAAATTCAAATAAGAAAGGGTTAAGAGCTGTAACCGAAACACACCAGCAACGCGTCAAGGCTTAACCTAAAAAAATCATACTGATGATAAACAAAAATAACACGTCTAAGTGAAAGGAGTTACAGGTATCATGCCTGACTCAGACGGTGAGTTTTAGTCGGTTGGCTCGTCTCCTTCTGAGGCGGATCCCCTCCTTCAGAGCGGATGATATTGATGGTCTTTCCCCACAATGTTGCTAGCCCGACACTACCTTGCAGCCGCGTCTGTAAGGTGTCTGTGCGCAGATTTCTCATCGTGTGTCCAAAAAAAAAAAAAAAAGATGATGGTATGTACACCTACCCTGTACTGACGAGAACAAATAAGTTCGAAACCGGTCTACAGGTGGTTCCATCCTATCAATGGAGAGGGCTTCCTTTTCTTGGTAGTACCATTCAATCTGAAATAGTATTTTAAAGTGCTACTGTGTAGACAAAAATACGCCCTTATTGTATAAGGATCATCGGGTGGTCTGGAAGTAATAAGTTGGTGACCTCTTGGTGGATATCATCAGGTAGAAGGAATCACACCCTGAAATATTAGCACGTCATTAAGGAACACCCTTTATATGAACTGAGAGTGTCTTTGCATGTGCCATCATCCTGCAAGTTGGTGACCTCTTGGTGGATATCATCAGATAGGTCCCCTAGTTTTAACGTTGAATTGTTTTCAAATAACTCTCCGGATAACAGCAGATTTGGAATTTGCAGATTTACCCAGTCGGGTTTGTTTGTTAAACCAAGTGTCTTCTTCTGCGGACCACCTGGAAGTGAGTCACGGACCACCGGTTGAGAACCACTGGTATAAATAATAAAATGAATTGTAAGTACAAAAATAATATTTCGCTGTTATTATCTCATGTAAATTATAAAAAGTCGATTTGCGTGTATATGGTTTTGAACTTGTGTAACGTAACCGTATTACCACATGCATGACTTCTTTGTTTTTACAATCACGCTATAACGTTGCAAAGAGTGACATGCGGCCGAGAAGAAAACATTCAAGAAGGCTATATCAGATTTCTATATCGTAATATTACCAGGGTGTGAATTTTGTTAAATTTGGCTTCTTTCATATGGGTCATACTTTTACAAACCGCTCATCTTTTAATCTTAACATTTTAGAATCGTACGAAAAAATTTTACAACGTATATAGGGTGTTATGGAAATGACTTCTTATACAGGGTATTATGGAAATGACGTATTATATTTAAACCGGCAATTATTGAGATGAAAACAAATTGAAGAAAAATATCTAAAAATGGCGCTTTTAATTTAATATGCCCTGTACATGACTTGACGTAAAATCAAAATTAAGCACGTGGTGACACTGGGAGAACCATAAACAAAGCAACATATGGCGGAAAACGTCAATGAATTTTGAGCAGTGTTGTCACTCTTTAGAAAGTCAATAACCGTTTGACAGATTGGAAGTTGTTTATTTTTCAGGGCACATTATTATAAACTTTTACGTTCAGTTCAGTTCGCTGGGAAACAATCTCTGATTTATAGATTTGAACTGACTCGAACGAACCGCCGCGGAGTTTATAATTGGTCAGGTATGTTCGCATTTGTTCAATTCGAACGACACCCGTCGGAACTGAACAACTTAAATGCCACTTTACCCTTTAGAAAAAAAAACTGCAATTTTAGTTACCTTTTCGGCCTTATTTAAAACCAACTTAATTTATAAAAAAACACCAAGTGGGAAATCCTAACAAAAACCGGCACAATAACCTCACAAAACACAAAAACAAAAGCACAAATTCACATTAGTTTTCGAGTAAATTTGTATGCATCTCATGAACACATCTAAGTACCATTCAATCTAAATTAGTATTTTAAAGTGCTACTGTGTAGACAAAAATACGCCCTTATTGTAAAAAGTTTCATCCGGTGTTCTGGGAAATAATATAATGAGTTAGTGTTTTAGTGCTTTTATGAAATCTGTTAATACGTACATAAACTATATTGAAACTCGTGGGTGTCTGTGTGTTTCTTTAAGTGATTTAGTGTAATTTCTTCTATTTCACTATGTATTTTTTTCTCTCAGCGATATGCGGTTATGTTCCGAGATTGGAAATAAGACGCCGAATGGGGTTTAGTGGGTATAAGCTTATTATGCAGTCCCACACTATCATCAGGGCACGTGATGAGCATAAGCCTCTTCCCATAGAAAAAATAACTGAAGGTGTCTGTGACCTGGATTCCTTACTCGTGTCGGCGGCCTGGATTTAGTTTCTAAGCTAAATATTTATTTTTATAAAAATCTAAAGTTTTACGCTTCTCCACAGTTTGGAAACATTTCGCCAGAACATGTGTATATTAGACAGCTGGGCAGTGTAATATGATTGTGCCGCGGAGTGACCTGTGGGTTTATGGGTGAATTACTCCACTTTTTAAACGTTCATTAAAAAAATATATGTAACGCTTCTCTAGGATACCCCAGGAGTCACCCATTTAAATATAATACGTCATTTCCATAACACCCTGTATTTAAACCGGCAAATCCTGAGATGAAAATACATTGTAGAAAAATAACCTTAAATGGCACTTTGAATTATTGTACGAAATATACACTTTATATGAAATCTGAAAATTTACGTGGCCGCCACTGAGGACGTTCCCAATTAATAGTTTATTGAGGCGGTGTTGTCATATATTGCAACACAGAATTGTAAACGCACGTATTCAGTTTTTGACAACAAGACATCTTTGACCCGCGTTATCACTTCTTTTTCAAACTTTTTAGAAAAAAAAATACTACAATTTTAAGGTACATACTCTCTTACCCTCGATCTTACAATTCGTTTTATAATTAAATTCCATAAAAAAATAAAGCACAAATGGTATGTTCTGCAACAGAACCAACAATAGGTAATATCACACAAATTTGAAATCACATCACAATATTTCGTATTATAAATTATTTCATAACAGAAAAAACGAACAAAATGTTTAAAATTCGTATACAAGCACGTGGAACCCTCGACAGCGTCATTCCACCCCCGAGTCTCGAAACATGTTGAAGCAACGATAGTCGCGCGCGGCAGGTGTCCAAGCAAGGGCGAAACATGCGGTGTGATTTGACAACACTGTTAGTATACTCTAGTGACCCACATGGTTGCTAACTGAATTCAGATGGAACGGCGCGACAGTATGTGGGTAACCTTAGTATTTAGATATTCGATTTTAAATAGTATGTAGACTTTTTCTAGGACACCCTAGGAGTCACCCATTTAAATATAATAAGTCATTTCCATAACACCCTGTACATACAATTAGTTGACACGTATATCAGGATTTTGCTGAAAATATTTTTCGAACATATCACACATTTCCGAAGTGTATTAAAAAAAAATGTCATTGTGCGCAAATTAAAAATAATAACAATTAATTGTCTACAAAGTTTATTTTACGAAAACGTGGGATCTTTATTAGATCGGAAGTTATTAAATATTTTCGAGCGCACGTCACGTAGCGAGACTAAAAAATTTAAAGAGAAGTATGAATCAGTATCTTTATTTTAGAAAACAAAATAGAATATTAACAAAACACGCCTTTTCCGGTTTCTGCAAATTGTGACGGTGTACTCGTAAATAAAGGACGTGTTAAAAATAATGGCAATAAATTACTATTTTACGCTATTTAGTAAGTGCAACGCGGTGGAAATCTTTTTTGTATATTTGTGGTTCAAGAAATCGTACCGGACGGACGTGCGTTATAGTGACACATTTAACCGATAAAGTGAAACTTGTTACTTATCGATGGGTTTTATTAACGATCGATACAAATGGTCGTAACCAGGGATATAAAACAACCGTTTATCTCACTGACTTCCTTGACTCTTTATAATTATTTTGTACCAAAAGAAGTATCAGAGAGACACGATGTAGGGATATTTTGTTATCTCTAAGCGATATTTGATAAAAATATGTTCTAAATTAATATTAATATATTAATAACATATAAGTTAAATATTTTCAGCTAGCTGTGCCTTATTTCAGTAAGCTGTATCTTATTTTAGCTAACTGCGCCTTATTTCAGCTAGCTGCGCCTGATTTCCACTTAAATTTTAAATAAAAATTTAATTCAATTTTTTTTAAACTCTCTTAAAAATTAGCTTCGTTATTACAAGCAATTCGTCAGCATACTGCTAGTTTTTAACTAGTTGCGACCTGGTTAGAAATTTTCTGTTTGCGAATACGTAACTGACAGAAACCTAACCTAATAAATACATTATTTTTAACAACAGTTAGAAAACAACAAAATCTGTAAAATGCAAGTTGGAAAGTAGGTTATATTATATTTATTAATAATTATAATTGAAAAAATTGCGTTAAAATTTTCAGTGTACTTTGGTAGTAAAAAAATAGAACCAAATTATTTTCGAATTTTTTTACAAGGGAAAACCAGCCAACTAAAAAAATTTAAAAAAGTTTTAATCCTTCCATTTTTGGAACGCGCTTTCTAGGATAGTACTACTCAAATAATAAATTAGGGCATTACTTGAGAGAGATGTATACGACCTTAAGAACTATGTACCACTTGACACCCCCTCCTTCTCATTTAGTATTTTAAGGGTAACGGCTACCTCTCCCAGGGGGTTAACCAACGAAGGCAGCATATTATATTCTTTATTTCTTCTTCACAATAAAATTGACGTGTCTTCCCTACTTTTAACATTACTTAGCGAGATATTAAGGGGCGGTTAAGTTTTCAAATTGACACCTTCATACAACTGTGCATAAGAATCTCCCAGTGTTGACATGAATACCAAAAAATGTCATCCGAAAATTAATATTTTAAACATTTTTTAGAAATTTGCCCGAGCCGCCAAAACTTTCCTGCATTTTCGATTAAATAAACAAAACTTATGGGTCAATTGTTAACCTCCATTTTACTTTCGCCTAATGCATTTATGCGTGCATTACTATCCGTGGATTCATGTGAATTGTAAACAAACAGCAATATGTATTAAAAAGAGAAAGATTTTAGGAAGACTTTCATTTTTACTATGCTGCACTGTGACAGAAAACAAGGGCGTAGAATGTTTATTTAGAAATAATGCGAACAAATTGTAACAAGATGTTTCAGATTTCGAATGAAATAAAATTTGCAATGTACGAGCAATACCAAATATAATACTTTCTTCCATAAGAAAATGAATATTACTATTGATCTACACAATAGGCATCAATATTACTGTTTTCAATTGCTTACTGGCTGCAAAATTACAAAATCTGGGGTGTTTTTCAAATTTCTGAATAAAAACAAAGGCGGGGGCCCAATTCCGGACTCCCGAAGGATATATTCGTCTTCGACTGCTTTGTGAACTCGCGCATAGTCGTGGAGGAGGACATTTTTGGTCAATAGTCATACGTATTTTGGTAACATATTAAACATAATTAACGAAATCAAAGATGGATAGAGTTACCAACGAAAGGATAAAAGAAATTATGGGGGTTACACATGACATAATGGACGACATAAGGATCAAACAACTCAAGTGGTATGGCCATGTACAAAGGATGACCGAGGAACGGCTACCCAAGCAGATACTAGAGTGGACACTTCGGGGAACAGGAAAAGCTGGAGACAGGGGATAGATAGGGAGATTAGACTGAGAGAGCTGGGGGACGACCTCTGGCAGGACCGAGATCGGTTATAGACCGAATTGTATATATATATTAAAAGTACGCGTAGGTTGTTGTACCCAAAGACAGTGGCCATGAGCTCTCTAGCTGACCAGAACCAATTAAAAGAGGATATTGAGGCATATTTTATAGGAATTACACAGGGTGTTACTTACACAAATTTTACGAAATGATGGCATTAAAAAAAGCTCTGAACAAGAATTTAAGAATATGGATAGCAGAGAATCAAAAATGCAGTGTAGCTTGACAGAATTGCTTTTTGGGATATTATTGGACGAAGTTTGGAAAAGTGTTTCCATAATTAATAAATCATATTTATTATTTTAAAAATAATTAAATATATATTTATAAAAAATTGCAAACACCTATAAGTAACAATAATCTAAACTTGAGATATGTAAATTATATTGGACCTAAAGTTTATAATGTGTTGCCAATGCATGTTAAAGATATTAACAACAGGAAAAAGTTTGCAAGTTCCTGCAGGGAGTTTGTTTGTAGAAATTTTGAACAATTTGAGAGGTTGTTTTGATTCTTTCGTTGTTTTGTATTTTTTTTGTGTGTTTTGAGTTTGATTTTCTTCTTGTATAGGATTCCTGTTATATTGATACTGTACATTCTTATTAACGCAAATATATTGATAGTTGTTATTATATACATATAAACCTATTTAAGAACATTATGACGCATACAGCTATTTGATTAGCTAGGCGTCTTTAATTAAGACTATTTTGAATTGCATGATATAGTTTAATTATTTGTCTATAAGTTAGAACAGAACAAATGCAGAAATAAATATTATATTATTAAAAGAAGAAAGAAGGAATATTTAGTCCATGAAATTAATAAAAATGGGCGAATTTCATGCCCGTACATCCTTATATGTAGTAGGATGTGACAAATCAAATAAAATGTAGTGTTTTTAATTGTATGGCAATAACGGCGCACCGCCCCTCGCTCATTGCCTTGCCTGTCGATCAGTTTGTCTCTCGACATCGAGATATAAACATGGACTGTGCGTTGTCATCTTCTTCTGATGAAGAAGATATTATTTTAGACGCTAATATAATAAAGTGGTATATGTTTAAACAGAAATCAAGATTACCAGTGCATCCTATTAACGCAAAGCGAAGATTCTATGGAGAATTTTATCACCTTTATAACGATCTAAGGAAAGATCCCAACGTTTTGTGAATATATGAGAATGCATATAAATACTAGATTTTTTGTTTACGCATATAAGTACCACTTTGTTATATTAGAGTCTAAAACAATATCTTCTTCATCGGAAGAAGATAACAATTCACAGTCCAAGTTTATATCTCGATGTCGAGGGACTACCAGCCCGGTGAGACTCCTTATGGAGGGGATCGAAACACATAAGAATGCCATGGAAGTGATGCTAAGCCTACTTTGCTCCATACGCTCACAAGTAAACTACGTTAATCTTCATATATTAGTATGCATTAAGTGTCAATATCAGACTTACGTAGTTATATGTGGAAGCCATAAAGTGGGCGTGTTTAATGAAGGCGATTTGATCTTGGCCATATTTGTCTCACTTTACCGAATCCGGGATGGTTGATGCAGACAGAGACAGACATAAAATGCGAACAAGCCGAGTTGTTAAATTATTGTATAACCAAATTTCCTTCGTCTGAACTGAAATATCATCAAGCAACATGTGAATGATATGTAAAGTGAATGAAAATGGCGAAAGCGAAGCGTCCTTAAATTCTAAAATAATTTTAAATTTTCTAATCTTTTCACGAGAAACGTCGTTTCCTTTTTGGTGCAAGTGAGTAATTTGGAATTGAAATATTCATTCAGTCATCTTGACTGAGAGTAAACATCAATAATAATTTCCGAACAAACCCAAAAAATATGGTAAGGACTTGAAGCCTGAAATATTTGCTAGGACCTAGAGCCCAGTCGAAGATGATAAAATCTTATACAGTGAGGACGTAAAGTAAGGAATAAATTCATTATCTCGCAAACTACAATTTTTTTAAAAATCGCTCGGACCCTTCGATTTTGTTTTTCGAACGCGCATATTCTGACATAAAATGTAGATATACAGAGTGTTGCAAATAAGAGTGACACAAAATTTTTTTTTCTTAAATAGAACCCACTGTATATTATTGCATGTACGGATTTGAAAATTTGAAAAGTGGAAAAGTCATGGAGAAACAAAGAATAAAATTATTTTAAAAATGTCTTATTTATCGAAAAAACAGTTAGGTGAACTTTTTTTTATGGGGATACCTTAAGGGAAAAGTATTCAAAAGCCAGCCTGCAAATTTAGATGATTTAAAAGATCGCATCCGGCAAGAAATTCGGCAAATTACACCCCAAATGGTTCGAAATGTTCAGCGAGAATTTGTAGATCGGTTAGGCTATTGTCAGTTGACCAACGGAAGACACTTCGAACATTTACTTTAGAAAAATTATTTTTAAGTTCACCTAACTGTTTTTTCGATAAATAAGACATTTTTAAAATAATTTTATTCTTTGTTTTCTCCATGACTTTTTCCACTCTTCAAATTTTGAATGAGAATAACTCCAAAACGCTTGGGCTAAGGTATAGCACATGCTACATGAAAAATGTTTAGGATTTTCCGAAGAATCCGTACATGCAATAATATACAGTGGGTTCTATTTAAGAATTTTTTTTTTGTGTCACTCTTATTTGCAACACCCTGTATATCTACATTTTATGTCAGAATATGCGCGTTCGAAAAACAAAATCGAAGGGTCCGAGCGATTTTTTAAAAAAAATTGTAGTTTGCGAGATAATGAATTTATTCCTTACTTTACGTCCTCACTGTATGTATATTATGATTTACTTCCTATTTTTTAATAAAACTACTTACACGCTTATTTCTGAAGTTTAATTTTTCATTTGTAGTTACGTTACTAGTTCAATAAATGATATAAGAGTATGTAAGGATTATTTTAAAGTGGTATTTACAGCGTAAAACATGTCAGAATCCTAATATCACTTAGTAAATCAAATAAAAGGGTTTTGAATGTTTTTTGTTGGTTAAATGTCACTTTAAAATATTGACAGTAATAAAAATTTTGACAAAAGTGACATTTGAAAAGCACGTGCGCTTGTCAGCTGATGCCATACTTAATGGATGCCTGGTTTGTTCGTTTGTTCATGCTTGCTTCGATTTTTTAACACGGCTGTTTGTCTTCTTCCTGTTTATAAGTATTCGTTGAGGACTACTGTGCGAAGCTCAAGCGAGGCTGTGCGGTGCTATGGTACAAGGCTATGGGCGAGGGTCGGTGCGCCGTTATGGCAATCGACTTACACTTTCAATTAAATTAAATGAAATTTTTTTGATCGTGATCGTTATCGCGGACGCCATCGCGATCCGGTATATGTGTTTCTCGCTATACGCGCATAAACCTCATTGCTATTTAAAATAACAAAAATAAATACGTTCTCGTCAAATAGATTCCCCATTTTTTTTTTAAATTATACCGATAATAAACTCAATAATTAAAGCAGTTTACCTATTAACGGATCTCGCAACGGAGATGCAATCGAGATAACGCTTTAATGGGACCACTGGAAAAATGACCACCGTAAACTGAATTAAAAGAAAATTAATTAGCGTTATTAGAGATTTAATTGGCATCTTAGAAGTTAATTTATCAAAGCATACGGACTTGGCTTAGAAAGATTGTTTACAAATTGTAAAGTTCTTATATCAGTTCTTGTTCCTAACGGATTCATATTTTAAACGAATCTAGCAAACTCCGTTCGTTTAGTATAAAAAAAATACACAAATCTCATTTTTGTCGTCGCAGCCATTTTCATCTACATTAAAAACAAATAGGCTGTATGTTAGTAAATCAATAACCAGTGTTATTTGTAAACGTAAACGTAAACATTAAAATGCCTCTTTTGACGTGTCTTATAGGGGGTGTCCGGTAAATACAGGATGCCATTTTCGACACTTTCATAGGGTATCTCCGTAATTGTTAGTGCTATCAAAAAAGTAATGTAGGTGTCATGTGTTCTTTTTGGGGTCAAACTTAAAATGGTAAAATCAATAGGTGAAAATTTTCGCTCGCTTAAGAGATATGGGGGGAAATCACAACATTGACAATTTCAAAATTACCCTATATTTTCTTAGGTAAAAGAGATACAGAAAAATGTTTAATACGGAAGTTTCTTTATATTGATTGATGAATAATCTGCCGTTTTCAGAATAAGTATACGGGGTCAGGTAAAAAAGTTATCGGACCTAACCTCATTTTTTTAAATGGAACACCCTGTATATTTTAATCTAAAACGGTACTGTTTTAAATTCTTCTTTCAAATATACAGTGTGTCCACTGATTGACTATCGAAGAGGGAAAACTTTTTTATTTGTGGGTTTATGAAAAAAAGTTATTTTTCATAAAAACTCCTGCTTGTTCTCCAACGACCAAAAAGTATATTATTTTTTCAAATTTATATACCGGGTGTTCAGAATTTAGAAAAATATGAAAAAAGCTAAGAACAAAGTACCCTTATGTGTAAAGATAGGATAAAAACTAATTAGTAAAAGTTGTTGTGGTTGAGAACCTACGTCTCATTACCAAGTTTTGACTTATTAGCTAAATGTACAGAGACAGGCAAAAAATTCCAACTCATAAAATATGATTTGCTTTAAATTAACGCATTTTGCAAATTAGTTAATCTTTAGAACGTATTTCTTTGTAAAATCTTTATAGTATACGTTGCGATGACAATGGACGTACATTTTACCGACAAGACGGCGTTGAAAACACATCGCGGAGCGACGTATTTAACAAATGAACAAACAAATAAAAATGTTGTCAATGTCATATTGCTTAATTTATGACAGTGAAAAAAAAATGCTTACGTTAGAACAAAAAGTATTTATTGTCCAATGTTATGGTTTAGGGGAAAATATCTCATACTCGTATGTCACAAGAATGTTTAACGAGAAATGGCCAAATATTACCGTTAACCGAATATCAGTTAAATCTATTGTTTCAAAATTTAGAAGAACAGGAAGCGTTTTAAATATTAAAAAGAAGAAGACTCCTATCAATGAAGAAGAAAATGTTGGGGCAACTCTTGCGCTGGATTCCGTTCGGCATTTTCCCAAAACATCGCTAAGGATTAGAGCATCCCATATTGGAAACATTAGTAAATCATATTTGCAAATAATTTTTAAAGCTAATAAAGTCAGGCCATATAAACCTAAATTTGTTCATACTCTAGAAGCAAATGATGATGCAAAAAGACTTGATTTTTGCTTATGGGTTGGTCAGAAATACTTACAAAATAGAAACTTTTTTCATAATATTATTTTTTCCGATGAAGCTACTTTCTCAACTAATGGAGTGGTTAGTTCCCAAAATGTACGTTACTGGTCAACTGAGAATCCCCATTTTCGAATTCACTGCAGAAGACAGTACTCCAAGAAAGTTAACGTTTGGTGTGCAGTTACGTACAACGGAATAATTGGACCGTACTTCTTTGAAGCAAATATGAATCAGCATAGTTATTTAGAAATGCTAAATTCAATTTTTTTTCATTATTTAAATAATATGCCACTTATTGACAGGCAAACTGCATATTTTCAACAAGATGGTCATCCTGCGCATTCCACTGTTATTGTGCGGGAATGGTTGAATCGACAATTTCCGGAGCGCTGGATTGGGAGATATGGACCAATCCCTTGGCCGCCAAGAAGTCCCGACCTTACAATAATGGATTTTTACTTATGGGGCTACCTTACCCAGAAAGTGTATGCATCTCATTTGGAACCTGATTTTGACAATTTAAAAATTAGAATTAGAGAAGCGATTCAGGCTATCCCTTTGCAAGAGATACGAAATGCATATAAAGCATTTATTAAGAAAGTCCAACGATGCGAGGAGGTTGGTGGAGAAACCTTTGAATAGTTTTTTTTTGCTGATAACCTGCCTTTTTTCACTTACATTTGTTATACTTGTTACAATTTTTTACTCTTCATTCGTTCTCTAATAAATTCGTTTAATTATGAATAGTGCACGGTTTTATTTTAAAACGTATTGATTTTTTAATAACATGGGTAGTTACTTAGCCGTTTTCGACAATTCCTCGTATAAAGATAAATATTATACAAAGAAATACGTTCTAAAGATTAACTAATTTGCAAAATGCGTTAATTTAAAGCAAATCATATTTTATGAGTTGGAATTTTTTGCCTGTCTCTGTACATTTAGCTAATAAGTCAAAACTTGGGAATGAGACGTAGGTTCTCAACCACAACAACTTTTACTAATTAGTTTTTATCCTATCTTTACACATAAGGGTACTTTGTTCTTAGCTTTTTTCATATTTTTCTAAATTCTGAACACCCGGTATATAAATTTGAAAAAATAATATACTTTTTGGTCGTTGGAGAACAAGCAGGAGTTTTTATGAAAAATAACTTTTTTTCATAAACCCACAAATAAAAAAGTTTTCCCTCTTCGATAGTCAATCAGTGGACACACTGTATAACATACCCTGGATGATATTGGTTTCCTAGGCGATTTATTTAAACTTTATTACTTTAAACCATAGTAGACCGTGAAACAAAAGCTAATATCCTAGAAACAACTATGTTGACTATTAACATTTAACGTCAATTTCATTTTTACATATTGATTTGCGAAAATGACCTATCAACATTTTGAAAAATTTTATATGATACCAGTTTATATTGAAAGTGGAAAAATCGAAGAAATGGCGCAAAATGTATATTTTGTTCGCTATCGAGAAAGACGGTAACCATTTAAGGACATATTTGGAACATTTGCGATGATTTCCGTTATTTTTTACCTTAATCTGAATCTTTTATTTCGTTTCAAAATAATAAAGTTTAGATAAATCGCCTAGGAAACCAATACCATCCATGGTGTGTTATATATTTAAAAGAAGAATTAAAAATAGTATCTTTTTAGATGAAATTATACAGATAAAAGTTCCATTTAAAAAAATGACGTTATGTCCAATAACTTTTTTACCTGACCCCGTATACTTATTCTGAAAACGGCAGATTATTCAGCAATCAATACAAAGAAACTTCTGTATAAAACATTTTTCTGTATCTCTTTTAACTAAGAAAATATAGGTTAATTTTGAAATTGTAAATTTTTTAATTTTCCCCCGTATCTCTCAAGCGAGCGAAAATTTTCAAATTTGGATTTTACCATTTTAGGTTTGACCCAAAAAGAGCACATGACACCTACATTGCTTTTTTGATAGCGCTAACAATTACAGAGATACCCTATAAAAGTGTCGAAAATGGGACACCCTGTACTTTGAGGAAACTTTATGTTAATAAGATGGTTTATTACTTTTTTTTAAATTCGGTTATCTGAGTATATGGAAGATCTTTCAAAATGTAAACTGTAATAGTAACTGATTTATTTCTTATACGTATATTTTTTTAAATATCCAATAAAAAAATACACTACACAACTATTGTTACAGATAGAATTATAGCTCCAAAAATGTACATAGGTACTTACCAACGTTAAAGCTGGCGAAATTTAAAAATTCGAACAGGAGGATCGGCACACCAAATGAAGTTTTCCTGAACTGGACAATCTTCCTCTTCTACTGTGAAAAGTTTACCTAAGAATAATAACACTGTCATTGCCAAACGTATCTTCAAATTTATAAAGAAAATGAACTAAAAATAATTATCAGGAAATCAATAGCTTTTTTATATGTTTTTTTCCTTAAACCAAAAATAAAAGACTCTCCAAATAAATTCAAAGTTATCACTTTTACTGGCTTACCAAGTAAATCGATAGGTAATTTTTTAAATAAATTTGACATCAATATCGCATACAAAACGATCAATTCCTTAGGCAAATACATCAGAAACAATAAAACCAGAACAGACAAGAATAAGAAATCAGGAATCTACAAACTAACATGTGATGACTGCCCAAAAACGTATATAGGCCAAACCGGTAGAAATTTTAAAAAAAGAATACAAGAACATCACAATAGTTTTATCAAAGATAAAAAAGATTCTAATTATGCTGGAAAATCAACATAATTTCGACCCTAATTATAAAATATTACATATCGAAAACAAAGGCTTTAAACTAAATCTGTTAGAATCGATGGAAATAAATAAACTTAAAAATACCCAAAATGACCAAATAGATCTTAATAACTCCCCTTTATTGAATCTGTTCAATTAGTATCAACCATAATAAGCTGTAAAATCCTAATTTAATATGTAAATAACCTACTGTTTACCCATTTTTACTTAGCTTCACCTGAAATAAGCTTTAGACCTACATATTCAACTAATACCTACCATAAACCCCGGAAAATAGATAAGGAAAAAACCCTAATTTTAATAGTTTTAATGGTTATAATCTAATTATTGTACCCTATTTAACTAGAAATATTATTGTACTTTTTATTTAGATTTTGTCCGTTGACGAAACTACTGTCTTCTAACGAAGCTACTGTGTAGCGAAACATGTTAAGATTCAATCAATATAGTGAAAATTAATAAGTTCAACTTTGTGTTTTACTTTTAAACCCATAAATACTAATTATGGATTTTCACCAAGTAACGGCTGACTCAATTAACATTTATTAAGAGTGACTTTTTTTTCGTATCTTTCAATTTTTAGTCCATTTGTCCTCTTGTAAATCCCATCCGTGGACATACTGTATTTTGGGCAATTATAGGATAAACATTTAAAATATTAAGTATGTCTAAACTTGTTTACTTACCAACACGATTAAGAAACTCCTTTATAGTATCAGAGTTCCGTTCAGTACAAGCAAACACAATATCCTGCACTTTACAGTTAGTAGAAATGCAACTTAAGGCTTCAATTAAAGAATCAAACAAGTCACTATCATATACGACGTCGGCTGCTAAAATAAAGTCCAGCTCTCCAATGGTCTGGCAAACAGAACTGTCCACTTCTTCCCAAGGAAGATTTAACACCGAGATATTGGCATCACTTTTCAGTTTCTTCTTTAATATAACTATATCGCCTAATTCAGCGTTAACTGACTCTACTGCATCTATATTCTGTGCGCAATTCAGTTCTATATTGTCGCACAAAATCTTTAAAACTGAAGAATGGCAGTCACTAAAATAAATGTTTGATGGATGGCATTCTAGTGATACAACAAGACCCGTCAGTCCAATTCCTGAACCTAATTCCAGGATATTTTTCTGGAAAATCGACTGTTTATTTTTCACGGCCCATTCAGCAAGGGCAAGTGATGCCTAAAAAAAAATAGTTCAATAAATAAATAGCTTCTTTATAACTACAGGGTGTCAATTTAAAAATTAAAATCGGAAGGACAAGTAAATTTTATTGTGATGTTATAGTTGTTGCAGAATTATACCGTTGACTCTTACTGCCATAAATAAACTACCTGATTAAACCCTGTTGTATACGCCTGAACCTCTTCAAAGCTCAATAAATGGGATCAGGGCCGGCTTGAAAATGTATACCACACCACATGATTTATTTTTATACTTAATTTAAAATAAATAGATAGGTATTTTTAGTTTTAGGTACCTATAATAAATGTAAAATAATGATAACAAGTACAATAAAAATTAATGAAATTTTAAGAAACTATTGATAATTTATTCAAAATTTAACTCTGTATCACTATCTTCATCTAAGCCTAAACTTACAATTAAGGGTTGAACATTTGTAATCATACAATTGTAAGAATTTTCCACCTTCAGTACATGCTGTACACAGTTTTTCCAGCTGTCTGTAGAAATTTTTCTTACTTCGTTTTTAATCAATTCTACTACAGATGCATTTAATGTAGGAGAAATATTATTTCTCCTAATATTGGATTTTAATTGGTGAATTGAATATAAAATAGTACGGAGGAAGACGCAACACTGTATGTCCATTTTCTGCTGCAAGTTTATCACACTCGTATTCCTTATTTATTTTAAAAGCTTTAAATACTTCTCGCAGAATTGGGAATGATTTTTGCTTGCCGACTATGATAACTAGCATTGTCCATTACAATGACGCTATTTTCAGGTATATTTTTAAGGAGTTTAAGTTGAAACCAATTTTCAAAAAGTTGTGCCTCGGTATCTTGATGCTAATCTAAAGAAGAATCTGCTATGTTTTTAGCTGAAAGCAACAGACAATTTGGAACAAACCCGTTCTCTGAACCAGCATGTAATATTGTGATTCTTTTGCCTAGATTTGATGGTGCCTTGGTTTGACATTTTTTGGAAGAATCATCCCAACCTTTTCTTGGAGTGTCATGGGTATCGTTTCAAAAAGTTGTGCCTCGGTATCTTGATGGTAATCTAAAGAAGAATCTGCTATGTTTTTAGCTGAAAGCAACAGACAATTTGGAACAAACCCGTTCTCTGAACCAGCATGTAATATTGTGATTCTTTTGCCTAGATTTGATGGTGCCTTGGTTTGACATTTTTTGGAAGAATCATCCCAACCTTTTCTTGGAGTGTCATGGGTATCGAACCATGTTTCGTCAAGGTAAATAATTGGACGATTTTCTTCTCTAAATTGTATAACAGCTGTTAAATATTTAAATCTCCATTCCCGCAAACGTTGAGATTCCATTAATGTTTGTCTTTTATCAATGCTTCGGTATTTAAAACCCATTTTACGCAATATTTTCCTAAGGCTTGAAAGGCTACAAGAGATATTTGTTTCGTCTTTAATCAGCCGCTCTTTGAGGGAAATCAAAGTGGGTACAGTTTGTGCCTCATACAGTTGGTAAATCTTTCTTCTTAATAAATCCATGTCATTTTCGTCAATGCTTCTAAATGTGCCAGAATCACTCCGATTTTTTCTAGGATTAACAGGTTTAAGTACTATGTCTCTTACCGAAGATAAAGGAGTTTTTGTCAAAGTAGACGTCTCTGCTAAAGCATCCATTGAATTAAAATTTCTACTCACCAACGATTGATACACATTTTTAATTATTAGTTTGGCATCGGTAGATAAATGCTTTCTTTTAAAAATTACACTTGAAGATGCCCCCCCTATCAGCACAATTCCAAGGACGTCACATTCTACCACTAATAAGCCTAACTAAAAATTACTCGCCGGAAAACCACTAAAGATTAAAATTATTAAAAATCACTTTGTATTTATATGTGCATCAGGCATAGGTATAAATTGAATTTGTATACCTGGTCCGGCTCTGCTCGAAAAGGTTTTAAAATTTGGGATTTCCTTATTTTATGGTCGAAGGGATAATTAGGTTCTATTGCAGTCAAAAGATCAACGGTATAATTCTGCAAATACCCTTAGAAACATAAACCCTTATACGTTCGGAGCTCTCGAAATTTGTTCACTCGATTAATCTCGAGTGAAAAAATCTCTAGAGCTGGCACCCAACATAAATGTATAGCATAGCTAGATCAAAATCAGAATATGCAGTTAACTAGTCATATCAGCGAAATCGAGTTATAGGTATGATACCTAACTCAGACGGTGAGTTTTAGTCAGTCGGCTCGTCTACACTCGTAGGCGAAACCTACACTCTGTAGGTTGACATTGGTCTGGTCTTTCCCCGCAATGTTGCCAACCTGACACTACCTGACCCCCGCGAGGGTCAGGTGTCTGTAAGCAGATTTCTCATCGAGATAAATGGGAAGGGGGAGTCAAGTGAAACATCATTTTAAATCTCTTCAAATAATACCCTAATTTATTATAGTTTGAGTAGGATGATCCAGCGCGGATCCAGGGGGGGGTTCATGGGGGTCATGACCCCCCCAAACAATCAATTTAATACGAAAAATACCATATATACCAGTTGGACTAACGCGGCAAGGTACTTATTACTTTTCGTAACTTTTCCATGTAATATCCTCGATTGTAACTTGCGCATTCGCCATAAAAATAAAGAAGTACATAATTTAGGATGGGTTTATCATTGGGGTGCTAAGGGCATTTAGCTTAGAGCTAAACTATAACTCTGAGAGCTATAGAGAGTCCGTGTTATACCAAAGTAAGTGTAAAAGTTTGTGAAACCAGGAAACACCTGGATAAACACTTTCACTAGCAACACTAACTTTGACCCAGAGCTAACGATAGCTCAGGGCTAAAGATAACACCGAAATTCTAATTGTACGTCTTCTATAAATAACGTCCAAACCTGACTATAAACTCAATGAAAAAAATGTAGTTAAGTATGTTCCGAGTAGAAAAAAAATGTTACCTATGTTCCTTCTAAGCCTTTGTATTAACATTGGTCTCATGGAAATACTGACATTTTGCAAAAAAATCTTCTTATATAAAATATTTAAACTTTATTTGATGAGATATTTTGAAATAAATGTTAAATTATTTGATATTTGTGTTCATCTTTTCTGATTATCACTCATTGTCAATTATGGGAGTAGTACCTAAGTATAACAGCAAGGTAAAAAACTGAGCCTAAAGCATATTTTGAGGGCTTCTATCTCTCCTTGAGAGGGTGAAAGCCCTTTTAAAGTGTCTGAAGCCCATTTCAAAACTGTTTTAGTGCCTGGAGGACAATAAATTTGAAAATTATTCGGTTAATTGGGGCTACTCCTTTTTATATAACTTTAAGACCGGAATTTCACCATTTGAAAAAAATTATGTTCCAACTCTTAATGTTATCATCAGAAAATTTAATGTCTTTTGTTCTTATGAAGAGTAGAAAGCCATATTAATTTAATTTAAAGGAAAAAGTGTAGGTGTGAAATGAAAATAATCATCAAAATAACCAAATTGTGATAAACTATTAGCAGGAGTCATAAGGACTATACCAAAAAATATAACCTCGACTGCGACAATTTAATATACAATCAAACAAATCAAATAAAAGGTCTAGTTATTTATTGTATCATTTAACTGGTTAGCAAAATATTCTTATTTTTGTGAACAGAAAAATGTAATCGGTCAGCCAAAATGGCTAGTTGGTCAGCAACTTATGGACAGCAAACATTTCTGAATCGTGACAGTGCCCTGGGAAAACAAGTGAAAACCCGCTCCCGCTACACCTTTTGTAGTTGATTTCCTTCTGTATTCGGCAAAAAGAAACACAAGAAAGTTACATAAATTGACAGTGCCCTGGGACCTCTGAAGTAAACTGCTTCTAGACATGTTTGTTCCTACTGACTAATTGTAAACTCTTGCTGATCAAGTAATAATATCGCAGCTCGACTGTTAATAACGGCAAACCATTTAATTACTTCTCTTTATTTAAAAGAAGTTCCTAAAAAATGTGTTACCTGCCAAGTCCTTAATCCAGTGGTGCCTTCAGATATTAAATTGACATTCTCCTTCAAGCTGATAATAGCCCCGCTGTTGCTTACAAGATAGTGTTTAAAATATTCAGATTTTGCTTCACCAGATGCAACTAATCGTCCATAGGCTGTATAAAATTCATCATGTACTTCACAATTATTGTGCTTCTCTAATTTATCCACAAAGTATCTTATGAATGCTTTTTGATAATCAATTTTTATAGGGTATTCCAGTACTAATTTTGAGTTAACTGTTTCATTTAGAAGATATTCTTGATTTTCATAACTCAATTCTTGGATATTCTAAAAGTTTGATGGATGATTACTATTAAATTTCATACCAAACTATAAAAAACTGACTCACCAAATTTGATACTTCAAAATTATTTAAAGGCACGGCACATAAAAACTGTTTGGCTACTTTATTCAATATATTTTGCATATTTTTTTAGCGCAATAATTCATAAATAAGACCGGCAAACAATTTTCTCGTTTTCTTGATATCCAAACAAACAAGTCCCAAAAACAGCTGGCGAAGGTGGGATTGGTGGGACTCATATTAACCAGTGTTGCCAAAACACGACTAGAGTTATTAAATTAACCTAATCATTGTGACTGAAATATTCACCATAAATCTTTAACCGATCACACATTGTTCATAGTTATTTGTATCGTAAATCGTACAAGAACCAAATAACTTAATAACGTAATTTATTTACGAGTCAGTTATAGGTAAAATCAGGATCTTGCATATATTTTTACCCTAAAATTTCGACTAATATAGAGTTTGTGGCAATGACAAATTATTGTTACAAATAATTCACACAGGGCGCTGTAAAGTGACGCCATCAAGGTATACTTCTAAGAATAAAGTACAGAGGGCGCCAAGTAAGGATTTTATTGAAGGTGACATTATAGTTATAGTGAGGACCATATAATAATATTAATAGAGAAGCTGGAAGCAAGAGGATACAGATCGTCCCCTTAGAGCAGAACTATTCTATGTCCAAAAATGTCTGTTTTCGTTTTTTCCATCCTATGTCCACAACAGGAGCTGCTTTATCCGGTGTAAAAGTATTGTATGTCCATGCCAACGAGTAGCCCCGAAAAATCCCGAAGTAAAATAAGCCTATCTGTTCGGCTCAATTTCAGTTCAGGGCAGAACTATATTAACTGCAGTGGAGTGCACATCGTTTAATCGTCGCAAAGAAGACTATGGACATAGACTACTTCTGTCTTGTTACCAATTACTTAAAATTGTGTTTTGTGGACATAGAATAGTTCTGATTTCATATTTTAACAACATAGTATTACTTTATATGGACATAGACTATTTCTGGTTCTTGTTATTGAGCACTTAGAATTGCATTTCTTGGACATAGACTTATTTGTATTTAAATTGAATTGCCTAGAACAATAGTTTTATCAGTCAGTTATTGGAATACTTTTTGGTTTTGTGGTTATTGGTGTAACATGATGGCTTCTAGAGGACAAAAAATGGTTGATATGATTAACGGAGAGAAAACAGCTGGTAAGTATTTTTATTTTACTATTATACTACTATAGTTTTAGGTACAAGTTGTTTATTATGATACCAAGGATTTATTGTGTTTTATTCAAATTTTATGTTCCATATTTTAGTTAGAAACACAAGTCCTAAAGAAAGGGCCCCTTTAAAGAAAATAATATATAATAAACAAGAAAATGATAACAAAACAAACAAATCTGCTGTAAAAGATGCGTCTTATTTAATGAATTGTGCCAACCTGGAACCTCCCACATTTTTAGTATTAAATGAGACCTCCTCAATACTTAACGATCCTGTCTGGTGTTCAATTTTAATTAACGACAAACAAATTTGTCAATCGATTGCCTCCCGATGTATACAATGTAAGTACAGGATGAGCAAACATCTAGCCATTTTTTATGTTTGTACTATTAAAAATAAATAAATGATAATAATATTGTCTTTTTTGTTTCAGCTGAAAAAATTCAGAAGAGGGATATAGTGTTGCCCCCCCTCAGTAATAATTTATTTGGTATCACACACGACATGTTTCCAATAAAAGTGTCAGACATCCAAAATGAAAACATATTACCCAGTACATCACATACTAATGGTACCGAATGTCAGGTAAGCAAATCTCGAGGTATATGGTTTTTGGTAGGTATATTTAGAGTACTTGATTCCAATAATGACAGGATAAATAACTTTACTTTTAATCCCTTATGGCAAAAAAATTATAGTTTTATCTTGTTTATTTAAAAAAAAAATTGCAGTGAATAGGTACTGTACAGTTTATTATATTTAATTTTAGGATTTTTGGAAAGAGACGTCCGTAAGCCATAATAAAGATCCTATGCCTAGTACGTCAAATTTGATGGAACCTGGAGTGAGGGGCATGCTGAAAATGTCTAATACTTTGGAGGAAGATTTGCATATTACTTCTTCGGAATCTGATCCATTTGGAGGAGATGATGACGATAAAGACCCGGATTTTAAAATTGATTTAACTCCAAAAAAAAAAGTAAAGTTGCAAGATTCTCTTTCTGACAGCTCAACTTCATCTCGGGATCAAAAAGTAAAAAAGAGAGTGCGTAAACGTTTACGGAAGCCAGATACTTGGCAAAGAAATAAAATAAAAGAACTAAAAAACAGTGGAAAAGCCTATACAGATTGGAAAGGGAAAAAAAGATCTGAAAAGAAAATGAAAGCCACTTGCCAAAACTGTAGATTACAGTGTGCTGAACAAGTGAACGAGGAACAAAGAAATATAATTTTTAAAAGTTTTTGGGACTTAAAGGATATAAATCGTCAAAGAGATTACATATCAAAATATGTTCAGTGCAATAAAAAAGCAAGAAATCGTCAACGTACAAAAAATCAAGAAGAGCAAGATGAACTTGACAATAATAGTAGAAGAAATTTTACTTTTATTTATTATTTACAAACTGAAATATCAAAAATCCAAGTCTGTAAAACATTTTTTTTAAATACTTTATGTATTAGTGGCCAAACAGTTAGAACAGTTTTTAATAAAATGAATTCTGCTGGAAATGTCAACGAAGACCAAAGAGGTAAAGCCTGTAAAAACTCCATGTTGGATGAGTCAGTGAAACAATCAGTTCGTGACCATATCAATATGTTTGAAACCATTGATAGCCATTATTGTAGACAGAAAACAGAGCGTAAATACTTGCCACCAACCCTTAATATTTATAAAATGTTTACGTTGTATGAAGAATACTGTCTAGAAAATAACATTGAAAAGAAAGCTACAGAAAGCATGTACAGACACATTTTTACGACCGAATTCAACATGTCATTTTTTTTACCAAAGAAAGATCTTTGTGACGTTTGTCATAGCTATGAAAACAGTTTGCCCGAAGGAAAGTTGGCAATGGAGCAAGAATATCAACGGCATATAGAAAACAAGAATTTAGCACGAAATCTTAAAAATGCTGCTAAAGAGAAAGCCAAAGAACATGTTTCATGCTGCGCAGCAGTATTCGACTTGCAGCAGGTATTACCAGCACCAAAAACAGAAGTTGGTGTGGCCTACTATAAATTAAAGTTGTCTACATTTAATTTTACAGTCTTTAACTTGGCATCGAAGGAGGCGTTTTGCTATATGTGGTATGAATGCATAGCAAGACGAGGGTCTTCTGAAATTGGTAGTTGTCTTCTACTTTTTATTGACCATCATGTTCAAAAGGGAATTAAAGAATTTTCGTTCTTTTCTGATAACTGCCCTGGGCAGAATAGGAATAAGTTTATATTTTCACTTTATAATTATCTAACACAAAAATATTTGATAAAAATTTGCCATACCTTCTTACAGCGGGGCCACACACAAAGCGAAGGTGATTCTGTTCACAGCGTTATAGAGAAGTTCGCTCGAAATGTTCCCGTATACACGCCCGATCAGTGGTACACTCTCGTCAGATCATCAAAAAGGAAGAACCCATATACTGTAATTGAAATGACTCAACAAACCATATTTGACCAAAAGAATTTAAACCAAAAAACCTCATTAAATTGGGATAAAAACGAGACAAACGACAAAGTTTATTGGAGTGAAATAAAAATTGTAAAAACCGATCCGGAAGAGCCAAACATTATTTTTTATAAAGACGACTACAAAGGTGAAGAAAGCTTCAAAAAAATTTGTATATTAAAAAAAGGAAGAAAGTCAATTGAAGTTAATATCAAGGAAATTCATCTACAACAGCTTTACAACGAATTAATACCTTTAACAAAAAAAAAGTACGAACATTTAAAGTTTCTTTGTGACAAAAACGCTATTTTACCCTCGTATCATCCTTTTTTTCGAAACTTACCTTTTAGTGAACACATCCGAGAGCCTGATGAAAATGATAACTAAATGTATGACTTTACTGAATGTCTTGGTGTTATAGTTTACGTATAATTTAATTCTTCTCTTAATATTAGTTACTCTATTTTTTAAGAGGTACTATAGTTGCTAACTTGTTTTACATTTTTTCTTGCTTGTGCTTTGTATAATGTTGATTAACATTTTTGTTCTAAAGGAGGTTTAAAAGTTCGTTTGCGTATATTTTTATGTTTATTATATCCTAGATTGTTACTTTTGTTCACTATGTGTTTTGACAAAATTTTTAGTTTTAGTTAGTTTTAGTAATAAATCAAAATAGAAAAAAATAATAAATATTTTTATTTCATTTAATTGAAGCAGGATAATTCTATGTCCTATTAAAAAATATATATAATATTCTATTTTTCAACTTAGAATACGGTACAATCATCCAGGTATTCTATGTCCTCTTTTTTAAAAAATAACGATCTTCGCCAAATAACATTAGACTAGTGTAAAATTAAGGGAAAAATAAAACGTAATTTATTACTTTCGCAAGACAATAACTATTGCAGTTTGCAAAAAAATAAAAAAAGCTTCCCCTGTAAAATTTGTATTTTGTGACTTGGAATAGTTCTGCTCTAAGGGGACGAGATAATCGCTGTGATTGAACCTGTTTATGAGAAGAGAGAGAGCCAATTACAACATTTTAATGAACATTTACATAGAATACTATAGGTAGACAAACTCACAAAAAAATAATTATGGAGAAGGTAATTTCGATCATGTACAGTTCGCTCCACACTTGTTTTTACCCAATAGAAAAAAATAAAAGAGTAAAATAATATAATATGTATCTACAAATAAATCAAATATTATGCTTTTAATCATAAAATAAATTTACAAACGTGAAACGAGAAGAGAAGCTGAAAAATGAAAATGAAGGAGCTGTAAAAATCTCGTGTGAATGTTTACAATATTTATAGAAATATTACTACGAAGCAGCAAAATCACACTTGTTACTCTATGCTTGTTACACTTGTGCTCAGTGGCGGCTCGTGACCTATGATAGAGGTGGTTCACAAGTATGGTAAAATTATTTTTAAAATTTTATTTTTGTGTGACGACCAAACAATTACTTTCTAGGCGTTTTAAATGTAGAAAGAAAATAAGTAATGAGAAAATGGAATACCCTCTATAATTTTTTTTCATATATTTAATTTTTAACCTTTCTAATAAAGTCCCTAGATTTACCCTTTGTGGTCTGCGTTAAATTAATTTCGGGTTTAGGTCTTCCCGCATTTTTCACTTCAATTTCTTGCTCCAAACTCAAAGAGCTAAAGTTGTTTTTTAAATAGTCCACCGTCAAACATTTTAACTTAATAAATATATAATATTAAAATATTAAAACATACACGCTCGAATTTCTAACTAGTTGCACTAGTGCGCCTTTTCCATGTTAAATCGCCATAGCCCCGCTATCCCCCGCTGTCTCCCGTCACCTGTTACTACAGAGAAACTGCATTATGCCCATCAGCCTACTTAATCGCACATGCGAGCAAGTCTCGTCATAATCGTCATTAACCTCGTCCGAGGCACGGTTGCCGGATCGAGAGCCTGTAATATACGGTTTGGTTGACGGTACAATAAAATATTAGGGAGGGTCGGACTTTATATGATAAATAATATTCAAAGAATATAAATTAATATTTTTTGTAATGGGGGGTGCACGTGTGCATGTGCTCCTGTGGAAGAACCGCCACTGCAGTTGTGCTACCGAATGCCTTCCAAGGAAATGTTTCCGACATTCGCTAGATAGAGGACGATTGCAAGCCCATGACAATAAGATCAATCAGCGATTGTTAATCTAAGTCAGCGGAGTGATATCCACCTGCCAAATCGTCATAGCGATAGGCAACTAAGCGTTGATCGGCAAGGGGGAATTCATGACGATATATGAATATTTAATTCTAATGAAATTAAAAATCTATATACGTTTTTTATATACGTTTTATTAAAGGTTATTATTTTAGTTTAGGGTATAGAGAAAGAAAAGATCATGTGCCAACTCGATCGGAGTTTGCATGGAACATATCAATTTTTCTTTTAATAAACTAACGTCATATATGTATGTTCAACGGATATTCAAATTTGTTGAGATTATACTAGGGTAGTAATAGTATACAAAGCGACGAAACGTAATACACTGCCGAGTTAGTGAAATCTGTAGATATATGTGTCATTTTTCGTGTTCAATTGTTGGTTTGGGGGGTCATGATCCCCCCTCCCCCTAGATCCGCGCTTGCAGTTCGGACTATACAGTTAATTCGTAACGATCCTTCTCGGCTTGGTAGTTCTGGGTATATACCTTTATTAATATCAGGCAAAAATGGTAGTTACTTATGATGTGTCTGATTATGGTATGGATTTAAAGTGGCCAGTTTTGGAAATTGTTATTTTTGATCCAGGAATTAAAATAGGATTTTCACTACTCCGATTCAAAAAACTCTTAATAAAGGATATGAACTGACAGGAAAATAAATATAAGTATGTCAATCGTTTAATTATTTTCTTTAACTGAATGGCAAATAAATCATAGTCGTTCCAAGGAAGCAGAAATTGTGCTTTTTCGATTTACGGTTGCTAACAAATAACTTTATCACTCATTATGTCACACGTAATTTCCGAGGAGCAGCCATCCGTAACGAAAAAAACATCGTTCTCTTTCTTTCATCCGAATTGTGCTCGGCTGGAGCTATAATTTTTTGCTTGGGAAAAACGGATTGTAACGCCTACTATAGGAAGAAGATCTAGAAACATTACGAACGTGCACATTTCAAATAAATAGCAAATGGAAACAAATCTTTAATCATCGCAACTATTACGGAAATAAACGTATAAGTATTTCCCAGCAAACGCTTTATTATCGTGCATGACGTTTTTATTTTTTGCGTCGTCCAATTTTTTTCCAGGTCCGATTTATTGTCGCCGAATTAAGAAATTTTGAAAGGAACGATGCGGTACATACGTACATCATACTAATGATTTGAGGAGTACGTAGCCCGCGACGTCCGTCCGTTTTGCGCTTAATAAATTATAGGTAACTCTAACTCTGACGTTCTCCTTATCTGCGCGTTTTTACGGGAGACGTTTTTTGATAACCCCTGTATAACCAATTTACCCGTTATGGAGATTTAGTTATACTACTTATTTGGCCAGAATTTTGTTAGATGGCAATTTGGAAATTTTAATGTTGTCCCATGTATTGGCTTCCATCCGAAGGTGTATTCCCCCACCCAGGACTTGATTATTTAAAGCCTATCTAACTTCTAAGCCTTTTAATTTAAATTTTGAAAATATAAGAACTGGTCGACACTATGAGTAAAGTGGCCAGTCTTAGCAAGTAACGAAAAAGCCGTAGTAATATGAACCGTTCCTAATTAACTATTTTCGGACGCGATTTTCTTTGCTTCAATGAGTTTTTTCGATTTTTCGGTGTTATGTCAGGGATGCCAGGCGTAATGCCATTGCCGATTTGACACCCACGTGTCAGTCGGTCTTGGGTGGGCCCACCATCCTTTCCCCGCTAACTGGAAGCTGTCAGCAGTCCACCAGAGCCCATGAAGAAATGAGGGCAAGAATTTTGTCTAAAGAAGTAAAGGACTGATTTTAATTTGAAGTATAGTTGTTTGCTGTTGAAGCTATACTGATTGTTGTATTGGCTCGGGCATGTCCACTGAATACAATAACAATGCAAGTTATTATATTGAACACAGAGGGCTTTTACTTATTTAATTTTATGTCCTTGTCTTTGAGGGTGAATTTAAGGGGTTAGTCTTACGTCAGTTGAGTAACGCGACCCCAAATACTAATGCGATAATTATTTACATTTTTATTTACAATAAAGAATTATCCTACACTAACATTCTGCGTTTTGAATCAACCTATAACTTACTTTTGATGTCACAATCGGGAAGTTTTTGATTTCGAAAATTATTCCATGCTTTGGGCGCAAAGTCTTTATAGAATATTTTTACTCGCAGTTAAGTGTGACTTTCCAGTTCAGACTTATTTATACTCGCACGAAAGACGAGTGTTCGAAGATATCGCAGCATTATTTATACTCGCACGGACAGCTACGAGTTTTCGTAGATCAATTCTAGTTTTATTTATACTCGCCCTGAAACATACGAGTGTTTGAAGACAGTCCAGTATTTTTTAAACTCGCCGGAAACACGAGTAATTGATATTAATTTTTACTGAAGGAAAAGTCCGCAGTTTACTATCCTCGGAATATTCGGTGTTAAACACTCTAAAACCTGCAGCCAACAGGGCGGACCCCCTTTTGAAATAATAAAATCGCGGGTGAGCGCGGTTCTGAAGACACCAGAAAACCGACTGCCTTCTAAAACAATTTTTTATTTCATCCTTCCCAACGCTACATTTCGTCATTCTTAAACAATCTAATCTCTTGCCGTCGACGTCCGTAAAGCCGTTCTCATAATTTTTGCTGATGATTCATATGGAAAGATTACGTCAACCTTCGATCCAATTTCCTTATTAAATTATCTAGAATAATTTGACGGAAAAAAAATTCATGTCATTGCAATATATTAAAAAAATATTCAAGGCCACCGGCCTCCACGTCGACGTACAGTTGTTTTGACGCGGTTTATAGCGGCACTGTCTTTGTTTCCGGGTTTAATCAACATCGAATCGTTGTTGAAGCGAGGGAGGCGTGGAGGGGGACGGCTATTGCGTATCATTGTGGTAGCGAATAGTGAACGGTGGGCGGATGCACTGCAATATAAAAAGTCATCATAAAAATCACTATAGTTCAAAAATAATCACTGGATATAGAAATTTGACTAAACTTGGCAACATTGTATCGACGGCAACGAATTAGGAGACGACAAGGAAATCTGTTTCCTCTTTATAGCTGATATATTACGTTCTCTTTTTCTGTCCGTTAGGAGTGTAATTGTAATAGTTGTTTGCCAAACCTGTATATCTACAGTTAGAATATACACATCTATACCACCATATAAATCAAAAACGTAAATATAAAATATACTGGAAATAATTCCTGCAAGGAAAATGTTCATAATATAGTAGGCCAATATTATTAACCACGAGTGGGCGTCTATACGTAATCTGACGTCAGATACTGCAGGCTTTTAGCCTTTTCATTGATATGTCGTCACGGATAAGAGGTCAAACAATCTAGTGAAGCGTCCGAGATACCAGGATATCCCAGGTCAACTAAATCAGGAGATTCAAACTTAAATTTATCTTTAGATGGTTTAAGGGTGTAAAGAAAATGTTTATTTTTTTTTATGTCAGGCTATAGAGGTATTTTATAAAGTACACAAAGAACAAAGACATCCTTTTTATCATTTTACTTTCCACCACGTACTACACTTCGTCGTTGATCTTGCAAAGTGACGTATCTCAAGAAAATACGGTTTTGACTAGGGCGAAAAACCGCTCGAGTAGGTAAAAAAAAATATAGTGGCGCTTTTCGTTTTTTGATCAATGTTTCGCTTCTTTTTAGTTTTATCCGAAAATACCCGTTTTAGGGGATCAATTACCTAAATTTTAAAATTTCTGATAAAAAATTTGTGCAGGAAACGAAATTTGTGCAAATTGACAAAATTTCGTTCTTGCTTCCATTAATTGTGCCGGAAACGAAATTTCTGCAAATTGACAAAATTTCGTTATTTGCTTCCATTAATTTATTAATGAAAAAAATTTCTACCCTAAACTTAAGGTAATTGGTACCTAAAAACAGGTAATGAACCGCTTTTAGGATAAAACGAAATCGTATCAAAAATATTGATCAAAAAATAAAATGGTGGATGCGTCACTAGCTCTGACTTAAACGAATTTGAATATACACGAAAACTTTATTAACTGAACAAAAAATATACTGAACGTTTAAACAACAACGAACAAAACAATCATCTACTAAAAACAAACATCTAGTAAAATCAAGATTTATATTTTTCCTAGCGAATTTAATTTATCTTTGAATAAATTAGTTAAAACATTACATTTCGGGGGGGGGGGGGGGGGCTCTCTCCCTGTATACGCCACTGCGGTGCGCCACCTGAAATTGGCGACGTTCGACTTTGACGCTCAGAAGGCTGCCACGACATACGTCTTTGTTAAAGGCACATAAACGAGAAGGTGCATACAAAAAAAGTATGCCAAATCCCCTTAGGTCTCATAATACGATACTGTAATGCAGGGGTGGCCAACACGCGGCCCGCGGCCCGCAGAATGCTAGGGTACATAAATATGATTTTATTGTGCATATGACCAAAATAACATTACAAGATGAGAGGAGTCGTTCGTATCATATATTTTTAAATTAGAGAACTTTGAAATATCTCGAATTTTTGGAAAAAATTAATTGGTTTTAAGTTTTTTTTATATATCCCGCATTTTGGGAAAACTTCATACATTTTAGCTATTTTAAATATCCCGCTATTTGACACTCAAGGTTGCGTAGTTTTAAATTAAAACAAAGCCCATATGCTTGATATGCAACGAATCTGTTTCTGTTTTGAAAGAATATAATATCAAACGACACTACGAGACGAAACATGCAAATAAGTTTGATAAGTACATAGGACAATTTCGCCAAGACCAAGTAAACAATTAAAAAAAAACAAATTTGCACAACAAAATATATTTATTAGAGCGGGTTTAGAGTCAACCTGCTATGTTAAAGCTAGTTATGCAGTAGCAATGATACTAGCAAAAAAATCGAAACCATATTCAGATGGTGAAATGGTTAAGGAATGTTTGGAGAGCGTTGTTGTAATTCTGTGTCCAGACGAGAAAAAGGATTTTTCAAAAATAAGTTTGTCTCGTCAGACCATTACTAGGCGTGTGGATGACATTGCAGAACATATTGAAGTTAATTTGAAAAGTCGAGCATCCGAATTTGTATTTTATGCTCTGGCTTTGGATGAAAGCACAGATATGACAGATACTGCCCAACTGGCAATTTTTATCAGGGGTGTTGATGTCCATTTTAAGAAGACAGAATGCTCTGTGCATGGTTTCGCTATTTGGAAACACTTATGCGTGTGAACAGCTTTTTAGTCGAATGAAGCACACAAAATCACAAGTGAGAACACGTATTACTGATGTTCACTTGGAAAACTGTTTGCGTGTAGCGACAACATCAGTCGAAGTCAATTTTGATGCACTCAGTTCTTCGAAACAAAGTCAGATGTCTCACTTTTAAATATTTTTAAATTGTATAATAAATATGTTCTCACTTATGTTCTATTTTCTGCAAACAAATAAATATACCTATTTCTTGTTATTTACATTAAATCAGGCAAGCGTTTGACCACAATCTCACCTATCGGGAAGCGAGATTTTGTCAATTTAGAACAATTTCGTTTCCTTCCTACTTCCATAATTTTAATCAACAATCAACACACACACACACACACACACACAACTTTAGGTAATTGATCTCCTAAAACGGGTATTGGCCACTTTTCTAATAATAGCAACGAAATATTGATCAAAAAACGAAATGGCGAAAGCGTCACTGGGGATAATTCTTAACAATAAAAAATTATGTGTGTTTGGCCCGGCAGGAAATATTATATCTGAAATTTGGCCCGCCTGCTGAAAAGGTTGGCCACCGCTGCTGTAATGCAAGGAAAGGCCAACTAACACGATAATTTTATTAAAGATCAGAATCAACTGTTCTTCCTTAATAAAAACTCTAGACTAAACTTCTTACAAAAACAGCCCCTGGTGTTTTATCAACACATTCTTTTATCTTCACCAACCTATCATACAGTGGCGGTTCTTCCACAGGAGCACATGCGCACGTGCACCCCCAAAACAAAACGAATAAAAAATATTAATTTATATCCATTGAATATTATTTATCGTATAAAGTCCGACCATCCCTAATATTTTATCGTACCGTCAAACTAGAAAGTCCGACACTCCCTACTATTTTATCATCCCATCAAACCAAACTGTATAGATCCGGCAACCGTGCCTCGGTCGAGGTAAATTACGATTATGACGAGACTTGCTCGCACGTGCGATTAAGTAGTGCAGTTTCTCTGTAGTAAGAGATAGCGGGTGGCAGCGGGGGATAGCGGGGCTATGGCGGTGTATTTTTAATATTTTAATATTATATATTATTATATTATATATTATATTATATATTTAATAATTGAAGCGGGAACAAACCCAAAATTAATTTAACGCAGACGACAAAGGGTAAATCTAGGGACTTTTATTAGAAAGTTTAAAAATGAAATATATGAAAAAAAATTGATAGAGGGTATTCCAAACTTAATGAGGCTGTTATTGATCCATTTTCTACAATTAAGAACCGAAGAATGGACGTTTAAGTACTATTGTGTAGGATCGATAAATGTTGTGTATTTCGATAAATGATACTCGATATGATTTTAAACCATTTTATTTAAGGATTTAAACTAAAAACACTGAAAATATGAAGAATGCCAACTTGTCAGTCTCGTGGCTTGATTCGTTCTCGTCATAAAATAGTTAACTATTGTTCTCGTCTTAGTTGTGCCTAATGACGTAGCCGTAGAGGGCGTAGTGGTATTAGACATCATTCGATTTTCTTGATAACTCGTAGATGGCGGTAGTAGTATTGGACATCATTCGGTTTCCTTGATAGCTCGTAGATGGCTTTAGTAGTATTAGTAGTGGACTGTATAAATATTGTTACGAGGGTTGCATGCGACAAAGAGATCCGACAGCTATACACACTAAGAAAACCTTATTTATTTTCCAAAAGTTGTATTTCCTTATGAAAAATTAAAAAATAAATAAAAATATGTTTTACCTAACGCATTTTCTTAGTACTTTCTACATTTAAAACGCCTAGAAAGTAATTGTTTGGTCGTTAAACAAAAATAAAATTTTAAAAATAATTTCACCATACTTGTGACCCCCATCTATCATAGGTCACGAGCCGCCACTGCTATCATATGTAATATCTTCCGGGCCAATGCCCATTAATGAACATCATTATGTTCTTTAGTTGTTTGTTTACTTTCCTTTGATTATTTGTTATCGCTCGACTTAAAAATACTAATATTTAACAGATATAACAAGTACCTACCTCACTAAAAATGGATCATTCACCTCAAACGCCTA
Source organism: Barypeithes pellucidus (assembly GCA_963991005.1). Lineage (NCBI taxonomy): Eukaryota > Metazoa > Arthropoda > Insecta > Coleoptera > Curculionidae > Barypeithes > Barypeithes pellucidus. Next base: position 15,655,856 of record OZ022558.1, read on the forward strand.
TTTGCTTATAATACCAGTCGCGCAACTAAGCCTACATTTTTGAAGGGACACACAGAAAATGTATATGTACCTAGATTTTATTGCTTTACCCCGTAGAATTAGACGTATCAGGACGTAAATTGCGCTACCATAACCCCAGCATTTATTTCTTATCAGTTAAAAACAAGTTTTAAAAAGTAGATTTATCTCGTCTTGCATGTATAGAGGGCTGACTTGTGCTTTCGATCACGTGCTGCCGACGCACATCTTCGCAGACAGCATGAAGTATCACGCCTTAACAAAGACCTGGAAGAAATTTTGGCTTGGGGTGACAGTAACCAAGTCGAATTTAACGCTAAAAAAACCCAGGCAGCAGTTTTCTCTAAAAAGATTAACATTACAGATCCGTATATAGTCATGGCAGGACACTCAATCCCACTGGCTTCATCTATTAATTTGCTGGGCGTCAGTCTGGGAGGAAATATGTCTTGGCATAACCACGTTGTGGCAATCGCCAAGATAGCTTCTCAGAAACTTGGTGTACTCTTCCGAACCCAAAAGTTGTACACACCTCAACAACTTTTGACACTATACAAAGCCGAGATTCGACCATCACTAGAGTACTGCTCTCATGTCTGAAGCTCTGCACCTAAACATACTCTTCGGCTACTGGATTCTATCGAAAGGAGGGAGATTCGTCTGATCGGAGACTACGAGCTGACGAGGAACCTCGACAGCCTAGAACATCGAAGACAGGTTGGGGATTTGACTCTTTTTTACAGATATTTTCATGGAAAGTGCTAGGCCGACCTTGCGTTCTTAATTCCATCCAGAGTGGCGAATATCAGAAATACACGACGAACCACTGCCGGCCATCCATATGTGGTTAAGCTTATTACTCCTCGAACTTTATTATTTAAGAATACTTTCATCTGGGGGACTTTATCTTTATATAACGACCTTCCCGAGGTCGTTTTTCCCAAAGAATATAACGTCCAACTATTCAAAACCAACGTAAATCGCTTTATTCGCACACGCACCACTCCCAGAGTGCCCTAGAGAATTTTTCCTATAGTGCTTGTGATTGATCATAAAAAAAAATAAAAATCATTCCTGTCGGCTTGCAATAAGGAATTAAAATCGTTGGAAAAATTTGACATCCACATAAGCACCATAATTAAGTCACCACGTCTGAAGCCATACTCATAATAATGCTCTCTATCGATCAGATATATAGGTTGTTATCCTCTTTTTTTTTGGGTTAGAAACAGCAGTATAAAAATGTGAAAAAGGCATCTCATAAATCTCTTGAAGATATCACTTGCTGCTTATTCCCTATTTCTTTGTAGGGGTGGCACAAGATACATTAAAAAAAACTTTGAACCATATAGTTAAGCAATGAATCATTACTAACTACCTACATTAAATAATGATTAAATTACTTTAAAATGTCATTGTAGGTAATGGTTCTTTTTACTCTATACTCATAAAAATAAGAAATTGATATTAGTCAAGAAGTATGTTGGTTATTTCTCCACACAAACACTGTTTTTCTATTTCAAAACCGTAACTAAATATTTCCTCTTTTCTGTGCCATTTCAAATTTTATAACAGTGAGACGCTGATAAAAGTGGAAATGAAATTGTCGTTTCTCTAAAATTACAGAAAAATGAGAGGGCACAGTGGTCTTTTAAAGGCAGCCAACGTTCGCATATAGAGGTCGCTGCACCGGGTATAAAACTGTGCTGCCTTCGTGAGCTTTTCTCTAGTCAGTATTTATGTAAATAGTTTAGAATATATGTGATGGATGACTTGAAATAAAAGTTTATAATATATTGAAATATTTTTGCAATTTATGACATAAGTGACTATATGTTAACATAGGTATAATATTATTACATTGCCATACACTGAGAAACGCTCTTATTGTCGACTTCCATTTTTCTAGGCGGGTTAACATTATAGGGAATAGTATATTAAGATACAAGTTTCATAAGTCATTATCTCAGAGCACGCGGTTAATTTAGAAAACCACCCGCGAAGCGGGGAGTTTTCTAAAGTACAAGTGCTTTAATTGTCTTATGAACCGTGTATTTTATAATACTTTTTCTATTTCTTCTCTATTCTTTAATGTCTGAAAAAAAATATAGTAGATTCTTCCATTTGAATTAATATTTTTTTTGGGTTGACAATACTTTTATAATTTCATAAAATATTACAAGTATCAAATATGCGATGATAGAAACAATTGAACACTACAAAGCTTCTTCCCATCCGTCATAATTAAAAATAAATATATTATTAAAGTTTTTTTTAATTTTATTATCAAACACAAGCACTATAGGAAAAATCCTTTAGGGCACTCTGGGAGTGGTGCATGTGGGCAAAAAGCGATTCACGTTGGTTTTGAATCGTTGGAGGTTATATTATTGGTTGGGAAAAACGACCTCGGGAAGGTCGTTCCATAAGGAAGAAAGAATTCTTAAAAAATGAGTAATTTTATAAACTTAAAAACCAGGACACCAGCGGTAGCAGCAAGGGGAAATAGTAAATACTAGAAAACCCGAGCGGTAAGGCCAGTAAGGTGTTCTCATTATACTCAATTTAAAAATCGCGACATTTTTACTTAAGTTACAGCAGACGAAGAAAAGTAATTTTTTTTTCAAGAAGAGTTTTTCTTTTTCTAAGGATTTTTCAGTATTTTTAAAATGATCTCGATTTTACCGAGCTATATACAGGGTGTCCGGGAACATGTGGGAAATCTCCCGGATATGAAGAAAACACGTGAAAAGAATACTATAGGTTCATATAAACTTCTTTCGTATCGGCCTCCTCTTCGGAGATATGGGCTCCCAAAGAGAACCAATGGAATCAAGTTTTTTACACATAATTATTGAACCACCTGGTATATTTCAATTATTTTTTAATATGATGTATACCAGGTAAGACCCGTCAAATTACTACCCAAGAAACTGTTGTGAATTACTCACAGCTGCAGGGACGGACTAGCTGTAACACTCATGGGCCCATTTTTTTCACGCCCTGTATGATGAGAACTTTGGACTATTGGCTAAAAATTAAGTACTCTTCATTCATGTCGCTAATCCTAACCGTTTTCGAGAAAACGTCATTTTATTTACACTGAGTCCCCTAACTGCTCATGGGCTAAATATGAAAAAGCGGAATCTTGAAGGTTGAACATTGGATCGGAACAAAGATGTATCTTTTATTGAAATACCCGAAGCACATGATGTATATGAAATGCCGTTTTTTCGAAAACGGTTAGGATTAGCGACATGAATGAAGAGTACTTAATTTTTAGCAAATAGTTAAAGGTATGTAAAAATATTGTCCAAAGTTCTCATCATACAGGGCGTAAAAAAAATGGGCCCATGAGTGTTACAGCTAGTCCGTCCCTGCAGCTGTGAGCAATTCACAACAGTTTCTTGGGTAGTAATTTGACGGGTCTTACCTGGTATACATCATATTAAAAAAATTGAAATATACCAGGTGGTTCAATAATTATGTGTAAAAAACTTGATTCCATTGGTGCTCTTTGGGAGCCCATATCTCCGAAGAGGAGTCCGATACGAAAGAAGTTTATATTAACCTATAGTATTCTTTTCACGTGTTTTCTTCATATCCGGGAGATTTTCCACATGTTCCCGGACACCCTGTACATACAAAAAGAGACAGCGGAAAACAAACCAAAAAATAACTTCATGCGTATTTATTTTCAGTAACATTGATTAGTATGCTTATTTGTATTTAATTCTTCTACGGTTGTAATGCCAAATATGCAATAATTTCATCGTAAATTGCTTCAATTTCAAATAGTTCTTGCGAAAACAAATGTGAATAGGAGGAATAAAAATTATTTTTGGTCAATAAATCGAAAAAATTTAATCCACTGATGTCCGAAAATCTAGATTTAAATTAAATAATAACAGTGCCAAAATTTTCTTTATAAATTTATTTATACAGTGTGTCTGCTTAAGTTGGAACCATATGGAAATCTTTTTTATTATTGGTTTTACAAAAAAAAGTTATTCTTCATAAAAAGTTCTGCGTGGTCTAAAACTCGAAATGCAATCTTCAGTTATCAAGATTTCCCAATCATATACTAGGTATATCAGAAATTACAAATACGGAGTGATTAGTAAATAATCACAAAACCTAAATTTTCATGCTAAATAACTGTAATTGCATAATTGCATATTTGAACTTTTAATTCAAAATAACTTTTCTTCATAACATTCTTCTGTATTGTCAAAAATAAAGGTACTTTACTCTTGAGCAAAATTCGTAATTTCTGATATACCTCGTATATGACTTGGAAATTTTAATAACTGAAGGTTGCATTTTGAGTTTTAGACCATGCAAAACTATTTTGTGGATAATAACTTTTTTTCATAAAACCAATAATAAAAAAGTTTTCCATATGGTTCCAACTTAAGTAGACACACTGTATAGCAGCTTCGGATCCGCTATATTAGAATTTTTCTTTGTTTGGCTTAGCTTCGATTAAGAGAAATATTTTTGAAGAAACAATATCCGCTATGCACTGCCTCGAATGTCAAATTTACTTTAGACTTTAAAAGTACTTAATAATTTGAGGAACAATACAACAAACCCCCGAACTACCTACCTTTTCCGCGAACGAACTAAAAGTTTTTTGATGTGTTATTAAGTTATCAAATTCCAGGGGGGGGGCAATTTTTTTAAAGATATAAATGTAAAGATATAAATAACAAAATAACCCTAAACAGGGAAACTATATAAACTGTATATTGTTCTGAATTTTGTATAGTATATTGTAGAACACATTTTCAATAAAACACTTGAAAAGTTACCAAACATAATATGTTTTCCTAGGCGTAATACAATATCTTCATTTTCCCAGCAAAGTATCCTTTCAATCGGTGGAAGAGGCTTTGTAAGCATAAGAACTTTCCTGTGCTTTAACTGCAGGATAATAATTATACAGCGACTTTCGTACTACAGCAGTGATATACACAGCAAAATCAATTGTACTATCAGCTATTTTTTATTGTCCCCTATGTACTACATGCGTTAATACAACCCTACCCTACAAGTTCCGTTTATATAACTCCTTTCCGTTTATATCCTTCGAAACCTTTTGCCTAAAACCGACACCGACAATACAAACAATCATCTGTTTGAATTGTGGAGAATAACACACTTTAATAGAATTATGCACATTCGAGTGGGCTGCTTCAATTACATACATACGTTGAAACAAAATTATTTGATAACGGTGTTACAGATGCCGTTTATTATGATTAATTTTAATCTTAATGTAATTCTTAAACCGTTCTATAGCACAAGCACGGCCAGAATTAAGGCCACTTTATAAACTTGACGTTACGATTGACGGTGCTGTTTGACGGTGCCGTTACAGCTGAAACATATTGAAACAACGATTACTTATAAACAGGAAGAAGACAAACAGCCGTATTAACAACTCGAAGCAAGTATGAACAAACGAACAAACCCGGCATCCATTACGTCTGGCATCAGCTGACAAACGCACGTGCTTTTCAAATGTCACTTTTGTCCAAATTTTTATTACTGTCGATATTTTAAAGTGACATTTAACTAAAAAAAAAGATTCAAAACCCTTTTATTTGATTTACTAAGTGGTGAAAATCAATATTAGGATTCTGACATGTTTTGATCTGTAAATATCACTATAAAATAATCCTTACACACTCTTATATCATTTTTTGAACTAGTAACGTAACTACAAATGAAAAATTAAACTTCAGAAATAAGCTTGTAAGTAGTTTTATTAAAAAATAGGAAGTAAATTATAATTTACCTAAAATATTTTACCATCTTCAACTGCGGGCTCTAGGTCCTAGCAAATATTTCAAGCTTCAAGTCCAAGCATATTTTTGGGCCCCATATGATTTAGGAAAAGAAATTATTATTGATGCTTACTCTCAATAAAGATGACCAAATGAATATTTCAATTACAAATTACTCACTTGCATCAAAAAGGAAACGACGTTTTTCGTGAAAGATTAGAAAATTAAAAATTATTTTAAAATTTCTTCTCCACCATTTTAAAACACATCGATTGATTTTCATTCCCGCCAGACGAAGGAAGTTAGCTTGTTTAACAATTCGTGCTGTTCGCATTCTATGCCTGTCTCTGTCTGCAGCAACCTTGCATAATTCATTAAAGTGAGACAAATATGACAAGGATCAAGTCGCCAGCATAAACAATCCCTTTTTGGTATTTCATATTAACTCTACGTAAGTCTGATATTGACGCTTAAATGATAGAGTGAGACAGATAGATAAAAGTAGGTTACTTGTGAGCGTATGGAGCAGAGTAGGCTTAGCATCACTTCCAAGGCCTTCTTACGTGTTTCGATCCCCCCCATAAGCAGTCTCACCGGGCTGTATTGAAATGCATAAAGCCGCGTTCTCAGAGCTACGTACTGTCGCCAGCGACACCATCCTAACCAATCAGAACCGTTTACGTCATTACCCCTTATCCCCACCATCGAACGGTGCCGAAGTAGCGGTGTTGTCAGGTATCTGGTGAAATTTTACCAGATCGGGTGATTTTTTGTGATTTATAAAATATACCTCCCCAAAACGAAGCTGGTAACACCCGACAACGGACTTTTTAAAAAAGTTTTTCATTGTACACCAGATTATTCATAAAATCACAAAATAATCAACAGATCTGGTGACATTTCACGAGATACCTGGCAACGCTGCGCTGTAGTATCATTATTTTTTTATATATTTTTTATTTTGTTTTGAAATTTGAACCTCAGTTTTCCGAACAAAGGTAATTACTAATTATTTTGCCGTGTAAATAGTATGTACTTTTGCTTTTATAAGCTGTCATCGAAAAAATCTTTAAAAGAATAAAAACCTAACCTCCAAGAGGGGAGAATTTTAATCCAACAGAAAAATTTCTTTTCCGCAGTCCACATACTTACACCCTAAAAAAACGTAAATATTGGCCTGGTACAATCGGAAGAGACTATCGACTATACTATAAGTTTTTTAAAGAAATGTGACCATTTCCAGTTTAAAACATTAAAAATTCAAATTATATTCCTGTGAAAATTCTCCATCGCTCTGGAGCTAAATTTAGAATAAAGTTATCTGCAGAAGAAAGTGCAAGAGTTAATAATACTGGTAAAGCATAATTTTGAATGAAAATTGTAAACTATTTTTAAGTTAGAAACTACCGTTGGCATTTTCGTAATGTTATCTAAAAATTAGTTTTGTAGCTCTATAGATCCCTAAATCTTATAATATAAATATTTTTAAATTATTGTAGATACAGATTACAAAGAGCAAGTATGCTCTGCACGAAGATGGCTTTGCATCTGCTTGGAATGAAGATATAGAGGAGACACAAGCTAGTGAGGAATGAGGATAGTAGTGAAGGTATCAAAAGCCTTCCTATTACAATTAGTACCATGAGATCAAGACTGTGGAATGTGAATGATGAGGAGACACTGTCAGAACGACCATGTCTTTGATTTTAGACTTCCTTATTGGAGGAAATTATATTAGAATGAAATGGTTCGCCTACCTACCTACTTAACAGTGGTTAATAAAAACTACCTAATAAAGTTTACTTTGAGAATATTGGTCCTTTAAATTTCTCGTTATTTCTCCAAAAATAAACGAATTCTTGCATATTTTTCTCGAATGGTTTAAAAAAAAAAATAGAAATAACGAGAAATTTATTTTATTTCTTAAACCATTCGAGAAAATTATGCAAGAATTCGTTTATTTTTGGAGGAATTATGTTTAATATAATTTAATATTTAACAATATGTTCGGGATCTTCTTAAATTACTTAATTATAATTGGAAACCCAAGCCTTTTTTGTACAATATTCGCAGCTGTATGGCAATCCTGTGGATATAGTCATTTGGAACTCCAGCCTTGAAGATATTAACCGCCGTTGTCATAGGTACTTTTATATTAGCTAACATCAGCCAATATGTAAGCGCTGCCCTCTCAGCTTCAGTTTGAACCTAAAAGTACAACTTTTAAACTTTATATACCCTTACGTGCAAAGAAAACCGTCATTTTAAAATTTTGATAAGTTTAGGTTTAATAAGTTTTAATTAACATTGGTTATTCGACATATTATACAAAGATAATTGAAATGTTCTTTGTTACGTCTTGGTAACCTGCTGACTAAGGCACGCTATCCCCCTCTTTATCCCACGCTGATGCGAGGATATAAATATAAGTAGTTGTAAGATTGTCAGATTTTTACTTGTTCGGTTGCTATACTCTGTATTGAATCATGATACAATAAACTATATACCATGGTATTGAATAAAATAAACTTCTTGGCCAAGTACATATCTTCTTTTTTATCTAATTTTAAAACCCCCATGTGGCATAATAAAGCAGTTTATTATTATTTCAAAATACTAATTCTAATTTAGAGGCATCTATTCTGTATATTTTGTTTTTTGGTTCATGTCAATACACGACACAAACACACACAACACATTCTCAAACAAATGATCTTGGTTATCAAAAGTTTAAATTTTTCCATAATTTCATTATTGTTATGGAATTAGAATATATTTTTTTAATGGATAAACAAAATATTATCATCAAGATTTAACTACAAATTCATTTAGAAACAAACTTAACTACCAATTTTTACTTAAATATGCTATATTATTTAAAAACAAACATTTTAACTTAAATATATCTCAATACACGATGTTACAAATTCGGCCTTCAATGGGCCAAATAATATGCCGCAAAAAATCCAAAACAAATACAGGTGCTTTCAAAATATTTGAAAAAATCTAAAATGTTGTGTTTCGGTTTTTAAATTTCCCTGACTTTGTTTGAAAAGATGTCCAAAAATAAATCACTTTCGCATTGCTACTTTTCATTCTCCACAAGGTGGTATGGTAGATTTTTCAGGCGACGTTTCGTCTTTAGGTCACCTTCATCAATTTAATTTTTTTAAATACGGGCCTGCATCTTTTTGTTTAAATTATGAAAGACGGCCGAAATCTACGTTCAGTGGTATACAACACTTACTGATTTTCCGACGTTTTGTTTCTTAAATTGACCATCTTCATTAAAATACCCCTAGTATGTAAGTAATGTAGCACTTTCTTAAAACTTTTAAAAGAGGCATTGAGTTTTACATTTTCGAATTATACCAAATTAAAAAAAAAGTAAATTACCGGAACGTATACTGGGGGAATTTTAATGAAGATAGTCAATTAAGGAACAAAACGTCGAAAACCCAGTAGATGTTGTATACCACTGAACGTAGATTTCGGACCTCTCTCATAATTTAAACAAATAGATCCAGGCCCGCATTTAAAATAATTAAGTTGATGATGGCGACCCAAAGACGGAAACGTCGCATGAAAGATCTGATAATGCCATCTTGTTGCAATGAAAAAGTGAAATTTATTTTCGGACAGTTCTTCGAAAAGTCAGGAAAAAATAAAAATCGGAACGCAAAAATTTAAATTCTTTCAAATATCTTGAAAGCCTCAGTATTTATTTTTGATTTTTTTGCGGCATATTATTGGTCCCATAATTATGCAACTCTGCCCCAATTTAACCAACTTCGTATCTCTTACTGTTTCTGAAATCCCTATGGCGAAGGCCGAATTTGTAACACCCTGTATATACTTCGGTTCATACCATCACGGAACCTCCTTCTTATGAAAGAAATTACTGAATTCATATTGCAGCAGAAATTATGGAAAAACTTAAATTATTGATAACCAAAATCATTTTGCATGTATTGGACATGAATAAAAAAAAAACAAAATGTGCAAAATAAATTACTCTAAATGAAAACTGTTATATCGAAATAATTTTGATACTTGATTATTCGACAGGGTGTTGGGTTTTGTAAAAGGGACACCCTGTAAAAGACACGTTAAAACTGATAGTTGTAGCTACAGTGCTCTAAAAAAAATCATTCATTATCGGACTAAAAATAATAAGGTTACTAGGTTAACTTTATCAAAATTTTGTAGTGGCCGTTTTCTTTGCACGTGAGTGTATTATAATAAAAAATAGTTAAAAAGAACATAGAACATAATTTTTAAAGAGAAATGTCGAGATACTCTCGATCAATGTCGATAAAATGAACTGTTTTCGAAAAAAAAAATATTTTTGTTCAATATGATTTATATTAAGTATACGTAAATTTCATTACTATAAGTTACTAACTAATAAGACAAAGAAGAAAAACCGCAAATTTCAAGACACTACCATAAACTGACACTGGCATAAATATTCTTATTTAAATCGGTACATGTGAAATGAGAGAATTTTATGAACATAAAACAACAACTAATGCAACTAATGAACAAAAATGTTTTTTTTTGAAAACAGTTCACTTTATCGACATTGATCAAGAGTACCTTTTTTCAGCTTAAGGTTTAGAGTCTCCAAAAATATTATTGTCGTTCCTTCATCATACAAGGTGTACAAAAGAAAACATTTTTGTGTTACGTCTAGTCCGTCCCTGGCAAACTAAATAAGCCAAATGTGTTTAAAAGGGCGAATTTTAAGGAGACTCATCTACTAACCAATATACTAAAAAATTATTAAATTACACCTAGTACTTAATAAATTATTTAAGAACAACGAATTCCAGGGACGTCCGTAGGGGAGGCCGTAGGAAGAAAAATTGATAAGAACTTCTCCTGTTATTTTTAAGTGTTCTATCTGAATCCGGGAGATTGCCAACATATTTTGGGACACCCTGTATATTGTATATTAGGAGCAAAGCTCGAAAAAAATAACCACCACTTTTGCTAAATTTTAGGATTGGACGTTTTAAAGCGAAATTTAATTTACTTTCGGGCTTTGACCGTCTCCAAACACCCAAACCTGGAATTCTGCAATTATGAAATACGACCAAAGCTTGGCAACAATTTTTAGTAGATCGATACGTAAATTTTAAAACTAAGTACGTGGGAATCATGTTATTTAAATTTGTAGGATAGTTAATTTAGTCAATTCATAGAAATATTTAAATAAATACTAGATTGAGTATGCATACCTTGTATTCATATCCTCTAAGGCCTCGGCAACTGTTTCGGCATTCCATGGTCATCGTCAGTGTTGTACGGCCCTGCACCAGGGGGGGCAACAACAGACAGCTGCTTACCCATTAAAAACAACAACCTAAAATGCAAACAGCTGCCAAGAATATATAAGGAACATTCAAGTTTGACCACTTATAATATATTCTTAAACCCTAAAAAAAGCTGTTAATTAAAACACAAGAAGGGTGGTTTTATACATCAATATTCGAAAATATTGGACAAAACCTTTCCTAAAAGTCAAATCGTTAATTAAAACCTAAAAAAAATGTATAAAATTAATATAACCCGGTGGTTTTATACATCAACATTTGAAGATGTTGGACAAAACCTAAGCTAAAAATGAATTGGTTAGTAACCTGAAAATAAAAGGTTATTAGTAAAGGATAATGAGGGTTATGCATCGAAATTAATTCGATTCTATTTCTTCCTTTTTCTGGCTTTTATTCAACATGGATTATAGATTCTCCATCGGTTCCATGTTGGCCAGTATAATGAATAGTGTGCCTAAAACAAACGTATAAGACGACTGATTTATCTTAAATTAATTCAGGTAATCTATATTTAAATATTTTACATTTATACCATACCAGAAAGCCTTCCTCCATAATTTAATAGGTTTGTTTCTTCAGTTGCAGCTTCTTATTTTCACTCACTTCACTAACTTACCAGAATTGGAAACGTGTCCCATCTTTAAGAGCAATAACAAAGCTCCTTCACCATATTTTGGTGATTAAAAGAGATGCGCACAGCCCGATTTTTAAAAACTATTATAAATATTTTAATATGATCCAAAATATAATGAATGAGAAAGAAGAAACAAAATAGTGCGGACCTATATATTGCTATTGCTCTTAACCCTTCATTCTTTCACCTGTAGTAACAGGAAAGGAGAGAAAACTATCTTACCTTTCAATCATGATAGAAGCGAAGGTGGTGGTATTAACAACGGTGCCAATTGCAACAAGAAGGATCAATCCACGTTCAAGCAAGCACTTGAGTGAGGAATGACCCGTAAAACACTAAAGGTCACTGTTCACTTATTCCAGGTTGTAACAACATGACGTTAAGGCGAAGACTTGTTTGCCGACAACGCGAAACGGACGCTTCCAACACCAATCATGCTCACTTACCTGAAACAATAGAGAAAATTTTTAGTTACACAGTTTATATCAATAAAAGTTGAAATCAGTTATTATAGGTTTGATAAAATTCGATTTTTGTTCTTATTAATTTATATGTTAAATAATTATATGGCGAATGTGTCACTACCATTAGCTCTAAAAGCGAATATGATATATCTAAATCTAAATTACATTGCGTTATGATTAGTACCAACCCTTTTTTATCCTTACTTATTTATCGGTGAACAATTTCGACGACACAATTTTTTATCAATTTTGACTTAATAGTTATGAAAGTCTAAAGGATATAAATTCTTAACTAGAGCAGTACTAAATGTAACAAAAATCAATTTTTATCATCCTAACAGTTGGTACAGTCATTATTCGAATAAGTTGAAAATTTTAAAACGTTTTGTGTCATGCTCATAAGTAAATAACAATGTCTAATTTTAACTATTTATGAGGGAAACGAGCTGCGACAGACAAACGGACAAACAAACACGCATACAGACATCAAGCGCTTCGTTTTTCCAATGTTGGTACGGACCAAAGCTATTACAAACTACAGATAGAAAAATGTACATTTCTAGCCTACGCAACGACTGCAAACACTCTTTCCCAAATCTTTCGGTCATTATTGCAGCATAGCCAGATTGACATATTTATCGCAAAGGTATCTTGCAAAATCACAATTAAAGATTTGTTAATTTGGCAAATAGAACTGGTTTAAGATTATTCAGTAATTGCTCTTAAAATCAATTTATTTCCCAATAATTTTACTATAAACTGTAAAAAGGCGATGAGAGATTCTTTAAACCAATATTATTATACTTAAAAGTATCAAACGAATCTTGAACTAATCCAACTGCACTTTGGCAACAACTATTTCTATTTTACTACGATTCGGGCCCAAAAGATAAGCAAACGGTGAATGAATACTCATCTCGTAAACATTGCTATGTTTGCCCTTTGATCTAACGGATTGTTATATATTTTGGTTGATTCATCTGTAGTTTGTAAACGAGTGGTTCATTAAATAAGGATTTATCTTTTCATCGGTAAGTATGGTTATGTTTGAATATTTAACCATCTGATATAGCCAGACTTCAACATTGTTGCCATTCAGCCAACAAACATGTAGTTCCCTCTTCCGCCCATTAATTATTGTTCAATAATTACAGCTCGAAATCTTTTGATTGCTAAACTGCTTTGCATATAAAAATAAAATATTATTAGTTTCAAGCTTCCCCAGTAAAATTGATGTTTTGGTTGGTGAACGCAGAAAACAGAAAACCAAATAAATGCACATTTAAAATATTGGCAACTACGATTCACTTTACACATACTTATTTTCGAAAACAATGAAACATTGATCAACCAACACTGATGGAAACCTTAAAATGATATTTTTAAACTAAATATTACCTTAATAAACTCTCGCAGGCTGCTCTAATCCAGATTGTGTCCCGAATGTTTAGCTTGCAGGTTTAAGTTTCCATGGTCGCAGTCAATTGAAGCCCTCGGACCGATCCAAAAAACAACAATTTTTTGCAGCAACTGGTCCTTAGGGAATCGGCAATTAAACAGACACAGAAACCAACGGAGTTTGATTGGATGAATCTACTTCAAATACTGCATATACATTTTTATGAAGTTACGATTGCTTATAATAGCTGCTTAAAAGTTATGTCATCATAACGCGATAAAAAGTTCATTTTGTTTAATCATTCATACCCCATTTTGAAATTGTCAATACGATCAGTCAGATCCTTCCTCTACGTTAGACTAGGAAAAGTCGGACCGATTTACCAATCAGATTTTTTCTGTACGTTAGACTAAAACAAATCGGATTGATTAAGGCGCGATGGGGTTCAGCAAAACGATCAATCAGATCATTCCTGTACGTTAGACTAGGAAAGACCGGACTGATTTATCTGCCAGATTCTTTCTGTACGTTAGACTAAAAAGAATCGGATTGATTTGACCGCGCGATTGGTTCCTGTGTCTTCTGCTACCCTGGAAAATTCGCGTGCCGGATTTTATAAATTTTCTTTAGTGCCCATGATCATGATCCTAAAACAAAGTAAAATGCGTTTAGTTTTCATATAAATAGGCAAATTTGAGTAAATTAGCAAAGTGTAGGTCATAATCGACACGAAGGCTTATTTGAGAAATTGTACATTTTGACATGAACAAGTGATTGAGTAAAAATATTAGGTCAATGCTAATGAGCATATATTATTAAAAATAAATAGCCAACACTAGCGAACTCCAGATGAGTTATGAAATAAGAAATACCTGTTCAGGGAAGAAGGCTTGGGGGAAGCCAAAGCCAAAAAATAAAATTAATTTCAGTTCACATTAGTTGGGAGGGAAAAAAATATTTTCTTGAAAAAAATTCTAGTTCTAATCACAACTAGCTATAATAAATTCATTAACTAATTAGCTAACTTAGCTTAGCTGATTCTTGCTATTCAGGGTGTAACAAACACGTCCCTCACCATTGGAATTTCGGAAACGGTAAGAGATACGAAGTCGGTTATATTGGGGCAAAGTTGCATAATTATGGACCCAATAATATGCCACAAAAAAATCAAAAATAAATACAGGGGCTTTCTAACATTTTGCGTTTCGGTTTTTATTTGTTGCTGATATTGTTCGAAAAGATGTCCAAAAATAAATTTCACTTTTTCATTGTTACTTTTTATTCTTCTCGAGGCATGATCAGATCTTATTTAATACGACGTTTCGTCTTTGGGTCACCATCATCGACTTAATTTTTTTAAATACTATTTATTATTTATTATACTATTACTTTATTTTAAAAAGACCCTGCATTTATTTTTGATTTTTTTGGGGGATATTATTGGGCCCATAATAATGTTTAACGGAAAAATAACATTTAGTTATACAGGGTGTTTTTTAATTGAGTGCCGAGATACTGAATGTGAATCTTTGGGTTTTTTCGGGTTTGTTCGAAGAAAAGTTAATACAGTGCAACCTCGATAATCCGGACTAATTAAAACCGCGGTCATCCGGATTAGTAAATAATCCGTATTATTGAATCGAGACAGATTTTTTATTGAAAAACGAAACATTTAATAGAAAACAACTAGAAAATAGTACATAAACAAAAATTATTTAAAACAGAAGCATACTTATTAAATTTTATATTATTTTGTGAAGTAATTTGTAATTTTTGTTTGCTTGAATTACCGAGTACTATCAAATGCTGATCATAATGTATACAATGCAGTTGAAATGTTTGGCCGGATTATTGAAGAATACGTAAATTCCATTACTAAGTTAGTAACTAATAAGACAAAGGAGAAAAACCGCAAATTTCAAGACACTACCATAAGCTGACACTGGCATAAATATTCTTATTTAAATCGGTACATGTGAAAAAAACCATAGCAACAATGAGTGAATTTTATGAACATAAAACAACAACTAATGCAAAACACCATATTGAACAAAAATATTTTTTTTTCGAAAACCTTTAAACCTTTATCGACATTGATCAAGAGTACTTTTTTTTCAGCTTAAGGTTTAGAGTATCCAAAAATATTATTGCCGTTCCTTCATCATACAAGGTGTACAAAAAAAACATTTTTGTGTTACGTCTAGTCCGTCCCTGGCAAACTAAACAAGCCAAATGTGTTTAAAAGGGAAGGGCGAATTTTAAGGAGACTCATCTACTAACCAATATACTAAAAAAATATTAAATTACACCTAGTACTTAATAAATTATTTAAAAAATAACGATTTCCAGGGACGTCCGTAGGGGGGGGCTGTAGGAAAAAAATTTATAAGAACTTCTCCTGTTATTTTTAAGTGTTCTATCTGAATCCGGGAGATTGCCCACATATTTTGGGACACCCTGTATATTGTATATTAGGAGCAAAGCTCGAAAAAAAATAACCAACAGTTTTGCTCAATTTTGGGATTTTATAGCGAAGTTTAATTTACTTTCGGGCTTTGATCTTCTCCAAACAGTCAAACCTGGAATTGTGCAATTATGAAACGACCAAAGCGTGGCAACAATTTTTAGTAGATCGATACGTAAATTTTAAAACTCAAAAAAAGTACGTGGGAATCATGTTATTTAAATTTGTAGGATAGTTAATTTAGTCAATTCATAGAAACATTTAAATAAATACTGGATTGAGTATGCATACCTTGTATTAATATCCTCTAAGGCCTCAGCAACTGTTTCGGCCTTCCATGGCCATCGTCAGTGTTGTACGGCCCTGAACCAGGGGGGGGGGGGGGGGGCAACAACAGACAGCTGCTTACCCATTAAAAACAACAACCTAAAATGCAAACAGCTGCCAAGAATATATAAGGACCATTCAAGTTTGACCACCTATAATATATTCTTAAATCCTAAAAAAAACTGTTAATTAAAACACAAAAAGGGTGGTTTTGTACATCAATATTCGAAAATACTGGACAAAACCTTTCCTAAAAATAAAATCGTTAATTAAAACCAAAAAAAAATGTATAAAATTAATATAAACCGGTGGTTTTATATATCAACATTTGAAAATAGTGGATAAAACCTTTCCTAAAAGTAAAATCGTTAATTAAAACCTAAAAAAAATGTATAAAATTAATATAAACCGGTGGTTTTATATATCAACATTTGAAAATAGTGGACAAAATCTTTCCTAAAAGTAAAATCGTTAATTAAAACCTAAAAAAATGTATAAAATTAATATAAACCGGTGGTTTTATATATCAACATTTGAAAATAGTGGACAAAACCTTTCCTAAAAGTAAAATCGTTAATTAAAACCTAAAAAAAATGTATAAAATTAATATAAACCGGTGGTTTTATATATCAACATTTGAAAATAGTGGACAAAACCTTTCCTAAAAGTAAAATCGTTAATTAAAACCTAAAAAAAATGTATAAAATTAATATAAACCGGTGGTTTTATATATCAACATTTGAAAATAGTGGACAAAACCTTTCCTAAAAGTAAAATTGTTAATTAAAACCTAAAAAAAATGTATAAAATTAATATAAACCGGTGGTTTTATATATCAACATTTGAAAATAGTGGACAAAACCTTTCCTAAAAGTAAAATCGTTAATTAAAACCTAAAAAAAATGTATAAAATTAATATAAACCGGTGGTTTTATATATCAACATTTGAAAATAGTGGATAAAACCTTTCCTAAAAGTAAAATCGTTAATTAAAACCTAAAAAAAATGTATAAAATTAATATAAACCGGTGGTTTTATATATCAACATTTGAAAATAGTGGACAAAACCTTTCCTAAAAGTAAAATCGTCAATTAAAACCTAAAAAAAATGTATAAAATTAATATAAACCGGAGGTTTTATAGATCAACATTTGAAAATAGTGGACAAAACCTTTCCTAAAAGTAAAATCGTTAATTAAAACCTAAAAAAAATGTATAAAATTAATATAAACCGGTGGTTTTATATATCAACATTTGAAAATAGTGGACAAAACCTTTCCTAAAAGTAAAATCGTTAATTAAAACCTAAAAAAAATGTATAAAATTAATATAAACCGGTGGTTTTATATCTCAACATTTGAAAATAGTGGACAAAACCTTTCCTAAAAGTAAAATCGTTAATTAAAACCTAAAAAATGTATAAAATTAATATAAACCGGTGGTTTTATATATCAACATTTGAAAATAGTGGACAAAACCTTTCCTAAAAGTAAAATCGTTAATTAAAACCTAAAAAAAATGTATAAAATTAATATAAACCGGTGGTTTTATGCATCAACATTTGAAGATGTTGGACAAAACCTGAGCTAAAAATAAAAGGTTATTAGTAAAGGATAATGACGGTTATGCATCAAAATTAATTCGATTCCATTTCTTCCTTTTCCTGGCTTTTATTGGCCATGGATTATAGATTCCCCATCGGTTCCATGTTGGCTAGTATAATGAATAGTGTGGCTAAAACAAATGTATTAGTAGACGGCCGATTTATCTTAAATTAATTTAGGTATCTATATTTAAATAGTTCACCAAATATTGTACATTTATACCATACCAGAAAGCCGTCCTCCATAATTTAATAGGCTTGTTTCTTCAGTTGCAGCTTCTTATTTTCACTCACTTCACTAACTTACCAGAATGGGCAACGTGTCCCATCTTTAAGAGCAATAACAAAGCTCCTTCACCATATTTCAGTGATTATAAAGAGATGCGCACAGCCCGATTTTTAAAAACTATTATAAATATCTTAATAGTGTCCAAAATTTAATGAATGAGAAAGAAGAAACAAAATGGTGCGGACCTATATATTGCTATTGCTCTTAACCCTTCATTCTTTCACCTGTAGCAACAGAAAAGGAAAGAAAACTATCTTACCTTTCAATCATGATAGAAGCGAAGGTGATGGTATTAACAACGGTGCCAATTGCAGCAAGACGGATCAATCCACATTCAAGCAAGCACTTGAGTGAGGAATGACCCGTAAAACACTAAAGGTAGTAGATAAGCTACAAGAGTTCGGGGCCAAATACCACCACTTTTACATGTTATTTCTTATGGGAAAATTTAAGGTTCGATCTGCATTTTTTTGTACCGACGCCCAGCGAGAATGAGAAGAACGTGAGGATTGTGGAGATGAACGGAGAGCAAATATCGTCATTTTTACATGTATTTTCCCATAAGGAAATTTAAGGTTCGATCTGCATTTTAAATCTAACGACGCTTAGCGTCGCGACGCCCAGAATGAGAAGAATGTGGGAAGTGTGGAGATGAATGAAGAGCAATATCATCATTTTTACAGGTATTTTCCATAAGGAAATTTAGGGTTCGATTTGCATTTTTTTTACCGACGCCTACCGTCGCGACGCTTAGAATGAGAAGAACGTGACGCAATTTACCAGTGGCTGTTAGCGTCTCCACCATAACCATCAAACTTTAATATTTGATTTAAATTTTACTTTTTGTGTGTGTGTGTGTTTATCGCAACCATTTCAGGATGGCTGATAAATTTTCTATTTCATTATAAGTAATTACGGATTAAATACAGTTTTTTTTACTTCTAAATTATCCAAAAAATAGTTGAAAAATGACATTCAAAGTAAAAAAAAATCTCTTAATTCTTACATATCAGTTTTTAACGTTTGTTGTTTTTAAATTTAAACCCCTAATTAAAAAAAAATATTGAAGGAAAGACACATACAAATTTAGAAAATTATAATTTCCCATCATAACCCTTTAGAGATGGCCGATAGATGATTTCTTTAATAGCCAACAGGCAACAATTTTCCCTGATCGTGTCTATAAGACATATGGAAAACACTGTATATACCTAACTCTTTAAAAGTGTCAACCTCTTTTGTAGGGAGGGATTATCGATCACCAGAGTCGGTACGTCTCCCCTCGGAAGGGTACCTGTCGTGTTTCCATGCGGAAAAAAGTCGATCATCCCTTTATATCACAGAAGCCAAATCGTATATAAAATATTTAAGTTTTAACTCTATTATTTATCGCAACCCTCTCAGGATGATTTAATAAATTTTCTATTTCATTATAAGTAATGACTGAAAATTTATCAGCCATCCTCAAATGGTTGCGATAAACACACACACACACACACAAAAAGTAAAATTTAAATCAAATATTAAAGTTTGATGGTTATGGTGGAGACGCTAACAGCCACTGGTAAATTGCGTCACGTTCTTCTCATTCTAAGCGTCGCGACGGTAGGCGTCGGTAAAAAAAATGCAAATCGAACCCTAAATTTCCTTATTGGAAAATACCTGTAAAAATGATGATATTGCTCTTCATTCATCTCCACACTTCCCACATTCTTCTCATTGTGGGCGTAGTGGACAAAACCTTTCCTAAAAGTAAAATCGTTAATTAAAACCTAAAAAAAAATGTATAAAATTAATATAAACCGGTGGTTTTATATATCAACATTTGAAAATAGTGGATAAAACCTTTCCTAAAAGTAAAATCGTTAATTAAAACCTAAAAAAAATGTATAAAATTAATATAAACCGGTGGTTTTATATATCAACATTTGAAAATAGTGGACAAAACCTTTCCTAAAAGTAAAATCGTTAATTAAAACCTAAAAAAAATGTATAAAATTAATATAAACCGGTGGTTTTATATATCAACATTTGAAAATAGTGGACAAAACCTTTCCTAAAAGTAAAATCGTTAATTAAAACCTAAAAAAAAATGTATAAAATTAATATAAACCGGTGGTTTTATGCATCAACATTTGAAGATGTTGGACAAAACCTGAGCTAAAAATAAAAGGTTATTAGTAAAGGATAATGACGGTTATGCATCAAAATTAATTCGATTCCATTTCTTCCTTTTTCTGGCTTTTATTGGCCATGGATTATAGATTCCCCATCGGTTCCATGTTGGCTAGTATAATGAATAGTGTGGCTAAAACAAATGTATTAGTAGACGGCCGATTTATCTTAAATTAATTTAGGTATCTATATTTAAATAGTTCACCAAATATTGTACATTTATACCATACCAGAAAGCCGTCCTCCATAATTTAATAGGCTTGTTTCTTCAGTTGCAGCTTCTTATTTTCACTCACTTCACTAACTTACCAGAATCGGCAACGTGTCCCATCTTTAAGAGCAATAACAAAGCTCCTTCACCATATTTTAGTGATTATAAAGAGATGCGCACAGCCCTATTTTTAAAAACTATTATAAATATCTTAATAGTGTCCAAAATTTAATGAATGAGAAAGAAGAAACAAAATGGTGCGGACCTATATATTGCTATTGCTCTTAACCCTTCATTCTTTCACCTGTAGCAACAGAAAAGGAAAGAAAACTATCTTACCTTTCAATCATGATAGAAGCGAAGGTGATGGTATTAACAACGGTGCCAATTGCAGCAAGACGGATCAATCCACATTCAAGCAAGCACTTGAGTGAGGAATGACCCGTAAAACACTAAAGGTAGTAGATAAGCTACAAGAGTTCGGGGCCAAATACCACCACTTTTACATGTTATTTCTTATGGGAAAATTTAAGGTTCGATCTGCATTTTTTTGTACCGACGCCCAGCGAGAATGAGAAGAACGTGAGGAGTGTGGAGATGAATGGAGAGCAAATATCGTCATTTTTACATGTATTTTCCCATAAGGAAATTTAAGGTTCGATCTGCATTTTAAATCTAACGACGCTTAGCGTCGCGACGCCCAGAATGAGAAGAATGTGGGAAGTGTGGAGATGAATGAAGAGCAATATCATCATTTTTACAGGTATTTTCCATAAGGAAATTTAGGGTTCGATTTGCATTTTTTTTACCGACGCCTACCGTCGCGACGCTTAGAATGAGAAGAACGTGACGCAATTTACCAGTGGCTGTTAGCGTCTCCACCATAACCATCAAACTTTAATATTTGATTTAAATTTTACTTTTTGTGTGTGTGTGTGTTTATCGCAACCATTTCAGGATGGCTGATAAATTTTCTATTTCATTATAAGTAATTACTGATTAAATACAGTTCTTTTTACTTCTAAATTATCCAAAAAATAGTTGAAAAATCACATTTAAAGTAAAAAAAAATCTCTTAATTCTTACATATCAGTTTTTAACGTTTGTTGCTTTTAAATTTAAACCCCTAATTAAAAAAAAATATTGAAGGAAAGACACATACAAATTTAGAAAATTATAATTTCCCATCATAACCCTTTAGAGATGGCCGATAGATGATTTCTTTAATAGCCAACAGGCAACAATTTTCCCTGATCGTGTCTATAAGACATATGGAAAACACTGTATATACCTAACTCTTTAAAAGTGTCAACCTCTTTTGTAGGGAGGGATTATCGATCACCAGAGTCGGTACGTCTCCCCTCGGAAGGGTACCTGTCGTGTTTCCATGCGGAAAAAAGTCGATCATCCCTTTATATCACAGAAGCCAAATCGTATATAAAATATTTAAGTTTTAACTCTATTATTTATCGCAACCCTCTCAGGATGATTTAATAAATTTTCTAGTTCATTATAAGTAATGACTGAAAATTTATCAGCCATCCTCAAATGGTTGCGATAAACACACACGCACACACACACAAAAAGTAAAATTTAAATCAAATATTAAAGTTTGATGGTTATGGTGGAGACGCTAACAGCCACTGGTAAATTGCGTCACGTTCTTCTCATTCTAAGCGTCGCGACGGTAGGCGTCGGTAAAAAAAATGCAAATCGAACCCTAAATTTCCTTATTGGAAAATACCTGTAAAAATGATGATATTGCTCTTCATTCATCTCCACACTTCCCACATTCTTCTCATTGTGGGCGTAGTGGACAAAACCTTTCCTAAAAGTAAAATCGTTAATTAAAACCTAAAAAAAATGTATAAAATTAATATAAACCGGTGGTTTTATATATCAACATTTGAAAATAGTGGATAAAACCTTTCCTAAAAGTAAAATCGTTAATTAAAACCTAAAAAAAATGTATAAAATTAATATAAACCGGTGGTTTTATATATCAACATTTGAAAATAGTGGACAAAACCTTTCCTAAAAGTAAAATCGTTAATTAAAACCTAAAAAAAATATATAAAATTAATATAAACCGGTGGATTTATATATCAACATTTGAAAATAGTGGACAAAACCTTTCCTAAAAGTAAAATCGTTAATTAAAACCTAAAAAAAATGTATAAAATTAATATAAACCGGTGGTTTTATATATCAACATTTGAAAATAGTGGACAAAACCTTTCCTAAAAGTAAAATCGTTAATTAAAACCTAAAAAATGTATAAAATTAATATAAACCGGTGGTTTTATATATCAACATTTGAAAATAGTGGACAAAACCTTTCCTAAAAGTAAAATCGTTAATTAAAACCTAAAAAAAATGTATAAAATTAAGATAAACCGGTGGTTTTATGCATCAACATTTGAAGATGTTGGACAAAACCTGAGCTAAAAATAAAAGGTTATTAGTAAAGGATAATGACGGTTATGCATCAAAATTAATTCGATTCCATTTCTTCCTTTTTCTGGCTTTTATTGGCCATGGATTATAGATTCCCCATCGGTTCCATGTTGGCTAGTATAATGAATAGTGTGGCTAAAACAAATGTATTAGTAGACGGCCGATTTATCTTAAATTAATTTAGGTATCTATATTTAAATAGTTCACCAAATATTGTACATTTATACCATACCAGAAAGCCTTCCTCCATAATTTAATAGGCTTGTTTCTTCAGTTGCAGCTTCTTATTTTCACTCACTTCACTAACTTACCAGAATCGGCAACGTGTCCCATCTTTAAGAGCAATAACAAAGCTCCTTCACCATATTTTAGTGATTATAAGGAGATGCGCACAGCCCGATTTTTAAAAACTATTATAAATATCTTAATAGTGTCCAAAATTTAATGAATGAGAAAGAAGAAACAAAATGGTGCGGACCTATATATTGCTATTGCTCTTAACCCTTCATTCTTTCACCTGTAGCAACAGAAAAGGAAAGAAAACTATCTTACCTTTCAATCATGATAGAAGCGAAGGTGATGATATTAACAACGGTGCCAATTGCAGCAAGACGGATCAATCCACATTCAAGCAAGCACTTGAGTGAGGAATGACCCGTAAAACACTAAAGGTAGTAGATAAGCTACAAGAGTTCGGGGCCAAATACCACCACTTTTACATGTTATTTCTTATGGGAAAATTTAAGGTTCGATCTGCATTTTTTTGTACCGACGCCCAGCGAGAATGAGAAGAACGTGAGGAGTGTGGAGATGAATGGAGAGCAAATATCGTCATTTTTACATGTATTTTCCCATAAGGAAATTTAAGGTTCGATCTGCATTTTAAATCTAACGACGCTTAGCGTCGCGACGCCCAGAATGAGAAGAATGTGGGAAGTGTGGAGATGAATGAAGAGCAATATCATCATTTTTACAGGTATTTTCCATAAGGAAATTTAGGGTTCGATTTGCGTTTTTTTTACCGACGCCTACCGTCGCGACGCTTAGAATGAGAAGAACGTGACGCAATTTACCAGTGGCTGTTAGCGTCTCCACCATAACCATCAAACTTTAATATTTGATTTAAATTTTACTTTTTGTGTGTGTGTGTGTTTATCGCAACCATTTCAGGATGGCTGATAAATTTTCTATTTCATTATAAGTAATTACTGATTAAATACAGTTTTTTTTACTTCTAAATTATCCAAAAAATAGTTGAAAAATCACATTCAAAGTAAAAAAAAATCTCTTAATTCTTACATATCAGTTTTTAACGTTTGTTGCTTTTAAATTTAAACCCCTAATTAAAAAAAAAATATTGAAGGAAAGACACATACAAATTTAGAAAATTATAATTTCCCATCATAACCCTTTAGAGATGGCCGATAGATGATTTCTTTAATAGCAAACAGGCAACAATTTTCCCTGATCGTGTCTATAAGACATATGGAAAACACTGTATATACCTAACTCTTTAAAAGTGTCAACCTCTTTTGTAGGGAGGGATTATCGATCACCAGAGTCGGTACGTCTCCCCTCGGAAGGGTACCTGTCGTGTTTCCATGCGGAAAAAAGTCGATCATCCCTTTATATCACAGAAGCCAAATCGTATATAAAATATTTAAGTTTTAACTCTATTATTTATCGCAACCCTCTCAGGATGATTTAATAAATTTTCTATTTCATTATAAGTAATGACTGAAAATTTATCAGCCATCCTCAAATGGTTGCGATAAACACACACACACACACACACACACACACACACACACAAAAAGTAAAATTTAAATCAAATATTAAAGTTTGATGGTTATGGTGGAGACGCTAACAGCCACTGGTAAATTGCGTCACGTTTTTCTCATTCTAAGCGTCGCGACGGTAGGCGTCGGTAAAAAAAAATGCAAATCGAACCCTAAATTTCCTTATGGGAAAATACCTGTAAAAATGAGGATATTGCTCTTCATTCATCTCCACACTTCCCACATTCTTCTCATTGTGGGCGTAGTGGACAAAACCTTTCCTAAAAGTAAAATCGTTAATTAAAACCTAAAAAAAATGTATAAAATTAATATAAACCGGTGGTTTTATATATCAACATTTGAAAATAGTGGATAAAACCTTTCCTAAAAGTATATATATATATATATATAACATCGGTTTACAACGTTCTACGTCTTCCGATTCCCAATCTCCATCCTTCTCTATCTCTCCATGCACCTTCTTCCAGTCGGAGCTTTTGGACCTCTTCGTCTACTCCCTCTCTCCAGCTTCTTCTTGGTCTTCCGCGTTTCCTCCTTCCGCCTGGTTTCCACTGCATCACTTGTTTAGGTATTCTTGTCTCTGGCATTCGTTGTACATGCCCAAACCATATTAGTTGTTTATCCTGAATGTCGTCCACTATTGTATGCTTGACTTTCATTACCTCTCTGATTCTCTCATTTGGTATCCTTTCCATCCTTGACCTGCCCGCCGCTCTCCTCCAGTAGTCCATTTCTGTTGCTTTCAGCATTTTCTTTGTTGTCTCTTTTAGTGGCCATACCTCCGAGGAGTAGGTGGTTATTGCCTTTACGATTGTGTTGTAAATTCTTGTTTTGTTTTCCTTGCTAATATTTTTGTCCCAGAGCACGCTATTAAGTAATGCTATTGCCTTTCTTCCCTGTGTATTTCGGTCTTTTATTGCTTCTGTTAAATCTCCGTTGTTTGTTAGTCTCATACCCAGATATTTATACTCTGTACATTGTTTTATTGTTTTTCCACTGTTTAGTATAAGGTCCCGTTGTTCTCCTCCTATTTCTGTTTTGGATAAGTTGACTTCCAATCCCCATTTGGTGTACTCCTCTATCAGCTTTCGGGTCATATATTCAAGGTCTTCATAATCTTGTGCGATTACTACTTGGTCATCCGCGAAGCTCAACGTGTATAGTATATAGTCTTCAAGGGGCAGACCCATTCCTCTGCTGTTTCTCTTCCATGTTTTTATTGCCTGCTCTAGGTATATTTTGAAGAGGGTTGGTGACAGACAACATCCCTGCTTAAGTCCTTTATCTGTTTTAAATCCTTTACTGATGTTCTTTCCCTGTTTTATTTTTGTTTTTATGTCTTCGTATAATGATCTTACCGCTTTAATCAATTCTGTATTTATATTGCTTGTTTCCAGAGCATGCCACAATTTACTGAGGGGTATGCTGTCGTATGCCTTCTTTAAGTCGACGAACAATAAGTGTAGCTCTTGGTTGTAACCTAGTTTTTTCTCCATTACTTGGGTTATCGTGACTAAGTGGTCCACCGTCGACCTTCCTGCTCTGAAACCTGCTTGTTCTTCTGCTTCGCTATCTGTGTATTCGTTTTCGATTTTGGCTTTTAATATTTTTCCATAAATTCTACTCAATGTACTTGTCACTGCTATACCTCGATAGTTTTCACATTTGTTCCTGTCCCCTTTTCTAAATATTGTTGTTAAATAGCTGGTTTTCCACTCCATTGGTACCTCCTTCTTATTTATGCACGTCTAAAACAGTTTTGTTAAGTGATCAGTCAATTTGCTGCTTCCGTTTTTGATTAGTTCCCCATATATCTCTCCCGGTCCCGGTGATCTTCCATTTTTTAGGAATCCACATTGTTTTTTTACTTCTTCTTTTGTTATCCGTACTGGTGATCCCATTGTTTTTATGTTCTGCGTTTCCTCTTCTTTGAATTCTATCCGTTGTTCCGTTAATAGCTCTTGAAAGTATGTTTCCCATTGTTGTGATGTTATCGGGGTTACTATTTCTTTTGATCTATTACTTCTTAGGTTTCTTAGTGTTCTCCAACTTTCCGTATTCCTTTTTCCTCCCAAGTAGGTATTTAGCCGTATACATTTTTTCTCCCCTGATTCGTTTTTCTTCTGGCTGATTTTTCTTCTAACTTTTGTTTGGGCCTTCTTATATGTTTCCTTATCTTCAGTTTTTTTTGAACTTAGGTATATCTGATATTTCTTCCTTTTTTCCTCTATATCCTTCTCTATTTCCTCGTCCCACCAATATGGTTTGTTGTGGGTGGCGATATTTTCGTATCTCCCTAGGGCTTCTAATGCTGCGTTGTGTATACTTTCTTTAATATGTAGGTAGTGCTCTTCCAAGTTCGTGAATGTCATATTGTTACTTAGTTTTTGATCCAGTCGGTTTCTATATAGCCACCTGGCAGTTTCATCCTCCGATGATGCCAGGTTGTACTTTTTTGTGTCTTCGGTTTCTTCTGAAGCTAGTTTGCCCTTAGATTCGTTTTGATTATTTTGTTTACCTCCCGGGAACCAGATTTTCGTTTTAAGTAGATAATGGTCGCTGCCGCATGTTGGTCCTCGACATATTTTTACGTCTCGTATTTCTAGGTTTGATTTTTGCTTTGCTATAGTATAGTCGATAATCGATTTTTGTCCCCGTGTCTCGTTTGTCCATGTAAATTTGTGGATTTCTTTATGTTGGTAGAAGCCGTTCATAATTTTGAGGTTGTTTTGTTCACCCAGTGCTATTAGTCTTTCCCCGTTGTTGTTCCTTCTGTCTTCTCCATACTTTCCAATCACTGGATCATTTTGCTTCCTCCCAACTCTTCCGTTTAGATCTCCCAGTATCAATAGTTCTCGTGTGTTTCCTAATTTCGTGATTTCCTCACTCATTTTTTGGTAGAACTCCTCTTTAGTTGTCCACGGATCTCCCTCATCTACTCCGTAAACTCCTAGCACTGTTATTTTTTCTCCAAACATTTGTAAATTCAGCTTTATTATTCTTTCGTTCACTGCTTCCCATGACTTTATACACCTTCTCCATTTTCGGTGTATTATAATTCCTACTTCTCTCTTTGCGCGTTCTTCTTTTGGTACCCCACTGTAAAAGTGGTCGTATTCTCCTAAACCTTCCGATCCTTGTCCCTTCTTTTTTGTCTCGGTTACGACGGTCAGGTCTATCTTGAGGTTTTTAAGTTCCACTATTACTTCATTCAGTTTCCTTGCGATGCCTTGTACATTCCATGTAGCCAAAATCATTGTCCTTTTCCGTTGCTTGGGTCGACTTAAATGTTCCTTTTTCTTCCGAGGCTTTTGATTGGGTCTTTTAACATTTCTATTTTTTCCGAGTACTAGGGAGTTAGCCTAGTGCCTCAACCTCCAACCTGTAGGGCTAGGTAATTTTTACTCAGGGTTTTCTTCCCCTAGCCTTCCATCTACAAGGCAGCAGCTTCTTCACCTGTAATCCTAGGCAGGAGCCCTCACAGGGTACTACCATCCGGGCCAGATGGACCCTGGTTTTTTTCCGAGGTGTTACTCCTCGATCCCTCCTCCTTTCCCGTAATACTATGGGACCCCGGGCTTGGGACCGGCATGGCGGAGTTTTTCCTAAAAGTAAAATCGTTAATTAAAACCTAAAAAAAATGTATAAAATTAATATAAACCGGTGGTTTTATATATCAACATTTGAAAATAGTGGACAAAACCTTTCCTAAAAGTAAAATCGTTAATTAAAACCTAAAAAAAATGTATAAAATTAATATAAACCGGTGGTTTTATATATCAACATTTGAAAATAGTGGACAAAACCTTTCCTAAAAGTAAAATCGTTAATTAAAACCTAAAAAAAATATATAAAATTAATATAAACCGGTGGTTTTATGCATCAACATTTGAAGATGTTGGACAAAACCTGAGCTAAAAATAAAAGGTTATTAGTAAAGGATAATGACGGTTATGCATCAGAATTAATTCGATTCCATTTCTTCCTTTTTCTGGCTTTTATTGGCCATGGATTATAGATTCCCCATCGGTTCCATGTTGGCTAGTATAATGAATAGTGTGGCTAAAACAAATGTATTAGTAGACGGCCGATTTATCTTAAATTAATTTAGGTATCTATATTTAAATAGTTCACCAAATATTGTACATTTATACCATACCAGAAAGCCGTCCTCCATAATTTAATAGGCTTGTTTCTTCAGTTGCAGCTTCTTATTTTCACTCACTTCACTAACTTACCAGAATCGGCAACGTGTCCCATCTTTAAGAGCAATAACAAAGCTCCTTCACCATATTTTAGTGATTATAAAGAGATGCGCACAGCCCAATTTTTAAAAACTATTATAAATATCTTAATAGTGTCCAAAATTTAATGAATGAGAAAGAAGAAACAAAATGGTGCGGACCTATATATTGCTATTGCTCTTAACCCTTCATTCTTTCACCTGTAGCAACAGAAAAGGAAAGAAAACTATCTTACCTTTCAATCATGATAGAAGCGAAGGTGATGGTATTAACAACGGTGCCAATTGCAGCAAGACGGATCAATCCACATTCAAGCAAGCACTTGAGTGAGGAATGACCCGTAAAACACTAAAGGTAGTAGATAAGCTACAAGAGTTCGGGGCCAAATACCACCACTTTTACATGTTATTTCTTATGGGAAAATTTAAGGTTCGATCTGCATTTTTTTGTACCGACGCCCAGCGAGAATGAGAAGAACGTGAGGAGTGTGGAGATGAATGGAGAGCAAATATCGTCATTTTTACATGTATTTTCCCATAAGGAAATTTAAGGTTCGATCTGCATTTTAAATCTAACGACGCTTAGCGTCGCGACGCCCAGAATGAGAAGAATGTGGGAAGTGTGGAGATGAATGAAGAGCAATATCATCATTTTTACAGGTATTTTCCATAAGGAAATTTAGGGTTCGATTTGCATTTTTTTTACCGACGCCTACCGTCGCGACGCTTAGAATGAGAAAAACGTGACGCAATTTACCAGTGGCTGTTAGCGTCTCCACCATAACCATCAAACTTTAATATTTGATTTAAATTTTACTTTTTGTGTGTGTGTGTGTGTTTATCGCAACCATTTCAGGATGGCTGATAAATTTTCTATTTCATTATAAGTAATTACTGATTAAATACAGTTCTTTTTACTTCTAAATTATCCAAAAAATAGTTGAAAAATCACATTTAAAGTAAAAAAAAATCTCTTAATTCTTACATATCAGTTTTTAACGTTTGTTGCTTTTGAATTTAAACCCCTAATTAAAAAAAAAATATTGAAGGAAAGACACATACAAATTTAGAAAATTATAATTTCCCATCATAACCCTTTAGAGATGGCCGATAGATGATTTCTTTAATAGCCAACAGGCAACAATTTTCCCTGATCGTGTCTATAAGACATATGGAAAACACTGTATATACCTAACTCTTTAAAAGTGTCAACCTCTTTTGTAGGGAGGGATTATCGATCACCAGAGTCGGTACGTCTCCCCTCGGAAGGGTACCTGTCGTGTTTCCATGCGGAAAAAAGTCGATCATCCCTTTATATCACAGAAGCCAAATCGTATATAAAATATTTAAGTTTTAACTCTATTATTTATCGCAACCCTCTCAGGATGATTTAATAAATTTTCTATTTCATTATAAGTAATGACTGAAAATTTATCAGCCATCCTCAAATGGTTGCGATAAACACACACACACACACACACACACACACACACACACACACACACACACACACACACACACAAAAAGTAAAATTTAAATCAAATATTAAAGTTTGATGGTTATGGTGGAGACGCTAACAGCCACTGGTAAATTGCGTCACGTTCTTCTCATTCTAAGCGTCGCGACGGTAGGCGTCGGTAAAAAAAATGCAAAACGAACCCTAAATTTCCTTATTGGAAAATACCTGTAAAAATGATGATATTGCTCTTCATTCATCTCCACACTTCCCACATTCTTCTCATTGTGGGCGTAGTGGACAAAACCTTTGCTAAAAGTAAAATCGTTAATTAAAACCTAAAAAAAATGTATAAAATTAATATAAACCGGTGGTTTTATATATCAACATTTGAAAATAGTGGATAAAACCTTTCCTAAAAGTAAAATCGTTAATTAAAACCTAAAAAAATGTATAAAATTAATATAAACCGGTGGTTTTATATATCAACATTTGAAAATAGTGGACAAAACCTTTCCTAAAAGTAAAATCGTTAATTAAAACCTAAAAAAAATGTATAAAATTAATATAAACCGGTGGTTTTATATATCAACATTTGAAAATAGTGGACAAAACCTTTCCTAAAAGTAAAATCGTTAATTAAAACCTAAAAAAAATGTATAAAATTAATATAAACCGGTGGATTTATATATCAACATTTGAAAATAGTGGACAAAACCTTTCCTAAAAGTAAAATCGTTAATTAAAACCAAAAAAAAATGTATAAAATTAATATAAACCGGTGGTTTTATATATCAACATTTGAAAATAGTGGACAAAACCTTTCCTAAAAGTAAAATCGTTAATTAAAACCTAAAAAATGTATAAAATTAATATAAACCGGTGGTTTTATATATCAACATTTGAAAATAGTGGACAAAACCTTTCCTAAAAGTAAAATCGTTAATTAAAACCTAAAAAAAATGTATAAAATTAATATAAACCGGTGGTTTTATGCATCAACATTTGAAGATGTTGGACAAAACCTGAGCTAAAAATAAAAGGTTATTAGTAAAGGATAATGATGGTTATGCATCAAAATTAATTCGATTCCATTTCTTCCTTTTTCTGGCGTTTATTGGCCATGGATTATAGATTCCCCATCGGTTCCATGTTGGCTAGTATAATGAATAGTGAGGCTAAAACAAATGTATTAGTAGACGGCCGATTTATCTTAAATTAATTTAGGTATCTATATTTAAATAGTTCACCAAATATTGTACATTTATACCATACCAGAAAGCCGTCCTCCATAATTTAATAGGCTTGTTTCTTCAGTTGCAGCTTCTTATTTTCACTCACTTCACTAACTTACCAGAATCGGCAACGTGTCCCATCTTTAAGAGCAATAACAAAGCTCCTTCACCATATTTTAGTGATTATAAAGAGATGCGCACAGCCCAATTTTTAAAAACTATTATAAATATCTTAATAGTGTCCAAAATTTAATGAATGAGAAAGAAGAAACAAAATGGTGCGGACCTATATATTGCTATTGCTCTTAACCCTTCATTCTTTCACCTGTAGCAACAGAAAAGGAAAGAAAACTATCTTACCTTTCAATCATGATAGAAGCGAAGGTGATTAACAACGGTGCCAATTGCAGCAAGACGGATCAATCCACATTCAAGCAAGCACTTGAGTGAGGAATGACCCGTAAAACACTAAAGGTAGTAGATAAGCTACAAGAGTTCGGTGCCAAATACCACCACTTTTACATGCTATTTCTTATGGGAAAATTTAAGGTTCGATCTGCATTTTTTTGTACCGACGCCCATCGAGAATGAGAAGAACGTGAGGAATGTGAGTGAATGGAGAGCAAATATCGTCATTTTTACATGTATTTTCCCATAAGGAAATTTAAGGTTCGATCTGCATTTTAAATCTAACGACGCTTAGCGTCGCGACGCCCAGAATGAGAAGAATGTGGGAAGTGTGGAGATGAATGAAGAGCAATATCATCATTTTTACAGGTATTTTCCATAAGGAAATTTAGGGTTCGATTTGCATTTTTTTTACCGACGCCTACCGTCGCGACGCTTAGAATGAGAAGAACGTGACGCAATTTACCAGTGGCTGTTAGCGTCTCCACCATAACCATCAAACTTTATTATTTGATTTAAATTTTACTTTTTGTGTGTGTGTGTGTTTATCGCAACCATTTCAGGATGGCTGATAAATTTTCTATTTCATTATAAGTAATTACTGATTAAATACAGTTTTTTTTACTTCTAAATTATCCAAAAAATAGTTGAAAAATCACATTCAAAGTAAAAAAAAATCTCTTAATTCTTACATATCAGTTTTTAACGTTTAATTTAAACCCCTAATTAAAAAAAAATATTGAAGGAAAGACACATACAAATTTAGAAAATTATAATTTCCCATCATAACCCTTTAGAGATGGCCGATAGATGATTTCTTTAATAGCCAACAGGCAACAATTTTCCCTGATCGTGTCTATAAGACATATGGAAAACACTGTATATACCTAACTCTTTAAAAGTGTCAACCTCTTTTGTAGGTTAGGTGTATAATCATCCCTTTATATCACAGAAGCCAAATCGTATATAAAATATTTAAGTTTTAACTCTATTATTTATCGCAACCCTCTCAGGATGATTTAATAAATTTTCTATTTCATTATTAGTAATGACTGAAAATTTATCAGCCATCCTCAAATGGTTGCGATAAACACACACACACACACACACAAAAAGTAAAATTTAAATCAAATATTAAAGTTTGATGGTTATGGTGGAGACGCTAACAGCCACTGGTAAATTGCGTCACGTTCTTCTCATTCTAAGCGTCGCGACGGTAGGCGTCGGTAAAAAAAATGCAAATCGAACCCTAAATTTCCTTATGGGAAAATACCTGTAAAAATGAGGATATTGCTCTTCATTCATCTCCACACTTCCCACATTCTTCTCATTGTGGGCGTAGTGGACAAAACCTTTCCTAAAAGTAAAATCGTTAATTGAAACCTAAAAAAATGTATAAAATTAATATAAACCGGTGGTTTTATATATCAACATTTGAAAATAGTGGATAAAACCTTTCCTAAAAGTATATATATATATATAACAGTCGGTTTACAACGTTCTACGTCTTCCGATTCCCAATCTCCATCCTTCTCTATCTCTCTATGCACCTTCTTCCAGTCGGAGCTTTTGGACTTCTTCGTCTACTCCCTCTCTCCAGCTTCTTCTTGGTCTTCCGCGTTTCCTCCTTCCGCCTGGTTTCCACTGCATTACTTGTTTAGGTATTCTTGTCTCTGGCATTCGTTGTACATGCCCAAACCATATTAGTTGTTTATCCTGAATGTCGTCCACTATTGCATGCTTGTCTTTCATTACCTCTCTGATTCTCTCATTTGGTATCCTTTCCATCCTTGACCTGCCCGCCGCTCTCCTCCAGTAGTCCATTTCTGTTGCTTTCAGCATTTTCTTTGTTGTCTCTTTTAGTGGCCATACCTCCGAGGAGTAGGTGGTTATTGCCTTTACGATTGTGTTGTAAATTCTTGTTTTGTTTTCCTTGCTAATATTTTTGTCCCAGAGCACGCTATTAAGTAATGCTATTGCCTTTCTTCCCTGTGTATTTCGGTCTTTTATTGCTTCTGTTAAATCTCCGTTGTTTGTTAGTCTCATACCCAGATATTTATACTCTGTACATTGTTTTATTGTTTTTCCACTGTTTAGTATAAGGTCCCGTTGTTCTCCTCCTATACACATATATTCTGTTTTGGATAAGTTGACTTCCAATCCCCATTTGGTGTACTCCTCTATCAGCTTTCGGGTCATATATTCAAGGTCTTCATAATCTTGTGCGATTACTACTTGGTCATCCGCGAAGCTCAACGTGTATAGTATATAGTCTTCAAGGGGCAGACCCATTCCTCTGCTGTTTCTCTTCCATGTTTTTATTGCCTGCTCTAGGTATATTTTGAACAGGGTTGGTGACAGACAACATCCCTGCTTAAGTCCTTTATCTGTTTTAAATCCTTTACTGATGTTCTTTCCCTGTTTTATTTTTGTTTTTATGTCTTCGTATAATGATCTTACCGCTATAATCAATTCTGTATTTATATTGCTTGTTTCCAGAGCATGCCACAATTTACTGAGGGGTATGCTGTCGTATGCCTTCTTTAAGTCGACGAACAATAAGTGTAGCTCTTGGTTGTAACCTAGTTTTTTCTCCATTACTTGGGTTATCGTGAATAAGTGGTCCACCGTCGACCTTCCTGCTCTGAAACCTGCTTGTTCTTCTGCTTCGCTATCTGTGTATTCGTTTTCGATTTTGGCTTTTAATATTTTTCCATAAATTCTACTCAATGCTATACCTCGATAGTTTTCACATTTGTTCCTGTCCCCTTTTTTAAATATTGTTGTTAAATAGCTGGTTTTCCACTCCATTGGTACCTCCTTCTTATTTATGCACGTCTAAAACAGTTTTGTTAAGTGATCAGTCAATTTGCTGCTTCCGTTTTTGATTAGTTCCCCATATATCTCTCCCGGTCCCGGTGATCTTCCATTTTTTAGGAATCCACATTGTTTTTTTACTTCTTCTTTTGTTATCCGTACTGGTGATCCCATTGTTTTTATGTTCTGCGTTTCCTCTTCTTTGAATTCTATCCGTTGTTCCGTTAATAGCTCTTGAAAGTATGTTTCCCATTGTTGTGATGTTATCGGGGTTACTATTTCTTTTGATCTATTACTTCTTAGGTTTCTTAGTGTTCTCCAACTTTCCGTATTCCTTTTTCCTCCCAAGTAGGTATTTAGCCGTATACATTTTTTCTCCCATGATTCGTTTTTCTTCTGGCTGATTTTTCTTCTAACTTTTGTTTGGGCCTTTTTATATGTTTCCTTATCTTCAGTTTTTCTTGAACTTAGGTATATCTGATATTTCTTCTTTTTTTCCTCTATATCCTTCTCTATTTCCTCGTCCCACCAATATGGTTTGTTGTGGGTGGCGATATTTTCGTATCTCCCTAGGGCTTCTAATGCTGCGTTGTGTATACTTTCTTTAATATGTAGGTAGTGCTCTTCCAAGTTCGTGAATGTCATATTGTTACTTAGTTTTTGATCCAGTCGGTTTCTATATAGCCACCTGGCAGTTTCATCCTCCAATGATGCCAGGTTGTACTTTTTTGTGTCTTCGGTTTCTTCTGAAGCTAGTTTGCCCTTAGATTCGTTTTGATTATTTTGTTTACCTCCCGGGAACCAGATTTTCGTTTTAAGTAGATAATGGTCGCTGCCGCATGTTGGTCCTCGACATATTTTTACGTCTCGTATTTCTAGGTTTGATTTTTGCTTCGCTATAGTATAGTCGATAATTGATTTTTGTCCCCGTGTCTCGTTTGTCCATGTAAATTTGTGGATTTCTTTATGTTGGTAGAAGCCGTTCATAATTTTGAGGTTGTTTTGTTCACACAGTGCTATTAGTCTTTCCCCGTTGTTGTTCCTTCTGTCTTCTACATACTTTCCAATCACTGGATCATTTTGCTTCCTCCCAACTCTTCCGTTTAGATCTCCCAGTATCAATAGTTCTCGTGTGTTTCCTAATTTCGTGATTTCCTCACTCATTTTTTGGTAGAACTCCTCTTTAGTTGTCCACGGATCTCCCTCATCTACTCCGTAAACTCCTAGCACTGTTATTTTTTCTCCAAACATTTGTAAATTCAGCTTTATTATTCTTTCGTTCACTGCTTCCCATGACTTTATACACCTTCTCCATTTTCGGTGTATTATAATTCCTACTCCTCTCTTTGCGCGTTCTTCTTTTGGTACCCCACTGTAAAAGTGGTCGTATTCTCCTAAACCTTCCGATCCTTGTCCCTTCTTTTTTGTCTCGGTTACGACGGTCAGGTCTATCTTGAGGTTTTTAAGTTCCACTATTACTTCATTCAGTTTCCTTGCGATGCCTTGTACATTCCATGTAGCCAAAATCATTGTCCTTTTCCGTTGCTTGGGTCGACTTAAATGTTCCTTTTTCTTCCGAGGCTTTTGATTGGGTCTTTTAACATTTCTATTTTTTCCGAGTACTAGGGAGTTAGCCTAGTGCCTCAACCTCCAACCTGTAGGGCTAGGTAATTTTTACTCAGGGTTTTCTTCCCCTAGCCTTCCATCTACAAGGCAGCAGCTTCTTCACCTGTAATCCTAGGCAGGAGCCCTCACAGGGTACTACCATCCGGGCCAGATGGACCCTGGTTTTTTTCCGAGGTGTTACTCCTCGATCCCTCCTCCTTTCCCGTAATACTATGGGACCCCGGGCTTGGGACCGGCATGGCGGAGTTTTTCCTAAAAGTAAAATCGTTAATTAAAACCTAAAAAAAATGTATAAAATTAATATAAACCGGTGGTTTTATATATCAACATTTGAAAATAGTGGACAAAACCTTTCCTAAAAGTAAAATCGTTAATTAAAACCTAAAAAAAATGTATAAAATTAATATAAACCGGTGGTTTTATATATCAACATTTGAAAATAGTGGACAAAACCTTTCCTAAAAGTAAAATCGTTAATTAAAACCTAAAAAAAATGTATAAAATTAATATAAACCGGTGGTTTTATGCATCAACATTTGAAGATGTTGGACAAAACCTGAGCTAAAAATAAAAGGTTATTAGTAAAGGATAATGACGGTTATGCATCAAAATTAATTCGATTCCATTTCTTCCTTTTTCTGGCTTTTATTGGCCATGGATTATAGATTCCCCATCGGTTCCATGTTGGCTAGTATAATGAATAGTGTGGCTAAAACAAATGTATTAGTAGACGGCCGATTTATCTTAAATTAATTTAGGTATCTATATTTAAATAGTTCACCAAATATTGTACATTTATACCATACCAGGAAGCCGTCCTCCATAATTTAATAGGCTTGTTTCTTCAGTTGCAGCTTCTTATTTTCACTCACTTCACTAACTTACCAGAATGGGCAACGTGTCCCATCTTTAAGAGCAATAACAAAGCTCCTTCACCATATTTTAGTGATTATAAAGAGATGCGCACAGCCCGATTTTTAAAAACTATTATAAATATCTTAATAGTGTCCAAAATTTAATGAATGAGAAAGAAGAAACAAAATGGTGCGGACCTATATATTGCTATTGCTCTTAACCCTTCATTCTTTCACCTGTAGCAACAGAAAAGGAAAGAAAACTATCTTACCTTTCAATCATGATAGAAGCGAAGGTGATGGTATTAACAACGGTGCCAATTGCAGCAAGACGGATCAATCCACATTCAAGCAAGCACTTGAGTGAGGAATGACCCGTAAAACACTAAAGGTAGTAGATAAGCTACAAGAGTTCGGGGCCAAATACCACCACTTTTACATGTTATTTCTTATGGGAAAATTTAAGGTTCGATCTGCATTTTTTTGTACCGACGCCCAGCGAGAATGAGAAGAACGTGAGGAGTGTGGAGATGAATGGAGAGCAAATATCGTCATTTTTACATGTATTTTCCCATAAGGAAATTTAAGGTTCGATCTGCATTTTAAATCTAACGACGCTTAGCGTCGCGACGCCCAGAATGAGAAGAATGTGGGAAGTGTGGAGATGAATGAAGAGCAATATCATCATTTTTACAGGTATTTTCCATAAGGAAATTTAGGGTTCGATTTGCATTTTTTTTACCGACGCCTACCGTCGCGACGCTTAGAATGAGAAGAACGTGACGCAATTTACCAGTGGCTGTTAGCGTCTCCACCATAACCATCAAACTTTAATATTTGATTTAAATTTTACTTTTTGTGTGTGTGTGTGTTTATCGCAACCATTTCAGGATGGCTGATAAATTTTCTATTTCATTATAAGTAATTACTGATTAAATACAGTTCTTTTTTCTTCTAAATTATCCAAAAAATAGTTGAAAAATCACATTCAAAGTAAAAAAAAATCTCTTAATTCTTACATATCAGTTTTTAACGTTTGTTGCTTTTAAATTTAAACCCCTAATTAAAAAAAAATATTGAAGGAAAGACACATACAAATTTAGAAAATTATAATTTCCCATCATAACCCTTTAGAGATGGCCGATAGATGATTTCTTTAATAGCCAACAGGCAACAATTTTCCCTGATCGTGTCTATAAGACATATGGAAAACACTGTATATACCTAACTCTTTAAAAGTGTCAACCTCTTTTGTAGGGAGGGATTATCGATCACCAGAGTCGGTACGTCTCCCCTCGGAAGGGTACCTGTCGTGTTTCCATGTGGAAAAAAGTCGATCATCCCTTTATATCACAGAAGCCAAATCGTATATAAAATATTTAAGTTTTAACTCTATTATTTATCGCAACCCTCTCAGGATGATTTAATAAATTTTCTATTTCATTATAAGTAATGACTGAAAATTTATCAGCCATCCTCAAATGGTTGCGATAAACACACACACACACACACAAAAAGTAAAATTTAAATCAAATATTAAAGTTTGATGGTTATGGTGGAGACGCTAACAGCCACTGGTAAATTGCGTCACGTTCTTCTCATTCTAAGCGTCGCGACGGTAGGCGTCGGTAAAAAAATGCAAATCGAACCCTAAATTTCCTTATTGGAAAATACCTGTAAAAATGATGATATTGCTCTTCATTCATCTCCACACTTCCCACATTCTTCTCATTGTGGGCGTAGTAGACAAAACCTTTCCTAAAAGTAAAATCGTTAATTAATACCTAAAAAAAATGTATAAAATTAATATAAACCGGTGGTTTTATATATATCAACATTTGAAAATAGTGGATAAAACCTTTCCTAAAAGTAAAATCGTTAATTAAAACCTAAAAAAAATGTATAAAATTAATATAAACCGGTGGTTTTATATATCAACATTTGAAAATAGTGGACAAAACCTTTCCTAAAAGTAAAATCGTTAATTAAAACCTAAAAAAAATGTATAAAATTAATATAAACCGGTGGTTTTATATATCAACATTTGAAAATACTGGACAAAACCTTTCCTAAAAGTAAAATCGTTAATTAAAACCTAAAAAAAATGTATAAAATTAATATAAACCGGTGGATTTATATATCAACATTTGAAAATAGTGGACAAAACCTTTCCTAAAAGTAAAATCGTTAATTAAAACCTAAAAAATGTATAAAATTAATATAAACCGGTGGTTTTATATATCAACATTTGAAAATAGTGGACAAAACCTTTCCTAAAAGTAAAATCGTTAATTAAAACCTAAAAAAAATGTATAAAATTAATATAAACCGGTGGTTTTATGCATCAACATTTGAAGATGTTGGACAAAACCTGAGCTAAAAATAAAAGGTTATTAGTAAAGGATAATGACGGTTATGCATCAAAATTAATTCGATTCCATTTCTTCCTTTTTCTGGCTTTTATTGGCCATGGATTATAGATTCCCCATCGGTTCCATGTTGGCTAGTATAATGAATAGTGTGGCTAAAACAAATGTATTAGTAGACGGTCGATTTATCTTAAATTAATTTAGGTATCTATATTTAAATAGTTCACCAAATATTGTACATTTATACCATACCAGAAAGCCGTCCTCCATAATTTAATAGGCTTGTTTCTTCAGTTGCAGCTTCTTATTTTCACTCACTTCACTAACTTACCAGAATCGGCAACGTGTCCCATCTTTAAGAGCAATAACAAAGCTCCTTCACCATATTTTAGTGATTATAAAGAGATGCGCACAGCCCGATTTTTAAAAACTATTATAAATATCTTAATAGTGTCCAAAATTTAATGAATGAAAAAGAAGAAACAAAATGGTGCGGACCTATATATTGCTATTGCTCTTAACCCTTCATTCTTTCACCTGTAGCAACAGAAAAGGAAAGAAAACTATCTTACCTTTCAATCATGATAGAAGCGAAGGTGATGGTATTAACAACGGTGCCAATTGCAGCAAGACGGATCAATCCACATTCAAGCAAGCACTTGAGTGAGGAATGACCCGTAAAACACTAAAGGTAGTAGATAAGCTACAAGAGTTCGGGGCCAAATACCACCACTTTTACATGTTATTTCTTATGGGAAAATTTAAGGTTCGATCTGCATTTTTTTGTACCGACGCTCAGCGAGAATGAGAAGAACGTGAGGAGTGTGGAGATGAATGGAGAGCAAATATCGTCATTTTTACATGTATTTTCCCATAAGGAAATTTAAGGTTCGATCTGCATTTTAAATCTAACGACGCTTAGCGTCGCGACGCCCAGAATGAGAAGAATGTGGGAAGTGTGGAGATGAATGAAGAACAATATCATCATTTTTACAGGTATTTTCCATAAGGAAATTTAGGGTTCGATTTGCATTTTTTTTACCGACGCCTACCGTCGCGACGCTTAGAATGAGAATAACGTGACGCAATTTACCAGTGGCTGTTAGCGTCTCCACCATAACCATCAAACTTTAATATTTGATTTAAATTTTACTTTTTGTGTGTGTGTGTGTTTATCGCAACCATTTCAGGATGGCTGATAAATTTTCTATTTCATTATAAGTAATTACTGATTAAATACAGTTCTTTTTACTTCTAAATTATCCAAAAAATAGTTGAAAAATCACATTTAAAGTAAAAAAAAATCTCTTAATTCTTACATATCAGTTTTTAACGTTTGTTGCTTTTAAATTTAAACCCCTAATTAAAAAAAAATATTGAAGGAAAGACACATACAAATTTAGAAAATTATAATTTCCCATCATAACCCTTTAGAGATGGCCGATACATGATTTCTTTAATAGCCAACAGGCAACAATTTTCCCTGATCGTGTCTATAAGACATATGGAAAACACTGTATATACCTAACTCTTTAAAAGTGTCAACCTCTTTTGTAGGGAGGGATTATCGATCACCAGAGTCGGTACGTCTCCCCTCGGAAGGGTACCTGTCGTGTTTCCATGCGGAAAAAGTCGATCATCCCTTTATATCACAGAAGCCAAATCGTATATAAAATATTTAAGTTTTAACTCTATTATTTATCGCAACCCTCTCAGGATGATTTAATAAATTTTCTAGTTCATTATAAGTAATGACTGAAAATTTATCAGCCATCCTCAAATGGTTGCGATAAACACACACGCACACACACACAAAAAGTAAAATTTAAATCAAATATTAAAGTTTGATGGTTATGGTGGAGACGCTAACAGCCACTGGTAAATTGCGTCACGTTCTTCTCATTCTAAGCGTCGCGACGGTAGGCGTCGGTAAAAAAATGCAAATCGAACCCTAAATTTCCTTATTGGAAAATACCTGTAAAAATGATGATATTGCTCTTCATTCATCTCCACACTTCCCACATTCTTCTCATTGTGGGCGTAGTGGACAAAACCTTTCCTAAAAGTAAAATCGTTAATTAAAACCTAAAAAAAATGTATAAAATTAATATAAACCGGTGGTTTTATATATCAACATTTGAAAATAGTGGATAAAACCTTTCCTAAAAGTAAAATCGTTAATTAAAACCTAAAAAAAATGTATAAAATTAATATAAACCGGTGGTTTTATATATCAACATTTGAAAATAGTGGACAAAACCTTTCCTAAAAGTAAAATCGTTAATTAAAACCTAAAAAAAATGTATAAAATTAATATAAACCGGTGGTTTTATATATCAACATTTGAAAATAGTGGACAAAACCTTTCCTAAAAGTAAAATCGTTAATTAAAACCTAAAAAAAATGTATAAAATTAATATAAACCGGTGGATTTATATATCAACATTTGAAAATAGTGGACAAAACCTTTCCTAAAAGTAAAATCGTTAATTAAAACCTAAAAAAAATGTATAAAATTAATATAAACCGGTGGTTTTATATATCAACATTTGAAAATAGTGGACAAAACCTTTCCTAAA
Source organism: Barypeithes pellucidus (assembly GCA_963991005.1). NCBI lineage: Eukaryota > Metazoa > Arthropoda > Insecta > Coleoptera > Curculionidae > Barypeithes > Barypeithes pellucidus. The sequence continues at coordinate 15,698,414 of OZ022558.1, forward strand.
AGTAAAATCGTTAATTAAAACCTAAAAAATGTATAAAATTAATATAAACCGGTGGTTTTATATATCAACATTTGAAAATAGTGGACAAAACCTTTCCTAAAAGTAAAATCGTTAATTAAAACCTAAAAAAAATGTATAAAATTAATATAAACCGGTGGTTTTATGCATCAACATTTGAAGATGTTGGACAAAACCTGAGCTAAAAATAAAAGGTTATTAGTAAAGGATAATGATGGTTATGCATCAAAATTAATTCGATTCCATTTCTTCCTTTTTCTGGCGTTTATTGGCCATGGATTATAGATTCCCCATCGGTTCCATGTTGGCTAGTATAATGAATAGTGTGGCTAAAACAAATGTATTAGTAGACGGCCGATTTATCTTAAATTAATTTAGGTATCTATATTTAAATAGTTCACCAAATATTGTACATTTATACCATACCAGAAAGCCTTCCTCCATAATTTAATAGGCTTGTTTCTTCAGTTGCAGCTTCTTATTTTCACTCACTTCACTAACTTACCAGAATCGGCAACGTGTCCCATCTTTAAGAGCAATAACAAAGCTCCTTCACCATATTTTAGTGATTATAAAGAGATGCGCACAGCCCGATTTTTAAAAACTATTATAAATATCTTAATAGTGTCCAAAATTTAATGAATGAGAAAGAAGAAACAAAATGGTGCGGACCTATATATTGCTATTGCTCTTAACCCTTCATTCTTTCACCTGTAGCAACAGAAAAGGAAAGAAAACTATCTTACCTTTCAATCATGATAGAAGCGAAGGTGATGATATTAACAACGGTGCCAATTGCAGCAAGACGGATCAATCCACATTCAAGCAAGCACTTGAGTGAGGAATGACCCGTAAAACACTAAAGGTAGTAGATAAGCTACAAGAGTTCGGGGCCAAATACCACCACTTTTACATGTTATTTCTTATGGGAAAATTTAAGGTTCGATCTACATTTTTTTGTACCGACGCCCAGCGAGAATGAGAAGAACGTGAGGAGTGTGGAGATGAATGGAGAGCAAATATCGTCATTTTTACATGTATTTTCCCATAAGGAAATTTAAGGTTCGATCTGCATTTTAAATCTAACGACGCTTAGCGTCGCGACGCCCAGAATGAGAAGAATGTGGGAAGTGTGGAGATGAATGAAGAGCAATATCATCATTTTTACAGGTATTTTCCATAAGGAAATTTAGGGTTCGATTTGCATTTTTTTACCGACGCCTACCGTCGCGACGCTTAGAATGAGAAGAACGTGACGCAATTTACCAGTGGCTGTTAGCGTCTCCACCATAACCATCAAACTTTAATATTTGATTTAAATTTTACTTTTTGTGTGTGTGTGTGTGTTTATCGCAACCATTTCAGGATGGCTGATAAATTTTCTATTTCATTATAAGTAATTACTGATTAAATACAGTTTTTTTTACTTCTAAATTATCCAAAAAATAGTTGAAAAATCACATTCAAAGTAAAAAAAAATCTCTTAATTCTTACATATCAGTTTTTAACGTTTGTTGCTTTTAAATTTAAACCCCTAATTAAAAAAAAAATATTGAAGGAAAGGCACATTCAAATTTAGAAAATTATAATTTCCCATCATAACCCTTTAGAGATGGCCGATAGATGATTTCTTTAATAGCAAACAGGCAACAATTTTCCCTGATCGTGTCTATAAGACATATGGAAAACACTGTATATACCTAACTCTTTAAAAGTGTCAACCTCTTTTGTAGGGAGGGATTATCGATCACCAGAGTCGGTACGTCTCCCCTCGGAAGGGTACCTGTCGTGTTTCCATGCGGAAAAAAGTCGATCATCCCTTTATATCACAGAAGCCAAATCGTATATAAAATATTTAAGTTTTAACTCTATTATTTATCCCAACCCTCTCAGGATGATTTAATAAATTTTCTATTTCATTATAAGTAATGACTGAAAATTTATCAGCCATCCTCAAATGGTTGCGATAAACACACACACACACACACACACACACACACACACACAAAAAGTAAAATTTAAATCAAATATTAAAGTTTGATGGTTATGGTGGAGACGCTAACAGCCACTGGTAAATTGCGTCACGTTCTTCTCATTCTAAGCGTCGCGACGGTAGGCGTCGGTAAAAAAAATGCAAATCGAACCCTAAATTTCCTTATGGGAAAATACCTGTAAAAATGAGGATATTGCTCTTCATTCATCTCCACACTTCCCACATTCTTCTCATTGTGGGCGTAGTGGACAAAACCTTTCCTAAAAGTAAAATCGTTAATTAAAACCTAAAAAAAATGTATAAAATTAATATAAACCGGTGGTTTTATATATCAACATTTGAAAATAGTGGATAAAACCTTTCCTAAAAGTATATATATATATATATAACATCGGTTTACAACGTTCTACGTCTTCCGATTCCCAATCTCCATCCTTCTCTATCTCTCCATGCACCTTCTTCCAGTCGGAGCTTTTGGACCTCTTCGTCTACTCCCTCTCTCCAGCTTCTTCTTGGTCTTCCGCGTTTCCTCCTTCCGCCTGGTTTCCACTGCATCACTTGTTTAGGTATTCTTGTCTCTGGCATTCGTTGTACATGCCCAAACCATATTAGTTGTTTATCCTGAATGTCGTCCACTATTGTATGCTTGACTTTCATTACCTCTCTGATTCTCTCATTTGGTATCCTTTCCATCCTTGACCTGCCCGCCGCTCTCCTCCAGTAGTCCATTTCTGTTGCTTTCAGCATTTTCTTTGTTGTCTCTTTTAGTGGCCATACCTCCGAGGAGTAGGTGGTTATTGCCTTTACGATTGTGTTGTAAATTCTTGTTTTGTTTTCCTTGCTAATATTTTTGTCCCAGAGCACGCTATTAAGTAATGCTATTGCCTTTCTTCCCTGTGTATTTCGGTCTTTTATTGCTTCTGTTAAATCTCCGTTGTTTGTTAGTCTCATACCCAGATATTTATACTCTGTACATTGTTTTATTGTTTTTCCACTGTTTAGTATAAGGTCCCGTTGTTCTCCTCCTATTTCTGTTTTGGATAAGTTGACTTCCAATCCCCATTTGGTGTACTCCTCTATCAGCTTTCGGGTCATATATTCAAGGTCTTCATAATCTTGTGCGATTACTACTTGGTCATCCGCGAAGCTCAACGTGTATAGTATATAGTCTTCAAGGGGCAGACCCATTCCTCTGCTGTTTCTCTTCCATGTTTTTATTGCCTGCTCTAGGTATATTTTGAACAGGGTTGGTGACAGACAACATCCCTGCTTAAGTCCTTTATCTGTTTTAAATCCTTTACTGATGTTCTTTCCCTGTTTTATTTTTGTTTTTATGTCTTCGTATAATGATCTTACCGCTTTAATCAATTCTGTATTTATATTGCTTGTTTCCAGAGCATGCCACAATTTACTGAGGGGTATGCTGTCGTATGCCTTCTTTAAGTCGACGAACAATAAGTGTAGCTCTTGGTTGCAACCTAGTTTTTTCTCCATTACTTGGGTTATCGTGAATAAGTGGTCCACCGTCGACCTTCCTGCTCTGAAACCTGCTTGTTCTTCTGCTTCGCTATCTGTGTATTCGTTTTCGATTTTGGCTTTTAATATTTTTCCATAAATTCTACTCAATGTACTTGTCACTGCTATACCTCGATAGTTTTCACATTTGTTCCTGTCCCCTTTTTTAAATATTGTTGTTAAATAGCTGGTTTTCCACTCCATTGGTACCTCCTTCTTATTTATGCACGTCTGAAACAGTTTTGTTAAGTGATCAGTCAATTTGCTGCTTCCGTTTTTGATTAGTTCCCCATATATCTCTCCCGTTCCCGGTGATCTTCCATTTTTTAGGAATCCACATTGTTTTTTTACTTCTTCTTTTGTTATCCGTACTGGTGATCCCATTGTTTTTATGTTCTGCGTTTCCTCTTCTTTGAATTCTATCCGTTGTTCCGTTAATAGCTCTTGAAAGTATGTTTCCCATTGTTGTGATGTTATCGGGGTTACTATTTCTTTTGATCTATTACTTCTTAGGTTTCTTAGTGTTCTCCAACTTTCCGTATTCCTTTTTCCTCCCAAGTAGGTATTTAGCCGTATACATTTTTTCTCCCATGATTCGTTTTTCTTCTGGCTGATTTTTCTTCTAACTTTTGTTTGGGCCTTTTTATATGTTTCCTTATCTTCAGTTTTTTTTGAACTTAGGTATATCTGATATTTCTTCCTTTTTTCCTCTATATCCTTCTCTATTTCCTCGTCCCACCAATATGGTTTGTTGTGGGTGGCGATATTTTCGTATCTCCCTAGGGCTTCTAATGCTGCGTTGTGTATACTTTCTTTAATATGTAGGTAGTGCTCTTCCAAGTTCGTGAATGTCATATTGTTACTTAGTTTTTGATCCAGTCGGTTTCTATATAGCCACCTGGCAGTTTCATCCTCCAATGATGCCAGGTTGTACTTTTTTGTGTCTTCGGTTTCTTCTGAAGTTAGTTTGCCCTTAGATTCGTTTTGATTATTTTGTTTACCTCCCGGGAACCAGATTTTCGTTTTAAGTAGATAATGGTCGCTGCCGCATGTTGGTCCTCGACATATTTTTACGTCTGGTATTTCTAGGTTTGATTTTTGCTTTGCTATAGTATAGTCGATAATCGATTTTTGTCCCCGTGTCTCGTTTGTCCATGTAAATTTGTGGATTTCTTTATGTTGGTAGAAGCCGTTCATAATTTTGAGGTTGTTTTGTTCACACAGTGCTATTAGTCTTTCCCCGTTGTTGTTCCTTCGGTCTTCTCCATACTTTCCAATCACTGGATCATTTTGCTTCCTCCCAACTCTTCCGTTTAGATCTCCCAGTATCAATAGTTCTCGTGTGTTTCCTAATTTCGTGATTTCCTCACTCATTTTTTGGTAGAACTCCTCTTTAGTTGTCCACGGATCTCCCTCATCTACTCCGTAAACTCCTAGCACTGTTATTTTTTCTCCAAACATTTGTAAATTCAGCTTTATTATTCTTTCGTTCACTGCTTCCCATGACTTTATACACCTTCTCCATTTTCGGTGTATTATAATTCCTACTCCTCTCTTTGCGCGTTCTTCTTTTGGTACCCCACTGTAAAAGTGGTCGTATTCTCCTAAACCTTCCGATCCTTTTCCCTTCTTTTTTGTCTCGGTTACGACGGTCAGGTCTATCTTGAGGTTTTTAAGTTCCACTATTACTTCATTCAGTTTCCTTGCGATGCCTTGTACATTCCATGTAGCCAAAATCATTGTCCTTTTCCGTTGCTTGGGTCGACTTAAATGTTCCTTTTTCTTCCGAGGCTTTTGATTGGGTCTTTTAACATTTCTATTTTTTCCGAGTACTAGGGAGTTAGCCTAGTGCCTCAACCTCCAACCTGTAGGGCTAGGTAATTTTTACTCAGGGTTTTCTTCCCCTAGCCTTCCATCTACAAGGCAGCAGCTTCTTCACCTGTAATCCTAGGCAGGAGCCCTCACAGGGTACTACCATCCGGGCCAGATGGACCCTGGTTTTTTTCCGAGGTGTTACTCCTCGATCCCTCCTCCTTTCCCGTAATACTATGGGACCCCGGGCTTGGGACCGGCATGGCGGAGTTTTTCCTAAAAGTAAAATCGTTAATTAAAACCTAAAAAAAATGTATAAAATTAATATAAACCGGTGGTTTTATATATCAACATTTGAAAATAGTGGACAAAACCTTTCCTAAAAGTAAAATCGTTAATTAAAACCTAAAAAAAATGTATAAAATTAATATAAACCGGTGGTTTTATATATCAACATTTGAAAATAGTGGACAAAACCTTTCCTAAAAGTAAAATCGTTAATTAAAACCTAAAAAAAATGTATAAAATTAATATAAACCGGTGGTTTTATGCATCAACATTTGAAGATGTTGGACAAAACCTGAGCTAAAAATAAAAGGTTATTAGTAAAGGATAATGACGGTTATGCATCAAAATTAATTCGATTCCATTTCTTCCTTTTTCTGGCTTTTATTGGCCATGGATTATAGATTCCCCATCGGTTCCATGTTGGCTAGTATAATGAATAGTGTGGCTAAAACAAATGTATTAGTAGACGGCCGATTTATCTTAAATTAATTTAGGTATCTATATTTAAATAGTTCACCAAATATTGTACATTTATACCATACCAGGAAGCCGTCCTCCATAATTTAATAGGCTTGTTTCTTCAGTTGCAGCTTCTTATTTTCACTCACTTCACTAACTTACCAGAATGGGCAACGTGTCCCATCTTTAAGAGCAATAACAAAGCTCCTTCACCATATTTTAGTGATTATAAAGAGATGCGCACAGCCCGATTTTTAAAAACTATTATAAATATCTTAATAGTGTCCAAAATTTAATGAATGAGAAAGAAGAAACAAAATGGTGCGGACCTATATATTGCTATTGCTCTTAACCCTTCATTCTTTCACCTGTAGCAACAGAAAAGGAAAGAAAACTATCTTACCTTTCAATCATGATAGAAGCGAAGGTGATGGTATTAACAACGGTGCCAATTGCAGCAAGACGGATCAATCCACATTCAAGCAAGCACTTGAGTGAGGAATGACCCGTAAAACACTAAAGGTAGTAGATAAGCTACAAGAGTTCGGGGCCAAATACCACCACTTTTACATGTTATTTCTTATGGGAAAATTTAAGGTTCGATCTGCATTTTTTTGTACCGACGCCCAGCGAGAATGAGAAGAACGTGAGGAGTGTGGAGATGAATGGAGAGCAAATATCGTCATTTTTACATGTATTTTCCCATAAGGAAATTTAAGGTTCGATCTGCATTTTAAATCTAACGACGCTTAGCGTCGCGACGCCCAGAATGAGAAGAATGTGGGAAGTGTGGAGATGAATGAAGAGCAATATCATCATTTTTACAGGTATTTTCCATAAGGAAATTTAGGGTTCGATTTGCATTTTTTTTACCGACGCCTACCGTCGCGACGCTTAGAATGAGAAGAACGTGACGCAATTTACCAGTGGCTGTTAGCGTCTCCACCATAACCATCAAACTTTAATATTTGATTTAAATTTTACTTTTTGTGTGTGTGTGTGTTTATCGCAACCATTTCAGGATGGCTGATAAATTTTCTATTTCATTATAAGTAATTACTGATTAAATACAGTTCTTTTTTCTTCTAAATTATCCAAAAAATAGTTGAAAAATCACATTCAAAGTAAAAAAAAATCTCTTAATTCTTACATATCAGTTTTTAACGTTTGTTGCTTTTAAATTTAAACCCCTAATTAAAAAAAAATATTGAAGGAAAGACACATACAAATTTAGAAAATTATAATTTCCCATCATAACCCTTTAGAGATGGCCGATAGATGATTTCTTTAATAGCCAACAGGCAACAATTTTCCCTGATCGTGTCTATAAGACATATGGAAAACACTGTATATACCTAACTCTTTAAAAGTGTCAACCTCTTTTGTAGGGAGGGATTATCGATCACCAGAGTCGGTACGTCTCCCCTCGGAAGGGTACCTGTCGTGTTTCCATGTGGAAAAAAGTCGATCATCCCTTTATATCACAGAAGCCAAATCGTATATAAAATATTTAAGTTTTAACTCTATTATTTATCGCAACCCTCTCAGGATGATTTAATAAATTTTCTATTTCATTATAAGTAATGACTGAAAATTTATCAGCCATCCTCAAATGGTTGCGATAAACACACACACACACACACAAAAAGTAAAATTTAAATCAAATATTAAAGTTTGATGGTTATGGTGGAGACGCTAACAGCCACTGGTAAATTGCGTCACGTTCTTCTCATTCTAAGCGTCGCGACGGTAGGCGTCGGTAAAAAAATGCAAATCGAACCCTAAATTTCCTTATTGGAAAATACCTGTAAAAATGATGATATTGCTCTTCATTCATCTCCACACTTCCCACATTCTTCTCATTGTGGGCGTAGTAGACAAAACCTTTCCTAAAAGTAAAATCGTTAATTAATACCTAAAAAAAATGTATAAAATTAATATAAACCGGTGGTTTTATATATATCAACATTTGAAAATAGTGGATAAAACCTTTCCTAAAAGTAAAATCGTTAATTAAAACCTAAAAAAAATGTATAAAATTAATATAAACCGGTGGTTTTATATATCAACATTTGAAAATAGTGGACAAAACCTTTCCTAAAAGTAAAATCGTTAATTAAAACCTAAAAAAAATGTATAAAATTAATATAAACCGGTGGTTTTATATATCAACATTTGAAAATACTGGACAAAACCTTTCCTAAAAGTAAAATCGTTAATTAAAACCTAAAAAAAATGTATAAAATTAATATAAACCGGTGGATTTATATATCAACATTTGAAAATAGTGGACAAAACCTTTCCTAAAAGTAAAATCGTTAATTAAAACCTAAAAAATGTATAAAATTAATATAAACCGGTGGTTTTATATATCAACATTTGAAAATAGTGGACAAAACCTTTCCTAAAAGTAAAATCGTTAATTAAAACCTAAAAAAAATGTATAAAATTAATATAAACCGGTGGTTTTATGCATCAACATTTGAAGATGTTGGACAAAACCTGAGCTAAAAATAAAAGGTTATTAGTAAAGGATAATGACGGTTATGCATCAAAATTAATTCGATTCCATTTCTTCCTTTTTCTGGCTTTTATTGGCCATGGATTATAGATTCCCCATCGGTTCCATGTTGGCTAGTATAATGAATAGTGTGGCTAAAACAAATGTATTAGTAGACGGCCGATTTATCTTAAATTAATTTAGGTATCTATATTTAAATAGTTCACCAAATATTGTACATTTATACCATACCAGAAAGCCGTCCTCCATAATTTAATAGGCTTGTTTCTTCAGTTGCAGCTTCTTATTTTCACTCACTTCACTAACTTACCAGAATCGGCAACGTGTCCCATCTTTAAGAGCAATAACAAAGCTCCTTCACCATATTTTAGTGATTATAAAGAGATGCGCACAGCCCGATTTTTAAAAACTATTATAAATATCTTAATAGTGTCCAAAATTTAATGAATGAAAAAGAAGAAACAAAATGGTGCGGACCTATATATTGCTATTGCTCTTAACCCTTCATTCTTTCACCTGTAGCAACAGAAAAGGAAAGAAAACTATCTTACCTTTCAATCATGATAGAAGCGAAGGTGATGGTATTAACAACGGTGCCAATTGCAGCAAGACGGATCAATCCACATTCAAGCAAGCACTTGAGTGAGGAATGACCCGTAAAACACTAAAGGTAGTAGATAAGCTACAAGAGTTCGGGGCCAAATACCACCACTTTTACATGTTATTTCTTATGGGAAAATTTAAGGTTCGATCTGCATTTTTTTGTACCGACGCTCAGCGAGAATGAGAAGAACGTGAGGAGTGTGGAGATGAATGGAGAGCAAATATCGTCATTTTTACATGTATTTTCCCATAAGGAAATTTAAGGTTCGATCTGCATTTTAAATCTAACGACGCTTAGCGTCGCGACGCCCAGAATGAGAAGAATGTGGGAAGTGTGGAGATGAATGAAGAACAATATCATCATTTTTACAGGTATTTTCCATAAGGAAATTTAGGGTTCGATTTGCATTTTTTTTACCGACGCCTACCGTCGCGACGCTTAGAATGAGAATAACGTGACGCAATTTACCAGTGGCTGTTAGCGTCTCCACCATAACCATCAAACTTTAATATTTGATTTAAATTTTACTTTTTGTGTGTGTGTGTGTTTATCGCAACCATTTCAGGATGGCTGATAAATTTTCTATTTCATTATAAGTAATTACTGATTAAATACAGTTCTTTTTACTTCTAAATTATCCAAAAAATAGTTGAAAAATCACATTTAAAGTAAAAAAAAATCTCTTAATTCTTACATATCAGTTTTTAACGTTTGTTGCTTTTAAATTTAAACCCCTAATTAAAAAAAAATATTGAAGGAAAGACACATACAAATTTAGAAAATTATAATTTCCCATCATAACCCTTTAGAGATGGCCGATACATGATTTCTTTAATAGCCAACAGGCAACAATTTTCCCTGATCGTGTCTATAAGACATATGGAAAACACTGTATATACCTAACTCTTTAAAAGTGTCAACCTCTTTTGTAGGGAGGGATTATCGATCACCAGAGTCGGTACGTCTCCCCTCGGAAGGGTACCTGTCGTGTTTCCATGCGGAAAAAGTCGATCATCCCTTTATATCACAGAAGCCAAATCGTATATAAAATATTTAAGTTTTAACTCTATTATTTATCGCAACCCTCTCAGGATGATTTAATAAATTTTCTAGTTCATTATAAGTAATGACTGAAAATTTATCAGCCATCCTCAAATGGTTGCGATAAACACACACGCACACACACACAAAAAGTAAAATTTAAATCAAATATTAAAGTTTGATGGTTATGGTGGAGACGCTAACAGCCACTGGTAAATTGCGTCACGTTCTTCTCATTCTAAGCGTCGCGACGGTAGGCGTCGGTAAAAAAATGCAAATCGAACCCTAAATTTCCTTATTGGAAAATACCTGTAAAAATGATGATATTGCTCTTCATTCATCTCCACACTTCCCACATTCTTCTCATTGTGGGCGTAGTGGACAAAACCTTTCCTAAAAGTAAAATCGTTAATTAAAACCTAAAAAAAATGTATAAAATTAATATAAACCGGTGGTTTTATATATCAACATTTGAAAATAGTGGATAAAACCTTTCCTAAAAGTAAAATCGTTAATTAAAACCTAAAAAAAATGTATAAAATTAATATAAACCGGTGGTTTTATATATTAACATTTGAAAATAGTGGACAAAACCTTTCCTAAAAGTAAAATCGTTAATTAAAACCTAAAAAAAATGTATAAAATTAATATAAACCGGTGGTTTTATATATCAACATTTGAAAATAGTGGACAAAACCTTTCCTAAAAGTAAAATCGTTAATTAAAACCTAAAAAAAATGTATAAAATTAATATAAACCGGTGGATTTATATATCAACATTTGAAAATAGTGGACAAAACCTTTCCTAAAAGTAAAATCGTTAATTAAAACCTAAAAAAAATGTATAAAATTAATATAAACCGGTGGTTTTATATATCAACATTTGAAAATAGTGGACAAAACCTTTCCTAAAAGTAAAATCGTTAATTAAAACCTAAAAAATGTATAAAATTAATATAAACCGGTGGTTTTATATATCAACATTTGAAAATAGTGGACAAAACCTTTCCTAAAAGTAAAATCGTTAATTAAAACCTAAAAAAAATGTATAAAATTAATATAAACCGGTGGTTTTATGCATCAACATTTGAAGATGTTGGACAAAACCTGAGCTAAAAATAAAAGGTTATTAGTAAAGGATAATGATGGTTATGCATCAAAATTAATTCGATTCCATTTCTTCCTTTTTCTGGCGTTTATTGGCCATGGATTATAGATTCCCCATCGGTTCCATGTTGGCTAGTATAATGAATAGTGTGGCTAAAACAAATGTATTAGTAGACGGCCGATTTATCTTAAATTAATTTAGGTATCTATATTTAAATAGTTCACCAAATATTGTACATTTATACCATACCAGAAAGCCTTCCTCCATAATTTAATAGGCTTGTTTCTTCAGTTGCAGCTTCTTATTTTCACTCACTTCACTAACTTACCAGAATCGGCAACGTGTCCCATCTTTAAGAGCAATAACAAAGCTCCTTCACCATATTTTAGTGATTATAAAGAGATGCGCACAGCCCGATTTTTAAAAACTATTATAAATATCTTAATAGTGTCCAAAATTTAATGAATGAGAAAGAAGAAACAAAATGGTGCGGACCTATATATTGCTATTGCTCTTAACCCTTCATTCTTTCACCTGTAGCAACAGAAAAGGAAAGAAAACTATCTTACCTTTCAATCATGATAGAAGCGAAGGTGATGATATTAACAACGGTGCCAATTGCAGCAAGACGGATCAATCCACATTCAAGCAAGCACTTGAGTGAGGAATGACCCGTAAAACACTAAAGGTAGTAGATAAGCTACAAGAGTTCGGGGCCAAATACCACCACTTTTACATGTTATTTCTTATGGGAAAATTTAAGGTTCGATCTACATTTTTTTGTACCGACGCCCAGCGAGAATGAGAAGAACGTGAGGAGTGTGGAGATGAATGGAGAGCAAATATCGTCATTTTTACATGTATTTTCCCATAAGGAAATTTAAGGTTCGATCTGCATTTTAAATCTAACGACGCTTAGCGTCGCGACGCCCAGAATGAGAAGAATGTGGGAAGTGTGGAGATGAATGAAGAGCAATATCATCATTTTTACAGGTATTTTCCATAAGGAAATTTAGGGTTCGATTTGCATTTTTTTACCGACGCCTACCGTCGCGACGCTTAGAATGAGAAGAACGTGACGCAATTTACCAGTGGCTGTTAGCGTCTCCACCATAACCATCAAACTTTAATATTTGATTTAAATTTTACTTTTTGTGTGTGTGTGTGTGTTTATCGCAACCATTTCAGGATGGCTGATAAATTTTCTATTTCATTATAAGTAATTACTGATTAAATACAGTTTTTTTTACTTCTAAATTATCCAAAAAATAGTTGAAAAATCACATTCAAAGTAAAAAAAAATCTCTTAATTCTTACATATCAGTTTTTAACGTTTGTTGCTTTTAAATTTAAACCCCTAATTAAAAAAAAAATATTGAAGGAAAGGCACATACAAATTTAGAAAATTATAATTTCCCATCATAACCCTTTAGAGATGGCCGATAGATGATTTCTTTAATAGCAAACAGGCAACAATTTTCCCTGATCGTGTCTATAAGACATATGGAAAACACTGTATATACCTAACTCTTTAAAAGTGTCAACCTCTTTTGTAGGGAGGGATTATCGATCACCAGAGTCGGTACGTCTCCCCTCGGAAGGGTACCTGTCGTGTTTCCATGCGGAAAAAAGTCGATCATCCCTTTATATCACAGAAGCCAAATCGTATATAAAATATTTAAGTTTTAACTCTATTATTTATCCCAACCCTCTCAGGATGATTTAATAAATTTTCTATTTCATTATAAGTAATGACTGAAAATTTATCAGCCATCCTCAAATGGTTGCGATAAACACACACACACACACACACACACACACACACACAAAAAGTAAAATTTAAATCAAATATTAAAGTTTGATGGTTATGGTGGAGACGCTAACAGCCACTGGTAAATTGCGTCACGTTCTTCTCATTCTAAGCGTCGCGACGGTAGGCGTCGGTAAAAAAAATGCAAATCGAACCCTAAATTTCCTTATGGGAAAATACCTGTAAAAATGAGGATATTGCTCTTCATTCATCTCCACACTTCCCACATTCTTCTCATTGTGGGCGTAGTGGACAAAACCTTTCCTAAAAGTAAAATCGTTAATTAAAACCTAAAAAAAATGTATAAAATTAATATAAACCGGTGGTTTTATATATCAACATTTGAAAATAGTGGATAAAACCTTTCCTAAAAGTATATATATATATATATATAACATCGGTTTACAACGTTCTACGTCTTCCGATTCCCAATCTCCATCCTTCTCTATCTCTCCATGCACCTTCTTCCAGTCGGAGCTTTTGGACCTCTTCGTCTACTCCCTCTCTCCAGCTTCTTCTTGGTCTTCCGCGTTTCCTCCTTCCGCCTGGTTTCCACTGCATCACTTGTTTAGGTATTCTTGTCTCTGGCATTCGTTGTACATGCCCAAACCATATTAGTTGTTTATCCTGAATGTCGTCCACTATTGTATGCTTGACTTTCATTACCTCTCTGATTCTCTCATTTGGTATCCTTTCCATCCTTGACCTGCCCGCCGCTCTCCTCCAGTAGTCCATTTCTGTTGCTTTCAGCATTTTCTTTGTTGTCTCTTTTAGTGGCCATACCTCCGAGGAGTAGGTGGTTATTGCCTTTACGATTGTGTTGTAAATTCTTGTTTTGTTTTCCTTGCTAATATTTTTGTCCCAGAGCACGCTATTAAGTAATGCTATTGCCTTTCTTCCCTGTGTATTTCGGTCTTTTATTGCTTCTGTTAAATCTCCGTTGTTTGTTAGTCTCATACCCAGATATTTATACTCTGTACATTGTTTTATTGTTTTTCCACTGTTTAGTATAAGGTCCCGTTGTTCTCCTCCTATTTCTGTTTTGGATAAGTTGACTTCCAATCCCCATTTGGTGTACTCCTCTATCAGCTTTCGGGTCATATATTCAAGGTCTTCATAATCTTGTGCGATTACTACTTGGTCATCCGCGAAGCTCAACGTGTATAGTATATAGTCTTCAAGGGGCAGACCCATTCCTCTGCTGTTTCTCTTCCATGTTTTTATTGCCTGCTCTAGGTATATTTTGAACAGGGTTGGTGACAGACAACATCCCTGCTTAAGTCCTTTATCTGTTTTAAATCCTTTACTGATGTTCTTTCCCTGTTTTATTTTTGTTTTTATGTCTTCGTATAATGATCTTACCGCTTTAATCAATTCTGTATTTATATTGCTTGTTTCCAGAGCATGCCACAATTTACTGAGGGGTATGCTGTCGTATGCCTTCTTTAAGTCGACGAACAATAAGTGTAGCTCTTGGTTGCAACCTAGTTTTTTCTCCATTACTTGGGTTATCGTGAATAAGTGGTCCACCGTCGACCTTCCTGCTCTGAAACCTGCTTGTTCTTCTGCTTCGCTATCTGTGTATTCGTTTTCGATTTTGGCTTTTAATATTTTTCCATAAATTCTACTCAATGTACTTGTCACTGCTATACCTCGATAGTTTTCACATTTGTTCCTGTCCCCTTTTTTAAATATTGTTGTTAAATAGCTGGTTTTCCACTCCATTGGTACCTCCTTCTTATTTATGCACGTCTGAAACAGTTTTGTTAAGTGATCAGTCAATTTGCTGCTTCCGTTTTTGATTAGTTCCCCATATATCTCTCCCGTTCCCGGTGATCTTCCATTTTTTAGGAATCCACATTGTTTTTTTACTTCTTCTTTTGTTATCCGTACTGGTGATCCCATTGTTTTTATGTTCTGCGTTTCCTCTTCTTTGAATTCTATCCGTTGTTCCGTTAATAGCTCTTGAAAGTATGTTTCCCATTGTTGTGATGTTATCGGGGTTACTATTTCTTTTGATCTATTACTTCTTAGGTTTCTTAGTGTTCTCCAACTTTCCGTATTCCTTTTTCCTCCCAAGTAGGTATTTAGCCGTATACATTTTTTCTCCCATGATTCGTTTTTCTTCTGGCTGATTTTTCTTCTAACTTTTGTTTGGGCCTTTTTATATGTTTCCTTATCTTCAGTTTTTTTTGAACTTAGGTATATCTGATATTTCTTCCTTTTTTCCTCTATATCCTTCTCTATTTCCTCGTCCCACCAATATGGTTTGTTGTGGGTGGCGATATTTTCGTATCTCCCTAGGGCTTCTAATGCTGCGTTGTGTATACTTTCTTTAATATGTAGGTAGTGCTCTTCCAAGTTCGTGAATGTCATATTGTTACTTAGTTTTTGATCCAGTCGGTTTCTATATAGCCACCTGGCAGTTTCATCCTCCAATGATGCCAGGTTGTACTTTTTTGTGTCTTCGGTTTCTTCTGAAGTTAGTTTGCCCTTAGATTCGTTTTGATTATTTTGTTTACCTCCCGGGAACCAGATTTTCGTTTTAAGTAGATAATGGTCGCTGCCGCATGTTGGTCCTCGACATATTTTTACGTCTGGTATTTCTAGGTTTGATTTTTGCTTTGCTATAGTATAGTCGATAATCGATTTTTGTCCCCGTGTCTCGTTTGTCCATGTAAATTTGTGGATTTCTTTATGTTGGTAGAAGCCGTTCATAATTTTGAGGTTGTTTTGTTCACACAGTGCTATTAGTCTTTCCCCGTTGTTGTTCCTTCTGTCTTCTCTATACTTTCCAATCACTGGATCATTTTGCTTCCTCCCAACTCTTCCGTTTAGATCTCCCAGTATCAATAGTTCTCGTGTGTTTCCTAATTTCGTGATTTCCTCACTCATTTTTTGGTAGAACTCCTCTTTAGTTGTCCACGGATCTCCCTCATCTACTCCGTAAACTCCTAGCACTGTTATTTTTTCTCCAAACATTTGTAAATTCAGCTTTATTATTCTTTCGTTCACTGCTTCCCATGACTTTATACACCTTCTCCATTTTCGGTGTATTATAATTCCTACTTCTCTCTTTGCGCGTTCTTCTTTTGGTACCCCACTGTAAAAGTGGTCGTATTCTCCTAAACCTTCCGATCCTTGTCCCTTCTTTTTTGTCTCGGTTACGACGGTCAGGTCTATCTTGAGGTTTTTAAGTTCCACTATTACTTCATTCAGTTTCCTTGCGATGCCTTGTACATTCCATGTAGCCAAAATCATTGTCCTTTTCCGTTGCTTGGGTCGACTTAAATGTTCCTTTTTCTTCCGAGGCTTTTGATTGGGTCTTTTAACATTTCTATTTTTTCCGAGTACTAGGGAGTTAGCCTAGTGCCTCAACCTCCAACCTGTAGGGCTAGGTAATTTTTACTCAGGGTTTTCTTCCCCTAGCCTTTGACGAGCCACCATCCATCTACAAGGCAGCAGCTTCTTCACCTGTAATCCTAGGCAGGAGCCCTCACAGGGTACTACCATCCGGGCCAGATGGACCCTGGTTTTTTTCCGAGGTGTTACTCCTCGATCCCTCCTCCTTTCCCGTAATACTATGGGACCCCGGGCTTGGGACCGGCATGGCGGAGTTTTTCCTAAAAGTAAAATCGTTAATTAAAACCTAAAAAAAATGTATAAAATTAATATAAACCGGTGGTTTTATATATCAACATTTGAAAATAGTGGACAAAACCTTTCCTAAAAGTAAAATCGTTAATTAAAACCTAAAAAAAATGTATAAAATTAATATAAACCGGTGGTTTTATATATCAACATTTGAAAATAGTGGACAAAACCTTTCCTAAAAGTAAAATCGTTAATTAAAACCTAAAAAAAATGTATAAAATTAATATAAACCGGTGGTTTTATGCATCAACATTTGAAGATGTTGGACAAAACCTGAGCTAAAAATAAAAGGTTATTAGTAAAGGATAATGACGGTTATGCATCAAAATTAATTCGATTCCATTTCTTCCTTTTTCTGGCTTTTATTGGCCATGGATTATAGATTCCCCATCGGTTCCATGTTGGCTAGTATAATGAATAGTGTGGCTAAAACAAATGTATTAGTAGACGGCCGATTTATCTTAAATTAATTTAGGTATCTATATTTAAATAGTTCACCAAATATTGTACATTTATACCATACCAGAAAGCCGTCCTCCATAATTTAATAGGCTTGTTTCTTCAGTTGCAGCTTCTTATTTTCACTCACTTCACTAACTTACCAGAATGGGCAACGTGTCCCATCTTTAAGAGCAATAACAAAGCTCCTTCACCATATTTTAGTAATTATAAAGAGATGCGCACAGCCCGATTTTTAAAAACTATTATAAATATCTTAATAGTGTCCAAAATTTAATGAATGAGAAAGAAGAAACAAAATGGTGCGGACCTATATATTGCTATTGCTCTTAACCCTTCATTCTTTCACCTATAGCAACAGAAAAGGAAAGAAAACTATCTTACCTTTCAATCATGATAGAAGCGAAGGTGATGGTATTAACAACGGTGCCAATTGCAGCAAGACGGATCAATCCACATTCAAGCAAGCACTTGAGTGAGGAATGACCCGTAAAACACTAAAGGTAGTAGATAAGCTACAAGAGTTCGGGGCCAAATACCACCACTTTTACATGTTATTTCTTATGGGAAAATTTAAGGTTCGATCTGCATTTTTTTGTACCGACGCCCAGCGAGAATGAGAAGAACGTGAGGAGTGTGGAGATGAATGGAGAGCAAATATCGTCATTTTTACATGTATTTTCCCATAAGGAAATTTAAGGTTCGATCTGCATTTTAAATCTAACGACGCTTAGCGTCGCGACGCCCAGAATGAGAAGAATGTGGGAAGTGTGGAGATGAATGAAGAGCAATATCATCATTTTTACAGGTATTTTCCATAAGGAAATTTAGGGTTCGATTTGCATTTTTTTTACCGACGCCTACCGTCGCGACGCTTAGAATGAGAAGAACGTGACGCAATTTACCAGTGGCTGTTAGCGTCTCCACCATAACCATCAAACTTTAATATTTGATTTAAATTTTACTTTTTGTGTGTGTGTGTGTTTATCGCAACCATTTCAGGATGGCTGATAAATTTTCTATTTCATTATAAGTAATTACTGATTAAATACAGTTTTTTTTACTTCTAAATTATCCAAAAAATAGTTGTTTAATTCTTACATATCAGTTTTTAACGTTTGTTGCTTTTAAATTTAAACCCCTAATTAAAAAAAAATATTGAAGGAAAGACACATACAAATTTAGAAAATTATAATTTCCCATCATAACCCTTTAGAGATGGCCGATAGATGATTTCTTTAATAGCCAACAGGCAACAATTTTCCCTGATCGTGTCTATAAGACATATGGAAAACACTGTATATACCTAACTCTTTAAAAGTGTCAACCTCTTTTGTAGGGAGGGATTATCGATCACCAGAGTCGGTACGTCTCCCCTCGGAAGGGTACCTGTCGTGTTTCCATGCGGAAAAAAGTCGATCATCCCTTTATATCCCAGAAGCCAAATCGTATATAAAATATTTAAGTTTTAACTCTATTATTTATCGCAACCCTCTCAGGATGATTTAATAAATTTTCTATTTCATTATAAGTAATGACTGAAAATTTATCAGCCATCCTCAAATGGTTGCGATAAACACACACACACACACACACACAAAAAGTAAAATTTAAATCAAATATTAAAGTTTGATGGTTATGGTGGAGACGCTAACAGTAACTGGTAAATTGCGTCACGTTCTTCTCATTCTAAGCGTCGCGACGGTAGGCGTCGGTAAAAAAAAATGCAAATCGAACCCTAAATTTCCTTATGGGAAAATACCTGTAAAAATGAGGATATTGCTCTTCATTCATCTCCACACTTCCCACATTCTTCTCATTGTGGGCGTAGTGGACAAAACCTTTCCTAAAAGTAAAATCGTTAATTAAAACCTAAAAAAAATGTATAAAATTAATATAAACCGGTGGTTTTATATATCAACATTTGAAAATAGTGGATAAAACCTTTCCTAAAAGTATATACAGGGTGGCCCATCGAAAACGAAACAGAGACATTTACTGGCAGCTCAGTTCTTTTTTGGAAAAACGCTCAGACCCGTCGATTTTGTTTTCGAGGGGGACACAAAATCGGAACAAAATCACGTCAACAAGTGGAGCCCCCTGGGCGGGGGTGGCACCACCCCTAAAATCTTAAATGGAAAGGGGGGGTCGAGTGATACCTTATTTTAAAGGTCTTTCAATTCCCTTTATAATGATCTAAAATTCATAATACCTCAGTTCAGTAGTTTTGGAGATTTATTGATTTTAAACTTAAATAAAACTTTAATACATCATTAGTGGAAATCAATACATTTGGTAGCAAAGTATTTTAAAAATTAAGAATGAACTGACCCGTCATCCAAGTAAATGTTGGAAATGACCACCATGACTCTCCATGCAGTAATATAGATTTTGCTCAAAACGTTGCCGCATATTTTGCAATATTTGAGGAGTAATTTGAAGGCACTCATTCACTATTCTTTGTCGCAAATCTTCTAACGATGTTGGTTGAGTAGCATAGATTTTGCTTTTTAAGTGACCCCACAGAAAGAAATCCAAAGGTGATAAGTCTGGCGATCTTGGGGGCCATTCAATGGCACCTCTTCTACCAATCCATCGACCTGGAAACGTCTGATCTAAATATTGTCGAACACGTAATGCGTAATGTGGTGGGGCACCATCCTGTTGGAACATCAACCTATTCGCAATGTACCGCCGATCATTCCCATTTTCAATTATGGCTGTTAATGCAGGATCTATGGCGTCTTGCAGTAATTCCAAATACATTTCACCGGTTAAATTTCCAGACAAGAAAAAAGGACCAACTAAATGATCGCCAAAAATGCCAGCCCAAACATTTAATTTTTGTGGCTGCTGTGTGTACCTCATGATAAACTCTGGGATTAGAATCTGACCAATATCGGCAGTTATGACGGTTTACTAGGCCATGTAAGAAAAAGGAACATTCGTCGGAAAAGCAAGTGTTGAATAGAAAATGTTCATCGTTTATAATTCGTTCACTCATATCTTCACAAAATTGTAATCGCCGATCAAAATCGTCTTCATTAAGTTCTTGTACAAGGTGAATTTTATACGGATGAAAACTATGGGCCTTCAGAATCCGTTGGATACTACATCGACTAACACCACACACAGTATCTAATTTGCGGGTACTTAACGTAGGATCTACATAAACTTGCCCAAAAACCCCCA
This sequence comes from Barypeithes pellucidus, assembly GCA_963991005.1. NCBI lineage: Eukaryota > Metazoa > Arthropoda > Insecta > Coleoptera > Curculionidae > Barypeithes > Barypeithes pellucidus. The sequence goes on from OZ022558.1 coordinate 15,718,888, forward strand.
CTTCTATTGCTTCGTTCCTTATGGGATTTTCAATGTTGCGTTTTTTATTGGCGACTGATCCAGTGTCCCGAAATTTAGCTATAAGTTCTAGGACATATTTTCGATGCACGTTACTGTTCTCATGTCGCTCATTAAATATGTGTGCTGTTCTATTAGCGCACTGAATATTTCCGAAAAATATTTCGATAATTTCAATCCTTTCTGCCGTGGAATATACCATGGTTAATTTATGAATAAAGCGGTAAAAGGTATTTTAACAACAAAGTTTGGTCGAATCAATCGCAAACTATGTACAAATTCCTATTTAAAATAAGTACGAGACATTCCCTGCTTATCGTTCTTCAATAAACCACTTTTTTCGCGACAAAAACCGCTCCAATCGCTATTTTGAACACCAAAATGATAAACAAACCATGGGCGTAGTGAAGAAAAGCATTAAATTAATAAGTAACTGCCTTTACTCAAATTTCTTCTGAAAGTAGTACAAACTAATCAGATGTACCTATTAAAGTGTACTGTAAGCTTAAAATCAATAAATCTCCAAAACTACTGAACTGAAGTATTGTGAATTTTACATCATTATAAAGGGAATTGAAAGACCTTTAAAATAAGGTATCACTCGACCCCCCTTTCCATTTAAGATTTTAGGGGTGGTAGCACCCCCGTCCAGGGGGCTGCACTTGTTGACGTGATTTTTTTCCACGTTTGTGTCCCCCTCGAAAACAAAATCGACGGGTCTGAGCGTTTTTCCAAAAATGAACTGAGCTGCCAGTAAATGTCTCTGTTTCGTTTTCGATGGGCCACCCTGTATATATATATATAACATCGGTTTACAACGTTCTACGTCTTCCGATTCCCAATCTCCATCCTTCTCTATCTCTCCATGCACCTTCTTCCAGTCGGAGCTTTTGGACCTCTTCGTCTACTCCCTCTCTCCAGCTTCTTCTTGGTCTTCCGCGTTTCCTCCTTCCGCCTGGTTTCCACTGCATCACTTGTTTAGGTATTCTTGTCTCTGGCATTCGTTGTACATGCCCAAACCATATTAGTTGTTTATCCTGAATGTCGTCCACTATTGTATGCTTGACTTTCATTACCTCTCTGATTCTCTCATTTGGTATCCTTTCCATCCTTGACCTGCCCGCCGCTCTCCTCCAGTAGTCCATTTCTGTTGCTTTCAGCATTTTCTTTGTTGTCTCTTTTAGTGGCCATACCTCCGAGGAGTAGGTGGTTATTGCCTTTACGATTGTGTTGTAAATTCTTGTTTTGTTTTCCTTGCTAATATTTTTGTCCCAGAGCACGCTATTAAGTAATGCTATTGCCTTTCTTCCCTGTGTATTTCGGTCTTTTATTGCTTCTGTTAAATCCCCGTTGTTTGTTAGTCTCATACCCAGATATTTATACTCTGTACATTGTTTTATTGTTTTTCCACTGTTTAGTATAAGGTCCCGTTGTTCTCCTCCTATACACATATATTCTGTTTTGGATAATTTGACTTCCAATCCCCATTTGGTGTACTCCTCTATCAGCTTTCGGGTCATATATTCAAGGTCTTCATAATCTTGTGCGATTACTACTTGGTCATCCGCGAAGCTCAACGTGTATAGTATATAGTCTTCAAGGGGCAGACCCATTCCTCTGCTGTTTCTCTTCCATGTTTTTATTGCCTGCTCTAGGTATATTTTGAACAGGGTTGGTGACAGACAACATCCCTGCTTAAGTCCTTTATCTGTTTTAAATCCTTTACTGATGTTCTTTCCCTGTTTTATTTTTGTTTTTATGTCTTCGTATAATGATCTTACCGCTGTATTTATATTGCTTGTTTCCAGAGCATGCCACAATTTACTGAGGGGTATGCTGTCGTATGCCTTCTTTAAGTCGACGAACAATAAGTGTAGCTCTTGGTTGTAACCTAGTTTTTTCTCCATTACTTGGGTTATCGTGAATAAGTGGTCCACCGTCGACCTTCCTGCTCTGAAACCTGCTTGTTCTTCTGCTTCGCTATCTGTGTATTCGTTTTCGATTTTGGCTTTTAATATTTTTCCATAAATTCTACTCAATGTACTTGTCACTGCTATACCTCGATAGTTTTCACATTTGTTCCTGTCCCCTTTTTTAAATATTGTTGTTAAATAGCTGGTTTTCCACTCCATTGATACCTCCTTCTTATTTATGCACGTCTGAAACAGTTTTGTTAAGTGATCAGTCAATTTGCTGCTTCCGTTTTTGATTAGTTCCCCATATATCTCTCCCGGTCCCGGTGATCTTCCATTTTTTAGGAATCCACATTGTTTTTTTACTTCTTCTTTTGTTATCCGTACTGGTGATCCCATTGTTTTTATGTTCTGCGTTTCCTCTTCTTTGAATTCTATCCGTTGTTCCGTTAATAGCTCTTGAAAGTATGTTTCCCATTGTTGTGATGTTATCGGGGTTACTATTTCTTTTGATCTATTACTTCTTAGGTCTCTTAGTGTTCTCCAACTTTCCGTATTCCTTTTTCCTCCCAAGTAGGTATTTAGCCGTATACATTTTTTCTCCCATGATTCGTTTTTCTTCTGGCTGATTTTTCTTCTAACTTTTGTTTGGGCCTTTTTATATGTTTCCTTATCTTCAGTTTTTTTTGAACTTAGGTATATCTGATATTTCTTCCCTTTTTCCTCTATATCCTTCTCTATTTCCTCGTCCCACCAATATGGTTTGTTGTGGGTGGCGATATTTTCGTATCTCCCTAGGGCTTCTAATGCTGCGTTGTGTATACTTTCTTTAATATGTAGGTAGTGCTCTTCCAAGTTCGTGAATGTCATATTGTTACTTAGTTTTTGATCCAGTCGGTTTCTATATAGCCACCTGGCAGTTTCATCCTCCAATGATGCCAGGTTGTACTTTTTTGTGTCTTCGGTTTCTTCTGAAGCTAGTTTGCCCTTAGATTCGTTTTGATTATTTTGTTTACCTCCCGGGAACCAGATTTTCGTTTTAAGTAGATAATGGTCGCTGCCGCATGTTGGTCCTCGACATATTTTTACGTCTCGTATTTCTAGGTTTGATTTTTGCTTTGCTATAGTATAGTCGATAATTGATTTTTGTCCCCGTGTCTCGTTTGTCCATGTAAATTTGTGGATTTCTTTATGTTGGTAGAAGCCGTTCATAATTTTGAGGTTGTTTTGTTCACACAGTGCTATTAGTCTTTCCCCGTTGTTGTTCCTTCTGTCTTCTCCATACTTTCCAATCACTGGATCATTTTGCTTCCTCCCAACTCTTCCGTTTAGATCTCCCAGTATCAATAGTTCTCGTGTGTTTCCTAATTTCGTGATTTCCTCACTCATTTTTTGGTAGAACTCCTCTTTAGTTGTCCACGGATCTCCCTCATCTACTCCGTAAACTCCTAGCACTGTTATTTTTTCTCCAAACATTTGTAAATTCAGCTTTATTATTCTTTCGTTCACTGCTTCCCATGACTTTATACACCTTCTCCATTTTCGGTGTATTATAATTCCTACTTCTCTCTTTGCGCGTTCTTCTTTTGGTACCCCACTGTAAAAGTGGTCGTATTCTCCTAAACCTTCCGATCCTTGTCCCTTCTTTTTTGTCTCGGTTACGACGGTCAGGTCTATCTTGAGGTTTTTAAGTTCCACTATTACTTCATTCAGTTTCCTTGCGATGCCTTGTACATTCCATGTAGCCAAAATCATTGTCCTTTTCCGTTGCTTGGGTCGACTTAAATGTTCCTTTTTCTTCCGAGGCTTTTGATTGGGTCTTTTAACATTTCTATTTTTTCCGAGTACTAGGGAGTTAGCCTAGTGCCTCAACCTCCAACCTGTAGGGCTAGGTAATTTTTACTCAGGGTTTTCTTCCCCTAGCCTTCCATCTACAAGGCAGCAGCTTCTTCACCTGTAATCCTAGGCAGGAGCCCTCACAGGGTACTACCATCCGGGCCAGATGGACCCTGGTTTTTTTCCGAGGTGTTACTCCTCGATCCCTCCTCCTTTCCCGTAATACTATGGGACCCCGGGCTTGGGACCGGCATGGCGGAGTTTTTCCTAAAAGTAAAATCGTTAATTAAAACCTAAAAAAAATGTATAAAATTAATATAAACCGGTGGTTTTATATATCAACATTTGAAAATAGTGGACAAAACCTTTCCTAAAAGTAAAATCGTTAATTAAAACCTAAAAAAAATGTATAAAATTAATATAAACCGGTGGTTTTATATATCAACATTTGAAAATAGTGGACAAAACCTTTCCTAAAAGTAAAATCGTTAATTAAAACCTAAAAAAAATGTATAAAATTAATATAAACCGGTGGTTTTATGCATCAACATTTGAAGATGTTGGACAAAACCTGAGCTAAAAATAAAAGGTTATTAGTAAAGGATAATGACGGTTATGCATCAAAATTAATTCGATTCCATTTCTTCCTTTTTCTGGCTTTTATTGGCCATGGATTATAGATTCCCCATCGGTTCCATGTTGGCTAGTATAATGAATAGTGTGGCTAAAACAAATGTATTAGTAGACGGCCGATTTATCTTAAATTAATTTAGGTATCTATATTTAAATAGTTCACCAAATATTGTACATTTATACCATACCAGGAAGCCGTCCTCCATAATTTAATAGGCTTGTTTCTTCAGTTGCAGCTTCTTATTTTCACTCACTTCACTAACTTACCAGAATGGGCAACGTGTCCCATCTTTAAGAGCAATAACAAAGCTCCTTCACCATATTTTAGTGATTATAAAGAGATGCGCACAGCCCGATTTTTAAAAACTATTATAAATATCTTAATAGTGTCCAAAATTTAATGAATGAGAAAGAAGAAACAAAATGGTGCGGACCTATATATTGCTATTGCTCTTAACCCTTCATTCTTTCACCTGTAGCAACAGAAAAGGAAAGAAAACTATCTTACCTTTCAATCATGATAGAAGCGAAGGTGATGGTATTAACAACGGTGCCAATTGCAGCAAGACGGATCAATCCACATTCAAGCAAGCACTTGAGTGAGGAATGACCCGTAAAACACTAAAGGTAGTAGATAAGCTACAAGAGTTCGGGGCCAAATACCACCACTTTTACATGTTATTTCTTATGGGAAAATTTAAGGTTCGATCTGCATTTTTTTGTACCGACGCCCAGCGAGAATGAGAAGAACGTGAGGAGTGTGGAGATGAATGGAGAGCAAATATCGTCATTTTTACATGTATTTTCCCATAAGGAAATTTAAGGTTCGATCTGCATTTTAAATCTAACGACGCTTAGCGTCGCGACGCCCAGAATGAGAAGAATGTGGGAAGTGTGGAGATGAATGAAGAGCAATATCATCATTTTTACAGGTATTTTCCATAAGGAAATTTAGGGTTCGATTTGCATTTTTTTTACCGACGCCTACCGTCGCGACGCTTAGAATGAGAAGAACGTGACGCAATTTACCAGTGGCTGTTAGCGTCTCCACCATAACCATCAAACTTTAATATTTGATTTAAATTTTACTTTTTGTGTGTGTGTGTGTTTATCGCAACCATTTCAGGATGGCTGATAAATTTTCTATTTCATTATAAGTAATTACTGATTAAATACAGTTCTTTTTTCTTCTAAATTATCCAAAAAATAGTTGAAAAATCACATTCAAAGTAAAAAAAAATCTCTTAATTCTTACATATCAGTTTTTAACGTTTGTTGCTTTTAAATTTAAACCCCTAATTAAAAAAAAATATTGAAGGAAAGACACATACAAATTTAGAAAATTATAATTTCCCATCATAACCCTTTAGAGATGGCCGATAGATGATTTCTTTAATAGCCAACAGGCAACAATTTTCCCTGATCGTGTCTATAAGACATATTATTATGGAAAACACTGTATATACCTAACTCTTTAAAAGTGTCAACCTCTTTTGTAGGGAGGGATTATCGATCACCAGAGTCGGTACGTCTCCCCTCGGAAGGGTACCTGTCGTGTTTCCATGTGGAAAAAAGTCGATCATCCCTTTATATCACAGAAGCCAAATCGTATATAAAATATTTAAGTTTTAACTCTATTATTTATCGCAACCCTCTCAGGATGATTTAATAAATTTTCTATTTCATTATAAGTAATGACTGAAAATTTATCAGCCATCCTCAAATGGTTGCGATAAACACACACACACACACACAAAAAGTAAAATTTAAATCAAATATTAAAGTTTGATGGTTATGGTGGAGACGCTAACAGCCACTGGTAAATTGCGTCACGTTCTTCTCATTCTAAGCGTCGCGACGGTAGGCGTCGGTAAAAAAATGCAAATCGAACCCTAAATTTCCTTATTGGAAAATACCTGTAAAAATGATGATATTGCTCTTCATTCATCTCCACACTTCCCACATTCTTCTCATTGTGGGCGTAGTAGACAAAACCTTTCCTAAAAGTAAAATCGTTAATTAATACCTAAAAAAAATGTATAAAATTAATATAAACCGGTGGTTTTATATATATCAACATTTGAAAATAGTGGATAAAACCTTTCCTAAAAGTAAAATCGTTAATTAAAACCTAAAAAAAATGTATAAAATTAATATAAACCGGTGGTTTTATATATCAACATTTGAAAATAGTGGACAAAACCTTTCCTAAAAGTAAAATCGTTAATTAAAACCTAAAAAAAATGTATAAAATTAATATAAACCGGTGGTTTTATATATCAACATTTGAAAATACTGGACAAAACCTTTCCTAAAAGTAAAATCGTTAATTAAAACCTAAAAAAAATGTATAAAATTAATATAAACCGGTGGATTTATATATCAACATTTGAAAATAGTGGACAAAACCTTTCCTAAAAGTAAAATCGTTAATTAAAACCTAAAAAATGTATAAAATTAATATAAACCGGTGGTTTTATATATCAACATTTGAAAATAGTGGACAAAACCTTTCCTAAAAGTAAAATCGTTAATTAAAACCTAAAAAAAATGTATAAAATTAATATAAACCGGTGGTTTTATGCATCAACATTTGAAGATGTTGGACAAAACCTGAGCTAAAAATAAAAGGTTATTAGTAAAGGATAATGACGGTTATGCATCAAAATTAATTCGATTCCATTTCTTCCTTTTTCTGGCTTTTATTGGCCATGGATTATAGATTCCCCATCGGTTCCATGTTGGCTAGTATAATGAATAGTGTGGCTAAAACAAATGTATTAGTAGACGGCCGATTTATCTTAAATTAATTTAGGTATCTATATTTAAATAGTTCACCAAATATTGTACATTTATACCATACCAGAAAGCCGTCCTCCATAATTTAATAGGCTTGTTTCTTCAGTTGCAGCTTCTTATTTTCACTCACTTCACTAACTTACCAGAATCGGCAACGTGTCCCATCTTTAAGAGCAATAACAAAGCTCCTTCACCATATTTTAGTGATTATAAAGAGATGCGCACAGCCCGATTTTTAAAAACTATTATAAATATCTTAATAGTGTCCAAAATTTAATGAATGAAAAAGAAGAAACAAAATGGTGCGGACCTATATATTGCTATTGCTCTTAACCCTTCATTCTTTCACCTGTAGCAACAGAAAAGGAAAGAAAACTATCTTACCTTTCAATCATGATAGAAGCGAAGGTGATGGTATTAACAACGGTGCCAATTGCAGCAAGACGGATCAATCCACATTCAAGCAAGCACTTGAGTGAGGAATGACCCGTAAAACACTAAAGGTAGTAGATAAGCTACAAGAGTTCGGGGCCAAATACCACCACTTTTACATGTTATTTCTTATGGGAAAATTTAAGGTTCGATCTGCATTTTTTTGTACCGACGCTCAGCGAGAATGAGAAGAACGTGAGGAGTGTGGAGATGAATGGAGAGCAAATATCGTCATTTTTACATGTATTTTCCCATAAGGAAATTTAAGGTTCGATCTGCATTTTAAATCTAACGACGCTTAGCGTCGCGACGCCCAGAATGAGAAGAATGTGGGAAGTGTGGAGATGAATGAAGAACAATATCATCATTTTTACAGGTATTTTCCATAAGGAAATTTAGGGTTCGATTTGCATTTTTTTTACCGACGCCTACCGTCGCGACGCTTAGAATGAGAATAACGTGACGCAATTTACCAGTGGCTGTTAGCGTCTCCACCATAACCATCAAACTTTAATATTTGATTTAAATTTTACTTTTTGTGTTGTGTGTGTGTTTATCGCAACCATTTCAGGATGGCTGATAAATTTTCTATTTCATTATAAGTAATTACTGATTAAATACAGTTTTTTTTACTTCTAAATTATCCAAAAAATAGTTGAAAAATCACATTCAAAGTAAAAAAAAATCTCTTAATTCTTACATATCAGTTTTTAACGTTTGTTGCTTTTAAATTTAAACCCCTAATTAAAAAAAAATATTGAAGGAAAGACACATACAAATTTAGAAAATTATAATTTCCCATCATAACCCTTTAGAGATGGTCGATAGATGATTTCTTTAATAGCCAACAGGCAACAATTCTCCCTGATCGTGTCTATAAGACATATGGAAAACACTGTATATACCTAACTCTTTAAAAGTGTCAACCTCTTTTGTAGGGAGGGATTATCGATCACCAGAGTCGGTACGTCTCCCCTCGGAAGGGTACCTGTCGTGTTTCCATGCGGAAAAAAGTCGATCATCCCTTTATATCACAGAAGCCAAATCGTATATAAAATATTTAAGTTTTAACTCTATTATTTATCGCAACCCTCTCAGGATGATTTAATAAATTTTCTATTTCATTATTAGTAATGACTGAAAATTTATCAGCCATCCTCAAATGGTTGCGATAAACACACACACACACACACACACACACACACACACACACACACACACACACACACACACACACACACACACACACACACACACACACACACACACACACACACACACACACACACACACACACACACACACACACACACAAAAAGTAAAATTTAAATCAAATATTAAAGTTTGATGGTTATGGTGGAGACGCTAACAGCCACTGGTAAATTGCGTCACGTTCTTCTCATTCTAAGCGTCGCGACGGTAGGCGTCGGTAAAAAAAAATGCAAATCGAACCCTAAATTTCCTTATGGGAAAATACCTGTAAAAATGAGGATATTGCTCTTCATTCATCTCCACACTTCCCACATTCTTCTCATTGTGGGCGTAGTGGACAAAACCTTTCCTAAAAGTAAAATCGTTAATTAAAACCTAAAAAAAATGTATAAAATTAATATAAACCGGTGGTTTTATATATCAACATTTGAAAATAGTGGATAAAACCTTTCCTAAAAGTATATATATATATAAATAACATCGGTTTACAACGTTCTACGTCTTCCGATTCCCAATCTCCATCCTTCTCTATCTCTCCATGCACCTTCTTCCAGTCGGAGCTTTTGGACCTCTTCGTCTACTCCCTCTCTCCAGCTTCTTCTTGGTCTTCCGCGTTTCCTCCTTCCGCCTGGTTTCCACTGCATCACTTGTTTAGGTATTCTTGTCTCTGGCATTCGTTGTACATGCCCAAACCATATTAGTTGTTTATCCTGAATGTCGTCCACTATTGTATGCTTGACTTTCATTACCTCTCTGATTCTCTCATTTGGTATCCTTTCCATCCTTGACCTGCCCGCCGCTCTCCTCCAGTAGTCCATTTCTGTTGCTTTCAGCATTTTCTTTGTTGTCTCTTTTAGTGGCCATACCTCCGAGGAGTAGGTGGTTATTGCCTTTACGATTGTGTTGTAAATTCTTGTTTTGTTTTCCTTGCTAATATTTTTGTCCCAGAGCACGCTATTAAGTAATGCTATTGCCTTTCTTCCCTGTGTATTTCGGTCTTTTATTGCTTCTGTTAAATCTCCGTTGTTTGTTAGTCTCATACCCAGATATTTATACTCTGTACATTGTTTTATTGTTTTTCCACTGTTTAGTATAAGGTCCCGTTGTTCTCCTCCTATACACATATATTCTGTTTTGGATAAGTTGACTTCCAATCCCCATTTGGTGTACTCCTCTATCAGCTTTCGGGTCATATATTCAAGGTCTTCATAATCTTGTGCGATTACTACTTGGTCATCCGCGAAGCTCAACGTGTATAGTATATAGTCTTCAAGGGGCAGACCCATTCCTCTGCTGTTTCTCTTCCATGTTTTTATTGCCTGCTCTAGGTATATTTTGAACAGGGTTGGTGACAGACAACATCCCTGCTTAAGTCCTTTATCTGTTTTAAATCCTTTACTGATGTTCTTTCCCTGTTTTATTTTTGTTTTTATGTCTTCGTATAATGATCTTACCGCTTTAATCAATTCTGTATTTATATTGCTTGTTTCCAGAGCATGCCACAATTTACTGAGGGGTATGCTGTCGTATGCCTTCTTTAAGTCGACGAACAATAAGTGTAGCTCTTGGTTGTAACCTAGTTTTTTCTCCATTACTTGGGTTATCGTGAATAAGTGGTCCACCGTCGACCTTCCTGCTCTGAAACCTGCTTGTTCTTCTGCTTCGCTATCTGTGTATTCGTTTTCGATTTTGGCTTTTAATATTTTTCCATAAATTCTACTCAATGCTATACCTCGATAGTTTTCACTTTTGTTCCTGTCCCCTTTTTTAAATATTGTTGTTAAATAGCTGGTTTTCCACTCCATTGGTACCTCCTTCTTATTTATGCACGTCTGAAACAGTTTTGTTAAGTGATCAGTCAATTTGCTGCTTCCGTTTTTGATTAGTTCCCCATATATCTCTCCCGGTCCCGGTGATCTTCCATTTTTTAGGAATCCACATTGTTTTTTTACTTCTTCTTTTGTTATCCGTACTGGTGATCCCATTGTTTTTATGTTCTGCGTTTCCTCTTCTTTGAATTCTATCCGTTGTTCCGTTAATAGCTCTTGAAAGTATGTTTCCCATTGTTGTGATGTTATCGGGGTTACTATTTCTTTTGATCTATTACTTCTTAGGTCTCTTAGTGTTCTCCAACTTTCCGTATTCCTTTTTCCTCCCAAGTAGGTATTTAGCCGTATACATTTTTTCTCCCATGATTCGTTTTTCTTCTGGCTGATTTTTCTTCTAACTTTTGTTTGGGCCTTTTTATATGTTTCCTTATCTTCAGTTTTTTTTGAACTTAGGTATATCTGATATTTCTTCCTTTTTTCCTCTATATCCTTCTCTATTTCCTCGTCCCACCAATATGGTTTGTTGTGGGTGTCGATATTTTCGTATCTCCCTAGGGCTTCTAATGCTGCGTTGTGTATACTTTCTTTAATATGTAGGTAGTGCTCTTCCAAGTTCGTGAATGTCATATTGTTACTTAGTTTTTGATCCAGTCGGTTTCTATATAGCCACCTGGCAGTTTCATCCTCCAATGATGCCAGGTTGTACTTTTTTGTGTCTTCGGTTTCTTCTGAAGCTAGTTTGCCCTTAGATTCGTTTTGATTATTTTGTTTACCTCCCGGGAACCAGATTTTCGTTTTAAGTAGATAATGGTCGCTGCCGCATGTTGGTCCTCGACATATTTTTACGTCTCGTATTTCTAGGTTTGATTTTTGCTTTGCTATAGTATAGTCGATAATTGATTTTTGTCCCCGTGTCTCGTTTGTCCATGTAAATTTGTGGATTTCTTTATGTTGGTAGAAGCCGTTCATAATTTTGAGGTTGTTTTGTTCACACAGTGCTATTAGTCTTTCCCCGTTGTTGTTCCTTCTGTCTTCTCCATACTTTCCAATCACTGGATCATTTTGCTTCCTCCCAACTCTTCCGTTTAGATCTCCCAGTATCAATAGTTCTCGTGTGTTTCCTAATTTCGTGATTTCCTCACTAATTTTTTGGTAGAACTCCTCTTTAGTTGTCCACGGATCTCCCTCATCTACTCCGTAAACTCCTAGCACTGTTATTTTTTCTCCAAACATTTGTAAATTCAGCTTTATTATTCTTTCGTTCACTGCTTCCCATGACTTTATACACCTTCTCCATTTTCGGTGTATTATAATTCCTACTCCTCTCTTTGCGCGTTCTTCTTTTGGTACCCCACTGTAAAAGTGGTCGTATTCTCCTAAACCTTCCGATCCTTGTCCCTTCTTTTTTGTCTCGGTTACGACGGTCAGGTCTATCTTGAGGTTTTTAAGTTCCACTATTACTTCATTCAGTTTCCTTGCGATGCCTTGTACATTCCATGTAGCCAAAATCATTTCCCCAACGCTTGGGTCGACTTAAATGTTCCTTTTTCTTCCGAGGCTTTTGATTGGGTCTTTTAACATTTCTATTTTTTCCGAGTACTAGGGAGTTAGCCTAGTGCCTCAACCTCCAACCTGTAGGGCTAGGTAATTTTTACTCAGGGTTTTCTTCCCCTAGCTTTGACGAGCCACCATCCATCTACAAAGCAGCAGCTTCTTCACCTGTAATCCTAGGCAGGAGCCCTCACAGGGTACTACCATCCGGGCCAGATGGACCCTGGTTTTTTTCCGAGGTGTTACTCCTCGATCCCTCCTCCTTTCCCGTAATACTATGGGACCCCGGGCTTGGGACCGGCATGGCGGAGTTTTTCCTAAAAGTAAAATCGTTAATTAAAACCTAAAAAAAATGTATAAAATTAATATAAACCGGTGGTTTTATATATCAACATTTGAAAATAGTGGACAAAACCTTTCCTAAAAGTAAAATCGTTAATTAAAACCTAAAAAAAATGTATAAAATTAATATAAACCGGTGGTTTTATATATCAACATTTGAAAATAGTGGACAAAACCTTTCCTAAAAGTAAAATCGTTAATTAAAACCTAAAAAAAATGTATAAAATTAATAAACCGGTGGTTTTATGCATCAACATTTGAAGATGTTGGACAAAACCTGAGCTAAAAATAAAAGGTTATTAGTAAAGGATAATGACGGTTATGCATCAAAATTAATTCGATTCCATTTCTTCCTTTTTCTGGCTTTTATTGGCCATGGATTATAGATTCCCCATCGGTTCCATGTTGGCTAGTATAATGAATAGTGTGGCTAAAACAAATGTATTAGTAGACGGCCGATTTATCTTAAATTAATTTAGGTATCTATATTTAAATAGTTCACAAAATATTGTACATTTATACCATACCAGAAAGCCGTCCTCCATAATTTAATAGGCTTGTTTCTTCAGTTGCAGCTTCTTATTTTCACTCACTTCACTAACTTACCAGAATCGGCAACGTGTCCCATCTTTAAGAGCAATAACAAAGCTCCTTCACCATATTTTAGTGATTATAAAGAGATGCGCACAGCCCGATTTTTAAAAACTATTATAAATATCTTAATAGTGTCCAAAATTTAATGAATGAGAAAGAAGAAACAAAATGGTGCCGACCTATATATATTGCTATTGCTCTTAACCCTTCATTCTTTCACCTATAGCAACAGAAAAGGAAAGAAAACTATCTTACCTTTCAATCATGATAGAAGCGAAGGTGATGGTATTAACAACGGTGCCAATTGCACCAAGACGGATCAATCCACATTCAAGCAAGCACTTGAGTGAGGAATGACCCGTAAAACACTAAAGAGTAGATAAGCTACAAGAGTTCGGGGCCAAATACCACCACTTTTACATGTTATTTCTTATGGGAAAATTTAAGGTTCGATCTGCATTTTTTTGTACCGACGCCCAGCGTCGCGACGCCCAGAATGAGAAGAACGTGAGGAGTGTGGAGATGAATGGAGAGCAAATATCGTCATTTTTACATGTATTTTCCCATAAGGAAATTTAAGGTTCGATCTGCATTTTAAATCTAACGACGCTTAGCGTCGCGACGCCCAGAATGAGAAGAATGTGGGAAGTGTGGAGATGAATGAAGAGCAATATCATCATTTTTACAGGTATTTTCCATAAGGAAATTTAGGGTTCGATTTGCATTTTTTTTACCGACGCCTACCGTCGCGACGCTTAGAATGAGAATAACGTGACGCAATTTACCAGTGGCTGTTAGCGTCTCCACCATAACCATCAAACTTTAATATTTGATTTAAATTTTACTTTTTGTGTGTGTGTGTGTGTTTATCGCAACCATTTCAGGATGGCTGATAAATTTTCTATTTCATTATAAGTAATTACTGATTAAATACAGTTTTTTTTACTTCTAAATTATCCAAAAAATAGTTGAAAAATCACATTCAAAGTAAAAAAAAATCTCTTAATTCTTACATATCAGTTTTTAACGTTTGTTGCTTTTAAATTTAAACCCCTAATTAAAAAAAAATATTGAAGGAAAGACACATACAAATTTAGAAAATTATAATTTCCCATCATAACCCTTTAGAGATGGCCGATAGATGATTTCTTTAATAGCCAACAGGCAACAATTTTCCCTGATCGTGTCTATAAGACATATGGAAAACACTGTATATACCTAACTCTTTAAAAGTGTCAACCTCTTTTGTAGGGAGGGATTATCGATCACCAGAGTCGGTACGTCTCCCCTCGGAAGGGTACCTGTCGTGTTTCCATGCGGAAAAAAGTCGATCATCCCTTTATATCACAGAAGCCAAATCGTATATAAAATATTTAAGTTTTAACTCTATTATTTATCGCAACCCTCTCAGGATGATTTAATAAATTTTCTAGTTCATTATAAGTAATGACTGAAAATTTATCAGCCATCCTCAAATGGTTGCGATAAACACACACGCACACACACACAAAAAGTAAAATTTAAATCAAATATTAAAGTTTGATGGTTATGGTGGAGACGCTAACAGCCACTGGTAAATTGCGTCACGTTCTTCTCATTCTAAGCGTCGCGACGGTAGGCGTCGGTAAAAAAAAATGCAAATCGAACCCTAAATTTCCTTATGGGAAAATACCTGTAAAAATGATGATATTGCTCTTCATTCATCTCCACACTTCCCACATTCTTCTCATTGTGGGCGTCGCGACGCTAAGCGTCGTTAGATTTAAAATGCAAATCGAACCTTAAATTTCCTTATGGGAAAATACATGTAAAAATGACGATATTTGCTCTCCATTCATCTCCACACTCCTCACGTTCTTGTCATTCTGGGCGTCGGTAGAAAAAAATGCAGATCGAACCTTAAATTTTCCCATAAGAAATAACATGTAAAAGTGGTGGTATTTGGCCCCGAACTCTTGTAGCTTATCTACTAAAGGTCACTGTTCACTTATTCCAGGTTGTAACAACAGTCGAAGACTTGTTTGCCGACAGCGCGAAACGGACGCTTCCAACACCAATCATGTTCACTTACCTGAAACAATAGAGAACATTTTTAGTTACACAGTTTACATCAATAAAAGTTTAATCAATTATTATAGGTTTGATAAAATTTGATTTTTGTTCTTATTAATTTATACGTTAAATAATGAAATGGCGAATGCGTCACTACCATTAGCTCTAAAATATGATGTATCTAAATCTAAATTACATTGTGTTATGATTAGTACCAACCCTTTTTTATCCTTACTTATTTATCGGTGAAAAATTTTTCGACGACACAATTTGACGTAATAGTTATAAAAGTCCAAAGGATATAAATTCTTAACCAGAGCAGTACTAAATGTAACAAAAATCAATTTTTATCATCATCCTCACAGTTGGTACAGTCATTATTCAAAATTTTTTTACTGCCCATCACAATAAATGTTTAGTCATTCGTTTGAAACACCCAACACCCCCCCCCCCCCCCCCCAAACGGATAAGTTGCAATTTTTAAAACGTTTTATATCATGCTCCTAAGTAAATAACAATGGCTTGTTTTAACTATTTATGTCAAACGATCCCGAGGGAAACGGGCTGCGATAGACAGACGGACCAACAAACACGCATACAGACATCAAGCGATTCGTTTTTCCAATGTTGGTACGGACCAAAGCTATTACAAACTACAGATGGAATAATGTACATTTCTAGCTAGCCCACGCAACGACTGCAAACAGTCTGTCCCACCTCTTTCGGTCATTATTCCAGCATAGCCAGATGGACATATTTATCGCAAAGGCATCTTGCAAAATTGCAATTAAAAATTTGTTAATTTGGCAAATACAACTGGTTTAGATTAATCCGCAATTGCTCTTAAAATAAATTTATTTCCCAATAATTTTACTATAAACTGTGAAAAGGCGTATGAAAAGAATCTTGAACTAATCCAACTGCACTCTGGCAACAACTATTTCTATTTTACTACGATTCGGACCCAAAAGATAAGCAAAAGATGAATGAATACTAATCTCGTATATATTGCGATGTTTGTTCTTTGATCTAACTAACGGATTGTTATATTTTGGTTGATTTGTGTTTTTTTGTGATTATTGGTGAAAAATCGTCTTTATTATAAACAATCATGGTGCATTCATCTGTAGTATGTAAAAGAGTGGTTCATTAAAGAAGGATTTATCTTTTCATCGGTAAGTATGGTTATGTTTGAATATTTAACCATCTGATATAACCAGACTTCAACATTGTTGCCATTCAGCCAAAAAACATGTAGTTCTCTCTTCCACCCATTAATTATTGTTCAATTACAGCTCGAAATCTTTTGATTGCCAAACTGCTTTGCATATAAAAAAAAAATATTATTAGTTTCAAGCTTCCCCAGTAAAATTGATTTTTTGGTTGGTGAACGCAGAAAACAGAAAACTAAATAAATGCACATTTAAAATATTGGCAACTACGATTCACTTCACACAAACTTATTTTCGAAAATAACGAAACATTGATCAACCAACACTGATGAAAATATATTTTTTAACTAAATATTACCTTAATAAATTCTCGCAGGCTGCTCTAATCCAGCTTGTGTCCCGAACGTTTAGCTTGCAGGTTTATGTTTCCATGGTCGCAGTCAATTGAAGCCCTCGGACCGATCCAAAAAAAAACAATTTTTTGCAACAACTGGTCCTTAGGGAATCGGCAATTAAACATACACAGAAACCAACGGAGTTTGATTGGATGAATCTACTTCAAATACTGCATATACATTTTTATAAAGTTACGATTGCTTATAATAGCTGCTTAAAAGTTATGTCATCATAACGCGTTAAAAAGTTCATTTTGTTTAATCATTCATACTCCATTTTGAAATTGTCAATACGATCAGTCAGGTCCTTCCTGTACGTTAGACTAGGAAAAGTCGGACTGATTTATCAATCAGATTTTTTCTGTGCGTTAGACTAAAAAAAATCGGATTGATTAAGGCGCGATGGGGTTCAGCAAAACGATCAATCAGATCATTCCTGTACGTTAGACTAGGAAAGACCGGACTGATTTATCAACCAGATTCCTTCTGTACGTTAGACTAAAAAGAATAGGATTGATTTGACTGCGCGATTCTTTTCTGTGTCTTCTGCTACCCTGGAAAATTCGCGTGCCCGATTTTATAAATTTTCTTTAGTGCCCATGGCCATGATCCTAAAACAAAGGAAAATGCGTTTAGTTTTCATGTAAATAGGCAAATTTGAGTAAATTAGTAAAGTGTAGGTCATAATCGACACGAAGGCTTATTTGAGAAATTGTACATTTTGACATGAACAAGTGACTCAATGCTAATGAGCATAAATTAAAAATAAATAGCCAATACTAGCGAACTCCAGATGAGTTATGAAATAAGAAATACCTGTTTGGGGAAGAAGGCTTAGGGGAAGCCCAAGCCAAAAAATAAAATTAATTTCAGTTCACATTAGTTGGGAGGGAAAAAAAATGTTTTCTTGAAAAAAATTCTAGTTCTAATCATAACTAGCTATAATAAATTCGCTAACTTATTTAGCTGATTCTTGCTATACAGGGTGTAACAAACAAGTCCTTCATCATTGGAATTTCGGAAACGGTAAGAGATACGAAGTCGGTTAAATTGGGGCAAAGTTGCATAATTATGGGCCCAATAATATGCCGTAAAAAAATCTTAAATAAAAACAGGGGCTTTCAAAATATTTGGAAAAATCTAAAATTTTGCGTTTTGGTTTTTATTTGTTGCTGACTTTGTTCCAAGAGATGTCCAAAAATAAATTTCAGTTTTTCATTGTTACTTTCTATTCTTCTCGGGATGGCATGATCAGATCTTATTTAATGCGACGTTTCGTCTTTGGGTCACCATCATCAACTTAATTTTTTTAAATACTATAATACAATAATAATTTTAAAATTTTCAGTTTTGTCGAAACAAAAGTTAATTACAGGAACGGATTAGGGGTATTTTAATCAAGATGGTCAATTTAAGGAAGAAAACATCGGAAAACCAGTAAGTCTCATATACCACCGAACGTAGATTTAGTTCCTTTTTCATAATTTAATGAAAAAAATCCAAGCCCGTATTTAAAAAATTAAGTTGATGATGGTGACCCAAAGACAAAACGTTGCATTAAAGATCTGATGATGAAATCTTATGGAGAATAAAAAGTAGCAATGAGAAAGTGACATTTATTTTTGGACATCTGTTCAAACAAAGTCAGGAAAAAATAAAAACCGAAACGCAAAATTTTAGATTTTTCCAATTATTTTGAAAGACCCTGCATTTATTTTTGATTTTTTTGGGGGATATTATTGGGCCCATACAGGGTGTTTTTTAATAGAGTGCCGAATCCTTGGGTGATTTTAGGAAGAAATGTTAATACAGTGCAACCTCGATAATCCGGACTAATTAAAACCGCGGTCATCCGGATTTGTAATTAATCCGGATTATTGAAGCGACACAGTTTTTTTATTGAAAAACGAAACATTTAAAACATTTAATAGAAAACAACTAGAAAATAGTATAAACATAATACAAAAATTATTTAAAACAGAAGCATACTTATTAAATTTTATATTATTTTGTGAAGTAATTAGTAATTTTTGTTTGCTTGAATTACCGAGTACTATCAAATGCTGATCATAAAGTATACAATGCAGTTGAAATGTTTGGCCGGATTATTGAAAAATCCGGTGTAACGAAGGTTCGGATTATCGAGGTTACACTGTATTAACATACAGGGTGATTGATGGTGGATGGCCTATTAGATGTTTATAGAGAACTAGTCATTGGACCACTTTGAAATTTTGGGAGGTTATAGAAGCGGACATGATCTATCTTTTAAAAATATTTTTAGCCATGCAGTGTTGCCACTTCTACTTGAAAGTATTAGCAACTTTGATAATTTAAACGAAACACCCTGTGTATTATTTTTGTTTTAGAATCCTTATGAATTTCTTAATAACTTTCCTTAATATTTTCCTATACCTATTTGTTATAGTTCTCGAGATAATAATTAATTTCGCTTTTTTTTTTTCGGATAACATCTTCTACAAAAAGTTATGATATTTTTAAACTCTTTCACCCTCTTTCCAAATATTATTTATAATAGTACAGGGTGTTTCAAAATACAAATATTTTGATGGTTTGGAAAAATGGTAAATAGTACCATTTATTACTATACCTATTTTGAACAGTTTTTGACTTATGAGCATTTATATAGAAAAATTAATTATTACAGATAACAATCACACTTTCTAGACCAATTTGGCAAGTAGCCTATGGAAATTGTTTTGTAATGGTTGACATTTTGCTGTTATTCATTCAGTCTTGTTGTCAGTTGGTCTATTTAAATATTTTAATTTTTTAAAGTTAAATTAAAGTTAAAAAAAAAAATGGAAGAAAACAACAACTATTCAGATGTAGTATGAATTTATTTATTTTACATGGTCAGTATAATAAGATCATCAGCCGTACATTTAGAAGATTCAATTAAATGTATCCAAATTTACCATCAATGAGCAATAAGAAATTTAGACGAATTTAAAGCAATTTCGAAAATTTTGGATCATGCTTGAAACATACAGAAATTTACCTAGACCTATTATAACGTCCAATGAGGAAACTGAAATCAATGTTTTGGCTTATTTTCATGCCTATTCGCATGTTTCAATAAGAAGTGCCAGTTCTTCTTAAAATCACCCAAGGATTCACAGCCTTAAGTATCGGCTTTCAATTAAAAAACCCCCTGTAGTTACAAATATTGTTATCACAAAATATTTTCTCTTGCCAAAAAACTATAAATAATTTTTTAAATATTAATTAAACAATTGGGGTATACTTTTAAAATTAAATAAATAGTTACCTTCTTATATGTGCCCATTTGCCCGACGACATCATCTTCATTCTTCCAGTTCCACTCTCCAAGGGACGAACAAAAAGAACATCGCCCTGGACAGGCCAGGTTGCCCATCAGCCTTTTTCAGACATGCGGGAGCCTTGAAAAGGGTTATCTCTACCACGCTCTAAACTGCGACGATGTTTAGGCAAACCCTTGAAGAGCGGAACCCTCACACCTCACACGCGGTACCGCACTCTATTTTAGACCCGTCAAGTATCTGAAACAAATAAAAGTAATTGTTAGGGAAAGCTTTGTTTGGATTTGTTCATTAACTTTCCTATTTTTATTTTAAACAAAAACAAACTATCTATAGTTCTTGGTATTATTATGGCCATATAAAAATATAAAATTGGCAAATTTTTGGAATCGACAACCTTATATAAACTTACCCTTATTTTTAACGCTAAATAGAAAATAATTATAATATATGATTTATATCCAGTATACGTAAATTCCATTACTAAGTTAGTAACTAATAAGACAAAGGAGAAAAACCGCAAATTTCAAGACACTACCATAAACTGACACTGGCATAAATATTCTTATTTAAATCGGTACATGTAAAAAAAAACCATAGCAACAATGAGGAAATTTTATGAGCATAAAACAACAACTAATGCAAAAAAACCATATTGAACAAAAATATTTTTTTCTCGAAAACAGTTCACTTTATCGACATTGACCAAGAGTACCTTTTTTTCAGCATATCTCGTATCAAAAATATTATTGTCGTTCCTTCATCGTACAAGGTATAAAAAACATTTTTGTGTCCTAGTCCGTCCCTGGCAAACTAAATAAGCCAAATGTGTTTAAAAGGGCGAGTTTTAAGGAGACCCATCTACTAACCATTATACTTACTAAAAAAATATTAAATTACACCTAGTACTTCAAAAATTATTTAAAAAACAACGATTTCCAGGGACGTCCGTTATGGGCCCGTATCTCCGTAGGGGAGAGGCCGTAGGGAGAAAAATTTATAAGAACTTCTCCTGTTATTTTTAAGTGTTCTATCTGAACCCGGGAGATTGCCCACATATTCTGGGACACCCTGTATAGGGTGTGCCATTTAAAATAAAGAAGTTGACACCGACTTCCAGTTTAACCGGACGTAGTACCTTAATGAAAATGTTTTAGCCCAGTGCTCAAATCAACATTAGCATACTATCAAAATTTCAATTTCAAAATTAGTGAGAGAGAGCAACAGGGCCCACTCAAGACGCCCTAATCATTTTGTGCTCTTATTAATACATATTAATAATATTTCTGAAAAGAAATTAAAAAAATGTGCTATGCTATTCTAACTCATTAAAATAATAACTATCAACAAACCACCTTGTAACTCTGCAAAATTTTTTTATTTAAATCTATTTTATTAGCTATTTCGTGCTCAATAGATATCTGTTTTTAGGGACCAATTGCTATAAGTTTAGGGTAGAAATTTTTTAAATTAATAAATTAACGGAAGCAAGAAACGAAATTTTGTCGATTTGCACAAATTACATTTCTTGTACAAGTACGCCACTGCCCCTCCGAACCAAAAACGGTCCTCGGCGACTCTTAGAATCCAGATTTTTCCGCCCCAATATACTTGACCCCCCCTTCTCATTTACGATTTTAAGGGTAACAGTTACCTCTCCCAGTGGGTTACTCCATGAAGGCTTTAAATAGTTTTTAAATTCCTTTTAGGGTATTATTTAACAAAAAATTTATTGTGTCGACTCCTCTTTTATTATTATTGGAAATAGATTTCAACGATTTTTAAAAATGATGGGTCACTTGACCTTCCCCCCCCCCCCCCCCCTCCTTCCCAATTAAGATCTTAATGGTAACATCTACCCCTGCCAAGGGGGTTAAACCACGAAGGCTGCAACAATTCTTGTGAAGGGCGGGACCTTCACAATAAAATTTTATTTTTATTTACCGAAAGCGACCTATTAAAGGTGGGTAGTTTTCAAATTAAAACCCTGCATAACTGAAAACTGAAGGGGCCCATACACTTGCGAGCAAAAAAAAAGAATTGTGGAAAGAGTTTATAAGTATTTATCGCCAGTTACTACCCCAGTTATGGAAGGTAAAAAGCGAGGAACCCGTTGCATAATAGCGCATGGGCCCCTTGTGATGTGACTTAAATACTTCTTCTCTATTATAAATTAATTTATGGAACTGTGAATGCTGCTAAACGTATTTTGAAAAAAAAAAATGTTTAAAGACTCACCTTACAGGGAACAGAGCAAAACTTCGTTTTAGGATGACACTATTACCCGGAATTCCGACAACTCTTTAAGCAGTGGCAGGAGCACCCTGTCCTGGACGTCGAATTATCACGCGGGATAATTTTCCAGAAAAAATAAAACCGGTGAATATGCGAGCTCCTTTCGAACCGACCACTGCAAATAAACTAACAAAGTAAAGCAAGGCAAAGGTATTTTGGTGCAAAAAATTCGTTTGTTTTTCTAACGATTACTCGCTTACATTGTAGAAAAAACGGCATGACTCATGTCAATTCGTTATGTCCCGGAGGATCCTAAAGTTTTGTATGAGGCGGTAACCCTTTTGTCATTTGACTTGTGTTTCGTAACGTTCTTATTAGCAAAATTACAATTACCGGAAAATTTAACGCGGAAAATTGGGTTTTCTGAAATAAATAAAATATTTACTAATACAGGGAGTCCATTTAGTGTGTAATTCTTCGATATCTCCTATATCGTGGATAGAAGGGAAACTTTAAAAATAAATATTAGCGGACTGTTGAAGACGCATATTTTAAAAGTATGTTTAAGTATACAGGGTGTCCATTTTTGGGTAGTTTTACGGGGTATCTCCCTTATTAGTAAAGATAGAAGGATGCTGTTTTCGCAGCACTTTGCTACTTTTTTGTCAAACAGAAGATGCCGTAATCATTTTGGGACACCCCCCCCCCCATATCTCGGTTACCCCGTAACGTATCAAAAAGAAATAAAAATGTTCTTTTTGTAACTCTTTATGTAGAATACAGTGACGTACTCAGATTTTTTCTACATTCAATAATTTTCAAGGAAAATAAACAAATTTGCTTCTTTAAATGGGTCACCGTATATAAAAAAATGGTATATTTTTGAAAAACGTATATTTCGGGCCTAATACTAAGACTAAAAATAAAATGTTATATATTTGAAGCTTGTTACAAACTAAATTATATTATTAAAAATATAGGTATAGGGTACTACCCAAAAATGGACACCCTGTACAGTGTGTGTCATAAATGAAATGACCTATATTTTTACTCGGAATCAGTTCCCCTCCTTATCGTTTATGTAACCCCAATTTTTTTCCCCAATCTGTTGCGGTGTTGCAAAGATATTATTAATTTTCCTATTTTTATTGCATTGGTACGATCGTAATAAACATGCTACAGATTCTTTATTGATTTTAATTAGATCAAAAATTTTTTATCTGGATTACATGAGTACTATTTATAAAATTTTACAGTTTTATACAGGGTGCTTTAATTTTACTTCCAAACTTCGGGTTTGTTTGGATTAAATTTACTCAGTATTTTCAAATGGAACACCCTGTATATTTCATCAAGAATTGAAACTTCTACTCCTTATAAGTACAAAATATTTTATTATTGTCTGTAGCGTTGCCAATCGTAATGATAAATCTTGGTATTATTGGAAAGATATTTAAACAACCTTTAAAATGATGTGCCCTTCCCTACCCATTTAATATTTTCGCTCAAGTCTTCAGTCTTGGGCTTTCTTCGTTTACATTTTTTAGTATTTTTCTGTATTATATTAAATACGAATATGGAAAATTATTATTTCCAGACCACCCGATGATCCTACAATAAGGGCGCGTATTTTTGTCTATACAGTAGCACTTTAAAATACTATTTCAGATTGAATGGTACTACCAAGAAAAGGAAGCCCTCTCCTGATAAGCATAGACTTTTTATTTCTTGAATAGATTTTTTTAAAATTTGATTTAATCAAATAAACGTCTGTTCAGATTATGTGGTGACTACTAAGAGATGGCGCTGCGCACTATATTTGATCGACTACCGTCGATGGTACGGCGTTAAGTTAAAGTCCTCTCTCTCTCAAGAAATCCACCTTTCCAAATTATAATGTATTTCGAAACGATCGCGAAACTAGAATGGGCGGAACCATGATTCTTGTCAAATCAAAAGGCACGTCCAAGCAACTTCTATGCCAAATCCGGATAGTAGCAATATTATAGATGGTACATACGTTAAGATTGCAGTGAACCACAGGTCTGTAGTGGTCGGGTCCGTTTACTGCAGCCCCTTCCCTCACGACAGTCTTAACAGGGAGTGTTTAGGAAATATCTTCAACAATAACAGGACAACAATAATCGGAGGAGATCTGAATGCCAAAAATCGAGAATGGAACTGTAGAGCAACCAACACCAGAGGGCTATGTTATACAACAATTCTGATGTTTTTAATTACCATATATTACCACCAGAGGGCCACACATCTAAGTGCCAACGGATTACCGGAGCTACTAGATATATTCGTAATTAAAAACACAGATCACATGTCACAGCCTGTAGTAATCAATGATCTATCATTTGATCATCTCCCAGTGATTATCGAATATGGTGATCCACGCAGGAGGGGTCTTAGCATCATAACCAAAACCAGAACTGACTGGAAAAAATTCCAGACTCAGCTGGAGGGTTGCGAATCTATCGCTCCTCTTGTAGGCAAACCAGATATCGACGAGGCTGTAAATGTGCTCACAAAGAACATACAGCAAGCACTTGCAAGAGCAACAACAACAAAAACAGCTGATTACACTAAATATGGTAATCTCAGTCATGACATAAAGAACGAAATAAGAGCGAAGAACCGTCTCAAAAATAGAGCGTACAGAACTGGAGATCCGAGGATCAAACAACAGGCAAACCAGGCAACACAGAGGGTCAAACAGCTGCTTAGCGGTTTGGAATCCGAGAGATGGGAAAGGAAGGTCGAAAGCCTAAATACACAAGATGGATCCCTCTATTGGATGACAAGTTCGCTTGTCAACGGAAGTAGGACACCAATGCCGCCCATAACAACGAGCGGCAACACTGTAATCACTGAACCTCAGGAAAAAGCGGAAAAATTCGCTGAAGCACTCTACGAGCAATTCAGCGAAAATCCGGCTACAGATGTAGACCTAGAAAATCGGATCAACAGGACTGCCGAAATATATAAAAGCATGGATCACCCTCCTGAACCAAATCTGCAAGAAGTCACCGCAGAAGATGTCAAAAAGATCATACGTTACGTAAAGGTCAAAAAAGCTCCCGGGCTAGATAGAATCACCCAACCTATCACTGAAAAATCTACCGAAGAAGACAATAAAGGACATAGCCAACATCGCAAATGCTATACTGAAAACTGGACATTTTCCCGTCCCATGGAAACAGGCAAAAATCATTATGATAGGGAAATCAGGCCAAGACAGAAGAAAATTGACCAGTTACAGGCCAATCAGTCTTCTGTCTAACATAAGCAAGATAGTGGAACGGTTAATTTCGGGTAGGCTCACAACCTTTGTCGAAACTAACAACTGTCTACCAGTGGAGCAGTTTGGCTTTAGAGCTAACTTGTGCACCGTTAGACAGACAACAAGACTGGCTTCTAACATAATCAATGGATTCAATAGACGGAGGAGCACGGGAGCCGTCCTATTCGATATCAGTAGAGCTTTTGACAGGGTATGGCATAACGGGTTAATTGTCAAAATGATCAGGCTAGGAGTACCAAACTATATGATAAAACTTATAGCCTCCTATCTTGAAAATCGATTGTTTAAAACTTTTGTTGAAGAGTGTTACTCTACGTCAAAAATAATCAGGGCCGGAGTCCCACAAGGTTCGGTAATAGCCCCCCTACTCTTCAATATCTTTACTTGTGATATCCCAATGCATCCGTCTTGCGAAAAATTCATATACACTGATGACACAACCATAGCAGTCACATCAAGAAATCCAAAACAAATAATGCTGGCGCTAAAAGAAAACATCATTACTCTGGAAAAATGGCTCAGCAAGTGGAAAATAAAAATCAATCCAGAAAAAAAAAACAGGCAATTTACTTTACCAAGAACTCATCAAGGTTCAGAAGACCGGAAGGCAGGGTCACTGTAGGAAACAAACCAATCGATTGGAGCCCAAGCGTAAAATACTTGGGACTTCACTTCGACAAACGCCTTAATTGGAAAGTAAATACAGCCCACAGGAGAAAGATGGCTCACGCCCAACTGAGCACTCTATACCCGCTGCTCAACAGTAGGAGCAAGCTAACAATCAGGACAAAAGTCATGATGTACAAAGTGCTCATCAGGCCGGTGCTCACATACGGAGCACCGACATGGTGCACACTGGGTAAGCAGGACTTACAAAGACTACAGGTAATACAGAACAAGGCACTTAAAATAATACTGAATACACCTAGATATACCAGAACTCACGTTATACATCGAGACCTCCAAATTGACACAATTTCGGAGTTTCTCGATAAAATAATCGTGAAATATCACACCAAGGCTAACTTGGCCAACAACGCCAAGATAGCCTCATCGCACATACGCAGACTACCGCGTCAAAAACACAGAATGCCTAAATACTGGATCACTCGCTAAATCCACACTCCAAATTATTTAAGAACTTGTTCTGTATAAAATAAGTGTGCACGCACACTACGCGCACACTATACGCCTCTGTAAACAATTACAATAACTACCCCTCTACCTCTGCACCCAGTATGTTAACGGAGCTCTTAAAACTTGCTTATTTGATTAAATTCAAATAAGAAATGGTTAAGAGCTGTAACCGAAACACACCAAGCAACGCTTCAAAGCTTAACCTAAAAAATCATACTGATGATAAACAAAAATAACACGTCTAAGTGAAATGAGTTACAGGTATCATGCCTGACTCAGACGGTGAGTTTTAGTCGGTTGGCTCGTCTCCTTCTGAGGCGGATCCCCTCCTTCAGAGCGGATGATATTGATGGTCTTTCCCCACAATGTTGCTAGCCCGACACTACCTTGCAGCCGCGTCTGTAAGGTGCGCAGATTTCTCATCGTGTGTCCAAAAAAAACAAACACCAACCTAACCAATCATAACCGTTTACGTCATTACCACTTATCACCACCATCGAACGGTACCGAAGTAGCGGTATTGCCAGGTATCTGGTGAAATTTCACCAGATCTGTATCGTCGAGGTATCCCTCTTAGCCCTAGAAAATGTTGAGGGAAAAAGGTTAGGTGATTTTTTTGTGATTTATAAAATATACCTCCCCGAAACGAAGCTGATAACACCAGAAACCGAACTTTTTCAAAAGGTTTTTCATGGACCACCAGATTATTCATAAAATCACAAAAAAATCAACAGATCTCCTGACATTTCATGAGATAACTGGTAACACTGCGCTGTAGTATTAATTTTTTATTTTGTTTTGAAATTTGAAACTCAGTTTTCCGAAATAAGTATTCGTTGTTTTCAAACAAAGGTAAATTATTTTGTCCTAAAAAATTGTGAATAGTATGTACTTTTGCTTTTAAAAGTTTATTTGATCATTATCTACCTAAATCCTACAAAATTATTAAATAATTTTTAATTACATTGGTCTTTTTAATTACATTGGTGCATTTTTTACTAACCACATACATATTTTGAGGACTAGAATACAAAAATAAAATTTGACGCTGTCATCGAAAAAAATCTTTTAAAAAAACAAACCCAAATATAACCTCCAAGAGGGGAAAATTTTAATCCAACATCCGCATTCCACATACTCACACCCTAAGCTGCAATCGGAAGAGGTTATCGACTATACTATAAGTTTTTTAAAGAAATGTGACGAGTTCAAGTTTAAAACGTTAAATTTTAGGTTAAACGAAAACCATAATGGATGTGGCCACAAATTCAAATTATATTCCTGTGGAAATTCTTCACCGCTCTGAAGCTGAATTTAGAAAAAAGTTATCTGCAGAAGAAAGTGCAAGAGTTAATAATACTGGTAAAACATCATTTTGACTTAAAATTGTAAACTGTTTTTAAAGTCCCATGGTATTTTGTTAGCCCTGTTGGTATTTTTGTAATATTATCTAAAAATTAGTTTTGTACCTCTATAGATCCCTAAATCTTATAATATAAATATTTTTAAATTATTGTAGATACAGATTACAAAGGGCAAGTATGCTCTGCACAAAGATGGCTTTGTATCTGCTTGGAATGAAGATATAGAGGAGATACAAGCTAGTGACCACCACAAGACATAGGGTATGGAATGATGAGGAGACACTGTCAGAACGCCCATGTCTATGATTTTAGACTTCCTTATTGGAGGAATGAAATGGTTCTCCTTAAAAACTACCTAGCTAGCTATTTAGTCTTGAAGAATAATCATATTAAAATACACTGCCAGATATTATTCAAATATTTCATTGCTTCGCCGCTTTCATTATCAAAGTCTCAGTCAGTATGATAAATTATTCAAAACGAAATTTGTACAAAACAAATTGTTTTCATTTACAAAACAATAACAAAATATTGTAAGGTTAGGTTACATCCGAATGACAAGTGACAGACGTCACCCCCTACAAAAAGAGTGGGGGACTGTCGCTGCGACACGTTGAAGCTCTGAGAACGCGGCTTAAGACCGTTTATATTTGACGATGACGGTGCCGTTTGACGGCCGACAAAAACCAATTTTATCTTTTGACGGTGGACGGTCGTAGCAACGTTCGTAGCAAGTTTACACAGCCAATCAAAATCGTGTTTGCCTGTCACGTGATATTTAGTAAATATTATTTTACTCTATACCATCTTATTAACCATTTTAAAGTGTACTGTGATAAGTGTTGATAGTATCATTCAGATCACATAAACACCAAAATAAATATAATCACATAAAAATATAGAAAAGCCGAGAAGAATAAGTTGTTATCGTCGCCACCGTCATGTTTATAAATCCAGCTTTTTACGGAACCGTCAAACTGCACCGTCAAAAGTTTTGACACTTTCACACTCTTACAAAACACACTAAATTCTAAACCAGAGATATCAGGATGAGTATCCCTACAAACTACATGAATCTATCTATCGAGGCTTTAATTAGCCTCCTAAATTTAAAATCTGAACATAATTTAATTCTGAATCAACTTTATTATGTTATTTCGATATATTAAATGAGAAAGATCTTTGGAAATAATTTGTACGATAAACTGGTGGGGTAATAATGAGTTTATCATGCAGATCCAAATTATGGGAGTCATATCGAAATTTAATTTTGTTATATAGATAGTCTGGGCACTTTTTACAAATAATTTTATTATATAAAAGTGCATGTAACACCCGTCTTTCATCCATTCTTAGCCATTCAAGTTCACGCAACTTAGCAGTAACACCACGATCGTACTTATTTTAGCAACAGAAAAATGCGATGAGGAATTTCATTTTGCTGCTACTCCACCAGAAATTCGAGAAGCAGCAAAAATAGTAGAAGAAGATCTTCTGCCAACTAAAAGTCGCCCGAGATATGACAAGACATATAATTGTTTCAAAGAATGGTGTACGGGGAACAAAGTTCAAAATCCTGGTTCTGAGCCTGCGCTACTAGCTTATTTCAGTGAAAATGCCAAGACAAAGAAGATAATCAACGATTTGGTCACAATATTCAATGCTTTAACATATCAGTGACTGCCTACAATAATGCCAATGTAATATTTAATTTAAATAAGTAAAACAAAAATCATGTTAATTTTTTATTTTTTATAAATGTCATTAGGTTTATTTTAAAAAATTTTAAAAAAATTCATTCCCGTTAAATTTGTGTAATGAGTTGTATGTTGGTGATTATTTTGAGATATAAATTTTTTTAAAAATTACAAAAAAATAATTTACTTTCCATCCGGATGGAAAGTTAAAGTAAAAAAAACGTCAACTTTCCACCTTTCAAAGATAGATGAAATGTCATTATTACATGCATGGTTGCAAATAAACCTATTTTCGGATTAAATTATCATGTTACGTCTCCATCATATTTATGTTCCAAGTCATAAACCTAAGAAAAACTTATTTTTTATTTTCTTTCTTTCGTTACGATGACCTCATTTCCGTCCCTTTTGTGAATATTAAAAGGTCTTAATACTGCATTAATAATAACAAAAATTCCGACTGGCCTTTTTAATGGTGCATGCCATGAACATCATAGTCGATGTTAATGGGAAATAAAGGTTTCGTGGATCGCCTGATACATGAACATGATAAAACGATAGTTTTTTGATATTGCATAGATATTACATCATTATCTACGTAAAAAGATGATATGACTAGGATTAATTTTTAATTATGAAACTTAAATAAATCGATAAATTTGTATATTAAAGGGATAAGGGAACGTTTTGTTTCTATTTAATATACTTAATCCGTATTAGGAAATTATTGGTAGTTTCTGTAAACTGGATTATAGTGATTTTAATTCATAAGGGACCCAAGTAGGGAATTCAATCACGCACCCAAATTTTAATCCCGCAAACCTGCGGGATTGAGCCCATCGATCCCGCGCATCCGCGGGATTTGCGGGATAACAAACAATGAACTGCGGTATTTTTGGTCGGCGCGTCGGGATTCCCCGCTCTGCTGGGCTATTGAAAATACGTTAAACAGGAGAGTTTTCTTGCGTACGTGCGAAAGTAAGAGCGTTATTCAACTTTAGTTTGGAATTATTTTTTAAAGTCTGAAGATGATCTTACCGCTAAATGTAAGTTATGCCCTAGCATTATCAAAATCTGTGCTTGTTCGGGTTTGTTCCACCAAAGGTCTTCACACCCACTTACAAACAAAGCATAATATTAATTTGAAAGTCCAGAGCAGCAGCGTAGTGTTGATATTGATAAAATAACACAGGAAATGAAAGTTAGTGCCAGCAGCTCAAGTAGTTCGTTTAGTTCTATTGCTAAGCGAGGAATGTACTTGGAAGCTGCATGTAACTGTGTAAAATCTATTCCGTAGACAGGTGTCGAAGGTGAACGTGCGTTTTCAGCCGCAGGATACATGGGCAATAAAATAAGATCAAATCTAAAAGGTGAAACATGTTATCTTTTCTCCGAAAATACTTTCAAAATCAATGTAACATGTAACCGTTAAAATAGTCGTACTATTGTATTGTACCTATATGCAATAAATTTTTTCCCGCTACTCTACTCTGTTTTTAATTGCATGAAACAACTTTTTATTAACATACAGCACTCACATCGAGTCCCGCAAATCCCGCGAATCCCGTACGTTTTATCCCGCAATGTCAAACCCGCGAAACCACCGCGCGGGATCCAGCATTTGTGGGATTCCCTAGACCCAAGTAATTAACTGACGAAGTATTCATTTCTAAGAAAATTTTATTCTGGATAAAAGTTTCTGCAGGCTCATTAAAATTGAAGAAAACTGTAGTGCATACGAGGGAGATTCGATTTCTTAAAAGTTGCTCAAGAGTAAAGTATCTAAAACACAAAATCAGAGTAGATATTTTACTTTTGAGAGACCTTTAAAAAATTAAATCTCTCTCGTATGCACTACAGTTTTCTTCAATTTTAAGCGCTTTCTAGTTTAAGAGGATGCAGAAAGTTTAATCAAGAATAAAATTTTCTGAGAAATGAATAATAAAAATATGTTCATGTGGAGCGAGAACTCTGCAGGTTACTGTATACAGTGTCAACATTAAAGTTGGAACCATATGGGAAAAATATTTATTTTAGATTTAGGTAAAATTTAAATTTACCATAAGTTTTTCCTTCAATAAAGTCCAATAATAAATTAAATTTGGACATTGGAGCTCTTGTTAATTGTCAAATATGACAATATCATGTCTTTTACTCAGCCAATATTAAGTAGATAAGAGGAATTAAAAGCAATTTCGCAAGAATAGTTACATGATATTTGCAAATCAATTTTATATTTTGGTTCTTACTTAGTTTGGATTGGGGTCTTGATTGTTAGTATAGGTTATCGTAGATACATATGATTCCATCATACATTTACTTTAATGTTTAAATGTTATCGTCATCGATATATTATTGTAAATAATCGCCCTTAAAGCAGAAACCCAAAACCAACAGGCTACTAAGTAAACCAAATGTTTTTCTCGAAAAGATAACAGCGGAAACAAACATGCACGAAGCCGAAGCAACAATAAATCAGATAGTGGCAAGATTGGCCATTACGTGGACCCGGAAACCGTCGTCTACGTTATTACCGTCACAATGTAGTGCGTTGCCAAATTGTGTTAAAAATGACGTGATCACGCTAATTTTAGAGATATTATTTAAATTAGTGTAACAATAAACAATTTTTTTAAGAGTTATTTACTATTTGAGATGCTATGATTTATTTAAAAAATCATAAATTAGTAATTGTTCCCCCTGTATCGAAAAGCCTCAGATTTTTCAAATGTGTGTGTACTGTGTATATGATATCGTAAATAAATTAATCATAAAATATTTTTTTTTCTAGACGTATTAATATATAACACTACTTATAAAAATTTAATTATTTTAAGGTATTGTCGCCTAATTGAGAAAAAGACCCGAAGGATTTTTTCAAGCGGAACGTACGTACATTATACCATGATATGAGTGGAGTACGTAGCCCGAAGCGTCCGTCCGTTTTGCGCTTAGTAATTGATAGGTAACTCTAACGTTCTCCTTATCTGCGCGTGTTTAAGTGGGACGTTTTTTGATAACCCCCGTATAACCAAGTTTCCCCTTAAGATTTATTTGAATTTAAGTTAATCAGATTATTAAGTAAACGGCTATTTTTGTTGGAAATTTAATTTTGCCCCCATTTTTGACTTATATCCAGAGGTGAATTACTCACCCAGGAATTATTTATTTAAAGTCAATCTAACTTTCTTAATCATTAAATTTTGAATATATGTGTGAGTCTGGTCGACACTAGCAGTAATGTCGCCAGTCTTGATATTCAATGAAAAATTCATCATAATTTAGAGACGCTCCTACTTAAAGTATTTTCGAACGCAATTTTCTCGATTATAGATTTTCGAATCGAATAGGTGTTTGTTGTCAGGGATGCCAGGCAATTACTGCCATTGCCGACTTGATACGCACGTGTCAGTTGGTCTTGGATGGGCCCACCATCCTTTCCCCGCTAACTGGAAGCTGTCAGCAGTCCATCAGAGCGCATGAAGAAATGAGGGCAAGAATTTTGTCTAAGAAAGAATGAATGACTCTAATTTGAAGTATAGTTGTTTGAACGTAGGACAAGGCCTAACTTCTGTTCAAGCGATACTTATTGTTATATTGGCTCGGGCATGTCCAATGAATACAATAACAATGCAAGTTATTATATTGAACACGGAGGGTTCTTTTACTTACCTATTTCATTTTATTGTCTCTTGTCATTGAGGGTTATTTAATGAGGTTAGTCCTTCCGTACGTTGAGTAGCGCGACCCGAAGTACTCGTAGTTAATTATTTACAATTTATATACAATCAGAATTAACCTGAACTATAATTCAATTGATTCAACCAACCTATCATTCATCTGTTACGTACTCTGTTTAAATTTAGATTTATTTTCATTATTTACAATATAAAATAAACCTAAGCTAGCATTTTGTTTCTCAAGTAAAGAGAGCTCAGCTACCCTATAATTTCCAGGAAAAATTATATCTCGCGGTAGTGACCACTAATACTAACTTAAGATCTTTTAACACTTACTTTTGATGTCACAATCGGGTAATAAGATATCGCAGCATAAAGTCGTTCTCATGATTTTTGCTGATGAAGCATATTGAAAGATTATGTCAACCTTCGATCCTATTTATTTGTTAAATTATTTAAAAAATAATCTAACGTAAAATCCTCATTAATTTTCTTTAATTGGAAAAAGCCAGGTTTACAACAGTATACGTCGAATCAAACTGAAAGTATATTCGGTTTCGAGCAGGGTTATTGCCTAATCAACAAACCAAATTTCATCCTTCTCCATAATATAATAAAATTATCTTATGAAACAACCCACAATTAAGATTCAGATACCTTGTATCGAACATCGAACCACTATTAATTTAATTGCATCTAATTTACTTCAATTAGTTCAATTGTACTACAAAATAATCGAAAACTAATATTCCGGTATATTGCATCGAACAAATACCGCCACTAATTGAATTACAATTAATTTACTGGAATTTACATCTTAATTCATTTAATTCTGTAATGAAACATTAAGTTAATTGTAATATGAAAAACCCACAATTAAAACTCTGGTAAATTGTATCGAACAAACCCCGGAACGAATTTAATTACACTTAATTTACGTTAACTTATATGTTAATTAAATTAATTGTAGAAGTTAATTGTACTATGAAACAACCCACAATTAAAATTCCGGTACATTGTATCGAACAAATCCCATATCCAATTTAATTATAGTTAATTTGCTTTAACTTAGGTGTTAATTAATTGTAATGAAAGTTAATTGTACTTTAACTATATTTTATTAATATTTGGGCTTGTGAAAATTTTTAAGGACTATAACGACATATTATTTAATTAATTGTTAATTGTAAATTATATATAATTCAATAAAAATTAAAAAATTTAATTGATTAGTTGTAATTGTTAGTTGCTTCTAAATACGGCAGTAAAATTTGTGACAGTCATGACCGAGACATAAATAACCCGGACGCGTCTTCGTGCTTTTCCTAATTTTTGGGATTCTTGAGAAGGATGCGTGGCTTTCTATCGATCTGGGTAGCGCCGGCGCCTCGTGCCGATTTCCTGCCGTGGTCGGATCGCCGCAGGAATGGAAAGCAGACTTTGACAGCGGTCGAGTGCGACACGGTTAGCAGGACCTATGAATAGCGACATGACTGTGCGGTAGTGCGGTTTTTCTTATTTTATGTTGTATTAAGGACTGCCCTACTATCTACTGATTGTTCCTGAGGTCTTAAGCACCGTCGCTGCACCCCTAGCCTGCTGTCTACTCAAAAAAGTAAGTCCTAGCTCTTTTACCGCTCAAATGTATCGCTTAGGTTTTGAGGGTCAGCTTTTGTAAGACCTTATCTCTTCGCTAAACACATAAATATTTACTGATTTCTAAAATTAACGCTTCCTTCGTTAGCGTTTCGAATTATTAGGTATAGAATATAAATATTTAGAGATACGGACGTTTATAAAATGCATAAAATTACATTTGTCGAGTTTCATAATCGATACAAATTTGATATGCAAATTAAGAAACGTATTGAATGGCCACCGCATACAATTCGAATTAATTATTATTTTTGATAAAAATTAGGAACGTAAAAAGGATACGATAAATACTTCGCCATTTCGCGCCAAATTTGCCGCCCACCTAAAGAGGAAACTCCATTATATTGCTATTGCATTATAAATTACTTAATTTTGTAATTTCACGACGTTTAAATGAATGACTCTGGCTGGTTAAATGAATTATTCGAAAATGTGAGTGTAATAATATCGTAGATCCTTTTACGATGGTAGGTATTCCATTTTTGTCATAATAAATGGTAACAAGAGATTTTTATAATACTAATTTTAATTATAAAAGGGGGCGAGAGGGAGGGGCGTGAAGCGGGCAATTGTCCTCCAAGCCTGTGTAATTTACAAAATATTTTACAATCAACTTAAATGTGATACAAGTTAAACAAAGTATTTGTTTGGGGTGAAAAGAATTAGTGATCGGCCGATATCAGGGGTCGGCAACCTGCGGCTCGCGAGCCACATGCGGCTCTTTGGATGTAAAGCTGCGGCTCTTTAGTTCTATACGCAAATATTATTTATTTTATCGAAAAAAAAAAACATTAAAAGTTCGTTCTGAATCGATTAACGAGGATTAGGCACCGATTCTATCTCAGCCACTTGTACTCGCTTTTCACCGCACCCCTCCCGCGTGACACGCGTCGTTACTGTCGTCAGTCCATCGGAAGCTCTCGAATGATGCCGTCGTCGGATGTTTCTATGTAGGTTTTAATTCGTTTTCGACGCAAGACAATTTGGCGTCTTCACCAGTACTTTGGCTGTGACCGGGGGTCAGCAACCTACGGCTCGCGAGCCGCATGCAGCTCTTTCAATGTCAAGTTATGTCTCTTTCGATATCAAATTGTGGCCGTTAGTGGCTCTTTAAAAACTGAGAAATTGTGTAAATTATAACTTTTGGCTCTTCCGTCTCAAAAGGTTGCCGACCCCTGGTCTATACCGATATAAATATCGGTACATCGGCATCATATGAGCATTTTAAGATTGGTTGACTATTTGATTTTGTAAGCGAAAGTCTAATTTTATCAAAAAATAATTTAAAAATAAATAGAAAAACTGATTATTAAATTATTGCGAACATATTATTTTTATTGTTTTTATATTATTTATACAGGGTTATGTTAAAGAAACGGATCCAGCCTTTTATAATAGACTACCGCCCACTTATTCAAGAATCGCTCGGACCCGTCAAACTTATTTTTTGGGAATGCATTTTTGTTAGAAAAAAGATATTAACAGGGTGGATCATAAATATGCTACTTATCTCAGGTTCAATATTTTTAATGGAACATGTTATAGTTAGAGAGGCGGTGACAATAGGGGGTCCGTGAAGTGGAATATCAGTAATTTGGTTTCTCGTGGAGTTGAGGTCCCCCTCTATAAGATTTATATCTGATGAAATGTCGTAGAGCGTTGCTGAGAGGCGCTGTACCGCTTTAGATAGGAAATTCTCAATAAATTCAAAACTATATCGAGCAATGTCTGAAAATTAATTTACAGCATCTGCGTGACCCCAAAGTCACGGCATACACATTTTCTAACAAGCCTTGCATACACTTTTCCGAGCGTGTCAATAATGATGGTTAGGAAACCTTGTATACAACGTGTCCAAGATAAGGATGGTCAATACAGGGATCTCGGAAACGTTAAGAGATACGAAGTCGGTTAAATAGAGGTAAAGTTGGGCATTTACGTGCCTAATAATATGCCGTTAATATTTTGTAATCCGAAGAGTCGTCTTCGAAGGGCCATTATCAACTTTCTTATTTTAAATACGGTCCTGCTTTCCTGATAGTTCAATTTGAGAGCTTTTTTCTCCCGAGTGCAACGATGTATGACACATTGTGGTTTAATGACGTTTCGAGGGTTTTTTGAACAACATCAGGAAATTTTGGGATACGGTCCTGTATTTCTCCTAATTTTATAAATAATATCTCATAAGTAGGCTCTACATTTTTACTTATGTTGGACTAGTTCAATTAAAAAATAACAAATAATTTAATAATAAACCACAAATAAGTGAACAAAAAACAGAAACATTATTTCAAACTTCTGTTGATTCGGAATTGACATTCCCATTGTGATCGCTTGAGAGCGTTTTAAGAGGTTTCCTACTTTCCAGAAAATATGGAACATAAAATTACAAATGCTGAAAAGTTTGATATTCTATCACATGTTTTATTTTATCTCAAAAAACTGTTACTTAGATGATGTTATTTGTGCTTAGAGAATTTGAACTTGAACATTTGATTATTTTTTTTAAAATATACAACAAAAATGTCATATCTTGAAAAAAAACAAAAGGCCATTGAAGTCCACAATATGCAGGCGTTAAATTAAAGAAATTTTTGAGTTCCGATAGTCCACAATGTAGGTACTGGTAGTCCCAAATTTGGAGTCTGGTAGCCCAAAGAGTGAGTTATTCCAGCCACCATCGTAAGCTAGAACAACTTAAAGTCAAGTTTTGATAGCTCGAATCATGAATTAATCTAGCCCGACAGGTAACGCATCACAATTCACAAACTGATAGCTACGGTAGCCTATAAATAATTTAAGACGGTGGGGCGTGAGCTATTACAACGCATAAAATAACCCATCTTCTGTGCTATCGTAACTTATGAATAGTGAGTTGATGCAATTTCTTCCATTTGGTTGCCGCAATTCAGAGGTCTGGGCTGTCCCCTATTAGCAACACGCTTCGGTCTACGACAACTCATATTTGAGTTATATCAACTCGTAATTTCGCTCAGTGTATTATTTAAAGTGAAATTTAAAAATAAAATAACTACAGGAGTTACATTATGGAAAACTGTCGTAAACATAAGTATATGTTAAAATACAAAATAAAAAAGGAGGTATTCAAACACTTTTAGCAAAAATAAATATAAGTAAATACAAAATTTGTTTAAATAAAAGTTTTAAGGAATGCAAGACAAATTTGATTCAAGAACTGAGCAGCAATACCTGTATTTGCAGCAGCGCTGGGAGATTACACTTATCATAAAACCGAGTAAAATATGTAATCACTGCTGGTGTTTGGATTCGGTGAAAAATGTTGTTCCATAAAAATTGTTGGAATAAATTGCCACCTTCAAATAAAAAATAAAATTATTATTTTAATCATAAACCCTTTAATCATAAACCTGACGAGAAAATACCCGAAAGACCGTTTTAATGTAGAATTGACAAGGCTATTCAAAGAATCACACGTTTTCTAATTGGCAACACACAATTTTTTAAAAATATAATGACAGGTTTTTTCTTATGAAAAAACAATTTATTCTCTCTCTGATTTTTTTCATCTTAAAATAATAGAAATGATTTAATATTTATATGTGGAAATGCAAAAATCTCTAACAAAACCTCGCACTAAACTACAGGGTGTTATGGACATGACGTATAATATTTAAACCGGCAATTCCTAAGATACAGACAAATTGAAGAAAAATACCCATAAATGACGCTTTCAGTTCATTCAGCGGTAAAAGTGACCTGACGTCAAACCAGAAAAACACCTGTGTGGCACTGCGATACACTGCAATCAAGGAATTCTGGCCGGTGTCATACACACACCTTAAACTCTTTAGCCAAATAAAATAATTTAAACACTTTTCCCTTCTGCAATACCTTCTTGTACAATTAATTGAAGAACATTTACGACGGACTATGTTTTAAACAACCCGAAATCACATATGGAATAGTAATAGCCACGTACGTCACTAGGTCAAATGCCAATGACCTCTTGACGCCTTATATCGGCTGAGCGAAGTAGTTTCATATAGCGCCGCACGCTTGCGGTCTGTTAGTTGAAGACCAACCAACGGCCGGATACGTTGTGTCTCGTCGATCACCAACACACTCTCAGCAATCCGCTCTGTTTTTTCGGTTTACGCGTGTATCTTGCCCGTCCATAAATAATATTGTTTTTATTAACGCGTTTCTTCTGGACGTCAAATTTTGCTATTACTGTGTGTACATAAATTGTTTCCAGGAGTGTTCCCATGAAAAACAAAAAAAATGATTGTGTTTGTGCCTGGATTTCCTCGCTCTTTAGATATAAGGATAAATACAAGTAGAAAATAATTTAATTTTATATTGAATTTCAGCTTTATATTTAATGTGGCAAAATTGCCCTTGGCT
Organism: Barypeithes pellucidus; assembly: GCA_963991005.1. NCBI lineage: Eukaryota > Metazoa > Arthropoda > Insecta > Coleoptera > Curculionidae > Barypeithes > Barypeithes pellucidus. The sequence goes on from OZ022558.1 coordinate 15,758,436, forward strand.
CTGGGTGAATTATTGTACAGTAGCGCGGACTGACCTGTGAGTAATAGTGTTTATTATCCCACTTTTAAAATGGTCGATTTAAAAAAAATTAAATATGTAGGCGCTTCTCTAGGACACCCAAGGAGTCATCCATTTAAATATAATACGTAATTTCCATAACACCCTGTATACTATAACTATAAAAATAAAAAAAATTCAGTAGCTTTTACTGATCGACTCGATATAGAATGTCTATAGCGTTGTTGACGCATTTTTAATAAATCAAATTTAACAATAGGAATTTAAAGCGCTATGCGAAAGCGAATAACCCGAAAAAATTGAAACGAATAACAAAATATTTGAAATGTTCAGATCCGCATTTTTCCTATTATTTCGTTTTTACGTACTTAACTATTTCATAAATTTTATTTTTTTGGGCATATTTCATGACAATTTCCATTACATTATTTTAAATATAACAGTTATTTACTTGATGATACATAACATCTTTTCCCGAAATCTGGTTCTTCTGAAGGTGCGTATCCACATAAAATCATTTACAACAAACGTTTGTAAATGTTTGTACACAAGTATAGGTACGTTTGTAAACATTTGACATCGATCGGACTAATTTGCACACCCGCTAACTTAGTCGATGGCTATAACGGCGCACCGACCCTCGCCCATAGCCTTGTACCATAGCACCGCACAGCCTCGCTTGAGCTTCGCACAGTAGTCCCTCGACGTCGATATATAAGCCTGAACTGTGCGTTGTTATCTTCTTCCGATGAAGAAGTTATTTTTCATACTCTCATATAACAAAGTGGTACTTACATGCTTAAACAAAAATCACAATTACCAGTTCATCCCATTAACGTAAAGCGAAGATTCAATAGAGAACTTTATCACCTTTAAGGAAATATTCCCAACGCTTTTTGAACATATGAGAATTACCATTACTGTGTCTTCCACTGATATAGGTTGAGAATGGCAGTTCTTCCAATTTTCATCTATTCTCATTCCACTGTTGCTTACGATATAATCAAAGGTATTTATATGCATTGTCATATATTCACAAAAGCGTTGGGGATCTTTCCTTAGATCTTTATAATGCTTTGCGTTAATAGGATGCACTGGCAATCTTGATTTTGACGCAAAGTCCATGTTTATATCTCGATCTCGAGAGACAAACTGATCGACAGGCAAGGCAATGAGCGAGGGTCGGTGCGCCGTTATGGTCACTGCTGTGCGGTGCTAGGGCACCAGGCTATGGGCGAGGGCTCTGTGCAGCGCGCCTTCGTGGCCATACACTCACTCGCTGTTCGTGACCACGTCTAAACCAAAATACCAGAGCGGCGCACACACAAATAACAAATCCCTTTGATGTACCGACAATGGGCCGGAACACGAACAAATGATTGCAAACTCGCTTGATTAACGTCTCCACCAAAAAAAATATTGAGTTTACAAATATCTTATCACAATCATAAGTATTTTAGGCGTTTGGAGGATATGCCCCTTTACGCGCCTTCACGATATTTTACAAGTATACTATTTAGGTTAATTCCAAAATACTCTGTGCAATTAATTAAGTAATTATGATAGAGCTAAACACTTTTTTAACGATAAATTAGATATTGATAAATGACATTTTTTCGTTGATAAATTTACCTCTGATTTTTGTAATTAAAATGTCGGTAAAGCTTTTAAGGTTTATCTTTCTAAAAGCATTAGGGAAACAAAGTAAAATTGAACCGGCGACCTTTGGGAAAACGGAAACCAAAATTAATGGAAAACAATATGATCTTTTCTTTCTAGATTTTATTTTGAGAGCGTTTTAATATCGCAAAATTACCGGAATGGGAAAATAATTCCAACTGGATAAAACGATTCTGCTTGGAGACTAATAATGTTAAGGACCAGTTTTTGGGCACTTCTGTATAATCCCTTTGGTTCGTCTGAAGAGGGAATCCTAACCGCGAACCAAAATGGGGAAAATGCTTTGCCGAGCTAAGTTGTAATATGTAAAAGAAATCCACGACTTTGCTCGGTTTGATATGATGGGGGGAAATGTATGAATACATTGTCTATGAATCTCAAACGGATCTTTTTGAGACTTTTCGTTCCCTGGGTTTCTTAAATATTGCACTATAATAGTACAGATAGGGTGTTAATAGAAATGACTTAGTATATATTTAAATCCACAAATCTTGAGAAATTGGAGAAAAATAGCAACAAATGGCTGTTGGAGTTAATAAGTGAGAAAATTACCTTATGTCACTGCCATAAAAAGCCTCGTGCACTACTCAAAATTGGTAAACAAACCCATATGACCCATTAAGAGATGTCATTCATCATTGTCATGTCATCATACACTACACATTTAAATTAAATAAATAAATTTTCACACGGAAGCAAATAATTTCACAGATAACGTACACTGAAGGCCACCAATAACGAGTCATCGCGACGTACCAGCTACCGTTACATACTGTTCGATTTATCGATTGAATAGAGGTATAGGCGCATAGCGAATGATGGTAGACGGCAAGCCATGATGCCAAACGCGAGAGGCAGAACATTTTATAAGCCGGTACTTTAATTCCTAAGGGGGTGCGTGCAGTGCCTATTTAATTCCTAAGGGGTCGTTTCCTCATTTTTTTGATGGTCGATTTAAAGAAATATATGTAGGTGGTTCTCTAGGACACCCATGGAGTCACCCATTTAAATATAATAGGCCATAATACCGTGTAGATACCTGTATTGTAAATATCTCATTTTAATTGCGTACGCCATTATGTGGCGTAGTGGCCCGAATTCTTATCGCCGCCACTGGGTAGATATCGACTATCTTTCAGCCAAATGGTATTAAAATGTGACTTTATGTATTAAAAATAAATATGTTGCATATTACTCATCTTATTAATGTTTTTTATTTATATTAGCAACGATCGATTTAAACCCAAGGATATAAATGTTAGGGGAGCGTAGGGCAAATGAATCATTTATCATGCATTTATTAATAAGTTAAGAATGATATATAAAAACCATAGACATATAATATGAAACGGGAGACAAAACATTCCATTCATAAGCATTTATTTACACAGTTCTATAGTTTCAAATAAGTTAGAAGAAGATGACTTTAAAAAATGGCAAGACTGTAACAAGGTAGGTTCGCGTTTAGATAATTGCGATCTAACATTAGCCATAAATATGTTGTAGATATATTTTACAGTAATTCAATTGATATGAAGAAAAACATCTATATTTTTGCAATATTTACTTAAAATATAGAATTACCTACACCACAAAGCCCAGATTCGACCATCACTAGAGTACTGCTCTCATGTCTGCAGCTTAGCACCCAAACATACTCTTCGGCTACTGGATTCTATCGAAAGGAGGGCCATTCGTCTGATCGGAGACCACGAGCTGACGAAGAACCTCGACAGACTAGAACATCGAAGACATGTTGGGGATTTGACTCTCTTCTACAGATATTTTCATGGAAAGTGCTCGGCTGACCTTGCCCTCTTAATTCCGCCCAGAGCGGCAAATAGCAGAAATACACGACGAGCCACTGCCGCCCATTCATATGTGGTTAAGCTTAGTACTCCTCGCACTTCATCATTTAAGAATTCATTAATCTGCAGGACTTCATCCTTATGGAACGACCTTCCCGAGGTCGTTTTTCCAAACGAATGTAACCTCCAACGATTCAAAACCAACGTGAATCGCTTTTTGCGCACACGCATCACTCCCAGAGTGCCCTAAAGGATTTTTCCTATAGTGCTTGTGTTCGTGTTAAGGATATTTCTTTCTCTTTTAGGTCAATTGTGACTTTTTAATTATAGACTATCCTATATACCGGTTGTTTCATTTTAGCCTTGTTTCGGCCTAATATACTTAATTCCTAGTGCATCGTTATAACTGAGAAACGCGCCTAAAGATGGGTTTGACAAAGGGAAAAAGGGAACCTATTCTATTTAATACCCAATTAATGATCATGCCTTTTAGGACACCCTTTATGATTTCCTTTCGGTCGTTTTATTCAAATACATCGAATATAATGTCATCTGGGAAAACAAACAAGAAATAATACAGGAAAAATATCGGTCCTTTGACAATTTCAGCGTAACCTGTTATCTTGTTTTTCTTTAACTTTTTTTTTAAATATGCCAAGGGCGTATTAGATATACGATATTAAATTTTATTTTTCATCTGATATTTTATTATGACACATTGAGTTTACTACCTGTGCATGGGGAACAAAGAAAAAATAAGGTAAATGGCGCAAAGAAAACATATCGGTCCTCAGATAATTCCGGAGAATATATAAAATATAACTTATTTCTCTTTTGGCGTTTTATATATCAGATTCGTCTCGGCGTTACTATCAAATTTTTTAATAAAATATTTTAAATGCTTTTTTTTTCCTTGATATTCTTTATTCTTGTTAGAAGAAACTGTCGGTTATCAATATTCATATCCTATGCTGGGGAAGAATAGTGGAGTCGTTCCGGTATTCGAAAATCCCTTGAAGAAATCGACTAATTCTTTTTTCACAATCGATACAGTAGGATCCCCTCGACAATCTGAAATGAGTTGTGTTGTATTTTTTTATCAGCTACGAGGTGGGATTGGCGAGAAATTCTTATTTTCCCAAATGCGCGCTGGGTTTGTTCGGGTTTGTTCGGGTTTGGGTTTGATATTTTCTACAAAAAAGATGTTACGCCACTGATATTTTTCCATGTGGATATTTTTTCTGATTGACCTGTTCAATTCTCCATGAAAACGGTCTCTTGAGTTTTTCTCGTCAGATTATCGTTGATTAAAACCACTAAATTCATATTGAAACTCATTATTTTTAACATTGATGAAATAATTAATGATAATTTTTTTTCATTTCATTTGCGAAAATAAAAATTAAAAGGCATTTTATAATCTAATATCCTAACACATACCAAAATTAAACATAATATCTAAAGTATTTTCGGAGACGGCGATTTCTTGTAAGCCGCGCCCTGCGCGCATTTGGGAAAATAATTTCTCGCCAATCCCACCTCGTAGCTGATAAAAAAATTAACAAATTGAATCCGGCCTGATTCCCGTTGCTCGATTAATAAACTACTTATTAGCATTTATGTAAAAAAATTTTAATCCCCTTACTCCCCTCCTAATTGCCCCACCAGCCTCCGGCCCATCAAAGTACTCGGTATCACCCGTTAATTCGCGAAAAAATTATGCCCCAAACCGCCCCTCCTCGAGATATAGTTAATTAAATTTTATTGTTTTTGCAGTTGAAAATCGCGTTAATTCGCGAACTTATTGAGATATCGGTGTCGGGGTTGTTAGAGCTTACGTGCTCTGTCAAGCTCTTCAATATTGCTTTTCACTTTTCCGTTGTAGGTTAGATTTACGGGGCGTAAGGATGAAGTCCTCCAGATGAAAGAATTCTTAAATAATAAAGTTCGAGGAGTACTAAGCTTAACCACATATGGATGGGCGGCAGTGGTTCGTCGTGTATTTCTGCTATTCGCCGCTCTGAGCGGAATTAAGAGGGCAAGGTCAGCCGAGCACTTTCCATGAAAATATCTGTAAAAGACAGGGAAATCTCCAACCTGTGTGTTATCGATGTTCTAGGCTGTTCCTCGTCAGTTCGTGGTCTCCAATCAGACGAATGGCTCCTCTTTCGATGGAATCCAGTAGCTGAAGAGTATGTTTGGGTGCGGAGCTCCAGACATGAGAGCAGTACTCTAGTGATGGTCGAATCTGGGCTTTGTATAGTGTCAAAAGTTGTTGAGGTGTGTACAACTTTCTGGTTCGGAAGAGAACACCAAGTTTCTGAGACGCTATCCAGGCGATTGCGACAACGTGGTTATGCCAAGACATATTTCCTCCCAGATTGACGCCCAGCAGATTAATAGATGAATCCAGTGGGATTGCGTGTCCGTCCATGACTATATCCTGTTCTGTAAAGTTAACCTTATTAGAAAAAACTACTGTCTGGGTTTTTAGCGTTAAATTCGACTTGGTTACTGTCACCCCAAGCCAAAATTTCTTCCAGGTCTTTGTTTAGGCATGATACTTCATGTTGTCTGCGAAAATGTGCGTCAGCAAAACTAAATATCGGATTTTTCGTTTTCACTAGAAAGGTCGTCCTAGAACATTTAGACCGAATTTACTATTATCGAGGCTTGTAATTAATGGTGGCTTATGGCTTAGAGGGTTGTACTCATTGGTATAGTAATATACAGGGTGTCAATTTGAAAACTTCCGATAAATATTATTAAAAGTCGGAAAAACACGTCAATTTTATTGTGAAGGGGGCGTTTTTAAAGAATATTTGCAGTCTTCGTGGTTTAACCCTCTCTGGAAGTATGTGCTATATCAACACCTTATATACAGGGTATTATGGAAATTACTTGTTATATTTACGGCCGCTTTTACAGCATGTGGTTTAGTTTAAAGATTATTTCAAAATTGTCGGTTTTACAACGGTTTATAATCTTTTAGGTTAGGTATACAGAAAACAACGTAGCTATACACTTATCTATCGGTTGTTATGCCCTAGAAGATATCGTATTTGTCCATTCAACAATCTACAATTCTACAATCACTTTGGGCAATCTAAATATTTCGCGACAGATATTTAATGTCTTCTTTGAATATCTATGATGTTCAAGAAGTATTCCTCTTCATCGCTGATAATTTCCTCAAATAAGTATATCGTTAATATCGTCTAGAAAATTCAGGAACCACGAAAATAATCAAAAAGTCACCTATTTTAAGGTAGGCAAACGACAAAATTGCAGAAAACTACCCATAAAAGCGCTTTGACTTAATAAGCGACAAAAGCCATCTTATGAGAAACCCGAAAAACCACGTGGTAGACACTGGCTAAAGATGTCAACAATCCAATAGGGTTAATCAAGTCTCGAAAGTGGTTAGTAAATGTTGGTCCGTGTTGTTATATTTAAACGTCAAATACTGTAGAAAAAATACTATAATTTTAACACTTTTTCATTTTGTCATACCTGTTTTGATCAATTATTTCCAGACTTTACATACAAATGACGGTGAAAAATGTATGTTTTGACTAAACCACACAAATTTGAAACCACAATATTTATTGTTTGTACGAAGGTTAGAGACAATGCTGTATCATGAGAGATATACGTATTTTGGACTATTGTCTTTATTAATTTATAACACAACGTTTCAACTGGTAAACATCATCAGTCGTCTTCAGGTGAATACTGTATTCAATATAATGTAGTATTTAGGAAATAACAAGGAATTTTTAAGTGTACTTGTGGGGGCCCTTAATGATGTGGGGGACCTTGGACTGGTCCTCAAGTACTCCGTTATAAATTCGGCACCGATAACGGCCTTTAACGGTCGTATGAATAACATTTCAAGAGAAATTTTTATAATCGACCATCTTTTTTCCCGGTCTTATGTATTTGGAAAGAGACACTAACAAATTTCTTACATTTAAAAAATAAATGGCGCTAAGTCACAAATAAAATAAATCTGTTTTGCCCTTATCTCCATCTGATAAAAACGTTTTAACGCCGAGAGGCTCTCGGCGCAATTTTCTAAAGGACCAAGAAAATTGAGAGGTCGATATTACATACTAAAAAAAAAACAAGGGACAAAGAAATCATCTGCGAACTTGTTTTTATAATAATGTGAAGAGGGGTTCGAGCCGTTCGGAATTTTAATATGAACAGAAATTTTACTCTGTGGACCTCATTTATATTAAAAAAGTATAAAAAATGTACCTTGTAAATAATGTTCAGGTTCGGCCATTACGTATACTGGGCCATTCACGGTTTGTGGCCTATTAAAAGATAGCGGGAACTAAAAAAGACATCTAGTTGAAATATTGGTACTCGCTATAAAAAGTGCTGATCTTTTTAGTGAAGCTAGTTTGCCATATTTATCGCTTCCGGTTATACCGGAAGTTAGAGTTAATATTGTTTTTTTAATCGAATGCCCTGCATTTTTTGGCATATTCCGATTCTATGTAAAAATCTAGGTGAGTTTTGTTTTTATTTATTTTATTTAATTTACTATACTCATCTCTAACTATTTCTGAGATAAAATACACTAATTGATTTTTTATAAAAAAAAGTCAAAAGGAATTTACATTTTGTAACACTAATGAAGTTAAAGATTTAAAAATTTTTAAAAAATTAGAAAAGATATGGGTCTTTTTATTTCACAAAAATACTAGACATTTTTTACATAGGGTTGGTATAATATAATAAATACCCATAAGTCAATTTTTTTTACAAGGAACAACCAAGCCAGCTCATAGGATAGTATAAAAAAAGTTTCTAAGCCATCGGGAGTACTTTCATCTTCAAGTATCAACAATTTTTTTAAATTCATCATATTTTAAAAAAACCTGTACTTACTTTTCTCTTTTTTGGTAGATACTGCACTTGCTTGCGTTTTGCGCTATTCGCCTCAGAAGCCATTTAAAACTCAATATTCGTAAACGAATCAAACAAGTAATTTAATTAACCATTATGTGTAGAATTACATTCTTTATCTAATTTCTCACTACATAGACAGTTTTATTCATAAAAAATGGGTCCACTAAATTTGCTATAATGTAAATCGATCTTAATTGATTTTGGCTTCTTCAAAAGTTTATGGTTGACAAGACTGTCACTGTCAGAATACTCAAAATGCCTCGCAATTTAACAGAACTTGAAAAAGTTCAAATAGTAGCCAGACTTGAAGATGGGGGATCGGGCACTAGCAAATTTTTACGGAAAAGACTAGAGCACAATTTTAACCGTTAAGTAACTTTGGAGACCATAGGCGGGTATACCGTTATTAGTTATATTATATTGAGTAAAAAATATGTATTATTACAGAAATAATTTTATACATTTTATACATTTATCACATTTAATTAAATATTTTTTTTTTAGTAACGCCAATGTATTTTGCTCATAACCTTAAAAACAATAATTCAATCGGAAAAGTCTAATTTACGCAAATATGGCAAAAACTAGTCATAAGACTTGCCCCAATTTTCAATGTGTACTAGTTTCATTCTTAAGTAGTGGAGTATTTTCTTTCCTTCCAATAAATTTACTCCGCTGTGAGCACATATACAGGGTGTTATGGAAATGACGTATTATATTTAAACCGGCAATTCCTGAGATGAAAAGAAATTGAAAATAAATTACCAAAAATGGCGCTTTCAATTAATAACCGTATTATAACACCTTATGTCAAACCAAATAAACATATCTGTTACTACTGACCAAACGTAAACAAACTTTAGCCATACGTAACCAAAGCAATATTGAGATAGGTTATGGCCAAAAACGTCACTGAAATTTGAGCAATGTTGTCGGTTAAACTCTTTAGAAGGCCAATAACCGGTTGACAGAAGATGTTTATTTTTCAAGGTACATTTCTAAACTTTTACGTTCAGTTGTTCGCTGGGAAAATTTTTTTTAATTTAAGCTCTGTTACCTTTTCGGTATTATTTAAAACAACACATAAATGCACATTAATTAACGCACACACAACACTTTTGCTGGTTAGAAAAGGCTCCCATCTAAGTTTTTTTGCATGGATGAAGGATTTATGAACATAACATTTTTTACAACTACTTTCAATATTGTTCTAATGGTAAATAACAGATATACAAGTTGAAGGTAATATGGACTGATGACCGTGTTTAAACTCAATTTTCTCTAAATAATTAGTAAACAAACAAACAAACCCGTTTGATTTGACATTTTCGTTCTTCTTCTTTTTTTCTGTATGGCATCACTATACAACAACACTACAATGTTGCCACCTGCTGGCGTCTTTTTTATAAGATGCTGTTTTATAAGATTATATTCATTAATTATGTCATTTACTTTTGAATATTACTTCTCCGTATAATTTTCAGTCATGCTTTAGGACAAAAATTCATATTTTTTAATCGAATTTTCAATTTAATGTTTTGCCGCGAAAAATTTCGATGTTCCAGTTTCAAAACTGGCAACAGCGCAATAGTTCTGGTATTTTCCTAAATGTGCAAATTGCGATAGAGGGATATAAATTATTTTCTAATATTATAAATTTGCTATTCAAACTCAAAATGCCAAGAACTTCAATCGAACTAACGGACATGGTCTTGTGCTATGGAGCAGCACAGGCAAATGCCCTATACATGGAGCTTGGCTTTACCCGAGATGGAATATTTAATCACCGAGTTATAGAGGAGAGAGAAACCCAAGCACGTGTACTACAAAAGTTAAAAAGTTGAAACTACAAGACTTCCTTTACTTTACAAGAAGGTTACAACAGTGTACATACAGTCAAGTCGAAGTACCTGACTAATTCCGAAGGATAGTTCACAGATGAGGTTGGCTTTACCCGAGATGGAATATTTAATTAGCGAGACCAATAGCCAGATAAGGTTTTTCTTGAACATATCGGCAGGTATTATTGATAATCACCTAATACGACCACATATCCTGCAAAACGACCTGCCAGAACTTTTAGAAAATGTCCCTTTAGGTCGGATAAGGGACATGTGGCTTCTGCAAGCATAGTTTACGGATTATCACTGAAATTTGGACGTCCTATGTGCGTTTATTCTAGCGTACGGTAGTGTTTATAGTGGTTTTGTGGGTGTCTGTCTGTTTCTTTAAGTGATTTAGTTAGTTTTGATATGCCGGTCACGTCCCGAGATTGGAAAGAAGAGGACAAAGCAGTTTTAGTGGGTATAAGTAAGCAAGGAGTAGACTGTGACTTTGAGTTTACTTCTTAATAGCTATTAGGCAGTCCCACACTATTATCAGGGCACGTATAGAGCATAAAGTGTGAGCATAGAGTATCCTCGATTTACTTCCCTTGTATCCTAAGATAAGCTAAATAATTAATTTTATAAGAAACTAAAAGTTCTACAGTTTTACAAAGTTTGGCAACATTGTAGGAACATGTGTTTGTCAGACAGCTCCGCCGGATAATATCATATGGTGCCGCGGAGTCACCGGTAGGTTTAGGGGTGAATTACCCCACTTTTTAAACGTTCGATTTAAAAAAAAAATGCAGCGCTTCTCTAAGACACCCCAGGAGTCACCCATTTAAATATAAAATACGTCATTTCCATAACACCCTGTATATATATAAAAAGTATATTGCTAATACCATCTGCAATTATGTCCCCGCTATGATCATCGAAGGGGGCGTTGTGAGTTTGCGCAGTTCGGAAATTTCCTTGTGAAAGTAAACATTCGACAGGACCGGATTTCAACTTTTTTAATGTAAATTTCACTGGTTAGTTAGGAAAAAATCAAAATTTCGATTAGTTCGATTTAAGATAGCGTTCCATGCATACGATTTCTGACGATATGATGATCCGACGGTGCCCTGATTGGTGTATACTTTTGGTGCCAATCTACTAATGCACCAAAAATACATTAATTTTAAGGTTAGGTAGTGACCACATATAGATTATGTTGAATGATAGAAAAGTTTTGGACTTGCATTGTCTTTATTTGTCATTAATCACAACGTTTCAACTGGTAAGTATCTCCAGTCGTCTTCAGGTCAATACTATAATAATAATAATATATTATGTTGTATACGTGTTGTGACGCTCTCTTCTTTTTTTACAAGCTTTTTTGTGAAATTCGGTTCCGAAGATCGGATAATGTGATAAGCAAAATATTTTCGTATATACGAACAAACCTGAAATACTTTATATCTGGTATTGATCCACGACTTTTGCAAAAAAGCACCATGCACTTGTGCCATCTCCCATAACGGGGATGCTTCCTGTATTTAGGAACGTTCGTATTGGCAATATACTGTCTTTATATATGTGGCTGTGAGATGTACTACTTCTGTAAAATTTCCGTTTAATTTAGTTGAAATATATCAACAACTAAATAATAATTATACTTTCAAGAGTACAACATTAATAAGTTCTATTATAATTTTTATTAAGTACAACCTGCCGACATTCTTTAACTGGGTTTCTTCGTGTACGATATTTTTGCATTATATTACTAAATATTAGCCCGTGGACAAACTGGTCATGATAAAATGGAAACTATATTCATTCATACCCTTTTAACTATAAAAATACAGAAGAAGTTGTTGTCGGTGCCCGGAGGGATACTAAATTTTTTTTCGTATTTTTCCCGAAATTGGATTCTCAATTTACATAGATACGACTACGTACACCAGATTTGGGCCAAATCGGTTCAACCGTTTTTTAGTTATCCTATGGACAGATGCCAAGATAGATGAACGAAATGCCGATTTTATATATTAAGTATGTACGTATTACCATTTTCTATAATTATAGTGATGGAGCCGAATCATGAATTTTCGGGAATTTGTTTTTAAATATAATGTGTATTGCTTGTTTTCAACTTTTTAATCGTGATTCTTTGAATGTTAGGTAAGAAAAAGTGTTAGGGTTTTTAGGGTTTTTTCTTTAAAATTATAAAGTATAACGTTTAGATCCGATGCATATTTAAGGGTGAAAAAAATGTAACCAATTTGACTGCGTTTTTTGATTTTCTAATATTTTTGATCGGTTCACTAAATTATCCACTAAAATTGATTGGAGAATTTTAGAACCGGCTTCTACACTCGCCGGCACAAACGTCCGCCACCCTGATATTTTGGTCCGGTCTGATATTTTCTCTATTTTTTATGCAATGTTATACAGGAATAAATCAAACTATTTTTTTTTATCGTAATTTCAAAATACCCTGTAGGAAAATTGAAGTGGATAATTTTATTTACATACTATTTCTTGTAATCTTTGACTTATTCTAAACATTTCGATTTTTGATTCATTCCATTATCTCATTTCTGCTGCGAGCTCCAAAATTTTAAATGAAACGCTGATTTGAAGCCTATTTTCATTAAGAAAAATATACACTAGGCAAATCATAAAGTTAATTAACAAAAACAATTTTAATATCGTGTATTTCCTCCTCTCGCAGCAATGACAGCTTGCAGTCTTGGTGATATCGAACTAATAAGGTTAATTATCCTTTTTTGCGGGATAGCCTGATATTCTTCGGTCAGTGCCAGTCGTAAGTCTTGCAAGGTTGATGCTTCTACAGGACGACGACCAACGGCCCTTTTAAGTTGATACCAGATGTTCGATTTGGTTGAGATCCGGGCTACATGCGGGCCATTCCAATCTTGGAAGTCCAACTTCTTCCAGATATTCGCTCACTACATGTGCAACGGGAGGTCTAGCATTATCATGCATTAATGTAAATTGGTTCCCAATGAAAGGAGCAAATGAAACAACATCTTCTTGGAGGATTTCCTCAATATAACGGTGGGCGATTAGAGCTACACAAATACAAGATTGGTGCGCGCTTCGGTAGAATTACCCATAACATACATTTTCTAAAAATAACATCGTTTCATTTCGAATATTGGAGCTCGCAGCAGAAATGAGATAATGGAATGAATCAAGAAACGAAATATTTAGAATACATCAAAGATGATAATAGTATGTAAATAAAATATTCACCTCAATTTTCCTACAGGGTGTTTGAAATTACGACAAAAAATAACAGTTTACTTTACTCCTGTATAATAAGACTAATCGAAATATGTTACTTTATAAAATAATTAAGGAAAACACAATAAATTGATCTACAAACTGATAACAAAATCATGTCAATCGCATAAAAAATAAATAACTTATAAAATATCAAACTTGACCAAATTTTCAGGGTGGCGGAATTTTGTGCCGAATTTTGTCTCGAACTCGAAATTCGTTTCGAAGAAAATTTGTATTCAATGGTATTTTCACGTGAAAGAATTATTTCGTAAAATTTTCAGGAACTCGGTTACTCCTGAAAAACTCCGGCATTGACGATACGACTCTTTCTTTATCGGTATGTTACTATGAAAGATTTGCGAAAATAAGCGAATATTTCGAATGGTCGCAGTGGAATTTTCGCTTTCGACTTCATAATCTATAGCAAACTCTTTTTATAGATTATGTCACTATTTTCTGTCAGATTTCTTAAGCAACCGGAACAACGGGAACTGGTGAGAGAAAAAGGGAATAATGGCTTACGATAAAAATAAAGTTTAATCTATTCCTAACCTCCCTACATTTACATTGCACGGCGATACCTTTTGTAAAACTAGCTGGACATAAATACAAATCCAAATTGCTTAAAATTGCAGTAAATTTTACATCTCAAAATGAATAAAGAGTCATTTATCAAAGAAACGATAACGTTCTTCTGTGATATTTATTAGCGTATTAAATTTGTCAATATTAGGAAGAGCTTGTATAAAACCGGTTGGGAACCAATGCTTTATTTAATATTATTTTTCCCAAGGGCTATACAGGGTATCGATAAACCACGCAATTTAGTCCACAATTAAAGTTTTTGTTAGCATTAAAACCAGTTTTTCAAATGGAAACAAAAAAAGTATGGAGGAAACGACTTTTTGTTATTAATATAATAATAATAATTCATTTATTTCTTTAATTTGACTGTAAAAAAGAGAAATATATACAATAATTGAAGAAAATGTCAAAAGTTTTCTATATCTAAAGTCTAAACAATAAAATAATTGTAGGATAATTAAGCTAATAATATAAACGAACAAAGGTAATAATTACTAATTAAAATTGAAGGTGCCAACGATACAATACGATGACAATCATTGATAGAATTCTTGAATGGTATAGCAAGTTTTTTGTATTAATAATGCTTGAGTCTATTCTTAAAAATTATTAGGAGAGTTTCTTACCTCAGAACTCAACGCATTGAAAAACTTGCACCCGTTATATGACACTGACCTTTGAAACAAAGCAGTACTATGAATAGGCGGCAGCAGAAGTTCTCGCAAAAAATGAGCTTTATTATTAAATACAAAAACACAACACTAAAAAATGTAAATACTAGCCAGAGTTAAAATTTTTAAATCCTTGAACTCCGCTCGACAAGATTTCCTGTAACCTAATGATGACAAGATACATACAGTACGTTTTACGAAATTTGGATACGACTTAATGATTTCCTGGGTTGGTCCCATTGTGTCGACAAGAGCTTGGCAATAAACAAGTGAAGTATGAAGGGACGGACTAAGGAAAACAAGTAATGATATGATTATATTAATGTAATCAAATGAAATAACATTTTTTTTAAATATTACTAGTCATATTTATTTACATTTATAATGTCAATCTATAGATAGTTCTGTTTCGCTATCGCTATCCTCATCAAAATTAATTATAATTGGATTAATTATACGATCCAGACTAATATACGAATTTTCTACAGTTTTTACGTGACGGACTGAATTTTTCCAATTACCTGGGGGAATATCATTAAAGCATTTTCGTGTTAATTCTACAACACTAGAACTTAAAGTCGGAGAAATATTTTCAGACCTAACCAGTGATTTTAACTGGTGCCACATATGATCTATGGGGTTAAAAATGCAATTATAGGGTGGGAGCCGTAGCACTGTATGTCCAATTTCTTCTGCCAATGTGTCACAAACTTTTTTTATACAAAATGTCTTTAAAACGTCTAAAAGATCACTTTTTTTATAACTTTCTTCAAAATATATATCATTCGCCGCCATGTAGTTCTGAATCTCCAATTTTGTATTATTTGAGCTTGGAGCTTTATGTAATTGGCGACTGTGATAGCTCGCATTGTCCATTACTATCACGCTATTCTGAGGAATGTTTGGTAAAAGACAATTCTTGAACCATTCCTAAAAATCTAACAAATTTTACCACAAAAAGATATTTAAATATAAATTAAGCAACCTAACCTACCTGATGTGCCTATATTTAATTATAATTATTACAATCCGGTCCTTTCCACATAATAATAACAAACGATCATTAAGTTATATCCATTTTTCGTGAAACAATCTTTACCGCATATTTCTGCAACAAGAACACTCTATTTTCTTGTGAGCTGGAACCCCAATTTATTATAGCATAACGAATATGAGAGTGAACATTTGGGTAGTATAGTGCTAGTAAAACAGATTGACTACACTGCTTCGAGAGAAAATTAAGAGCATAACACCCACTGCGAAGCCTGACACATAATATTTTTATATGACAAACCCATTTTACGCCCCGGTCAAAAACAACCCCCAGGATTTTAGCATCCGAAGACGACGTCAAACAGGACGATGCTGTCATCTGTGGCATTCGGCCTTAAATAAAAAATAATAGACTTTGTCTTGGATATATAGTTGATTTTTTCTAGCCCAGAGAACCAGATTTTTATATATGGCCTCTGCTGCATTTTTTAGCAAACTTGCATCATTTTCAATTACCATGACATTTGGTCGTCTGCATAGCGCATACTACGAGAATATAGGAAGACTACTTTTTAAAAAAACAATCAAATTATTAGCAAAAATTAAGTATAAGAATGGTCCCAAAATTGAACCCTGTGGAACGCACCTTTCAATAGTACGTAGATTACTCTGTGTGCCATTAATTAAACTCACTACCTTTATTTTAACATGTAGAATTACCTCTACAAGTAGGTATCCTGATGCATTATCCTAACACACTGTATAAATAACCATTAAGACATTTTGACTGAACATATCATATTCATATGCCAAATACCAGTTTGTGTGAAAATCGTACAGTTTATTATCTATAATTATAATACAAAGAGTTAACAAATATTAACCTTACTATTTTTGTCCAGTTAAATTGTCAGAACGAATCACTGTTCGCCGGCCGTAACGAAAGAAATTGAGAGGCGTAAATGACAATACGCTGAGAAAACTGCAACGAACCTTTTTAGGGGTTTGCGTCGTTTTAGTATACATAAATCCTCTTTATTTTTCTCTGAGTTTATTTCAGGGAAATCTGAAAAAAAGTTATTGCATGGATATTATTGGCAATGTGATGTCGTATAAAATAAAATGCAAAATTTTGTTCGTATATTACGTTGTATTCAACAGATTTAATTTTACTCGATTTTAAAATTATTTGTTTCCTTTACAACGAAATGACCTACATTTTTATTACAAGGAAGGAAACGTGTAATAAAAATGTTCCAGCATGTTCAAATTCAAGGAATTTTTAAAATAAATACGCTATCTTGTAATACGAGTATAAGGAACGTTTTTTTTTGTAGGAAAATTGTTTTGGTGCGTTTCAATACTTTTAAAATTGATAAGACAGGCATTCTGTCTATAGTGATAAAGAATATACTATTTTTTCTTTGAAGTCAATCTCTCATTGGAGTGAAATTATGAAAATAAGTAAAAAATATGAAAAAATGTTGCAAGCGGAAGAAAAAAGGAACACAGTACGAGTACTCTCAATTTATTTTAAATTTCGGATAAATTTCGTAAAACATTTTCAAAAAAAGAAAAAGTAAAGCATTTTTGGTTTGTGTTACCATGCGGACCTCATTTTGGTTGTTCTTTTCTGCTGGCTAGGGGACAGAAACCTTATCGCCGCCATTGCATAGTATATACAGGGTGTCCCAGAATATGTGGGCAATCTCCCAACAGGAGAAATTCTTATAAATTTTTCTTCCTGCGGCCTCCCCTATGGAGATACCGGCCCATAACGGACTTCCCTGGAAATCGTTGTTTTTAAATAATTTTTTAAGTACTAGCTGTAATATAATAATTTTTTAGCATAATGGTTACTAGATGAGTCTCCTTAAAGTTCTCCCTTTTAAACATATTTGGCTTATTTAGTTTGCCAGGGACGGACTAGACGTAACACAAAAATGCTTTCTTTGTACAACCTGTATGATGAAGGAACAACAATAATATTTTTGGATACTCTAAACTTTAAGGTGAAAAAAGGTAGGTACTCTTGATCAATGTCGATAAAATGAACTGTTTTCGAAAAAAATATATTTTTGTTCAATATTGGTTGTTGTTTTATGCTCATAAAATTCCCTCATTGTTACTATGGATTTTTTCACATGTACCGATTTAAATAAGAATATTTATGCCAATGTCAGTTTATGGTAGTGTCTTGAAATTTGTGGGTTTGTTCGGGTTTGTTCGGGTTTGTTCCAAAGGAGAAACCTTTGTCTTATTAGTTACTAACTTAATAATGGAAATTACGTATACTGAATATGCCGACATGCATTTAAAGTATGGATAAAAATATTTTTTTCTCGAAAACAGTTCATTTTATCGGCATTGCTCAAGAGTGCCTTTTCTTCAGCTTAAGGTTTAGAGTATCCAAAAATATTATTGTCGTTCCTTCATCATACAGGGTGTAAAAAATAAGTATTTTTGTGTTACGTCTAGTCCGTCCCTGACAAACTAAATAAGCCAAATGTGTTTAAAAGTGCGAAATTTAAGGAGACTCATCTAGTAACCATTATAATAAAAAAATTTAAATTACACCTAGTACTTAAAAAATTATTTTAAAAAACGATTTCCAGGGATGTCCGTTATGGGCCCGTATCTCCGTAGGGGAGGCCGTAGGAAGAAAAATGTATAAGAACTTCTCCTGCTATTTTTAAGTGTTCTATCTGAACCCGGGGGATTGCCCACACATTCTGGGACACCCTGTATAGTATTGCTTCTAAATTTTCGGGTTTGTAATAAAGTTGTCAATGGTGGACACTTAATTTCGATAACCCTGTATGATTGCGATGTTGCCAACTAAATATTACTTAATTGTGATTCGATCCATAAGAATAAGATTACGATTAATTAACTTTGATTAATTCTATTTAACGATGCATACGACTATTAAACAGCGAAGACGCTTTACCACCATTTACTTCCGCGCTGTTTATTCAAGTACTCGGTATTAACGGTGTCTGAGGATTCCGTTGTAAATTTAATTTCTCCTATTCTCCTAGTCCTCCAAAGTGTCTACGTCAATCTTCAAAATTGGTATTTACTTTAAAAG
This sequence comes from Barypeithes pellucidus, assembly GCA_963991005.1. Classification (NCBI taxonomy): domain Eukaryota; kingdom Metazoa; phylum Arthropoda; class Insecta; order Coleoptera; family Curculionidae; genus Barypeithes; species Barypeithes pellucidus. Next base: position 15,777,328 of record OZ022558.1, read on the forward strand.
GGCTCTTGCTCTAACCACTCAAGCCACTACCAACTTTGCGGTGTTTTAAAAGCACGCGAATGTACATTTATGTAAACGTAATTTGTATTTGGAGTACGGTAAATTACTAAAAAAAGTTAAATCATTATTTCTACACTACCGGAATCAAATTATCGAATATTCAAATACTATGTCCAAATTAATAAGCAGCCCAGGGCAGACACCTTCAGATCATTTTTCTATGGGAAGAGGTTTATGCTCATCACATGCCCTGATGATAGTGTGTTACTGCATAATAAGCTTATACCCTCTAAATCCCATTCGGCCTCATATTTCCAATCTCGAAACATAACCGGAATATCGTCGAGAGAAAAAAATACGTAGTGAAACGGAACAAATTACACTAAATCACTTAAAGAAACACACAGACACCCACGAGTTTCAAATTAGTTTTTTTGAAGATATGCACCTATTATCAGATTACACAGAAGCACTAAACACTAACGCATAATTACACTATCGTACACATAGAACAACAGCACACACAGAAGATAGGATACAAATTATTTAGCAAAAATAATTAAGGAAAAACACAATAAATGTATTTACAAACTGATAACAAAATCGTGAAAATCGCATAAAAGATAAGAAGTCATAAAATTTTAAACTTGATCAACATTTCAGGGTGGCGGAATTTTCTGCGGCGAGTGTATTTATATATTTTTATTTAAACCTGAAAAATACAAGGAAAATACTAATATTGAAAAAAAATATACATATGTAGCAAAACTCAAAAACTTTTTTGGCGTCAAGAGTATTTTCTACATACCGGGTACTGCATTAATGCGTCGGGCATCCATAGCGTCCTTATTTACAACAGTAGAAAAAAAAGTTTAATACAAAAGTTGTAGGATGTGGGTTGATGCATATTTTTAAAATATTTGTAAATATACAGGGTGGTCCAAAAAAGTGTGACGTCATAAAATATATTTTTTTTAAATGACACGCGAGTACTCTCTATTATCTGCAAAGAGATATTACGAGCCCCCATTCCTTGCATATCGTTGCTTTTTGTGAATTTTAAATGAAAAAGGCCCACATAATACGGGAATGTCAATAATCTGACATTGAGGTCTGTTAAGGAATCTCATTAAGGGTCCGTCCGGCGTTGGAGATCAAATGCCAGTTGTAGTCACAGAGTAGGTTCAGACATTCAGACACGTTCGTGCACTCAGTAGGTCAAGTGAATGCTTGAGTCTGCTCAGTGATAGCTTTATTTTTTTATTTACTTTACTTTTTCTTTTCTTTGGTAGTCATTTTATTTATAGTTACTTCTTTTGTAGTGAAATCTAACAATGGTTAATAAAGCTTACCAAATATGTTTGTTTTGAAGTAATTAGTTTTTTTTTGATCTAGTTCAGGTACTAAGGTTTTCCCGTTTTGATAGGAGTCAATCGTCCATCAGTCACTCTCAGACGCATAGGGCAGGCGCAAAGCGGGTGGCGCCGCTTTTTATAGCACTGTTTGACCCACGACCACTCTACCAAACAGGAGCTAGTCGAGTATTGTGCCCTACGAGAGTGACTGAACTGGTGAACTCGAAAAGTTAATTATTTTGCTTCGTTCATTTAATATTCCCCCGCTTGTTGTTTTTTTTTTTGAAGTCGCGAAAAATAATAATTACAAATGGCGCCCTGACGTGTTAAAGTTACGCTCTGGCATTAATTACTTGGCGTTGACGACCTTTGATGGTATTTGTTTTTACTGTTTTTTTGCATTTAGGTGTTGCGTTGTACACGCATGCGTGCGGTGCGGTACGTTTTTGAAAAGTTTATTTGGTATTGTTTTGATTTTGCCCCAGAAAGTCTTTTAGGGTACTTAGTAGTATCTCTTTGCAGATAATAGAGATAACATTTGCGTTGTTGACCATTATAGTGTAATTGGTGATTAAAACTAATTCATTATTTTTGGTTTTGATTTATTTTTTTTTATGCTTATGTACATTACATTGACAGTTAAAATTACGATAACATTACATATGTACAAGGTGTGAATAAGTTTTTCCTCTAAATCAAGTTTTTTTACTTGATCGACTGTTTCATTTTGTTTAGGTATACAGGGTGTTACACGTATACTGTAAAAATTTTTTTTTAAATTTTTTTCGCTACATTTATTTTTTTATTTAGTACATCTGTGGTATACAGGGTGTTACACTCATACAAGTGTGTGTATATATATTTTTTGACTTTTCGCTTAATCTATTATTGGATACATTTTTAATATCAGAATTATTCTGATATGAGATAAGGAATTTATTTCGTGTTTAGTGATATTGTATTATCCCTAACGTTTATTCTATTTTTTTTCTGTTTTTTTTTTTGGTTTGAGGCGGGTTCGTGTTTGCGACACGAAATATACATAGTGCGTTTAAAATATTTGTAAATATACAGGGTGGTCCAAAAAAGTGTTACGTCATAAAATATATTTTTTTTAAATGACACACCTGTATTTTTTTGGCACATTTAGGTTCCTTTTGGTGTTCTCTCTTATGTGCAAAAATATTTTTTTATTTGCTTCTATATTTTAGGAGCAATAAATAAAAAAAGATAAAAAGATCGTTTTGCACGCTTGGAAAAATTAGAGTAAAAATCTTGTTAGATCTATTTGGTTCCAGCTAAATAGTATGAACAGTAATGCTAGAGGTCTAATAATGCTCTGACAATAAACAGGTTTCTCTTATTTTATATAGGGTGTTCAAAATTTGGTTACAAATATGGTAACTTTCCAAATCAGTTTTTCTTAGTATTTTTAAATGGCATACCCTGTATTTTATTTCTTTATTTAATGCAGAATTTAATTATATTCATATTTTGTTATAACGAATGTATTAAATTTCTCAATGGTTTTAGAGATATTTACCAAAAACCATAAATGTCCTCATTAAACTAAAAAAGTATTGGGAAAATATCATAGACAGCCATGGAGTATGTAGGTGTTTATTTATCACTTTACAGACTTTATATAATTTGTGCCCATAAATTCTTAAGTCTCGTTTTCTATGTATGAGAAGGTCAAGCTGAATAGTCTTTCCTGAGACATTGTGGATTACCTTTTTATTACTATTACTAGATATTTATTTTATTTACATGTTAATTCAATCAATATAATGACTCGCTAGTGCTTTGTGGTTGCTATAACTTCACTAAAAGTTAAAATACCTTAAAAAAGCGCCAACAAATTTATTTTAATAACATTTGCTTTGTTTACCTACATTATCATAAGCTTTTATGTCCATTTAGGTACAGTAATTAATCATCAATATATTAATGTTTCATCATAAATCGATTTTTTCATTATTTGATATACGTAAACGGTAAATACTCGATTTGGCCGTTTATAATTATTATCAAGGCTGTGTTCTTAATGCGATGTTTTATCGAAGTTGAATTTTGAACCCGCGTTTATGTTTACTTAAACATTTATTGGCGCCGCGGGGTTTCAAGGTGATTATCGAATATTCAAAAATGCAAGTCCAAATGAATAAGCTTTTATTTTTGTTAATAATGAACCATTTTTAATAATTTTTGTTTTAACTGATAGAAAACAGATTCTAAAGTTTAGAACAGAGTAGTTTACATTCTGATATGTGCGGTCTGTCACTTGAAGGTCAACCAGCGACCGGATACTTTGTGTCTCGTCCATGACCAATACACTCTCAGCCATCCGCTCTGTTTTTTCGGTTTACGCGTGTATCTTGCCCGTCCATAAATAATCTTTGAATATTGTTTTTATTGACACGTTACTTCTGGACGTCAATTTTCGTCGCATGTAATAAAATCTAATAATCTGTATTATTGTATTTTCAAAAGCTAAATATCGGTTCTGTTTCACTATGACTGTGTGTACATAAACTGTTTCCAGGAGTGTTCCCATGAAAAAGAAAAAATTGTGATTGTGTTTGTGCCTGGATTTCCTCGCTCTTTAGGTATAAAGATAAATACAAGTAGGTAAAAAAGAATTTATTTTTATAGTTTTATATGGAAATTCAGTTTTACATTAAGTTTGGCAACATTGCCATTGGCTCTGGGTGAATTGTTGTACAGTAGCGCGGACTGACCTGTGAGTAAGAATGTTTGTTACCCCACTTTCAAAACGGTCGATTTAAAAAAAATAAAATATGTAGCGCTTCTCTAGGACTCCCAAGGAGTCACCCATTTAAATATAATACGTCATTTCCATAACACCCTGTATGTGCGACCGATCGGTCTCCTTAAAATAAATATGTGACTAGAATTTTAGGACTCCTGTTCTTAAAAATGGAAAAAGTGAGATCAAATTGGGCGAAAATCAAGAATATTATAAGTTTTATATTTACAAGCACTAGATTATATATTTTAAATTCTGTTGGAAATAATTTATTTGCAACTTCTGGATATAAAACACTAATGTCAATGAAGCCGCGTAAGCCATTTTGGTAATATTGAATGTGATGTTTAATGTTCCATGTTATTCTTGTAAACGCAATAAAGTTAAACAAAAAATCGTTTAAATGCCTTTTTCAATGTTATGGGTTTACATCACATATATATAAACAATATATTGTTAATACGAACGTTCCAAATACCCGCTATGGGGGATGGCGCGGGCCTATTGCGCTTGCGCAGTAGGTTGAAAATATTATCGATCGCGGCAGAGCTGGCGCGACATTATTTGTTTGTTGTTATTCGTCACCATCTTTGGTGCTGGATGCTTTTTCAAATTACAGAATAGAAAGTGGTTCATCCACATTGTTGTCGGTATATTAGTGCTTATAAACTTTCATTACCTAACAACAATTATTTTTGTAAAGGAATTTTTGATTTGTGGTGATTCGATTCGCTGTTTGGTAGGTTAGTGGCTTGTTTTCTTTAAAATGAAAGGACACAAGTGCATGGTGCTTTTTTGCATGGCATTAGCAATATACTGTTTATATATATGTGGTTTACATAGAATCGGAAATAACAATTTAGGCGTTTTGCGCTGAGTAATTAAAGTAATTAATTATTCGCTCGATGATGCTGTACTTCTACAAATACGCAAACTGCCCTAAATAAGAAAAATTTAATTAAAAATGCATCCCATTGGGGCTCGTGTTAAATTGACTTAATTAAAATTTTGCACAGCGTTCACTGCAAACGTATGCGTTTGTTTCTAATATCTAGAGTTTTAAACAAGTTCAACTTTTCGTTTCGAATGAATGGCAAAATTGCTGCGACAATTTAGATTGTATTTAGATTTCCCCATTCGATTAAAAAACCATTTTTGTTTTAGTTAAAATCCTAGTTTATGTAAATTTCGATTATAAGTTTACGAAGTACTTTTTGTATTTAAAATTCATTTATAAATATGTATGAAAAAAATTGTCTCCTAACCATCTGAAGACAATTTATACCATAATGCTAAATAGCTATGCTCCGGGGCTAATGACCTCGTCGAGCGTAAATTATAGTATAATGAATTGTATTCAGCGTAAATTTAATGCTATCAACTTTCGGCCTCTAAAAGGCCATCATCAGGGCTAAGGCTTCGTCAAAGTCACCCCAGGCATACAAGAAACCACCACACAGTTAAATTAAAGGGTGTATATCTTCTATGGTATGTTTCTTGTGTGCCTTGGGTGACTTTGACGAAGTCGTAGCCCTGATGATGGCCTTTTAGAGGCTGAAAGCGCTAGGCGTTGGTAGCATTAAAATTACGCTGAATACAATTTAGACGTTTTATTTATATGACAAAATCAGAACAAACCTCGATCTTATAATCCGTTTTATAATTAAATTCCATAAAAAAATAAAATATAAAAAGTTGAATGTTTTGCAACAGAACCAACAATAGATAATATCACACAAGAAATCATATTACAATATTCCTAATTATTAATTATTTCAAAACAGAAAAAAAATCGGGTAATGCTACAACTAACAAAACGTTTAAAATTCGTATACATCAAGCACGTGGAACCCTCGACAGCGTCATTCCACGCCCGAGTCTCGAAACATACTGAAGCAACGATAGTCGCACGCGGCAGGTATACAAGCAAGGGCGCAAACATATGGTGTGATCTGACAACACTGTTAATATACTCTAGTGACCCACATTGTGGCTAACTCAATCCAGATTTAACGGCGTGACAATATGTGGTTAAAAAGGGTTTTACCTTAGTATTTAGATATTCGATTTAAAAAAAAAGTATGTAGACTTTCTCTAGGACACCCTAGGAGTTACCATTTAAATATAATAAGTCATTTCCATAACACCCTGTATATGCTGGGAAGGAATGCACTTTACATTGATTAAAGAAAAAAATTATAAGAATTTCTTTGTAAAATTTTTTTAGCTTTTTCTGGTCGTTAGAATCGGTGGTAAATAGATTTGTAAGCATAACAACTTTCCCTTGATGTAACTGCAGGATAATAGTAATTAAGCGACTTTACTACTGCAGCAATAATCTACCCAGCAAAATCAATTTTACTGCCACAGCTATTTTTTATTTCCCCCTATGTGGATATTTTTTACTATGGTAGTTAAAATTTTTATAATGTTAGTAAAAATCTTTCAGTGTACTACTAAGGAAAGGAAGTCCTTCCTATTGGTAAGCAGAATACAACTTGCAGTGCCATACAGACTGTTCCTCCATAAAATAATTTTTCTTCTATTCAGAAAAAGAATCATAATTCACCCTTTACTAATAGTCTGTCACAAATTGCATCGAAATAATTATATTTATTAAGTTCTTTAAACCTATAAGTGAGTACTTTCCCAACAAGTTCAGCAGGCTATTTTTTATTTTACTCCGTTCATTAAAAATGCTAGGCTCTGAGAGTGAAATTTAAAGCAGCCAAGAAACCTCGATAATCTATTGTCCAGAAAGTCAATGAAAATATACCAAATTAAGGTGACACACCAAGAGTTCAGAAGTTACAAATACTACTAGAACCTCCATTATTCCCAATAGAAATTAAAAGATAATTTATCTACTAGTTGTGGATATCAAATTGTATAATATTCTTGACTGTTGCTTTTAAAGTGCCCAGAAAATTGTTCATTTAACTGACACGCTACCATAAGACTTTCGTTTAGAGTATGAATTATATAGGCGATTTCTTATCGCGGCACGGTATCGGTATAATTTTAGCTAGACTGGAACTAGGCTAAAACAACATATTAAAAGTACGATTCGCATCTTTGACTGAATAATAATTTTATATTGTACGATACATACACATAGTATGACATTAACAATAAATGATTATAAACAAGGTTGCTGTAACAGGTAAGGGTTATGGTTAGTAATTTTACTATTCCTAGGATTTGTTCTACAATGTTCATTGATAGTTTTCATAAACTTGTTACTTATATTTAATCACGGTTTATCTATGGAAATGACGAATTAATACATGAAAAATACATGGCGCATGGGTTTGTTCGGGTTAACATTACCATAGAGCTTGCTTCGGTTGCTGCGAAGCAATGTGGATTACAAAAATCATGTTGTTCCACCACGAGCAAGCCCGAACAAACCATGGCTTCAGACGATCTTATCAATTTAATTAAACATTGATTTTCATTATTAAATTTTTGTATTGTGGTGTACGGTGAGCCGTTATGACTTTCAGAACAGAAACAATATGATTCGCACAATTTTTTATTAGCAGCACAATTTTACTTGATATGATGCAAGTTTCTTGCATAATTTTACTGATAATGAAGAATACTACCTTTACGGCAGGGTTATGAACAGGAATTTACGCAACATCTTTTTTTCTTAATTTATCGTAAAGTATTATCTAGATAAAACAATTTGTTTCCTTGTTTCTAGGCATCAAGGGTATAAATACCTTAGAATTCCATCGTTCCATGACAATATTAATTATATTTTATTATGATTATTTTATTTATAGTTATGAATCTGCTTTATAGCGGTTATAGAAAATTTAAGCATCTATTTTTCTTCCTAATTTATTCCAGATTTTCCATCTTTCGCATACTTTAAGTTATAATTAACCGGTTAGAAAATCCCGCCGGGTCCTTAAGTCCCTTTTCACGGTAATAGAAAAGCGCTTGCAATTAATATTAGAAAAAGCTCCAAGTTAAGCTTTTTATTTTTTAATTAAAGTAAGTAGTTTAGGATCCCTGCTAGGAGAAAATCTACTATAAATCCGTTTTACCGCGTCATAATATTTACTTGCTGATGGTTATAATTTATTACAGATACTAGTCTTGTAAAGTATTCACATCATATTGAGTAAATAAATGATGCGAACACTATTTCAACAGAAACTTAAGTTTTAATGTTCCATTAAAACTAATTATTTACAGAATAACTTAAGTTTAGGAGGAAACCGGTAAAATTTTTTATACATTTCAGGAAAATTATAAATTTGTTTACTTGCTTCAAAAGCTTTATTTATATTATAATAATGAATAATGTAGCTTATTTGGCTATCAGGCTATCTAAAGAAAAACCCAATGGACACACTTTTCCAAAAATTATAAAGAAAATGCCTCCTTCTGTTTAAAATCGGGAGATAGTAAACAGTTATTTAGTTTCAGCATTGAATAAAATTCCTAAAAATATTGTATTATGCAAATTTTTACAAAAATCTGTTTACTATAGTGGAATACCGTTGCATTTATTATTTAATAAATACCTTTAAACTGAAATAGTTACCTATTCCCCCCTTATACTCAAGCAGTAATCCGACATTGTTGTAACGATGGCCTAAACCACACAATCGTTCACAATCTGCATCGATTCGTCAATGCTACAATCCAGTTTTAATACAATTTTGGTAACACAAAATCGGGTTTATTGCAACAGTGTATTTACGTAATGACTGTTTTAAATAGCATATGACGAACGAATGGCAAAGTGAGTGCGAAACTGCAATACAAATCTAATTACGAACCATACTTTACCTACAATCATATTTACTAGAACTAAGGAGAAACATTTTAATAACATGACGTTTAAAAAAAGTGCATTTGTCTGTTATTCCCAGCCAGTGGCGGTTCTTCCACAGAACCACATGCGCATGTGCTACCCCAAAGCGAATAAAAAATATTAATTTATATTCATTGAATATTATTTATCGTATAAAGTCCGACCCTCCCTAATATTTTATCGTACCGTCAATTATCGTATAAAGTCTGACCCTCCCTATCGTACTGTCAACCAAACTGTATATTATGGGCTCTCGATCCGGCAACCGTGCCTCGGTCGAGGTTAATGACGATTATGACGAGACTTGCTCGCACGTGCGATTAAGTAGGCGGGGTATAATGCAGTTTCTCTGTAGTAACAGGTAGATATGCTGATGACACCGTTATTTTTGCCGACACGGCAGAGGGACTACAGCTTTTAATGAACAGGGTAGTTGAAAGTAGTAAGAAATATGGCTTAGAAGTAAACACCAGTAAAACAAAAGTCATGATAATTAGCAAAGAAAGAATTGGAGGAATGCAGTTTACCATCAACGAAAAAGTGGTAGAACGAGTGTCAACTTACACATATCTTGGCACAGTACTAAATGAACAGTGGGACCATTCCCAAGAAATAAAGTCAAGAATTGAGAAAGCAAGAGCAGCTTTCATTCAAATGTCCAAATTGTTCAAAACACATAATCTGAACTTAAAATTAAAACTCAGACTGCTCCGATGCTACATATTTTCCATCTTGTTATATGGAGTAGAGTCTTGGACCTTGACTGAGGCAACAACAAAGAGACTAGAAGCATTCGAGTTGTGGACATATAGAAGAATCCTCAAAATATCATGGAAGGACAAAGTATCAAACACCAAAGTACTCCAAAGACTTAATAAAGAAAAAGAAATAATGTTCACAGTAAAGCGTAGAAAATTGGAATATCTAGGTCATATCATGAGGAACGAAACCAAATATGAGTTACAGAAATGCATTCTGCAAGGGAAAGTTCAGGGTAAGAGAAGCATCGGCAGAAAACGAATATCCTGGCTAAAGAACTTGAGAACCTGGTTTGAGGCATCCACCACAGGACTATTTAGAGCTGCGGCAAATAAAGTTATCATTGCTAGAATGATTGCCAACATTCGGTAACGGATAGGCACTGGAAGAAGAAGAACAGGTGGCGGGAGACAGCGGGGGATAACGGCGCTATGGCGATTTAATATGGGAAAGGCGCACAATTTTGGTGTGCGCCGCGCCGTTGTCTGTTCGTGCATCTAGTTAGAAATTCAAGCGTGTATGTTTTAATATTTTAATATTATATATTTATTAAGTTAAAATGAATAGTTTGACGGTGGACTATTTAAAAAATAATTTTAGCGCTTTAAGTTTGGAGCAAAAAGGTGAAGTGAAGAATGCGGGAAGACCTAAACCCGAAATTAATTTAACGCAGACCACAAAGGGTAAATCTAAGGACTTTATTAGAAAGTTTAAAAATTAAATATATGAAAAAAAATTTATAGAGGATATTCCAAACTTTAATGAGGCTGTTATTGATCAATTTTCTACAAGTAAGAACCGAAGAACAGACTTTACGTTTATGCACTATACACACTAAGAAAACCTTTCTTATTAAGTTGCATTTCCTTGTGTAAAATTAAAGAATAAATAAAAATATGTTATACCTAACGCATTTTCTTATTACTTCTTTTCTTTTCTTTCTACATTTAAAACGCCTAGAAAGTAACTGTTTGGTAGTTACACAAAAATAAAATTTTAAAAATAATTTCAGCATACTTCACGAGCCGCCACTGTTCCCAGCGTTTGTGATTGCAGCCATCTACGACTCTCTTGTTATTCTTTGATAAACTCAAATGCCCATATTGAAGGAGCGCGTTGCTATCTAACGTGTACTTTTGTTAAAAATAAACTACTTTTACTTTACAACAATCGTGCTATTTTCTTTTTCTATTCCTATATTAGTAAACATTCTTCTACGTACAGTTGTCTGTAAGTATATCCATTCTTACGTACAACTGTGCGTAAAGTATAAGAACTCACAACTATGTGTTATGATGTTGAAAAAACGGTTTAATGTAACCGGAACATTTTTTATAGAAACATGTATCCAAATTTTCAAATTTAATAAAAAAATTCTGAGAGGAACAAATAGATAAAGTGAGTATTTATTTTTTTGTGTGTATTTCCCATCAGTCATATGCCAATTACTATGTCATTACTGCCAAATATAAAAAATAATTTTCTTGTAAAAATGAGAAATTCAAAATAATATTTTATCAAGACTTGAAACCACTTCATCGAATGTTAATAAAACTAATTTCGAATCGCCGAAAAAACAATTTTGCTTGCTAAGCAAACATCGTTTTATTTTCTCTACTGGCAAAAAGTCGTTTAACTCCAAATTATATTTCTTATAAATTTTAATATCGTACATAAACCCAAATCCTTTTAGAACCCACGTTCGTTTTATTTTTATTTAAAACGGCCATGGCGGCGCATTTATGCAAATGTGTGAAATTAGCAGGAAGAAATAACGCCAAAGAGGTCGAATATATGAATAATATTGAGAGATTTTAAAAAGTAAACCAAAAACGGTTTTGTTGTTGTTGTGCTCAAAATTATATTTTACTTTTAAAGTATTGTTTGCAAGAGTTGATTAGGAAATACGCTTTTCGTTTTTAGCTTGTTTGTTTAATTCCAATATTGATTACAAAAACTTTAAAAAATATACAGGATGTTCCTTAATGACTTGCTAATATTTCAGGATGTGATTCCTTAGGTAATTTTATGAAGAAAAGTCCATATGAACATATGTCCGCAATGGCTTCAATTTTTTGCTACAGGGTGTTGAATTTTTATTTTTTAAATGGTTATTTTTTAATATCTCCAAAAGTACTTATATATTATTATCAATTTTGGTATGTGTTAATAGGATATAGAACCACAAATTCTTGTCAGAAAAGATATTCAATTGTGCTACCAGTGGCGTCCCTGCGAACATGTCCTCTGATATTTTTTACAAAAAAGATGATACGCCTCTGACAGTTTTCCACGTGGATATTTTTTCTGATTAATTCTACATTAAAACGGTCTCTTGAGTTTTTCTCATCAGACGCACGACGTTCTTGATTAAAACCACTAAATTCATATTGAAACTCATTATTATTAACATTGATAAAATAATTAATGATAAATTTTGTTTCATAAAAATTGTCGAGTGGACAATTCGCGAAGATGGGCGGAAGCATGTCTTTTAAGTGAAGGTTGGCATCCAACAATTTTTATGAAACAAAAGTTATCATTAAATATTTTATCAATGTTAATAATAATGATTTTCAATATGAATTTAGTGGTTTTAATCAAGAACTGACGAGAAAAACTCCAGAGAACATTTTCATGTAGAATTTACCAGACTAATCAAAAAAATATCCACATGGAAAAATGTCAGTGGCGTATCATCTTATTTGTAAAAAGTAACTTTTCTAACTAAAATTTGTGGTTCTATATCCTATTAACACATACCAAAATTGAAACAATATCTAAAGTACTTTCGGACATATTAAAAAATAACCATTTAAAAATTAAAAATTCAACACCCTGTAGCAAAAAATTTAGGCCGTTACGGACGTATGTTCATATGAACTTTTCTTTATAAAATGACCTAAGGATTCACACCCTGAAATATTAGCACGTCATTAAGGAACACCCTGTATATAAGGAGTCCCATAACTTATGGGCCATAGAGCAACTGGAGATACTAAACATCGAACGAGACGAATTAAGTCACATAAGTTTTCTCGAAATATTTCTGGTTCTAGATATACAGTGTGTTGAAAGTGAAAGTTTATTTTCGAAAATAAGCAATAATTTGAAAACGGTTCAATTTATCGGATTGAAAGTTGGCGGTATGTTGTTATGAGTAAAAGAGGAGTATTTGTAGAAATTTTCAAGTTTCATATTAGGGTGTTAACATTTTTTAAATTTTTCGCTGTTTTCAAGATATTTCCGAAACTGTTTTAGTATTTCTTGTGAAATTCGGGTTTGTTCGAAAAGTATCGAAAATAGCACAGATAAGCTTAGCCGACCGAATAATTTTTTAAAATCGGTTAATAACCTCCTTTATTTTGAAGTGCATTTATAAACCCTTTGGTAATTAAAGTCATTATAATATTATAAAAACCAGGATTAAAAAGCGCTCGCGTTCAACTATATGCCCTGTTGCTTTCTTTGTTATTTCAAGCTGTGAGCGTAATGCTTCGCTACAGCATTTGCTCAACGTAATTAAAATTACTTTGTTGTTAGGTGAGAAGATAAGCACTTGCAAATTTTCTATTAAATACCAAGGTAAGCAATGTCAATTTTGTACAGGCTAAAGTTAATTCAGTAATTTATTAGAAAATAGTTTAAATGTTTTATAAAGGAATATATGAAATATACCGCTTTCGAATACTTTCGGGGAATTCCTTACTTCCCGCATTCATTTGAAGACAGGAACGAAACGTTGGTCGCACTGGTGTGGAAAGTTAGAACTATTCGTAGCCAAATATGATGTGAGAAAAGAATAGGAAGAATCCGAACAAACTCTAATAAAGAGATATAAAATTACTATTAAAAATATATGATGGTGAGAAGCTACAAATCATGTACCATCGTGCCGATAAAAAACTAGGACAGGAAAATCTCAAAACTGGGAACGGAAATACATATCTCAGAGACTACGAAAGGTGCTCGACAGCTGTAAAGGTAAAAACACCTAAATTTTAGAAAGTAACCCAGGCTACATAATTTAAGGTATGCATTTTGCGATACAAGGCAACATCAAAATATGTTACTTGTTTTATAAAGTTGAGCGGAAGTTTATATGGAGGAACTAAATGTATTACGCATTTTTTATTACGAAAAAAGTCAAATGCTTTATTTAAAGTAGGTATATTTATGATCGCCAAAAAATGAAAATAAATCAGAATAATAAAATAAATTTAACAGGAACTAAAAAAATATTCAAACACAAAATTTGTCGTAGCAATAAATTTTTTTAATATGTACTTAGTCATAGAACATTTAATATTTCTTGATAATTAGTATTCTTCTATTTTAATCTTTAGCAAACATTCTACGGGGACCTGAAACTGCTCCTAAGAATAGTTCGATGCCTTGCTATTTTTTGTTTTGCCAACAACACGGTATTTCTGTTTACTCCCAGTTCGCCTGCAATATTCCTAATAAAAGCACCAACTCGCAACCGATTGTAGATAATAGCCTTTTGCTGGGGGGTTAATTTTTATGATCAAACACAAGCACTATAGGAAAAATCCTTTAGGGCACTCTGGGAGTGGTGCGTGTGCGCAAAAATCGATTCACGTTTGTTTTGAATCGTTAGAGGTTATATTCGTTGGGAAAAACGACCTCGGGAAGGTCGTTCCACAAGGATGAAGTCCTCCAGATGAAAGAATTCTTAAATAGAGAAGTTCGAGGAGTACTAAGCTTAACCACATATGGATGGGCGGCAGTGGTTCGTCGTATATTTCTGCTATTCGTTGCTCTGGGCGGAATTAAGAGGGCACGGTCAGCCGAGCACTTTCCATGAAAATATCTGTAAAAGAAGGTCAACTCCCCAACCTGTCTTCGATGTTCTAGACTGTCGAGGTTCTTCGTCAGCTCGTGGTCTCCGATCAGACGAATAGCCCTCCTTTCGATGGAATCCAGGAGCCGAAGAGTATGGTTGGCTGCAGAGCTCCAGACATGAGAGCAGTACTCTAGTGATGGTCAAATCTGGGCTTTGTATACTGTCAAAAGTTGTTGAGGTGTGTACAACTTTCTGGTTCGGAAGAGTACCCCAAGCTTCTGAGAAGCTATCTTGGCGATTGCCACAACGTGGTTATGCCAAGACATATTTCCTGCGAGATTGACGCCCAGCAAATTAATAGATGAAGCCAGTGGGATTGCGTGCCCGTCCATGACTATATCCGGTTCTGTAATGTTAACCTTTTTAGAGAAAACTGCTGCCTGGGTTTTTTAGCGTTAAATTCGACTTGGTTACTGTCACCCCAAGCCAAACTTTCTTCCAGGTCTTTGTTGAGGCGTGATACTTCATGCTGTCTGCGAAGATGTGCATCGGCAGCCGATGTTTGCGCATTCAAAGAGAAAGATGAGATAAGTGTGCTATCGTCAGCAAAACTAAATATCGGATTTTTAGTTTTCACTAGAAGGTCGTTAATATAGAGTAAGAAGAGAGTGGGAGACAATATGACCCTTGAGGAACACCGGCATTGATGGTGAAGGTTTCTGAGAGAAATCCGTCAATCGCCACTTGCAGAGAGCGATCTTTAAGAAAGCTAGACAACCATGCACAGAATTGACTAGGCACTAGACAAGTGACAAACTATGTTGACAAATAAAAATATATTACATTTTACTGGTACCAGATTCGACAGTAAATAATTCCTAATAGTCAAGGAGAAAATAAGAAATTTTGCTGTCTTAGTTTTTTATCGACACGATGGTACATTGTAAAACTCATCGACACGCCGAAAGAGAACAAAAGTTTTTCAAAAAGTCTGCAAATAGCAAATTTTATACTGGAATTTATGCCAAGTAAGTAAAAAATACATATAAAAAGAGATAACTCATACCTATACGCTGTAGTATTTTATGGCTCGCAAAAAATTGATGAACCAACTTCGGCGTTTAGCGGTAAATTTTCGAGCGCTTATCTGTAAGCGACAACAAAGTACAACGAATTACTTGTTTTAAAATCTACTTAGTTTGAGTACAAATACCCATTATTTTGAAAAATATGGCAAAGGTGAGATGAGAAAAGGTATCCTACTTCTTATACATATAATAAAATATAATGGATGTCAATCTGAAAACTTCCCAACCTTAATATCTTACTTTCAATAAATAATATTAGAAATCGGGAAGACTTTCAATAAATAATATTAGAAATCGGAAAGACAAGTCAAATTTATTGTGAAGGGGACGCACATAAACAATATTGGCAGCCACAAATCTTTTTTTTTTTCAAGCAAATTTTTTTATAATAATAAAGAATGACTTTTAGTGGAGATATTAAAAATTATGTTTATTTGTGTTATAGGTAACCCATTCAGGAACCCCTATATAAACATTAACAACAAACTAACTCAAAATATCTATTTTAAATAAGTTTGTTTTGTAGAAGTCAATTACTTTTATCATAATTTTGAGGTATAATTCGGTCGCAACTTTTAAAAATACATACCTGGGATATGTTTTGTGGAACTTCGGTTTAATCCAACTTTGAAGTTTTCAGAAACACTGGCAAACTTAAATAGTACATAAACTCTAAAAGTGCTTTAGTTTATTATCCAACAGTGTCTTTAGATAACTTGATATTTTTGTCAGGTAAAGAGGGATAAACTTTACTTCTCATTGCAACCAAACGCTAAGTAACTTTGTTAGGAAGCCAAACTTGTCAATATTTATACTTCACGGAGTTCTAAACAAAAATAAATGGTAGCAATCGATGCCAAACAAAATTCTTCAAGTTTTGTTACTCATTTTCCAATTTAGTATACCTGAACAAATTAAATTTAATTAACAACGAAAATATAATATAAATAAGAGAATAAAATTATCACACTAATAGCGATGATACCGAATTTATATTGTTAGGGTCATTTAGAACGGTATTTACTGAAGGGTTTCAAATTTAAAACATTCCTAAATTGACAGTAGTGGATTTAATATAAGGACACGAACAAGTTAACCAAATTTTCGGCAGACGTGACTCAAAAGTCTATATTTTCTTTCAGTTTAAGGCACACTTGGCACAGTCTTATCATATTGAGTTAAGAATTAGTATAAACGACAAAGAAAAATTGTACTCGCCATTCGTTTTCTAGAAAGTTGTTTACAATCCACCTAAGAATGTGAATTGTTTATTCTTGGAAGACTATGAACCAAAATCGTATCCTCATTTTTAAAAAAAAATATTTCAGACTTAAACCGTTGAATTAAAACTATTTGAGCGTTAACATCCCGGTAAAATATTCATCGTGGAAATGAATTCAGCGAACAAATATAAAATTTAAACGAAATTCTCACAAGACATATAGGAACAACGACATGGCAAAAATACAATTAATGGACTATAAGATCTAAATATTTCGATTGACTAAATTTATACATCGTTAATGAATAAAGAGGAACAACAAATACCAGACTTTAAAAGATGTTTTATGAATAAAAAAGCCTCTAGTATTAAAGTATTAAATTAAAGTTTATTTTATAATTCAAATAAAATTTAAACTTGAAATTAATATTTTTAATATCCAAGAAGTAGTCGATAATTTTAGTGGTTCAACTATTAAACAAGGAAGAAAAGAACTCTACATAAAAGTAATGCAATTCCAAATTAAAAAGGACACGTTCAGACCTTAAATCAGCAATCAGCAATAAAATATTAAGGTCCTGATAAAAATATTCTTTCTTTACATATATAAAGAATATTAGTTCAGTTATCATATACCTAAATATCTAAATAAGAGAAGCACTCAGTAATATTAAAACATTTGTGGTTTAGGCATACTTTTATTTCTATTTAATTAAATAGTTATCAATTTAAAGTACTACGTAATATTTTGTTCTGTTTCTATTCATTATGAATCTCTTAATTATTATATAAATTATAAGTTACGCATAAACATGAGACCATATTGTGAAAACTTTTAATAAACCTATTTTGATCGAATTAAAAAGTTTTAATCCACAGAAAGTTAAGTTAAAATTTTATAGACTGCAAAGTATAGAAGCTATGAAGCAATGTAATTAAAATATATACGAGGAGCCACTAAAACGTAAGTGATTTAATAACTGGAAAAACTAAATAAGAAATATGTAGATGGAACTATTTATGTTGACATGAAACTATTTCTCATATACAAATTGTTTCTTAATAACATGGTAATATTTAAGGAAGTTATTCGTGGGTCCGTTTTCGGAAAGAAACTTCATATGAGCATATGTCCTAAATGTCTTAACTTTTGAGAATAGGTATATCATTTAATATACCAATATATAAATTTATATGCATTTTTAAAAAGGCGATTTTTAACTGCCTTATTTGATTTTTTAATATCTAAAATTATATCCGATCGAAGCACGATGTTGGAACATTCATCATCCTAATAACATTTGACCTTTTGATAAAATCTATAGGTTCGTAGAATTTTATAGTTCTTTGAAATTTTTAAATCAACAAAATTCGCAATTTTAAAATTACGGGTCAAATACAGTGTTAAAATAAAGTATATTTTAACTAAAATAATTCCTATCTTAATTCGTTAAAGTAAGTTTAAAGGAATTATTAAAAAGTAATCAAGCCTTTTAATTTTAGAAAACAATATACAGGGGTTCCATTAAAAAACACGCTTTGACAAATTTTTTGGAAGTAACTTCAATAAGCATAATTTTAGCATCCCCTGTATGATATCGATAATTTTTCTATGGGGAAGTGAATACATTGGATTTCTTTAAACAAATTTCCAGGAACTCAGGTACGAGATAGGTATGGGACAATTATAACAAAATCTTATTAGAATTAAAAGGTGATTTTAAAAGTTGCTACAATATTTCGGTAGAAGCGGCTACGCCGCAAAGCTGAAAATATTTTTGATCAATACAGCCAAGGATCTTAAATCAAGGAGGATAGATCTAGTGGCGGTTCCTCCACAGAAGTACATGCGCACGTGTACCCACAAAACGAATAAAAAAATATTAATTTATATTAATTGAATATTATGTATCGTATAAAGTCTGACCCGCCCTAATCTTTTATCGTACCGTCAAACCAAACTGTATATTATAAGCTCTCGATTCATCCGGCAACTCAGCAAGGATAATGACGTGAATGACGCGCATCGCATATGCGACTAAGTGGGCGGGGCATAATGTAGTTTCTCTGTAGAAACAGGTGGCGGGGGATAGCGGGGCTATGGCGATTTAACATGGAAAAGTCGCACAATTTTAGTATGCGCCGCGCTGTTGTCTGTTCGTGCATGTATTTAGAAATTCGAGCGTGTATGTTTTAATATTTTAATATTATATATTTATTAAGTTAAAATGAATAGTTTCACGGTGGACTATTTAAAAAATAACTTTAGCTCTTTGAGTTTGGAGAAAAAAATTGAAGTGAAGAATGCGGAAAGACCTAAACCCCAAATTAATTTAACGCAGACCACAAAGGGTAAATCTAGGGACTTTATTAGAAAGTTTAAAAATGAAATATACGACAAGAATAACTGGATTTGTGGATGCAGCACAACTAACCGTTTTTTTTTCCTATTTGTTGTTTGGTGGCGGCGTTGCGGAACCTGCCTGGACAAAAAAATGGAATAGCCGACTTGAGGCACTTAACACAAAAAATTTTAAAAAATGAAAACCATGAAACCAAAAATGACAATAACAAAAAATCTGGTGTCTATAAATTAAAATGCAAAGATTGTCCGAAAACATACATAGGCCAAACAGGTAGACAATTCAATAAAAGAATACAA
Source organism: Barypeithes pellucidus (assembly GCA_963991005.1). Taxonomy (NCBI): domain Eukaryota; kingdom Metazoa; phylum Arthropoda; class Insecta; order Coleoptera; family Curculionidae; genus Barypeithes; species Barypeithes pellucidus. The sequence goes on from OZ022558.1 coordinate 15,796,825, forward strand.
GAACATTACAATAGTTTCATCAAAAACAAAACCGACTCAAACTATGCTATTCATTTACTTGATATCAAACATAATTTTGACCCATCTTTTAAAATTTTACACACAGAAAATAAAGGATTTAAACTGAATCTGTTGGAGTCTATGGAAATTAATAAACTTAAAAATATGGATCTATTACTTAATGACCAGTTAGATTTAAATGGTTCTCCTTTGTTAAACTTATTTTGTTGACCTACACATTGTAAAATCCCATCAGGTACTCTATTCAATTACAGTGACCATAATCTTTGTTTTTCCCGACATTGTAACCCCCTCTCTTTCCTTCTTTATAATTTTAATAACGTGAATTTGTTGTACATTTTTCATTAGATTTTTATTATATCACTTACATCTGACGAAGCTATAGTATAGCGAAACATGTTATGTTACTTTTTATAATATAGTGGAAATTTACAAGTTCAATTCTGTTTTACTTCTTCCCATAATATTATAGTTATGGATTTCCACCTAGTATCGGCTGAATCAATTAATTTAATAAATAAATTTTTCGAGCTTTTATGAAAATAATTGCGACAATTACATAATAGACCCGAAAATACGTTGTCATATATTTAATTTGCATTTATATACTTCTGGATAAAAAAAGATCGAATACAAAATGTTTGCAGCGGCAGGTAAAATCGGAGAAACTACAGTAAATTAAATTCTACTTTACTACCACTATGTTTTTGACGTACATAAATTAAGTGTAAAGTGTAAAAGTGGCTGCTAGCTTCAGCACGTACACAGATACATCCATTATTTTTCTGTCTTAGTAAAGAAACCTACTCCAAGCGAATTACATTGTGGAAAACGGCTTCTCTAACCACTAGAACAATGCAGTGTTGATAAGGAGGAGTTCTCTTTAAGACGGCACTCAAGATTTAGGAAATACATTGTACTGAACTTGGTAATTCATTTTATATGGTAAATAAATAAATTAATAACAAAAAAGAATATGCAAGTAGGTACTTAAATGGTATAGAGAGAGGAGACGTCATTTACATTAAATAGGCTACTAAAATCGGCCCGTTTTATGAAGTCCGATTTCGGATTAAATCATTAAAGGTTATTAAACAGTAAGACGGTTAAGTTAACAATACCTTCGCTATACTTTATCGTACCGAACATTCCACTGGTTCACTGTAGTCAGCCGTGCAAAATCAGCGATTCCAAAACAAAATTATCTTAGAATTATGTACCGCGATAAATATTTTTATTTTGTTTATTTTTCGCTCATAGTTTTTTCTATTTATCAAATGAAAACCATGTTGCGTCAATAAGTTAAAGATATTCTCAGGTACTTTTTCCCAGAATTCAGTTATTTTGGGATCATTATAGTTAAATCTATATAATAATCACTATTTTCCAAGAAATAATTAAAATTTGCTCAAGTGCAGGATGATATGTTCTATTTTAAATAAGTAGTTATGCTTTTTCTTTTAGTTTGTTTCTCATTGTGTGTGAATTAAAAGCAGTTATAAAGCAAAGTTATAGAAAATGTTCACAACGCCTAGAAGGTGTTCATCTCCAGGTGAACGCCGTTTGGTATTACAAGTGGAACGTTATTTTACTTAGAAAAAGATAACTCGGGCCCGTTAGTCTCTGTTTTGGCACTGCAAAAACGAACGTCTGATGCTTGCGCCATTTCAGATAAGACCTTAGAAGACCTCCAAAAAAAGAGTGAAGAGGGATTGTACAGACCATATAAAAGGGTTTGATTCCATTCTAAAACCTTTGATTTATCCCATGGGATAAAATTATCGATTAGGAATATTGTTAATGATATGTATAAAGCCAAGGAATATGTTACCCTCAAAGCTATTCTTGAAAAGATAAAGAAGAAAGAACTTTGCGATATTGGAACTACCAGTTTGTCCATCATCTTGGCTGGGCTGGGCTGGGCTTCAAATACATAAAAACGATCAAACAACAGAAAAGTGCTTTGCGAGCTGTCCAATAATGTTTCAAAAAGATGGCGACATCGGTTCTGTTTAGAACCAAACCTTTATAAAAAAAGAATTCGTAAAACTAATTTGCATAAATACTATAAAAGCTAAAAAAACAATTATTTTTCTTTGCCTAAACTAATTTTTTACTGCCTTTAAATTATTTTATTTAGAAAATACCTAAAATATAATTTATTGTTTGAGAGCCACCGACTACCCGGCTCGAGAGGTTTTATTGCTTAGCGGACTTCATATACCGTACCGACTTTAACAAATCCCTCAAACTTAAATTAAACCAGCTATTAAGAACAATATATTATGCATCTTTTTAAATAGAAAAAAATGCAGTATATAATTTTTAACATTTAAAGGCATTTTAGTGTTCCTGAGGATTTAAAAATATTCGAAAGTAATATTTGCTGTAATCATTCTTCTTTCTAAATATTTTAATAACTGAGATACTATTAGCACTACATAGTCTATCATTGATAAGTCATATTAAGACATATTATAATGTTAATCTGAATGCTTAGATATTAAAATCACAGATCCAAACTCATCTTGCCGCATTGCGAGCCATTAAGACGGCTATCAGATATAAAATAAGTCTGGTTAAATATGCGATAATTGCTGCACCATTACCTTTGGTATTATTAAGGTTCATGAACTTCGAAATTTAGGGTTAATTGTATGGTTTCTAGGTTATTATTAAAAAAAAAACATTAGTTTGTTGGCTCTGTTTTAGTTGAACGATTAGGGGTCCGTAACTAGTCACTCTATGACCTTTAAAATGGGGTGCCACTTGCGGCCCTAAGATTTTAAGGGTAATATCTATCACTTCCAAGGGGTTAAAACACGAAAACTGCAAATATTCTCGAGTAAAGCGTCTTCCTTCGCAATAAAATTGACTTGTCTTTTTGATTCTCATTATTATTTACTGGAAGCGCGATATTAAGAGTTGGAAGTTTTTAAATTAACACCCTTATTTTGCCGTTGTGGCATTTAGAAAGTTTGCACAAGTCCGAACAAACCCGAACTACAGGTTTATGTTTGAAATTTTGCTGTGCAGTTCATGTGAGGGATTACAAACGAATTAAATTTGTCTAAATTTGTTGTGCAGTGCATATGAGATATTACAAATACATAAAATTTGTCCAAATTTGATGTGCAGTCCTGTGAGGGATTGCAACGTATATCATGTAACCAAATTTGTTGTGCGGTTCATGTAAGGATTGTGGGGGATTACGAACCCATTAAATTTCTCCAAATTTGTTGCGCAGTTCAAATGGATTCAATTCGTCCAAATTTATTGTGCAGTTCATGTGAGAGATTACAAATGAATTAAACTTGTGCAAATTTGTTGTGCAGTTCGTGTGAGGGATTACAAATGGATTAAACTTGTCCAAATTTGTTGTGCAGTTCGTGTGAGAGATTACAAATGAATGAAATTGGTGGAAATTTGTTGTGCAGTTCATGTGAGGCATTACAAACGAATTAAATCTGTCCAAATTTGTTGTGCAGTTCATATGAGGCATTACAAATGGATTAAATTTGTCCAAATTTGTTGTGCAGTTCATATGAGGGATTACAAATGGATTAAATTTGTCCAAATTTGTTATGCAGTCCGTGTGAGGGATTACAAACGGATTAAATTTATCCAAATTGGTTGTTCAGTTCCTGTGAGAGATTTCAAATGAATGAAATTTGTTCAAATTTGTTATGCAATTCATATGAGGCATTACAAACGGATTAAATTTGGCGAAATTTTTAGTGCAGTTCATGAGAGGAATTACAAACGGATCCAATTTGTCCTAATTTGTTGTGCAGTTTGTTGGAAAGATTACAAATGAATTAAATTTGTTCAAATTTGTCGTGCAGTTCATATGAGGCATTACAAACAGATTAAATTTGTCCAAATTTGTTGTGCAGTTAATATGAAAGATTACAAACGGATTAAATTCGTTCAAATTTGTTATGCAGTTCGTGTGAAGGATTATAAAAGGACTCAATTTTTCAAATTTTTATGCAGTTCGTGTACATCGATATTTAAAAGTGCGTTAACTTACTAGTATTGATACTTACACACGTTTAAACATTGCAAAATAAATAAACACGAACCATTACATTATATTGCTTCTATAACATCGTTAGCTATTTCAGTTTTTATTACTTTAGTTGAGCATTTTATTAGATCTAGATTAGGTTTACTAGGCCTATGGCATTAAACGCACACACATTTAGCCTTAAAACCTTTAACCCTAACATTCACGACATTATTTTTAGATAAAACCAAACGACATTGTAACTAGATAACAACCCTTTTGTTTCGTCGTCAACCAAAATTAGACTATTATGAGTTAATAGTCACATTTACGACAACGGTGACCTCCTTGAATAGCTAATGTATTTTTTATGTTCTTCATTTTAGGAAAAATTATTTCGTCTCTGTAAGCGTAGTGTCGCAGCACAATGCTGTGACATGGTCATTTTTCAGTATTGTCAAAGGGCGAATAGGACTAATTAGAACTTTTTTATGTGGTTACTTTGCCCCTTGTAAAGAATGGAAAAGTGTGTCGCCCGGAGTGACTGCCTACGAACCCCTAATCATTCTACTAAAAGAGGAGTTACCACAATAATGGTTTTGAAATAATAACATAAAAACCAAAAATCTCAACACAGGTAAGTTCTACATAGATACAACGAAAGCCCTCAATAAGTAATTAAGTTCTGATTACGTTCATTTTTGGAATAGGATTTCTTGGAAATAGTTCTCCATTATTAAACTTAAATCTTTAATTAATTGTTTTTTTTACGAGTAATAAAAATATAACATTATGGTATTTACTATTAGAACATGATTACGATTGTTTCTATGCATAATTTATAGGATAAACATCATTACGTTATAAAATATATACAGTGTGGCACAGAAGTTCGGCAATTGCCATTTTTTTAGTAAGCCCCTGTATCGAAGTGCTTCAAAATTTAGACGTAGCTATAAAAAATGGTTTTGCTTTTGTTGGTGATATCTGCAACGTTGTCAGACCTACCGTTGGTCAGATATTGACGCATTCGGATTTTTGAGCAATTAATAGTATATTACCTACCAAGGTGGAAAGTGTTTCATCCCTCTCGAGAGAGTCGCTAAATCTCGAGACAGTAATGAAACTTTTCACCGAGGTTTGTATACTATTTTATTGACAACCATATCTAACATCCACTTCTTATTATTTTGAATTAACATTACTAATAAAAGATAAATGTCATTTTGACTTTTCCATTGAAAAATTAGACAGAAATATCAAATAACCGCAGGTAGTAAAATAACATAGGTAATAATACACATGAAGATGGCAAATATCATTTTTTGAATATGGTTTCCAATAGTTTCCATGTCACTAAACAATGTATTATTTTAACAAGAGAGAAATGCTATCAGATGAGGAATTTGATTTTGCTGCTAGTCCACCATAAATTCGAGAAGCAGCAAAAATAGTAGAAGAAGATCTTCTGTCAACTAAAAGCCGCCCGAGATATGACAATGCATATTACTGTTTCAAAGAATGATGTACGGGATACAAAGTTCAAAATCCTTGTTCTGAGTCGGCGCTACTAGCTTAATTCAGTGAAAATGCCAAGACAAAGAAGATATCAACTATTTGATTACAATATTCAATGCTGAGGACCACTCTATCAATTAAGGAAAAAGTAGACATATCTAAACACGCAAAGCTATTAGTATTTTCAAAAAGTGTGTTCATATATTATTTTGAGATATCGAGTTTTAAAAAAATTACAAAAAAATTTACTTTCCACCCAGATGGAAAGTAAAAGTAGGAAAACGTCAACTTTCTACCTTTCAAAGATAGATGAAATGTCATTATTACATGCATGGTTGTAAATAAAAGTATGTTTTGAACGTAGCAAGCTCCTTGAAAAGCTAATTAAATTTTGTAAAGGAAGCTTCTACCTGGGTATAGCTTATTAGAAGTCACCAGTAAATTTTAAATAATTCATGTCACAATACCAGTATCGAGTTAACTGTCACTGTAAATTTTACCGTTGATGATTTCTAGTAAGATTTATAAAATTTAATTAGATTTTAGGCACATTTTTTCATCAAAACATACGTTTAACTTTTACCTCTTCGTTTAAATTTTGAAGCACATTGCTTTGTAAATAGTTGTTGCCAAACTTCTGGGCCACACTGTATAAATAGCTTTAGAATATGTTTAATATTTAATAAGAACTTTTTTTAGAATTACTTCATGTTTATCGAAATAATCGTTATGGTACAATAATAAAATTTTAGTGATGACTTCTAGATATTGCATGTGCGACCTGGGAGTAGTCTTTGACTCAAAACTTTTTTTCGTCCCTCATATAAATAAGGTAGTGGGTGAATCTCTGCGAGGTTATGGGTTTATTGTACGCTGTACAAGGGATTTCAATAACAGTGATGTGTTGAGGACATTGTACAATTCATATGTACGGTCCAAGTTAGAATATGCTGCAGTAATCTGGGCTCCTGAGTACAATGTTCATATTAATGCAATTGAAGGTGTTCAAGGAAAATTCTTAAAATATCTTAGCTTTAAGAGAGACGGAATATATCCCATCCAGGGTTTTCCTCAATCCAGGTTACTTGAGGAATTTAATTACGGATCTCTCAGTGATCGCCGTGATTACCATCTTTTGATTACTTTGTTTAAATTAAAAACAATCAATTGGATTGTATGGACATTTTGAGTAAGCTTAACTTTAATGTGCCGCGCATAGGTTCACGGCAAAACATAACATTCTATTTACCATGTCCAAGGACAAACATTTTGAAGTTTTCTCCTATTTTTCAAATGTGTGACAAATACAATTAACACATTGAATTGGACTTTTTTAATTGCTCGATAAGCATAGTTAAAAAGCTGGTGCCTCATTAAACTGATTTTCAATTATATCATACGGTTTGCATATTTTTTGTCCTTAAAGTTTTTTTTATTGTAAGACTAAATAAGTTTTGAAATTTATAATGTAATTTTATTCTTGTTTCATTTCTTTAGATTATGTTTTTTTATATGTATTATCTTATATTAAGCTCAATTAAGATTATGTGCAGATATCTTTTGTCCTGCTTTGTTGTTGGGAAATGATCCTGTAAGGGAGGTAAAGCAAATAAATAAAAGAAAAATATTAATTATTTAGTTTTATAATGGATTAAGTAAAGGCTACTTTAAACCATAAATCAATTTTTAATCATTTTATGTTCAGTATGCATTTTAATTAAAATGTAAAAGTTTTAAATTCTTCAAAGAATTTGAAATATCATACGAAAGGAAATTTAAAGCCCCTTTTAACAAAATTGGGTTTGTTCGGGTTTGATAGCCAGGTTATCATGTTTCTTATTTGAAAAACCTTTGCCTACGACGGTTGAAAATTGTAAATATAAATAGAAATTTACGTAAAATCTAGATCCCTATCGATCATCAAGACAAATTTATTGTAAATTGTATTTGTATTTTGATATTTGCAGAATATTTCTACGGACATCAGTGTGTTTTAAAAAAGGTGTGGAGTTTTAAATTGTATAATTTTGTTAGTTCTATCTATAAAGAAGTATCAATTACATAAACATTTAGAAATATTTTAAAATCAATATTTCTAATTTTTTCAAAGCTGACATTTATTAACATATCATATCATGTTTCGTAAGAGGTTTGTTCTGGCTTATTCTAAATATTCAAGTTACTATACATTAACCAATTGTTAAAAGAAGTAGTTACAAAAGTAAAGAGTTATTATATTAATTAATTCAATAATTCCTAAAGTTTATATAAATGATATACTGCAGATATCCAGGAAAGAAAGAACTTAAATATTTTGAGGCCAGTCCCACGATACAAAGACACAAGGTAAGATATCTAACCGTTCCAATCTTGTCCACCGCGGGCAGTGACGTAACGGGGAGAGGCATTTTTAAATTTCTTATGCAGATTTATATTGCCTTTACCGTTTTTATTCTCTTGTAAAGGTATTAAAAAGTTTTACGAATTTAATAAAATGTGAAATGAAAGAATAATATCATGATATTTCTGTATATTAATTGCATAAAAATATAACGACATTACAGCTAAAATACCACTAAAATGAGACAAAACTCCGGCAAACTTTTAAAACATCCATTGAGAACATACGGGAGCTGCTTGTCGAAGCTTGGTGTCTGTGACGTGATGGGGAGAGGTAAGCCACGCCTCCCTCTGCGTGGTATCTTATCTTGTGTCATTGTATCATGGTCCGGTCCATATCTGTCTCGCTCCAAGGGTTTGGCTCACTTGCGTCCCATAAATTATGTAGGTAACTCTCTTGTTTTCTGTGAAAATATACAAAACACTGCGATAACTAAATTTAACTTAACAACTAAAAAAATATACACTAAATACACATGCATAGAAGTTAAAAATAATGCGATAACTAAACAATAAATTTCCTGTTAAAAATATCGTTTACGTAAGCTAACTATAAGCTAATTTCTACGATACAATCTAATAAATAATAAACAACTCAATAAAAATCTAGATCCTTTGTTAGACGTCAGTCCAACTATTTAACTAATAAAATAGTAAATTTTCTCCAAATATACAAAACAGGCCTTTACAATAATTTACAAATGATTTATCGATCAATATAAATTATGCATATAAATTCGTATAGTTACAATTTTAATTTGTTTATGGATTAAGTGTTGTGTAATTTGTTTAGTTAGATTATCATGATTCGTTTTCATCATAATAAAAAATAGTGAATATTTCGAGTTCTGTGGTATTTCTTTAATTTTCTAATGTATTTTTATCAAGTGAAAATATTATTTCGGCCACCCTGTATAATGGAATCGTAATATAGTCATTGAAGAAAAAGTTTGGTGTGCATTGTGCAATTTTATTCTTCCTTTTTGTCTGTTAAAATCCATAGTATTGTACTCTCAGACTTTGTACTTGTATAGATAATAAAATTTATTTTACGACAAAAGTTTCATTGATACTATCATCTATCTTCTCATATAGAAGTTTTTGTATCATGTAATTTTTCACCATCTACAAACTATCAGTCTGCTGCAGTGAAGGGTTCGTTACTCTTTTCCGGAAAATAAATGAAAACAGTCTTTCCCTGAGGCCACTATCCCTTTTTGTAGTGATGGGCAAAATTGGAATTCTCGTTAAAACGACGATGGAAGCAAAAAGTAAGAATTTTCTGACATTGAATAGTCAGCTGCATCAGCATGATTCTTATCGATATTATGTAAATCAATCAGGACAAAACCGCATCAAACAGCTGATGGACGCGATTAAATATGTAAAATGTATATTATCGGAAACTGAAAAAACTTCTTTATTGTACAGTTCTGTTCATTAAAAACCCGTACAAGTCTTATAATTAGGTTCTCTATTATTTAAGCTATTTAGAACAGGCTTTTGTGACTGATTATTATTGTTAGGTTATCATTTATGTTAAAGGTTAGATTATGCCAAAAATGCAAATTTGGATTATAATATGAAGTAAATAAAAGAAAAACGTAACAGAAACTAAAATTATATTAAACAAGAATTATAAAAGATTTAAAAAATTAATATTTGGTCATTGAACCTTCTTTTTCGATCACCTGTGCCAATCTATTAGGCATAGAGTTTATTAAATTTCTTGCAATATTTTGGTCAAGTTTTTCCCAGCATTGATGTATAATTTCCCACAATTCATTAGAATTATGAGGAAAAAAATTCCGATGATAGATTTTCTTTACGATTATAGCCCATACATTTTCTATCGGATTAATATCCGGACTGATAGAAGGCCAAGGTAACACTTCTACATTATTGTTGTGAAACCAGTCCTTCACAACATTTGCAGTATGCACTGGGCAATTATCCTGCTGATAAATAAAATAATTATTTGGATAAATGGAGCGAACAGATGGAAGCATAATATGTTCTAGAACTTGACGATAATTTTCAGCATTGAACCTTCCCTCCAATTTCCAGCATACCCCAAGCCCATAGTAACCTATCCAACCCCAAACATTGACAGAAAAGCGCCCTGGTCTAAAAGCAAGATCACTGGTATAACGCTCTTCAAATCTTGTTCGGTCTGGTCGATACACTCGAATTGATCCATTGTATGTAGATTGGAAAGTCTTTTCATCCGTGAATATTACCCTATTCCAAAATTGAGGATCGCGATATATATAATTTAATGCAAACAGTAACCGCGATTGCTTTCGTTCTTCTGTTAGTTTAATTTTTTTCGCGGCCACGCGGTTTCTTAATTCTGATTTATTGACTCTTCTACTGGCCGTAGGTCGAGAGCCAGGAAATCCTGTGGCATTCATAGCTTGCCTCACCATTTGAAAGGGATTATCTCTTAAGTGGCCTAGAAACAAAGCATCTTCTTCAAGACTGGAAATTCTAGGACCTCCAGAACCCTCTCGTCGGTCGAATGACCCTTCTTGTTGCCATCGCTTCTTAATTTCTTGGATTGTGCTCTTATTTCTGCCATATAATTGTGCTATGGAACGAATTGACCATCCGCCTTGGATTCTTGCTACTATTTGTGCCTTCTCTACAATAGTTAATTGACGAGGCATTTTAACGTCTAACAACAATTGCCACCATGCAATTTTAAAAGTGTATGCCAAAAATAAAAACGAACGACTTACACCGGGACAAATTAGATGTACGGGTTTTTAATGAACAGAACTGTACCTGCTAAATTCAAAAATTAAATTTTAAGATGATAGTTGATACGAATTTTAAATTGTATTTAATTATATCAATTCAATTTCAAATATGACTTATTGTTTGAAATATAATAATATTTCTTGGAGAAATATATATTTTATATATTTATCCTTCCCGAAAATAACAATTATTGTCCTTCTTTTGTTACAACTCAAAGGAAAATAACATTTAGACAATAAAACTTTCTTAATAATAAAATTACAGAAAGGAGGAATAATACATAATATGTTATGTGATATAACAAGCTTCTAGTCATAATAAAATATCTCTTGCTCTTTCAACTCGAGACTAAAATCTGTTATCATCCCTATAAACCGTTAAACAATAGAAATCATCTTGTGAGGTAGGAAGTTTACAACTTTTCTGGTCTACTTTAGATGTATATTTAACTATAGAAATAAATAGTGGGCCAAATATCCTTTCCGCGTAGTGTATAGCCAATCTGAGCTTCAAAATATACAAGGTCCTGCAGTAGGGCATCAGGCTTCCATAGCTCCTATAGGATTAAGTTAGGAATTTATTTCATATGCTGACTAATACTGTATCAGCGTGTATTTCAGGAAAATATTTTTCCATTACAGGGTGGCTCAAAAAAGTGCGATAGCGAGAAGTATCTAATATTATAGCTTATTAAGAAAAATTGAAGTTTAACTTCGTAAATTTCCACTATATTGATAGGAACTCGACATGTATCGCCACACAGTAGTTTCGTCAGAAGATAATATATGCATGAATGAAATAATGTGCAATCATAGTAGGTAGATAGATGAGTAAACATCTGTATAATAAGCTTAAGGGTAGATACAATAAATTTTAGTCAAACATTTTATAAAAGAGGGTTATATACGAGACAAGAATTCTCCTTTGTTAAATTTTTAATAAACCTTTTTTGTAAAATAGTTACCTAAAAATTATTGTATCTACCCTTTAGCTTTGTGAAAACCGACTGTAATGGATATAATTTAGTTTACCATATTCTAGTTTTATTATGCCAACAGGAGATCACCATTATAGATGTTTATTTATCTATCTACCTCATATTAATGCATTCATTCAGATATTATCTTCTGACGAAGCTATATATAACGAAACATATCAAATTCTTATTAATATAGTGGAATTTTACGAAGTGAAACATCAGTTTTGCCTCTAATCCATAATATTACTTATGGATTGCCACCAAGTATCTGCTGATTCCACTAAGTTATCAAAAGTATCGTTAAAGTTATATCAGGCGATTCCAATATGACACAAAATACACATGAAATAACAAAAAAAGTTTCAAGTGCTTATCGCGACGTTCTTAAAGCTTTCAATTACTTAATATACTGGTTCGCATTCCACCGGATAAATGACGTCTTCATACATCAAAATCGATATAAGTACGATGTTTAGTTAAACTTAGCCAGTATGATTTCAACAAAACGTTTCCCCCTGATTTAATATACATTTATCCACTTCCGTGAGGATTTGAAACGTATAAATTAAAGTTGCGCTTTATTTAATTGTAGCCCTGAACTTTACTCGAAGGTTAGATGATCAATGATTTTAAACAAATTTGAATTAAATAAATAATTTCCCTTTTGTATAGGTCAGCCTGTCACGTTATTAAAGGGTGAAGGAAAAAAAGAGGGCATTCTTGAAATTGTACGAGGAGTAATTACTATTCCAGAATAAAGCAGACTAACACTTTTTTGATAATTTTATTTTTCAAGATATCCTACTTTAACTTTAATGAAGTTGTAGCACGATTTAATTCCACCTGAAAAAAATTATTTCCGTTAAATAAACATCAATATCCCTTTTTAATTTTATTGATTATGATTAGCTAGGAAATTCGTTGTGCTCATTGGGACGGACCATTCAGAACTTATTGTAGTTGAATAAATCTCAAAGGACACTACTGACGAAGTTTTAAGGTCATTTTCTACGCTCTTAATGTGAACATGAACCAAATATTACTATTTTTAGTTTCTTGTATACAAAATTTCATTGTGATAGTGAGGGATCGTTGGGTCGGTCTCCTGGTTAGTTACAATATTAACCAAGGCAATGACTATATTTATATGTTCGAAGTGCACGCGTGTCGTGGTCAAAGTTTTGTGAGAAATATAGAGTTCAAGCACCACAATGACGATACAATTATATATTTAGATTTTAGATTTTTCTAACAATTAAATTTAGGTTAATTTGAATATTTTTAAACTGTTATATTGTTAGTAGAACAGTATTTGATACTAGTATATTTCATGTGTATTTATTCGAACGTATTTTGCCAATCACAACACTTAATCTTAGAAAACTCTCTACCCTGATCACTGTGGATTTAATTCAATTTTATTCAAGAAGCAGGAAGAATTATCTAATTATTATAATGTTAACATTGTCGTCATTTACATCTGGGGCTCCTATTCGTTCATTAGGTTATGTTGTATTTAAATACGATCATAGAATAGAATATCAACTATAAATACATGCATTTCTAACCAAGTGTCACTATTTTAATTGATTTGGTATCTTACATGCTTAATTGTGTAATATTTTATTTTTTTAAAATTATGTCGTCAGTTTCCGTATAGACGACACAATTTAAATGAAACTTAACTTTTGAAGAAATTAATTCTTAAAGTAAGTTAGAAAAATCGACTGGCGAGTATCGGTATTGATATATGGTAATAAGTGAGGCAGGCTTTGTTGTAAATGGATAAATTTATTATCAATTTTTTAGCTCTGTTCAAGAACTCAATAAATAATGTTTAAAAAAATTCATTGAACAACATAAAAATAGTAAACTTTTGTGTTTTGTGGCACGAACGGATTAGTTCAAGGCTACATATTAATATTAATAGATCTTGCTTTAAGAAGGAAGAATGTACGAACTAAAACATATAATCAGGATGGACAGTTCATAACTAAAAGTTAAAAAATTTTACACTGTAACTTTATCTTTACGGTAATCTGAGTCAAAAAGTTCCCCAGAATAATGTCCAGACTTATTTCCTGAAAGTGCACGGATCACCTGAACTAAAAGCCATAAAATAGTAGAGCGTCGTGCAGACTAAAGTTCAAGGTTTTGCAGGAAACAAAGAGTTCAAATTATATTACGTTGACGAAATAATTGCATATTTTTGTATAACAGGTTGTCACGTTCTCGGGATCGTATTATATTGCAGACATGTAATGTAAAATTATGGTATAAATTACTAAACTATTTACCGCCACATAAATATATAAAATAAAGTTTGTTATTTTTGCAATTTATATGATTGGGTGTATGCTTTGTAACAGACCGTGTTGTATGTTTTTATTATGTTACACTATTTTATTATTTTATTAGCTTCATTTTATCGCCATAGATAATGCCATCTAAACCGTAATTTCTCAAGACCGAGCAATTGCAACCAGTTTTTTATTCAAAGTCATTTTTTAATTTCCAGTATTTGGCCTTTTGGAGTTATTATGTGCCCAGTTGTTCGATTCTTGTGCAATATATATGGCTTCTGACCAGCCAGAGGCCTGATTCCATATTTAAGTCAAGTAAACTTGAAGTAAAATACCAGCCAGGTAGTAGTACTTTCACCAAGTCAAAGTAATCAAAGTTCCTCTATATCCATAATGTATTTATGGTAATAATTCTTCGGTTTGGGTTCGATCACAGTGGAATGAGATTCAAGGATTCGATTCGAACATTTATAGAGCGTAACTAACAAGGGATGAAACAGGTCTCTTGGAGAAAATGAACTTTTTCCTTGATTTCTTATAGATGGTGTTAAGACCAAATTTCTTATTGTTGAATATCATTACACTGTTTCCGAACCAAAAATACTTATAACCATAAATTTTAAGTAAACAGCTAGAAGTACATAAAAATCATAATATTATGTTTTAATTTAATCATGGATTTTAAGAAGTTTTATATTTACGAATATTTCATGAAGAAATTTTTATGTTTGCGCTGAAGTTACCTTTTTAATTTTACTTCGTTCAGGTTCATTTTTATTATTAACGTTCAAGTACTAAACTTCATAAATAATTTCATTTTAAAGGTTTTTTCTGGTAAAAGTTTAATTATGTGGAATGGAACCAAGCTTTATTATTTCCTTATCTCACTTGCCGTAATGAGAATATTGTGAAAATAAGTCTTTGATTAGCCGTAAGTGGCCCTCTATCTGCATCCTTATTGAGAAGCTGTGGATTAAAAGGGCAAGTAATTTAAATTCACAAACCATCCCGTATCCACCACTTTTCCCCCGCTGATATAAAGTAAACCGCTAAACAGCTTGGTCGTTTTGCTTGTGACAACATCTTCTTTACTAAGGACGAAGTAACGGTTATAGATTTGTAATAAAATGATATATATATAAAGTTGGTTAAAAGAAATTGGATGTCAGAAAATTGTGTGAACTTCTATGAGCCAGAAGTATACATAATTAGAGTATCACATACTAAATTAAAGAATATTCAAACGTATGTTCAGGGTGTTCCGTTTATTTAAGTTTTACCACCTTATATACAGAACGTCCAGGTTTGTTCGGGTATTTGGCAACATTTCGCCACCAAACAGGGGGGTAAAGATAATTATAGAATAATCATTTTTCCTCATGCCCCTCATAACAAAGATATCGGGCCACAAGGACCCAAAAGAAGATTCACATTTTCGATTATAACTTTTAGGCAACCGTGCATATTTTAATGAACTGCATCCCAGATAGACTAAGAAACTAATATTAGAATATTTCATGTATATAGCCAAGGAAGCCAGGATCGCACCTGGACCACACTTGTAGGGTCAAAATTGTGTTACTTCTCATTTTGGGAAACTAAAAAATATATTTTTACAATCTCCTGATATTTTACCTTAAAAAAGATACTCTTTATTTGTCTTAAAAAATCAACCATTTTCGAGATAATCAAATTCATATACAATCATTTATTACAAAATTTGTATTCTTAAATTTAATATTAAAAAATTCCTTACCTAAATCTCAGTTTAATATTTTAAACGCTCAGTGTAACATTTGTTATCTGTAAATATTTTAAAATTTTTGACATTTAACTTAATGGTACATAATATATGTTATAAGAAGCATATTACGCATGAATGTAAGATTATTACGATAAGTGCGTAATTGTTTTACAACTCAAATTATGAACTACGACCCCATTTATTTAAACGGCATATTCGACGAGCTTTAACCCCGTGTAATTTGCTTAACATGCGTTTTGGCTACTGTGCATTTTCGTTATTCAACTTACTATTTACAGAAAGATCGGCCAAGTTTGAAAATTGACTTAATTTCGAAATTTCTTACTTTTCGTAACTCGGCACCTTTTCCCAGTTGATAATGATAACTTTATTTAACATATCCAAAACTTTTATTGGCATATTTGAAAAAAATGAACAGAAAATGGGTCATTTGTATTATTAACACTTTTCAACATTTTTCAATGATTAAATTAGCCATTGTTTCAAAGGGAGAATAAACTCGACATTCCCTACCGATCACGTAATGTATATTATTCACTTTTTAATTACAGACCAACTTCTTGCCAAGGGCAGTCTAAAATAAGAAATCTTGTTGTTGAATAAATTATTGATAATTTCCCCGGGAAAAAATATGGGTAAGTTATTTTAAATATATTTAATGAGAAAACTTTTGTTTACACAAAAAATGTAAGAAAATAAATTTGTAAAATATAATTTGTTCTCTATTAAAGTAACTCATCATTGAAGAAGAGTCTGTTTAATCATATTTAACATATGCATTTAAATATATGCGATTACTACTTTTGTATGGTAGTATAGTGGTAGTAGTAATTTATCGACTTAGTGGCACTGTTCAAACAGCTTAAGAGAGTAATATTTCTTCAACAAAAGAGAGCTCTGGAAGACGCAGTGCGCATAGAACAAATGGCCGTAATTTGAGATAGTAGCGATAGTCCAGAGAGTAAAGCAGTATTTTTATAAAATAATTGAGGCGATAAATTTAGCCACTCGGAATAAAATTATGGCACATCTTGAACGAAAAAAGCTTAATGCATTATAATTGGGCTTCAAGTTATCTAGAGCGGAAGCCATTAAAACTGCAGATATGAATTATCCGCAAAATATTATATTTCATAGTAGAATTTATTTAAGAAACTTATCTTAGTTTTGGGGCCGTATTCAGTCGACACTTGAGACGTCCTCAGCACTCAAGTGATCCTTAAGGTGACGTTGTCAGTTTAACAAAGTTGACTAAGGAAGGCCTAAGGACTACTCAAATGTCGACTATGAATACGGCCCTTAATAATGTATTCAATTCTACTTACCTGTCGTACTTTAGCCATTTATGGTACACTAACACATATATAGGGCGTTATTGAAATGACTTATTATATTTAAATGGGTAACTCCTTGGGTGTCCTAGAGAAAGTTTACATACTTTTTTTTTAATTGAATATCTAAATACTAAGGTAAAAACCCTTTTTACCCACATACTGTCGCGCCGTTCCATCTGGATTCAGTTATAAACAATGTGGGCCACACACAGATTACACAGCATGTTTCGCCCTTCTTGAATACCTGCCGCGCGTGACGATCGTTGCTTCAGTATGTTTCGAGACTCGGGGGTAGAATGACGCTATCGAGGGTTCCACGTGCTTGATGTATAAGAATTTCAAACGTTTTGTTAGTTGTGGCATTACCCCTTTTTTTTCTGTTGTGAAATAATTCATAATAAGAAATATTGTGATGTGATTTCAAATTTGTGTGATATTATCTACTGTTGGTTCTGTTGAAAACATACTTTTTGTGTTTTATTTTAAAATACGATCGAAGGTAAGAGAGTATGTACCTTAAAACTGAAGTTTTCTTTGTCTAAAAAGTTTGAAAAAGAAGTGATAGCGCGCGTCAAAGACGTGTTGGTGTCAAAAACTGAACACGTGCGTTTAGAATTATGTGTTTCAATATGACAACATCGCATATAATGCGCTAACCTCTTTTGAACCTGCAGACTGCCTCAATAAAATATTGATTGCGAAGGGCCTCAGGAGCGGCCATTTAAATTTTTAGATTTCATATAAAGTGTATATTTCGCTTAATAATTCAAAGCTCCATTTATGGTTATTTTTCTTCAGTTTATTTTCATCTCGGGATTTGCCGGTTTAAATATAATACGTCATTTCCATAACACTCTGTATAATGTCAAATGTTCCTCTTATTAATTAAAAAAAATAGATTGGTGATAGTTTTTTATTATACCAAAGTTGGGCGAAGCTCCAAACTAATTAATCTAATTAATGGGATATTCATAGATAAAACAGATTTATATTGCCATAAGGTTAAGGGCGAGGAGTATATATTAATGGGGGGCAATTTTCTCATTTAACATAATTCATAAAAAGAAACTGAAACCCATAAAGTTTTAACTCTTGCTTCTCTTGATTTATGTAACATATTGAAATTCCGCATTTCCAAATTTCTTCAGATTTAATGTAGAATATTTGCGTTTTCACTTGATATTTAATTCATGTTCACCGAACATTTTCTATTGTGTATGACATCGTTAAAATTTCCATAACATTTCCACTGCTTTATCCCGGCAAATGCAGCTGGTTAAAGAGGTTTTTAAAATGTAAGCATACTATCTGGAATATAAAACACATTTTTACTCAGAAATGGTTTGAAATAAAATATTAATCTAAACCAAGCTTATTTGGAATTGTCGCTGCAAATTTGTTGTGGAATTAAAAAGACCAATTCTTCAATATTCCATAAGCACATTTTTTTTCGAAGAAAATAAAGAGCTCGATGGAAAGCCTATGTGCGAGAATATTTTTAAATAGAAGAAAATTAGCTGCTAATGTATTTATACATAATAATATATTTATTATTGCTATAGCAGAACTAAATTTTAAACAGAAGGAGATCTTGAACGTTTAACTATATATGTCGACCTCGAAAACGCTTTAAAATAGTTTCAATTTGTTAATAGAATAAATGTTTTGATAATAAAATAAATGTATTTTTATATCAAACCCAATCCATTTTGAAAAGGGGTCATCTCCGTGACAGAAAAATATTTACTGCTAACACTCTGTATAACTAACACAAACGATTTCAACTATATTTTTATCTTTATCCTCTTTAAGTCACAAATAACTTGGAACTTATTTTCTTAAAAATGAACCCTATGCAAGGTATTTTGTTTCCTCTGTAAAATTATAACTCCTTCTCAAAATGACTGATTTAAGTGTTTGTAGGAATGTAATTAATTTTCAACTTACTACACGCACCAAGATTAAATTCCATCGATCCAAAATTTTGTTGAATTTTAATGTATGGTAACTTTTTTTCCGTAGTCGATTTGATAGGATGTAACCACCAGCAGACCGGTTTCGAACTTATTTGTTCTCGTCAGTACAGGGTAGGTGTACATACCTATCATCAGAGAGGACTCTAACTAAATTCCGTGCTATCGACGGCAGTCGAAGAAACACAACGCGCAGCGCCATCTCTTTCAGTTCCAGCAGTTCCACACAATCTGAATCTATCAATGGAAAGGGCTTCCTCTTCTTGGTAGTACCATTCAATCTGAAATAGTATTTAAAGTGCTACTGTGTAGACTAAGTACGGCCTTATTGTATAAGGTATCATCGATTGGTCTGGAAAATAATAATTTCTCCATACATTGGTAAAAGTTAGATGAATCGAGTGCTTAGACTAAAGGAATTTTTAAACAATAGCTTCCGCTACCAGACAAAAGCGACGACGCAAATTTCTTTTTTATTAGTTTTCGAAGTTTCCCAAGTTAGCATATTGTTTTAAAACATCGATTTTTTATACCGATAAAAGAAATTCCAAGCCCACTACCTGTTTTCATTAAGCGTAATAGAAGCTTAAAGAAGGCACTAAAAACAAGAAATTAATTCAAGCAGCCAAGTTTTTTAATTAGAAATTAATAAAAGCGTCAAAACAAAACTTTTGACTTAAAATTATGAAGGCTCGTCAACGTGGTGAAGTAAGGAGGAATTTTAATTAATATATTTCGACATTTTTGAGCTTTTTCAAATACAGGGATCGTCATATTTCATATTTTTCGACTTCAATTATATTTTATTTTACTTACAAAACTTTCAACATAAAATGAAACGGTATAATAATTACAATTAGTAGGAGATTATTTAATTAAATATAGTATGCTTTAAGTGACCTCCTCTCGATACATTCATGTAAAAGTTGACACGAATTTGAAAAAGACTGATTGAAGAACTGTTGCTACTTCCGGCGATAGTCGAGATGGATGTTATAATTCGACCATCGGCTTACAAGACTTACGAACAGCGCAATCTGCAAACTTTAGATAATACATGCATATTACTTTTAACGGATCAAACTTAAACTACATGCCTACTGGGTTAAGTTTGGTACTGGAAGAGCATCTAAATACAAAAACTAAGACTTCCATGAAATAAACGCATAAAACTAGTATAAAATATTATTTTGTTAAATTAATAGTTTATACTTCTTAAATATAATAAATTGTCTTAGTGGAACATCTAAATCGTTAAATATTTTGATAATGAAACTTTATAACATTATGCATTTATTGTGCTTCTGATTGCTTCATCTCTTTCTTTAATATCGGCTTTAAGTTCTAAACATTGTTTTGAACTAGCTTCATAAATAAAAGTATGGTGGTGTGAGTTCTGGAGATCTTGGAGACTAACTAATAGGATCACCATAGACACTTTTCATACAAAAGTTAGACGACTGCGTTGGCATTTTCGTTTCGAGCATTATTAAAGCCATTATGGATGAATGTTGCTTCATCCAAAAGAGGTATTCGCCTAACAACATGGTGAATATTATTTATCCACCGATAATTTCATACGCTTAGCATAATCTTCCGATTCTAGATGTTCTACACGCTGTACAGTATGTGTATATGTAAACTATGTAAAGTTATATTTAATAAATCAAGTGACAGTAATAAAGAATCCGATTTCATAAAATCTCCCCATTTTCTAAACGATAAACCTAAAACAATTTCCCAGATGGTTCCTAGATTCCTGGCCGTCCCAGGATACTTGCAAAATTTATCAGTGACAAACTATTTTCTCGGCTAAGAATCGATATAGGGATTTTTCAAGATTCGACGACATCGATAATGGTGTTCGTTGCACTCTCGTCGTACATAGCCGATGTCATCGTAAGATGTCCTCTTACAAATCTCGGGTAGTGGCTTTAAATTCAATTTCCTTTATGGCTCCTCCAGTGGTGTAGGATAGAAGGCATTTGGAAAGTGAAAAATTTAAATCGACTGCCCAAGAGATAATTGCAGTTTGGATTGGAGGTTATTCCAAACAGAATCTCGTGCATTAGTATATATGGCCATTATAACAACAACATCTCTAAAGAAATCCAATTTGGTAGGTGGAAACAGAGTTATCCTTGAATTAATATCAGGACATTGATCGATTGATCGATGGGAATGAAGAACCAGATCGTTCAGCAAGCGCAGATGCATAGATCATCCTAACAGGACCAATACCGACGTTTGGGATTTCTTGCCAACATGTAAAAGGAAGGATACCAATCTGATGGATTAAAAATAAGGGTTCACAATACGCTTCAGTGCATATGGATTAAAAAGGCCTCACTTATTGATAATTAAAATTATTTCCCATTGCTATTCACAGATCTAAACATCTGTTATATGCCATATGACGCAGTTGTCTTAATTTAATATTTTTGCAGTTAATTCATTTCGCCGATTAATATTCTTCGGGATATTATAGCCAATTAGTCATACAAGGTATAAATTTGAAAATTCGGAAAGGCACGTCAATTATATTGTGAAGGAGGACGAGTTTAAAGAATATTTAAAGCCTTCCTGGCCCCTGGGAGGGGTGGATATTGGAGGATGGTCACGTGGCTGACAAGGTCGTTTATTATATCATAACTTATTATTTCTCGAGTAGTAATCCAAAAAATCGGGTTGCAAAAATGGACATATTCACTTTTAGGCAGTAACTGTGTCCCTGTTAAAGAAATCTAGAAGGTGTCACCCGAACTGACTACCTACGGACCCCTGATTATTTTACTAAAAGAGAAAGCAACACATTGTTTTTGTAAATAATAACCTAAAAATTATGAACCTCACTGCCGACGTTCGACGTAAACAATGACCAGTGTACTTTTCGAGGTTGTTCAAATCTAAATATTTTGCAATAATACCGGGAATTTTCCCAAATGTGTTTTTTCCAACAGGTTGTACAGTACAGCGGCCTTATCTGTTGATTTTGCGTTGCCTTTTTCTCAATTTCGTCGGGAATTTCAAAACCTTGTTCCATTTTTGATTTTTGACTTTGACACATTAAACATTTGAATACTTATCTCCCTAGCAACAAAAACGCAGGCTATAATAATGTCAAGGTAATGTCGCAGGTAAAAATTAAAAATGGGTAAATCAAATTAAATTTAAAAACAAACTGAACATAAACGTTTGTATGCGCCACGGGTACTAACAGATATATACCTTCGGGCGACTTGAACCCTGGGGCCAGAGGCCCTGGGCTTTGTAAGACTATCGCCCTCAGAACATAATCATCTACTTAGTACCCTTGATACATAAATACCTATTATGTACTTATCTAAATTTTACGTTTTAAATGATACAATACGATAAATTTATTATTTATAGCCTACCTATTCGATTGTTTTCTTCGACAAAAATTCCTGCAATGCAACAGATAAAACAGTCGCGGCAAATTTTTTTCAGTCTAGGGGCGGAGAAGTTGTAAATCCGACCCTGGCGACAGTTACAACTTCTTAAAGAGCTTGGCTGACATTTTTTGTCTCCCAGACATTTCAAAATTCTAATATTTTCTTTTTCTTGTGATAAATCTGTAACATTATTCAAAATTACATCTGTTACATAAGTCGAAATTGGTCTATGGGCAGTTATTTAATGTACACGGTTTATAGAATTTGGGACAAAATATAATAAATTAATTTAAAGTGTTATATTTTCGGAAACAAATCGTGACTTTCTTTTGAAGTGGTGGGTGGTACTTTAAACCGATAGGAGCTAAATGCATTATCTTACCTTGTCCCCATTAACGTCGAATTTACAACCCACGCAAATTTTTGTATGAAATTTAAACACGAAAACAATTTCCGCTCCTAAATCTAAATGGTAATTTTTAATATGACAACGTGGGAATTTTAAAAGTATTATTTCTTCCTGTTTTTCGCTCGGAAAGTAGAAAATAATTGGCCGTTCGTTGTACATGTGATGAGGTAATTTCCGGTAAAGCGATACAGGATCACAAAAACATAAAATAGTCGCTAGCATAAGTTTTCAGGGAAAGCAGCGGAACCACAGACAATGATAATTTCCCCTTACGTCTCATCCCATTTCGCTTTAACTCAAGCTTAATCTATAAAATTGCAACCAATTAAAATCGGCTTTCCGAAATATATCGATTTAATCGAATCGAAACATATCGATTGACACCTAACCTCCGTCAGCGTCCCCTCAAACGAATTCTGAAAGGTCGCGACGTCAAGAAAGCTTCTGGTCCAGACGAAATTCCTGTTATAGTTCTCAAGAGATGCGCCGATGAGCTAACACCAGTATTTTGTAGACTTTTTAACTTATCCTACAAAGAAGGAATATTTCCATCGTGCTGAAAATGGCGCGAGTCCAGCCTATACCAAAGAAAGGTAAGAGAACCCTGCATAGCAACTATCGACCAGTCGCATTGCTTTCAGTTAAATCAAAAGTAATGGCGAAAGCTATTAACCAACATCTTCTAAAGTACCTGGAAGGCTTCAACATTATCAACGATCATCAATATGGTTTTCGGAAGCCCAGATCAACTGGAGATCTTCTAGCCTATGTCACCCATCTTTGGAACAACGCAATCGAACATCATGGGAAGTCTCGGGCTGTTGCACTAGATATTTCTAAAGCCTTTGATCGTTTTTTATCATGAGGGACTTCTTAGTAAACTGCGATCCTATGGTATGCCCAGTCGATTCTGTGCATTGTTGTCTAGCTTTCTTAAAGCTCTCTGCAAGTCGCAATTGACGGATTTCTCTCAGACACCTTCACCATCAATGCCGGTGTTCCTCACTGAAACTTATTTTTTTTCCAGAACATGACTGGTACATGATGGGTAGGAAGATTCGAAAATCAGTTCCGGCTTACAGTAACTTAGAACAATTAAAAGACGTACTATCTGAAGAATGGGATTACATCGATGAAAATCAGATTAGAAACCTCATTCAAGGAATGTCAAGGCGTATAGAGAATGTTGTTCGTGTTCGTGGTGGTACTACCCGTTATTGATATTTTTAATATTGTTTTCTTCTTTCCCTTATATTAATATTCTAAAACAAAAATGTTTTGCAAAAAGTATTAAAATTAAACCCTTTCGACGATATTTTCTTAAAAAATTAGTATCCCTTCAACCGAGAAAGATATCGATATAAGTAAAAAAGTAAACTGTGAAGAATGGATTAAACTTCGCAAAAAAGCATTTTCGTTAGAGTTAAGATTGCAAAATTACTCCAGTGTGTTACAAACTTAAGGGAGAAACATACATTTTTCTTTTCCTGTTCATTTCAACACGTATACAGCTTTTTACGCCCTTTGATTTCTCATACAAAAAGTGAGCTGTAACAGTGGCAGCTTTAATTATTATTTGAATGAAACTAAATACAGGGTGTTCTGGAAACGACTTAGTATATTTAAACCCGTAAATCTTGAGGATACAAATTGTAAAAAAGTAAGCATAATTAGCATGTTAATATACAGGGTGTTATGGAAATGACTTATTATTTAAATGGGTGACTCCTAGAGTGTCCTAGAGAAAATCGAGATACTTTTTTTTTAATCGAATCTCTAAATACTAAGGTAAAACCCTTTTTACCCACATACTGTCGCGCCGTTCCATCTGGCTTCAGTTAGCAACAATGTGGGTCACTAGAGTATACTAACAGTGTTGTCAGATCACACCGCATGGGTCGCCCTTGCTTGTATACCTGCCCCGCGCGACTATCGTTGCTTCAGTATGTTTCGAGACTCGGGGGGTGGAATGACGCTGTCGAGGATTCCACGTGCCTGATGTATACGAATTTGTAAGTTGTAGCATTACCCGATTTTTTTTCTGTTGTGAAATAATTCATAATAAGAAATATTGTGATGTGACTTCAATTGTGTGTGATATTACTTTAGATTATACAACTCGATATTACCTATTGTTGGTTCTGTTGCAAAACATACTTTTTGTGGTTTATTTTTTTTATGGAATTTAATTATAAAACGGATTATAAGATCGAAGGTAAGAGAGTATGTTCCTTAAAATTGTAGTCTTTTTTTTTCTAAAAAGTTTGAAAAAGAAATGATAACGCGGGTCAAAGACGTCTTGTTATCAAAAACTGAACACGTGCGTTTACAATTCTGTGTTGCAATATATGACAACACCGCCACGTAAATTTTCAGATTTCATATAAAGTGTATATTTTGTAAAATAATTCAAAGCGCCATTTAAGGTTATTTTCATCTCAGGATTTGCCGGTTTAAATATAATAAGTAATTTCCATAACCCCCGAATATATAGTCATATGTTAATATATTAAACCCGAAAAACCCCATAGTAGGCACTGGCGAGAGAAGTAAACAATCAATGCGATAGGTCAGTTACGCTTTCAAAAGTCATCAGTTGCCGTTTGAATGTTGGCCAGTGTTGTCATGTTTATACGTCTAACTCATTATAGAAAGGTATTATTAGCAGTAAAATCAATTTTTCAAATGGAAGCAAAAACAAAAATACGAGTTATCCACTTTTTGTTATATGACTTATTGGCATTTTAACATGCAGAATCACCTCTTTAAATATCCTGATGTATTATCCGATTTGGAAGTTGGAAGTGATGATCACCATTAAGGAGAGGAAATTGCAATACTTTGGTCACGTAATGCGTAGCGAAAGGTACAAACTACTACACAACATTATGCAGGGCAAGATAGAAGGCAGACGGGGTCCTTGTCGCAGGCGTACCTCTTGGCTCAAGAACCTTAGGGAATGGTTTGGAGTCAATACAACCACTTTATTTAGACGGGCCGTTAACAGGGCTCAAATTGTGTTGATGATAGCTAACATCCGCCGAGGATAAAGCACCAGAAGAAGAAGATTATCCGATTACCCTGTATCAACCATTTCCATAACACCTTGTGTCTTATGGAATATACGAAACTTATTATTATTGTGAACACGGTGTTTTAAAATAAAGTACAAAAAGTTTGAAAAATCTCTTGATAACCCGTGTAACTGACTCCTGATCCTATTAAAACTTGATAATAATACAAGACCATCTAGGACCGTGCTTTTTCCTTTTCAATAATAAAATATCAAAGCAACTTTTTTTCCTCTTCTGCGTTTGCTATTTTGTTTGAAAATATTGTGGGGGTATTTAAATTAAATTTTCAATATTCAAAGAAGGAGAAGGAAGAATTTGCGGTAAAACCTTTTTGTTTTTATTAAACCTGTTTTCTTTTGTTTAACATATTATTAAAAATACTTCAGATGTAATACCATACCCTTATTTTTTAAATGAATCCAAATATACGAAGTTTTTATAAACTTACGATATATTTTACCGCTCTTCTCTCTCTCTACATAACTTACGCAACAATAATATCAAGGCATCTAAAAATATCAAAAAGGATTTTACAAAATTTCATTCTGGTGTTTGACTGCTTCTATTTTTTCTAGCCCCCAATTTTATTAAGTTCTGTGAACATTACACCATATACGAACAAACCTGAACCGGCCTTTGAGATTTCAAAACAGACAACAAAATCAACATTAGATAGATGGTCGAAAAAATAACACCTATCTCGATGGCAAGAGTTACCTGGTCAAATACACGCACGGGCCGTAATTGGAAAACCATCGAAAATACTATCGAATGGGATGCTAACCCTGACGCGGCCCCAGCTGAAACAGGTAATGGGTCTGCTAATAGGCCATTGCCACCTGCGAAAACACCTTCAACAAATAAGTATAAATAACGGATCCATTGAATGCAGACTCTGCGGCGAAGAGTATGAAACCGCCTCACACATAATATACCGCTGCGTAGCGCTGGCTCGTAGAAGACAAAATATCTTCGGGAACATACAACGTGGTGATAACCTCCCACATGACAAGCTTTGTAGAAGGTTACTGGACCTCATAGAAGGAACAAACATCTTCTAACAAGATCGGGGTACACAATAAGCCTAAAGGCTGCAGTGATTTGAAGTTCGGGCCTTTAAACCGACCCCCGCCTTTAACCAACCAATACCCTATGATGCTTCCACCCCTGTTAACCTCTCCGTTAACTTCACACCCCCATTAAAACCAAAAATTTCGTATAATTCTTCCACCGTCCGCCGAGTTAACGAGTTATTTTTCCCTTTTAATAAGGTCTTATTTTAAAAACTTAACAGGCACCGTCACTTGATCCTTTTAAAGAAAATGACCAATAACGTCGTTCCGCGATCAAACTATCAAGTAAAAACTTTTGTCAATAAAGTTTATTGGCTGTTAAAAAAATATCACATACTTTCATTTTTAAAAGTAATCTGTCAAGAAGTGATGTCTGGCGGTCTATGCCATTAGCTACAGGATAACCACCCAGAAGCTGCGTTCTTTAACTTTGAGAGGATCATGGAAAGTTAACACGGTCCGTTTAAAATAAACGGTATTCCTTGGTGTGCCAGTAATTTTCCCCTGTTAAATTATCACTAAAATTCTTCACAGGGATGTTACAATATGGAAGTATCAAACCAAATCAAGCCTTTCCATGACAGGCCCGGTAACCTAACAACAGTAGGTCATCGATATGGAAATTACAGTGAAAGTATCGCGGGATATTCAAATGATGTCGCATCCGCATACCGAAATCTTTTGTTTTCTTAAAAAGTGAGACACTAGAGTGAAAACAGCCACATTCTATTTTTGATAATAACTCTGATATCTCCAGCAAGTGTCGAAAATCACACACCCTGTATACTCATAGTGGTCCATTATCATTTTGCCTGATTTATTGTTACGGACAATAAAATATAAATTATTGGTAATATTATTTACAACAGCATGGGATGTTAGTTAACCATCTTAATTTGTGCCAGATTATAAAAACACATCAGAGGTCTCCAAAAGAATATTACTGAATGCGACGTTCAAAATTGAAAGGTAACACTTTATTGAAGAACTTCTCGAAGATGTTCGTTCAATAAGGATATTTCTATCCCTTTAAAGTGCTTTGTTGAATATCCTATATATCCTTTTCTTTTTTGTTACAGGGTACGTGATCTTGCCGAACGAACAAATTAACTATAGTAGCGTAAGTTTATTTTTATTAGACATTTATTTCATTAAATTTACTAGGAATGGTTGGTAGAGTTTCGCCGGTGTAGGGCTAAAGAAAAACAATTCCTTGCTATTAAAAAATTCGTTTCGATCGTTATTGGGCCTCTATCAAAGTGATATCATAATAATTACTCTATTAGGAGAGGAGAGCTTAATTTTACATTACGTAATAGTATATTATCTCTATTACCCATTACCAGACCCATTACCCCAATTCACTTCATGGATCCTGAGAGTTTAATATTCTTTAAATAAACTGTCACACTTTAAATTAAGGCTTAACAATCCTTATGTACAAATTTTGTATACAAGATAATGAGCGAATTGGGAATATAGTGCTAAGAAACATAAATAAATGCGGTATAAATTTATCAGCTGAGGTTGTCTCCTCTGTCTTTTGACAACATTAAAAAATAATACATTTATTTAGGACAGATTTGACTTAATTAACATACCAAGTTAATTATTCCTAAATTAGGATTAAGAACACTCCCGAAAGAACCTTGCTTTAAAAAAAACCTTACAACTAATGAATTCCTAATTATTTTTTCCTTTTACTTTGATATCTTTATCCTGCTTTTAATTAACGGTTTAAAACTTACAGTGTTTCATTAGAACTCTTAAATTAAACAGCGGAATGCCGAAAATTATTTAACTTTTTAAAAGCACAGGAGTCACTTAAAAACAAGACCAAAACGTTTTGTTTATTTGTTTAGCGCAAGGAAAAAAATTAATTTAAATTTAAGACTCTGAGATGGGACAAGAATGTTACAATTCCATTTTTATATGTACACTATTAAGTGTAAGTAAATAATACCACCGTGTGTAGATATTTTCAGTACAATTTTTATTATTGTACCATGACAATACTCTTGGTAGGTAATTTTTTTATTGGTAAATGTATCTAAATAAAACACAGAAGTTCATCACCAAAATGCTGCTCTCATGTCCGAAGCTCTGCATTCAAAGCATACTCTTCGACATCCACCAATTCCATCGAAAGGAGAGCCATTCTTCTGATCGGAGACCATGAGCTGACCAAGAACCTAAAACATTGAAGATATGTTGACATCATCCTTGTCGAACGACCTTCCTGAGCTCGTGATTCCGAACGTTTTATATGTACACGCACAACTTCCAATGACTTAAAGTGCTAGTGATTGATCATAAAGAAGCCGATATTTCAGGTACAGATTACCAACTTCAAAGTTTCCGAACCTTCATTAATAATCACAATATATACGTAATTTACTTTAGAACTGTAACGGAATAAATCAATAATTTTTTTAGACATAACAATAACAACTTAAATAATAAACACTTGATTTTTTAAAATATCATAAAGACTGCTATTATCATACACAATCAATCTCGTCACCCATACTCGCATCGGTGTGGGCGTAGGTATATTTGGGGAAAGACCCAGGATGGACATAAGCATTCCTCTGAGGAACTACGCCACAGTATAAATACCAAGCGGAAGTTCATGCCATACAAGCATGCGTAATACAAAATCTTGAAAAGGGCTACCACAACCAAAGATTTACATCCTGTCGGACAGCCAAGCTAAGGCTCTGAACTCCAATCGGTTTACTTTAAAACTTACACTGGAGTGCCATACCAACCTAAAAGTACTGGCGACAAGGTAGAGCTCTTGTGGGTCCCTGGTCACTTTGGGATATTAGGTCATGAAAAAGCGGATGAACTAGCGAGAGCCGGATCCGCTCAAAGTCTCAGGGGCCCAGAACCGGCCTTTGGTATATCAAAATAGGCAACAAAACATTAGATAGATGGTCGAAAAACAACACCTATCTCGATGGCAAGGGTTACCTGGTCAAATACACGCACCGGCCGTATTTGGAAAACCATCGAAAATACTATCGAATGGGATGCTAACCCTGACACGGCTCCAGTTGAAACAAGTGATGGGTCTGCTAACAGGCCACTGCCACTTGTGAAAACACCTTCAACGGATAGGTATAAACAACTGATCCATTGAATGCGGCGAAGAGGATGAAACCGCCCACACATAATATACTGCCTAATAGCGCTGTCTCGTAGAAGACAAAATATCTTCCGGAATATACAACGTGGTGACAACCTTCCACATGATAAGCTTGATAGAAGGAACAGACATCTTTTAACAAGATCGGGGTACACAATAAGCCGAAAGGCTGCAGTGATAGAAGTTCGGACCTCCAAACCGACCCGCGCCTTTAACCAACCAACCAACCCATACTCGCATCAAAATCCTACTTACAACGGTTTCGTCCAGACAGAGATTGATATAATTTGAAGTCCTCGGTGCAAAAAGTGGACAAGTCCACTTATGGATGAAATTGTATTTTTCGGTTACATTTAGGCATTAAAATACGGCACAATTAATGCAAAAAACAGCCAAGTTCTAAGTAACGTTGATATAAACCTATAGGACTACACTGCTCACATTCTTGGGTGCAAGAATCGGGGAGTCATATCCAGTATCATTTATCGAAATATACAACATTTATCGACCCTACACAATAGTGCTTAAACGTAAAGTCCATTCTTCGGTTCTTAATTGTAGAAAATTGACTAATAACAGCCTAAGTAAGTTTGGAATACCCTCTATAAATTTTTTTTATATACTTCATTTTTAAACTTTCTAATAAAGTCCCTAGATTCACCCTTTATGATCTGCGTTAAATTAATTTCGGGTTTAGGTGTTCCCGCATTCTTCACTTCAATTTTTTGCTCCAAACTCAAAGAGCTAAAGTTATTTCTTAAATAGTCCACCGTCAACTATTCACTTTAACTTAATAAATATATAATATTAAAATATTAAAATACACACGCTCGAATTTCTAACTAGATGCACGAACAGACAACAGCGCGGTGCACACAGTGCGCCTTGACAAACGGAAAAGGGATCTCTCAGCACGATCAGGAAACAAATTTTATTTATTCTCTGTTGCGGCCACTAAACCGTTGAGAGATGAATTTGCTATGTTTCCTGTTTTTACAGAACAGCCTCTCTGCATTGGTCTTCTATAAGACGCAGTGTTGGGTAGGCAAATGCACCGCGAGATGTCGCGACGAGATCTATACTATTTTCGAAATTAATAAGGGTTATTTATATTTTTATGTTTTACTATAAACGATCCTTTTCACCATCGCAATATTCAATAAACTATCCTAATAATTTAATAAATTAACTGTTTCCAAGTCTCCCATTTAGCGGAATGTCCAGGATTACTATTATAATATAAGTCACCACAATTCATATCCCCCTAGTACATCAGCCCGGCCAGCTGTACAATCTTGAAATAACAGCAGCATCATTGACATATAACATACCCTGTTGAGAATATGCAACCATACATACAAGAATTAATTTAGCATTGAATTTAAATATTCGCTCCCAAGGTCACCGTCAAAATTGTTCCTGCCGGAATGTGACATAAGGCAGCGGACGTTAACGTTTATCGTGTGCGGAAAATTTCGGAAATTATATTATTATAGAATTATATTAAATTAAATTATAGAAAAAATATTTATAAAAAATAATTATAAAAAAATTTATCTGTAACAACAATGGGGGAAAATGTGGAGGAATTCTTCAAAATGTGGCATATAGTTGACTGAGTGGGGACGATATGAATAGTCGATACGGTGACGATTCTTTATTTATTTAAATTCAGTTCCTTAGTTTATATTTAGCTGCTACATGGTTCAAATATAATCCATAAAAAGTACCATTTACATATTTATTTAATTTTTTAATATATTTTGGTGCAAAAACCGGACAAGTTCAATTTTTAAAAAATGTTGCTCCTACGGTTTTTTGTTATAATAATTTTGCTACCCCAACAACTTTAGCCTTAATACCTACGACAAAAAATATGTATCCTCTGTTTAAAAGAAATAAATTAAAAACAATTTTCATTGTCCCAAAACTTTAAAATATTGATTTGTCTGGTTTTTGCACCGAGGTCTTCATTATACTAGAAAATATTCAATGAATAAAATAAGAATAATTTGAAAATATTCCACAACTTTTACATTTCTTACTAAGGTTCTACAAAAATATATTTAAAAGGTTTTCCTAATATTAATGTACCTAAATTTAACTTGTTCATTTTTTGTGCATAAAGTTATTTTCTACTTTTTAGCGTTGCACTAAAACACGCAAATTGGCAATTTAAAATGTATTAGAACACGTGAAACACTTTATGCATTTTCGAAAGCAATTTCCACATTATTCGGAAGTAAAAAGTTGCCAAATATTTTATTGCACGCAGACTAAAATTTCAATGATTAAAACATTTCCACTTGACATAAGATTTTATGGAATTTCTTAGCGCTATTTATGCAACAAGTGTATTAAATAATACTTTTCTATAAATGTAATGTTCGGCATTTTCTAGATTTCTAGAACGATGAACAAATACTTTCTCCATAGAAATAGAAATTTGCTTTAAATTAATTATATAGACGTATTTGTTGAACCATCTGTAATTACCGGACCAGAAAACATTTAATTGTCATTTTATGTTGATTAATTATGCATATTTAAGCTAATTTTAAACATAGGGATGAATGAATTTTAAATAATCAATTCGCCATAAAATCACCAAATAATTGTTTAGTTCTAATAATTTTATTTGCCGAATATAATCAATTAATATTGTTGTGTTAAAATGAATTTAAATGGTTGTAATATTTATTTATTCATTTGAAATAATTCGAAGTATCATATTTTTGGTTATCGTTATAACAAGAAATAAATATTTTCCTAACTATTTTTTGAACAATACTTTGTGGATTTAAATAGCTAATTTAAACGCTCTCTATATATAAAATATATTTTTTGTATTCCTTGCTTAGATGATAATCAAGCATTTATCTAAAAAGTTGACATCGGTTGCATCAAAAATAGTTTTTTTATTTTATTCTGGACCGGAACAACTTACAATGAAATATTATATAATTTTAATTCGCGTAACAACTGCGAGATAACTTCAAACTGAACAATCTTGACGTGACAAACTTTGACAGCGCTGCTGCTATCTTGTAACCGGAGCATAGCTATAATTTTATCTTAGAGTTAGTAATAACTACATTTTTATATAACAATTTTTTCTTAACAAGTTTCATATTACATAACTTTTTTTATTATTTATTGGATGGTTTTCCCTAAGTTCTCGTTAAATTGCAGATTAGATATAAAAGTATCAGCTTTCCGTTTAAATGAAAATATTTGCATATAAATTTGAACATAAATGTTACATTTTGCTTTGAATTCTAAATACTTATTGGATCAACTTAATTATATGTTAATAGATATATCGGGACATAAATGAAATTTGAGCATATTTTTATTATTCGGACATATTCTAATAACTTTGTGAAAGACTTTTCCTTTATATTAACTGTAATAACGAAATTAATTGAAAATGTATTGACAAAAACTAATCATATTATGGTTATATACAGGGTGTTCCCTAATTAATGGTACATGAAAAAACCACAGACTCCTTACGTGAAAATATTAGGATTTAATTATACTTATCTATATCCGAAAGTTGATATTAACTTAAGGTGTTAGTTAAAACTTCATTTCTGTTTTTCAATAATGACTTTGCGAGAAACTAACGTTTTTTTATAAAATTTCACAAAGAAATCAATTTCTCGTCCTAAGAAAACGATAATTGCCAAATTTTGTAAAAAAACGGTAGTTTCTCTCAAAGTTATTAGAGAAAAATAAAAATGAAGTTTAAACTTTAACACCCTGTATCTCAGTTAATATCAACTTTCGGATATAGATAAGTATAATTACATCCTAATATTTTTAGGTAAGGAGTCTGTGATTTTCCCATGTACCATTAATTAGCGGACACCCTGTTGTATGTACTAAATGTAGATAATTATATATAACTCTTCTTCTTCTTCTTGTTCCATCTCCTATCGGAGGTTGGATATCATCATGGCAATCCGGACTTTGTTTGCATCCGTTCTAAACAACTGATTGGATGTCATTCCGAACCAGTCTCTCAGGTTTTTAAGCCAAGAAGTTCTTCTTCTTCCTTGGCTCCTCTTGCCCCTGATCTTCCCTTCCATTATGTTCTGTAGCAGCATATATTTAGGTCCTCTTATAACATGACCAAGGTATTCTAATTTATTCTTTTTGAGGGTGGTAATTATTTCCTCCTGCTTTTGTATTCTCTGACGTAGTTCTACATTTGAGACTCTGTCTACCCAAGAGATCTTCAGCATTCTACGATAACACCATCTTTCGAAAGCCTCCAGTCTATTCATTTCAGCCTTTTTGAGCGTCCAGGCTTCAGAACCATATAAGAGAGTCGAGAAAACATAACATCTCAGCATACGGACTCTTAGTTTTAAATTGATATCCCTGCTGCAAAGAAATTTTTTAAGTTTTACGAAAGCGGATCTCGCAGTTTCTATACGCCCTCTCACTTCTTGAGATTGATCCACAGTTTCGTTCAGCCAGGTTCCCAAGTATCTATATCT
Source organism: Barypeithes pellucidus (assembly GCA_963991005.1). Taxonomy (NCBI): domain Eukaryota; kingdom Metazoa; phylum Arthropoda; class Insecta; order Coleoptera; family Curculionidae; genus Barypeithes; species Barypeithes pellucidus. The sequence goes on from OZ022558.1 coordinate 15,831,521, forward strand.
TCTCACCCTCTCCATTGGTGTGTTGTCTATTGTAAGATTTCCTACAGCGTTTGTATTCTTCGTAAAAATCATAAACTTGGTCTTTCTTAGATTCATGTTCAGCCCATATTCCTTGCAATTATTAAATAGTTTTTGCACGAGAGTTTGGAGATCTTCCAGCTTATCGGTCATTACGACCGTGTCATCGGCATAACGTATGTTATTTATAACCTGCCCGTTTACGATAATACCCTCTTGGCAGTCGTTTAGAGACTCAGAGAAAATGGCCTCACTGTATATATTAAATAGAAGTGGGGAAAGTATACAGCCCTGGCGTACGCCGCGCAAAATCTCTACTTCACTGGAATACTAATCTTCAATTCTGACTCTCGCCTTTTGCTTCCAATAAAGATTTGCTATAATTGTGATGTCTCGACTATCAATATTTTTTTTGATTTTAAAATTTCTATGAGTTTATGGTGTTGAACTCTATCGAAGGCTTTTTCGAAGTCAATGAAGCATGTATACACATCCTGATTCATGTCCATACATCTTTGTGTTAACACATTTATTCCAAACAGAGCTTCTCTGGTACCCATTCCCTTTCTAAACCCTACCTGGTTGTCACTGATTTCAGAGTCTAGTTTGTTGAATATTCTATTATGAATTATTCTTAGGAAGACCTTTAAAGTATGACTCATAAGAGCGATTGTACGATGGTCGGAACATTCTTTAGCATTTAGTTTCTTTGGAACGGTTATAAAAGTAGATGACAGCCATTGATTTGGTATAGTTCCCGTTAGATATATCATGTTAAAAAGTTCCACCAATATTTTAATGGTATCTTCATCTAAAAGTTTTAGGAGCTCTACTGGAATCTCGTCAGGGCCATTGGCTCTTCCCCCCTTTGTTTGTTGAATGGCATGAAGGACTTCCTAGCGTAAGATCTCCGGTCCCGTGTCTTCCGCAAACTCAAGTTCAGGTTCCCGTCGTTCATCATTAAAAAGTTCTTGGATATACTCCGTCCATCGAACCAATTGTTGTTTAACCTCAGAAATAATAGTTCCATCTGAGTCTTTTAGAATTGTCGATTGTCTATATCTTTTCATACCAGTCATATCCTTTATCTTCCTATGCATGTTAAAACTATTGTATTTACTTTCGAGGTCTTCTATTTCGTCACATTGTTCACGTATCCAGTTCTCCTTGGCAAGTTTTATTTTTCTTTGGATGATATTATTTAATTCTCTATACTTGATGATGTTATTCTTATTCTTACGTCTTTCGTCCATTAAAACTAGAATCTCTTCCGTCATCCACGCCTTTTTTGTTGTTGTCTTTGAAACTAGCGTTGGTTGGCCTGCTGTTAAGAAAGCTTTTTGTATGTTAGACCATGTCTCATTTATATTCATGGTTTCCTGCTTACTTGTTATCATTTTTATGCTATTATTGACATTTTCCCGTGTTTTCTGGAGAACTTCTGGTTCCTTAAGTCTTTGTACATTAAGGGTTTGTCTATTTGTTGCACGTTTTAGTTTCTTCAATTTAACTTTAATACTGGATACTACGGGGTTGTGATCAGAATTGACGTCTGCTCCTGGGTACGTTTTAATCGATTTAATGGAATTTTTGTATCTGTCTCTGATTAAGATAAAGTCGATCTGATTACGTATTATGTTGTCATTAGTACCATCTGCCGGGGATTTCCATGTCCATAATCTGCGCTTTGGCAGCTTGAAAAAAGTATTCATGATGACAAAGTCCTCATTCTGACAGAATTCCACTAACTTATCTCCTCGTTCGTTCCTTTGACCCAATCCAAATCTTCCGTCATACTTTTCCACTTCTCCCTCGCCGATCTTAGCATTGAAATCGCCAGTAATTATAGTTACTTCGAAATTCTTTGTAGTTCTTAGGGCCGTTTCAATTTGTTCGTAGAACTTATCGATTTCTTCATCACTTTTATCCGCTGTCGGAGCATAAACCTGGATTATATTGAGGGGTACCGGAACTGCTTGGAGTTTGAGCACCATTACTCTGTCCGACAAGGGTGTGAAGCTAACTACAGAGTTGTTCGTAACTTTGTCAACAATAACTCCAACTCCGTAGCGATGAGCTTGATCGTCGTTTCCAGAAAAATACATCATTCCATATAACTCTTGATATCTTGCAACTACATATTGTGTTATGACGGGCTGTTTTTATAATTTTACAAGTTTCTAACAACACACTGAGTTATGATGAACCATTCCTTTATATCTAATTTCTTCTAATAATATGCCATGTTATGATAAACCAATTTTGAAAAATTTACCGTTTCTAGCAATAATTCCAAGGAGTTTAAAATAAACCTTGGTACCTTCAATATATTATAAAATCATTTATATATTTGCGTTTTCAAATACGCTAGAGCTTTTGTTATACGAATTATTAATTACTAAAATCTGAAAATACATGAAACAATAGTAGGAAAGTTAGTGATTGCTTGGGAAAAAGTAGAAATTACTTTCGTCACTTAAGTCCAGTTGAAAAGTAATCGGCAGTATACAAATATAATAATTTCTTGGGTCCGGACTTGTGATGATTGATGTAAATAATTAAATTCATTGCCGCTCGTGAATAATATTCACTTTCAACTCGAATAAGAGTTTCTAGTAACATTCAATTACATTTCAACACTTAAATTGTATCCAATCCAACGTTCATAAAAATATCTGCAAACCGCAAGAGCGCATTTATTTTCCAAGTTATCGGATAACCGTAACCCAGTTAGAAGCGTAAGGAAAAGGAAAGCTTTTTAAAATTATACTTTCAACTTCCTTTTCTTAGAGGTTCGACCCAATTTTATTTTATACTACATGCTATAAAACGATAGCAACTTCACATTTCTTTTAATGCATACTTTTTTTTCTGAAATATATGCGAAACGGATTTTTACTCCAGAGGATACTGAATCATATAATATAAATTGGGTAAAAAGAGGTATCGTTAAACATAAACCATTTACTATATTTACTGATGGAAAAAAGTCGGCGTGGGTGGTGCAACTGCTTTAAAGTTAATGGCGATTCAGTTGAAAAAAAAATTCAAAAAATTGAGAGAGCTTTTTCGACGACGACGAAATAGTCATAGAAACAATACAGGGCGATTCACGGCAAGCTTGCATTAGAACTTTATGGAGAACTACTGAATATATGTTCCTGAAACTTGGGGATTTAGGTTTACGCTCTCTTTAACTAAAATATTCACATCTTTCTGTCATTTCCTGTTATACCGGAAGTAGCTGCAAACTTTCGCTTTTTAAATGCAACATGTTAATTTTTATTATATTTTTCGATTAAGCGTTAAATACTAAGCACATTTTATAGAACATGTTTTTATCAGACTCTGTTAGTTTTTGAGATATCTGGATTTTTGTAATTATGCATTACACATGCATGACGAGGAAATAATCCATATAATTTTTTACCTTTTCTCACCGAATAGCTAGAAGATCATCAAGCCTCAAAAATATTTCAAATTTGGCAGAAAATGTACAGGGTAGTCACAATTCAAGGTTCATTGTGAAAGAATTCAACCATTAAAAACTTTCTTATTTTAAATGGAATACCATGTATATTTTTATAAATATTATTTACTGTCCTATACCTATATCAAAGCGTTTTCTCAAAAAATCAAATTATATTCCGAAAATACTATTTGTTCTAGTGTGCTATGAAAACAATTGTATTTAGGGGCTGTATACTGATGTCTATACGGATTTTCAAGTAAATATTTTTTTAATTTTATTTACGGATTACATTGAATGTGGCAAAATTAAGTTAAGAGCATGTCGAATATATCGGGATAAATATCCGAATAGGCCGATTCCCACACCTGATATTATTGGAAGACTAAATAATAATTCTTTAATATTTGGATCATTTTAAGCTAAAGTACGAAGAATTAAACCAATACCAATGAGGTATTTTAAGTTACCATTTTATCCTAAGAATTTAAAGTTTATAAACTTGTCTCCTTGCTATTTTTTTAAAAAATAATATTTAAACCATTAAATTTAAAACAATTTAAAACAATCAACTGCATTTTATTTCTAAATTCAATTAAGAAACCCATTAGAACGTTGTATTTTTAAGCAATCAATCACTTTTCCTCCGTATAGACATCATTATACCCCTAAGTACAATTGTTTTCATAGCACACTTGAACAAATAGTCATTTCGATTTGAATTTTTGCGAAAACGCTTTGCTATAGGTATAGGACAGTAAATACTATTCATAAAGAACAACTAATTTGCCATCAAATTAAATAAAAATATACACAATGAACCTTGAATTGTGACCACCCTGTACATAAAATCGTCCCCCTTTACTGGAAGCGGGCTGGAAGAGAGTGATGAATTTTGAAAATGACACAAATAGTATAATTAAATAAATACTGAAATATATTTTAAATTTTACAATTATTAATCTAAGTGCAAATAATTTATTTATAACTCCATTAGTTAAATATTTCTAAATTTATGATACATTTTACTAACGACTATTATTGTACTTTAAGTGTTTTTTATTGTAAAAAGGATATGTTGTAAACATGTTTTACAAGAATAAAAGGTTTAAAGTAGATGCAACAGATTCCTGGGATTACGATCTCCGTAACAAATAATGAGTGGAGAACTTATACATGGAACATACGAAGAGATTACTACTTGGTTCGGTGACCCCTTGGAAGACCGAGTGTGTCAAAGCTTTTACAAAAAAATTTAGTAAATTTTACAAAAGATTTTAGTAAATTTTACAAAATATTTTAACCTTTCATATAAATGGTTTACTAAATATTTTTGAAATTATTACTAAAAATTTAGATTAAAATTTTGCATAAATTCATGGCATTTTTTAATAAATATTATTCCAGTCACATAATAATACAGAGCCATAAATGGTGGCCAGTTTTATTATTTTTATAAAAGTAAATTTAACTAAGTTTTTCTTTCCTTGTAATATTAATTAACGAGAACAACTGCAATTCTAAATATGGGTACGATACCTACATTGTGGTAAATCCTGTTCCTAATGCCAACGTCTAGTGTCTATATTCTAACCACTTCCTTGATCCACTTTTCCGACGTGACCCAATTATATTTACTCCGAAGATGTGTCAAGAAATATGACTACTGCTAAAGGAATAAACAGGGGCATGAGACAGTTAGGCATTATAACTAATGCTCTATTTACCCAGAGAATACACATTAATGGGTAGAGCGGTTCTAATGGGAATTAGGTAGTTATACAGCATGTTCTACGACATGCGTTTTCCAGGTCAAGCTGGATACGAATTAGAAGAGGCAAATAAATATTGTTATATTTTATTATATTTTAAATAAAATGTAAATAGTGAAACAATGCAGGAACGGAAAATTACGTCTTTATCTAAATATTTTTCTAGGATATTAAAATGGGGCAACATAAAGAACAAACCCGAAAAAAGTGTGGCGAACCAAAAGAGTATGCTTGGCTTCAGAGCTCCAGATATGAGAGCAGTATTACAGTCAAATGATGGTCGAATCTGGGCTCTGTAGATGGTCAAAAGTTGTTGAGGTATATACAACCTTCGGTCTGGAAAAGTAATGAGAAATCGCTTAATTCTAGAATGTCCTGACTTAAATAATCGATTATTCTATGAGTAAAGAAAAGTGACAGTACTACACTCGTGAATCAAATTTCCACGAGATAGAATACCCACATTTCTTACGCGTTGAATACTGGAAAATCATCATATATTATTATAGTCGCACCTCGTACACTACATCCGTCAGATAGACATCTGTAAAGAAAAACAAATAAATCAGTCATATCTGGAAGTGCAGGTAATAACAAAATAACATAACCACAAGTAAATAAAGTATTGCTAAGTAGAAAAGTATGTATTGCTAACCATAAAAATAGTACTTTTCTTCAGGATTTTCTCTCAATAAAGTATACTCTTTTCCATTAGAAATACGACAAACATCTATTTTTTATTTAAAATTGATTATTTCCATTACCTGTCAAACTTACTGTTTCGACGAATCAAATTGTTTAATTTACACCAATAACACGAAACTATTTTGATAAGATGTTCATCTTCCTTAGAAGTGATAAAGCGGTCTCATTGGTTCACAATATTTTAAAAATCGTTTGTCAACTAGGCCGAATACTATTGAATTACTTTTTCTGTTAATATATGTATATTTTTTTAGATTTTCATTATTACTTATCCATAAATAACAGAAAACTACTTTAAAGGTAGAATTTAAGTAAAAAATATGTACTTACTGCTTATTTGGCATATATTTTTTTATTTACCGACATTGTTGACATGGCTTCTTTTGAAATTTTAGTCACATAACCTTAAACTTACGAAACGTCAACGGGTTTGAAGTCTAGAGTAGAGAGCATAAGCTAGTATCGATATCGACGATTATCGATATTGAAAATTTAAAGATGTTTCTCGAATTATTATAATATTTAATTTAGGTTCTGGAAATAATCTTATCAAATATAACTCGAGCGTAGTTTTAATTATCGATAAAATTTTTTAGTGTTCACGAAAAGTTTGGCTTTGTATATGAATAAACATACCCAAACGATCATTGAGTAAAATTTCCAGAAAAACCAAACTTTAACGACAAAAACGAGCCCTTGTTATAGTACCTTCGATAAAACCTAAGTTTTAAAACCCCCCGAATGCCAAAAATAAATGAAATTGCATTTCTAACCGCCATATGTTGTTTCTCATGTACAAAACACGATTTTTACTTTAAGAGATATTCCTTGTCACTTCTTTAACAAATAAAAACCAGATGGAATTTGATTTAATAAAGAAACTTTATGAAATTCTGGCGTCAGTAAGAGGATTTCCCTCAAACGTGATAAATTATTCCGGAACTTATTCCATACGGCACTCTAAAAGCATTACGTCCCCGTGGGTGCCAATGTTTAAGACTTGTAACGTGGCTCGTCGCAAATTCGTAGATGTCATAGATTTAAATACATTTTATTCACGGCGTTATTTTCGGCTTCAAATAGAGATGAAACAATATATTTTTATTTTTATTGGCAGCGTAGCAAGCGATGTACATAGGCAAAGAGATAGTGAAGCAGATATACGTAAAAATGATTATTTAAATTTTAGTAGCAAATTTTTTTATTTTTGGTTTATTTATTTATTTTATTTTAATATCATTAAACATTTTATTATTGATTTAATAAAATATTTACAACTGGGCACTGGACGTACTTCTAGACTTCGACGAACAGGGTGTCCGATTTTCGACACTTCCTGGGGGTATTAGACTTATTATTAAAAATAGAACACTCTAATGTTCCACTTTTTAACGAAACGAAAGATTCCGGTGTCAAAGTTGTCACGGCTCTCTGAGTTTTTAAAGTATAGAGTGATTTTTAAAATCTACGCTTTTAGACACCCCTCGTATTTCCGTTATGCGGTAACTTATCTTGTGTATTTACGAGCGCAGCCACTTTTTCTCGATTAGTAGATGTTACCCTTAAAATCTAAAATGGAAATGGGGGACTAAGTGGCACAACATTTTAAACGTCCTTTAAATCTCTTTCGAATAGTATTATTACCAATATCGTTTGTTATTTCTTGGATAGCAGTTTCCAAGAAATCCTGTTTCCTAATTAAACTTATTCATGTAAATTTTGACGCTGACTTTGCATCAGATGAAAAATTGGAAAGGGTATCATCCGGAGTGACTACTGGCCAATAATCGTTCTACTAAAATAGAAGTTAACAGAATATAATATGCACACTCAAAATTATTTACATTTTGAATATTGGGTTTGTTTTCAATGGGAAGTGTTTGGAAAATAGTATATTAAATTATTTGGTGCTATTATTGGTTATTTTTTTATGGTAAAAATTTGCATTTAGGTTGATGTAATTATATTATTGTAAATATTACTAAGGTTATCTGTTATTAATCGTATTACTGTTTTTTTTATGTGAATAGTTTCTTTAATATTGCGTTTTTTGTAATTTGTTTCCTAATCTGAAACTTGAACTTGAGTGTTTCGATAGGGCAGTTTGGGATTGATTTGTATTGCGCGAACTGACTTTATGTTTATTCTATTTTCAATCAGTGGTTCAGTGAATTTTTTTGAATAATTATTTATTTTTAGAACCTCTTATTTTCTATTTAGAACCTTTTTTCTCTATTAACAAATAGTTCAAACGAAACGTTAACCAAATACTGGAATTTCATTTCAAAGTGAGCCAAGCCAAAAAAGTAACTACCTATAAAGATATTTTTAAACTGGAGTATACAACGTGTCCAAGATAAGGAGGGCCAGTACAGGGATCTCGGACACCGTTAGAGATACGAAGTCGGTTAAATGGAGGTAAAGTTGCGCATTTACGTGCCTAATAATATGCCGTTTAGAGAGTTTGAAAATTGCGAGTAGTTCCAGAGATATCCGGAAAATACGAAATTCTGAAAAATGGTTTTATTGTTTTCCTGGTTTTTTTTTGAGATCGAATTCTAAAGTAAATTGCACTTTTGCATTGCCACTTTTTCCTTCGTCTTCGAAGGGCCATTATCAACTTTCTTTTTTTAAATACGGTCCTGTTTTTCTGATATTGGAATTTGAAAGCTTTTTTTCTTCCCAATGCAACGATGTACGACACATTGTGGTTTAATGACGTTTCGAGGGTATTTTGAACAACATCAGGAAATTTTGGGATACGGTCCTGTATTTCTCCTAATTTTACAGATAATATCTCATAAGAAAGCTCTAAATTTTTATTATTGTTGGACTAGTTCAATAAATAACGAATAATTTAATAACAAACCACAAATATGTGAACGAAATACAGAAGCATTATTTCAAATTTCTGTTGATTCCGGATTTAAAAGAAAAGTAGGCGCTTGAAGCAAAATAATTAAGATGGTGACGTGTGATTTGTTTCACTTGACATTCCCAAATATGGAACATTAATTTACAAATGCTGAAAAGTTTGATATTCTATCGCATGTTTTATTTTATCTCAAAACTGTTATGTGACAGTTAGAAGATGTTATTTGTGTATAGAGAATAACGGAAATCATTTTGAACACCTGATTATGAATTCCTTACTTTTTCGTTTTGGAATGATTTTGGTTCACTTATTTGTGGTTTATTATTAAATTATTTGTTATTTATTGAACTAGTCCAACATAAGTAAAAAATTTAGAGCTTACTTATGAGATATTATTTATAGAATTAGGAGAAATACAGGACCGTATCCCAAAATTTCCTGATGTTGCTCAAAAAACCCTCGAAACGTCATTGAACCACAATGTGTCATACACGTTGCATTCGGAAGAAAAAAAGCAATCAAATTCCAATATCAGAAAAACAGGACCGTATTTAAGAAAATAAAGTTGATAATGGCCATTCGAAGACGACTCGTCGGATTACAAAACAATTAACGCTGTTAGATAGAGCGGAAAAAGTGGCAATGCAAAAGTGCAATTTACTTTAGAATTCGATCTCAAAAAAACCCAAGAAACAATAAAACGATTTTTCAGAATTTCGGGGTTTTCCGAAACTACTCGGAATTTTTAAACTTTCTAAACGGCATATTATTAGGCACGTAAATGCACAACTTTATCTCCATTTAACCGACTTCATATCTCTTACTGTTTCCGAGATCCCTGTACTGGCCCTCCTTATCTTGGACATGTTGTATACATAGTATTACGGGAGAAGATGAACGTTTATTTTTTGTCCTACCCAACTGTAGATATTAATTAGATTAAATACTTCAAAGTAACCCCTTTGCACCACTCTTCCCTATAAAATTCAAATAATAAAAATATTACCCTGGGATTAAAACTCTTAGTTCATAGATTCTTTAACTTTTTAACGCTATGCAAAACTAGGTCGATGCTAAATTTGAAAAGTTGGCTTTGAAAACATTTAAATGCTTTATAAAATGCATTTTATACGACATGCAATCGTTTCAAATTTTCTTGTCTAAATTTGTATTTATGTTTTACAAATTTTATATCTGCTGTAAAGGTTACATTTTACCATCTATTTTTTCCAATTTTAATGCATATTTTTGCTGAAAGATTTATGTCACGAACAGGACAGAGGACATCGAAGGAACAAAAAACCTTTTAACGAATATTCATTGAAAATATTAAATGACTTTAAGTCACGTAGGTATTTTCATTAATGTTGGCAGTGACCCTTCGACTCGTTCTGATATTTTAATTTGTTCTAATATTCGGTTAGTTTTCACGTAAATATGACGTTCGGAGGGATTCTTGTGTTTTTTCCTTAAATTCTGCGTTGTTAGTAACCTCACTCGCCTATTTTTCTTCACATTCAGTCAAATATTTTCCACTTAAGTAGCAAAAAGTTCTCCTACACTACTTTTTCTGGGGAATGTGTTCCAATATTGGGTTATTTCAAGTAAATATGACGTTCGGAGGTATTCTTGTGTTTTTCCCTTAAATTATGCGTTGTTAGTAACCTAAATCGCCTACTTTTCTTCACATTCAGTCAAATATTTTCCACTTAAGTAGCAAAAAGTTCTCCTACACTACTCTTTCTGGGGAATTTGTTCCAATATTGAGTTATTTCAAGTAAATATGACGTTCGGAGGTATTCTTGTATTTTTTCTTTAAATTATGAGTTGTTAGAAACCTCAATTGCCTACTTTACTTCACATTCAGTCAAATATTTTCCACTTAAGTAGCAAAAAGTTCTCCTACACTACTCTTTCTGGGGAATTTGTTCCAATATTGAGTTATTTCAAGTAAATATGACGTTCGGAGGTATTCTTGTGTTTTTCCCTTAAATTATGCGTTGTTAGTAACCTAAATCGCCTACTTTTCTTCACATTCAGTCAAATATTTTCCACTTAAGTAGCAAAAAGTTCTCCTACACTACTTTTTCTGGGGAATGTGTTCCAATATTGGGTTATTTCAAGTAAATATGACGTTCGGAGGTATTCTTGTGTTTTTCCCTTAAATTATGCGTTGTTAGTAACCTAAATCGCCTACTTTTCTTCACATTCAGTCAAATATTTTCCACTTAAGTAGCAAAAAGTTCTCCTACACTACTTTTTCTGGGGAATGTGTTCCAATATTGGGTTATTTCAAGTAAATATGACGTTCGGAGGTATTCTTGTGTTTTTCCCTTAAATTATGCGTTGTTAGTAACCTAAATCGCCTACTTTTCTTCACATTCAGTCAAATATTTTCCACTTAAGTAGCAAAAAGTTCTCCTACACTACTTTTTCTGGGGAATGTGTTCCAATATTGGGTTATTTCAAGTAAATATGACGTTCGGAGGTATTCTTGTGTTTTTCCCTTAAATTATGCGTTGTTAGTAACCTAAATCGCCTACTTTTCTTCACATTTAGTCAAATATTTTCCACTTAAGTAGCAAAAAGTTCTCCTACACTACTCTTTCTGGGGAATGTGTTCCAATATTGAGTTATTTCAAGTAAATATGACGTTCGGAGGTATTCTTGTATTTTTTCTTTAAATTATGAGTTGTTAGAAACCTCAATTGCCTACTTTACTTCACATTCAGTCAAATATTTTCCATTTAAGTAGCAAAAAGTTCTCCTACACTACTTTTCTGGGATATGTGCAGTTTGTTCTAAACCACAACAGTTTTTTTAAAATACAGTTATACTGTCCACATTTAAGTCGCCACATAAAAGTACTATCTGATATTTAAATGGAATAAAAATAAACGAATGAAGTAAATCACTCAGCATCAAAAAGAAATAAAACATCTACGAATTTTTTCAATTTAAAATTAAAAATCACCTTAGTTTCTGTACACGGTGGCATTAGTCGAAGTAAAAGCCGTAGAAAGCAGACAATAATTATATTTCACAATTATAATTTTTCACCTAAAGAGTTTAATAAAATTTTTACCGATACATTTTTGTAATTAATACTTACTTGCAGTTTACTAGATACACAAACAACTCAATATGTTGTAAATCAAACTTAAAACAATCGAAATACACTTTTAAAATTTATTAGCGCCAATTAAACTTTAAAAACACAACAAAAAGTACCTGATCGATAACATATTGCTGGGTCAACTGTCGAAAAATGAGACGGCTCGCTGGAATATCTATATAATTTAGTATTATACCTATAATAGGTACCATCAGAAACTTTATAAAATGTGTATCAATAAATTTTCTTACAATTTCCAGACATCTCTAAGTGGTCAATATTCCGCATTTGATCATATTTTGATAATAGCTTATAAAACTTTATGACTGCCTACAATGTAATAAATATTTAATTTTTAAAAAATCAACATAAATAAACTGTCTAGACGTAATAAAAGGAATATTAAAAGAAGCACAATGTTTTTTACTTCTAAGCTTATATCATTTTTATTATATCATATTTCCAAGAAATTTTGCTTTCATAAAACCAGGTTACTAGTAAAACTAAATAGCATATTAATAGTTCTACAAGAGATCTAGAAATAATGAATAGTGGTTACTGATGGGACTGAAATTCGCTACCTTGGGAAGAAACATTCTAATTCAACCCTCTAATACTGTAAGTTATTAGGATGTCTAAGGGAACAAAATAAAATATTCAGGGAATAGACAGTGTCCCAGAAAGTCTGACCCAGTAGTCTGATACTAATCCCTATGAAGTAAAGGACTCTACGTCAACATTCCTCAAAGTCATATGACGTGAAATTTGAGAAGAACACCAAATCTAACACCAAGACCATTAAAATTATCTGGGAGTTCAGTACTAGGGTTGAAGAATATGCTTTTTAGCATGCGCACCACTTATGTGTACTTTTCTTTCTTATAAGAAATGTTTGAATGTAATCTAAAAACATAAAATTTTTAATTGACACATGCTGCAGACTATACAAAACCTAAAGTCTCTTAATCTAACCAACAGATACTGTATTCGCAAAAATTCCCTTCATGTTGTAATCCTGAGATTTACCATCTCATGCTAGTTCGCGTCTTAACAACGAAATTACGTCAATTATTCCGATGTTTGTGCGGGTTTGTTTTATTACAATAACTATTTTAGATGAACACCTACAAAAAAAATATGCTTTGCTCAAGTGTACGCTGACACCTCCAATTATTGGAACTTCAAAACCCCATCCATTGTTCTTGAAACAAAAATAATCTCCACAATTTTTGTCTTTTTTAAATATTATTTATCGACTTGTTATGTTTCACAGTTTTTATTTCAGTTGCCTGATACGCGTAAGGAGTACCTCCTTTGATAATGCCCTGAAAAGGTCGAAATACGCGTATCAGGCAACTGAAATAAAAACTGTGAAACATAACAAGTAGTTCTTCTTCTTTACCTTCCGCACAATGGAAATTACGTTTCACCAAGAATGCAGCCCAGCTCAAATAACTTATTTATCGAATTAAAAGGTTTAATAACATAGTCTGGACTGGATGTGTGGCCTATTATTACATTTTGATTGATTTGATTTTAATATATTTATGTTTGTACTTAATATATATATGTTTTCGTAAAGTTTTAAAACGCATTTTAAAAAGTATTTAAATAGAATATAACAACGAAGTTTATTACAGAACTAACGTGACTAACCTTTGATATTAATCTCATGAAATCGCATTTTGTATCGGCAATTTAAGTATGGCCGATCGCAAATTTTGGAACGAGAAACAGCGCAATTAATCGGGAATTTCAGCAAGCACGCTAGTAATTTATATAACGCAAAACCACCCATAATCGTTGTTTATTCTGTAAAAGTTATTAAACAACTTACAGTACGAAAAAGAAATACTTAAATCCAATTAACCTAACTAGGTGAAATTTTATTCTAAGGCATAACTTCTAAATTAAAACAATTCTTCGTAATAAACTTCTTAGTAACGAAGAAAATTGAGGTAATAAAACAATGTCAATAAACATTAAGTTTAATTATTGACTGTCCCTCGTATAGCATATGAGTTTCGAGAAGATTGGTGGGTTTAATTTCAGTTTGGAGCATACAGAAGTTCTGCTATAGTAGACAATATTTGTTAAATTAAATGATAAGACATTTTTTCATATTAGGTACACTAAAGTCTTACTTTATATTGTATTTCTGTACGATCCTTGAATAAGTGGATAAGTTTAGTTATGTGAAAAATAGATAGCTCATCGTGACCATGAATGATATCAATTTTCCACCATGAATAATTTGGTAACGCAAATTATCGATAAGGTTGACGTTCTAGGATTCCGTAAATATATAAATGGACTTGTCGAGATCGAGGCTGATATTTAAAAATACCCCCAATATTCAAATCGCTCAACTGGCCTTGGAATTTTAGACTTGCCCACTTATTCACGGATGATACAGATTGATAAGCGCCATTCCTTGAGGAAGCCATAAGCCTTATTACAAGACAAGCTAATTTCAAAAATATAATTTACAGTATTCCGCTAAAACATTGCAAAACATCCCTAATCCGTGCAATATCATGCATCACGCTAAACCCGAACTTTATTTAATAACATTTTAATAGGTAATATTAGAAACGATTGTTATACTGATTGGATCTACTCGTAGATGCACTACTCACGATATTGTTACTGGGCCGGGAAAAGAATTTTTTTATTATCTTTTTGTATTACCAGTTAAGGAAACAGTATAGAACAGACAGCTTTTTTCGTTGGAACTTGCGTCAATTAATTTTTTTACAAAATGACTCACCAGAGGATGTTCCTGTAAACATCAAAATGCAACTGTATTATCATCATGATGGAGCTCCTGCACATGGACGGTAGTCCTATTAGTTGACCTCCGATATCTCCAGATCTCACACCACTATACTTTTGTTTATAGGGCTGGTTCAAAAATGAAATCTATTAAGTAAAAGTCGATGCTCGTGATGCTCGTTTCGTTCTGTGACTACCAAAACTATTTAAAGAATGCAGACGAGATATTATCGATGTTGTCAAATTACTTATTAAAAATCTAATAAGTTTTGTGAAATTTATTATTTATATCTGCTATGAATACAGAATTTAACCTAATAGTTAAAAAGTTAGAAAATATTATTATTCAGGCTGAAAAACAGAGATATTTTGAATTTTAATTAATATGTTGACACCTGACTAATTTTAATTACCGGACGAAATTAAAATAATTATCTATTTACTAGCAAATCTGACAACATGTGAATATGCATTTACTCCAGACATTTAGTCGATTAATAAGATCACTTCCGCCTCTATTTTGTTTCGCAGTATTAAACAGAGACAAAAACATAATATGCGATTGATTTGGACACGCCTCCGCAGACATACGCCAGACAAATGGCACTGCTATGCGCCAGACGCGCTATGATTTTTGACCAGCGGCAGCGAGCAGTGGAGGTTACGTGTATTATATAATTAATAGCGCAAATAGTAAAAGAAACTTCTTTGCGTTTTTGCTTATTCAAATACTTGTTGAATTATTGGCTTTTTAAGTCAGTAATAAAATTGACTTATTTCAAAAATTATTATTACGTGCATGGGTTTTTCCACATGATCAGCGGTTTGTAAATTGTTCATCAGCAGCAGGTGTATGTAGATATGATTGATATTTATTAATTTTAACAAATATTAACCGAGAGCACTTGCAATAGTTGCCGCATTGTCTAATGCCTGCTTGTACCACATTTAATAAAAATATGTTAAGAACGCCTTTAACTTAAGTAGGGAATAATTTTGCTTTTGCATTGCACCGACACGTAAACGCCATGTAGGTAAGTATAATACGTTAAGTAGCCAAATTTCTGTACTTAAAATTTTAAGTTATGATTTATAACCTAAAATTTTAATTGAAACAAATATGAAGTTGTAAAGCTTTGTGTCAAATAATTTCTTTCTCATAGAGTTTCTCAATGACGATCTGGACGTTTCCTATATCATCGAACAGCCAAAAGAACTTCTTTTTCTTTTACCATATAATTTGGAGCTCTTCTCTGAATTTTTTTTGTTCCATTTAGCAAAAAATGCTGGTGGTGCAATGCTGCCACTGTTAGTCCCTAGTTTGTTAAGTTTTAAAAATTTTCAGCTGGTGCACGCAAATTCATTTTAAGGTACACTTAAATTTTACGCTTTCCTTAGTAATTCCATACTTAAGCGGTGAGTTGGAAAAGCGGGCATAAACGAACCAGCCATCTCCATACAGGCAAGCAGCCAATTTTATAAATTCTCATGAATAGTCAGCATTTTACAATTTTTATATTTCTGATCAACTATTGTCGTTTATTATGATGCATATATGTTCGTATTATCAAACTAACTATTTTGTATTGCATTTCTCAGCTTTACACTCCTGATCATGGACTTTTTTTTACCAAAACGCGTTGTTATTTTTAAATAAAATATGTGAAGTATGTTTCAACCCTCTTCTTATTATCTATAATATTCTTTGTCATAAGTATCCACTATTGTTGCATGTTATCTACTGTATTTCCGAATGTAATATTATGTTTATGTATTGGGTCCCGTTTTCCGTAAAAATTATTATTTTGTTTATTCAACAGAGTTGTTTATTTTGATGTTATCTTTATGTTTCTTTTTTGGCTAGAAAATCAATCTGAATTACTGTCGTGACTGAAGAAATTAACTGTTTAATCAATTATTTTTCTTTGAGGTTGGTATTTTAATACTTACATAGCTATTACAAAGCTGAAGGAAATAAATCATCCGAGACAGAAACATATGATGGTAATGTTTTACTTATATCTACAGGATATCCCAGAATATGTGGACAATCTCCCGGGTTCAGATAGAACACTTAAAAATAACAGGAGAAGTTCCTAAAGTTTTTTTGCCTACGGCCTCCCCTACGGAGATACTGGCCCATAACGGACGTCCTTAGAAATCGTTGTTTTTTAACTAATTTTTTAAGTAATGGTTACTAGATAAGTCTCCTTAAAATTTTCCCTTTTAAACACATTTGGCTTATTTAGTTTGCCAGGGACGGACTAGACGTAACACAAAAATGCTTTTTTTTACACCCTGTATGATGAAGGAATGATAATAATATTTTTTGATACTCTAAACCTTAAGCTGAAAAAAATGGTACTCTTGATCAATGTCGATAAAATGAACTATTTTCGAAAAAAAATATGTGTTTTCAATATGGGTTGTTGTTTTATGTTCATAAAATTATTGTTGCTATGGATTTTTTCACATGTACCGATTTAAATAAGAATATTTATGCCAGTGTCAGTTTATGGTAGTATCTTGAAATTTGCGGTTTTTCTCCTTGGTCTTATTAGTTACTAATTTAGTAATGGAATTTACGTATACTGAATATGTCGACATGCATTTATTGTATGGACAAAAATATTTTTTCTCGAAAACAGTTCATTTTATCGACATTGCTCAAGAGTGCCTTTTCTTCAGCTTAATGTTTAGAGTATCCAAAAATATTATTGTCGTTCCTTCATCATACAGGGTGTAAAAAAACCATTTTAATGTTTCGTCTAGTCCGTCCCTATCAAACTAAATAAGCCAAATGTGCTTAAAAGGGCGAATTTTAAGGATACTCATCTAGTAACCATTATACTAAAAAATTATTAAATTACACCTAGTACTTAATTATTTAAAAAAGAACGATTTCCAGGGACGTCCGTTATAGGCCCATAGACCGTAAGAAGAAAAATGTATAGGAACTTCTCCAATCTGTCTTTGATTGCGTAAGCAACGTTATATGTTTTTTTTTATTTTCATCACAGAATAAAAATTGAACTTTAACTCCGAGAACTCGAGCAAGACCTTCAATTTCATTCCGTTTTAATCCCCTATTTTATTTCCAAGAATTGAATTCAACACATATAATTACGCCGCGTTTAGCAACCTGACTCTGTAAAGAATGCCTGCTCTTCAAGCCGTAGACGCGACGCGGCAGCACAATCGACGACGGCCTCAGTCAAGGCCAATATAGACCTGACCTCCGCGTGAGCTCTTGCAACGCCGTCTCGCTTATAGAGCTTAGCTTTTAAACGAAGGACATCTCAAGTGATTTTTGATGGAGTATTCCCATGTCGTAAGGTCAAAGGGGAAGCCAGCTTGTTGGATTATTTCGGCCCAAAAGATTATACTTCCTAAGCTATATTGAAAATATCGAAGGAGAAAATTTATCGTTTTACAGGCCGAGAGAATATTTTATTCGTGTTTGATGGAATTACGAAAAAGAAATCGTAGTTACAATGAAATAGATATCCGTTGGAGACAGGAAGTAAGTCGGATTATTTAAAATTTAATTTACGAAGTGAGCTGGTCCTCTATAATTACCAGAATATGTCAATGATCTGCAACTTTTTTTGATAATTTAATTTTTAAATGTAGTATCCCGTAACTTAACCTAAAACCACCGGTACTATATATACTTTATTCTATTAGAATATAAGGTTTCTAAAGGTGTTAAAAATGTAGGCATCAATATTTTGACTGCATCCTTCGTCAAGAAAGATGAAATTTTTGTGACGCAAACGTCGCCAACAAGAATATATCAGCAGATACTGATTTATTTTTTTCTGATGAAATCAAATCCTTAATGTGTACGAATGGCGTTAAGGAAAATTTTATTGAAAAATAAAATAACCAGGAAACCCGTAAATATTTTATTTCGTCATTAGACACAAGAATTTCTGAACACCAGTTCCTATTCGCGGGTAAAATATGAAAGTGGCGCGACGTCCCCTTGTTTCTTGGTTTGTTGTTGCCTAGGAGCAGTTTTGACGAAACCTCAACTCTGAAGATAGCCTTCTAATAGACCGGAAGCGCTAGGCAATACTGATATTAAATTACGCTGAATACTTACACATAACACGTTTTGTTCCTATTTTATTTTTCTCTCTCTATGGTTATTCTAGAAACAACTGAAAACTCGAAGCCATATTTAAATATACCTACCCTTTTATCTTTGAAATCGTTTCTGACATTGATATGACACAACGGGCTGTATCCTGCTTTGTACATTTTTATTTTAATTTTTTTGGTCGCAAGAATGAAACCCGCTTTTTAAAAATTAAACTGTTCCTCCAGAAAATATTTATTAAACTAAACAGAGCTGGTAAATAAATATAAAACGACGCGTGGAGTTTTTTAAAGTATAAATTGTCATAAAGGTAGCGAGAAAATACGTTCCTTCCTTTATTTAAATAAGTTTTCTTAAGTCCCAGAAATATCTCACGTACATAGTATCAAGAAGACAATTTATTGACTTATATAAAAATAAATGAGACTAATAATTCCAGTCCATGCACTAAAAATAATGTAAATGATAATACGATCATATAGTACCAATAATGAACATATATTAATTATTAATTAAAATTAATTAATTTTTCTTTTAAACAGTGAAGTTCTGTTAGGATATTGATTCCAATCATTGCCAGTCCATGATTAATTTTGTACTAACTTATTTTACTACGCTCCCTCTCATTCCTTATGTTTTGATTGTTTTTTCTGTTAACTAGCTCAAACGGTTTCATCCTCTCAGCTTTCTTGTCAGGTTGGTGTTGTCCAGGAGCTAGCTGATATCGATGATCACCTGATGAAGTGGTTGTTGTTCGTGAATCTGAATGATAAACTGGCGAAGGTCTGGTCAACAGTCTATTACAAGGCATCGATGGAGGTCACTGTTCGGGAAGTACCAAAGAGCACGGACGATATGGCTTAATATATTTGGATATTGCTCCCCAGAATTGAATTCCATATGTCCAAACTGGTTTTAGGGTTTGTTGATACAGCCATAATTTGTTGTAAATTGGGAGGAGACTGGCTAAACTCTATTCATCACCAATTAATAAATCAATTCTTGGAATTATGGTCTGCTTAAAATAATACAGGTCTGGCAACTACCACATCTTGTTGTTCACATTAATCTACTGAACTTTGTCAGTTCATTTACTAAATTGAGGGTTTAATCCATAGTTTTTACCAGAATATGATATTAAACTTTACAGGGCGGATCATATGGTCTGACGACATTTTAAAAAAAAGTTTCTTTGAGTTTTTTATGCTTTTATATAAATTGGTGTCGCTATGTTAGGTTCATTTTTGTTGACACTAACCACACGCTACTAAAAATACATCTTTTACCTTTTCATTCATTCATTGTTCATTGCTTATTTTCTTGATGGCAAACAATAAAATAAATGTATTTTTCTGTTAAATAAACCGTTTTTTGTTTATTATACCAGTTTCCCCATTCTTTTTTTCCGTGTTGTTTTAGGCCCTTTGAGTCCTATTGAAGTTAAAATTCAAACACTTATAAAGGTTTTAATTATAAGGGATCTCTTTCAAATTAAATATTCTGCTGTATTTCACTTCATATACATTGTTTTTGTTCATTTTAAATTATCTTTTTTTCAGCAGCTTCGTTAATGGTTTGTTTAGGTCAAACCGCAACTTTCAGAATATAAGTATATTTGTATACAGGTTGAGACTGCTGGAATTATATTCAGTAGGGTGCCTGAAATCTGGCGCAATAGATCACATATTATTTGAAACTTTAAAATCAATTTTTTCAACAAAAATATCTCCAAGACAGCTAACTCCAATAATGAAATTATTGGTTCGTTAAGTCAAAATATTTGTTGACAAAATTACTTATGATGTCTCGGAGCTTCTTACGTTTAAAAACCTAGAACCTAGGAAGACATAATAATCTTGTGTATACTGTGAATGCGGATAAAAGTAGAAGTAGAAGAAATGTAACAATTTCAAGTTTAAAATGAAAACCATAATGGATGTGGACACAAACTCAAATTATATTTCTGTGGAAATTATTCACCGCTCTGGAGCTAAATTTAGAATAAAGTTATCTGCAGAAGAAAGTGCAAGAGTTAATAATACTGGTAAAACATCGTTTCGAATTAAAACTGTTTTTAAAGTCCCAATGCATTTTGTTAGCGCTACCGTTGGCATTTTCGTAATGTTATCTAAAAATTAGTTTTGTAGCTCAATAGATCCCTAAATCTTATAATATAAATATTTTTAAATTATTGTAGATACAGATTACAAAGAGCAAGTATGCTCTGCACGAAAATGGCTTTGTATTTGCTTGGAATGAAGATATAGAGGAGACACAAGCTAGTGAGGGTAGTAGCCAAGCTATCGAAAGCCTACCTATTATAAATAGTACCATGAGACCTATGGTGTGGAATGTGAATGATGAGGAGACACTATCAGAACGACCATGTCTATGATTTTAGACTTCCTTATTGCAGGAAATTATATTAGAATGAAATTACCTACTTAACAGTGGTTAATAAAAACTACCTAATATGATGTGTAAATTTATTTGTTTTTCTAGTAGATCGTAGTCCTAAATACACACCCATGTGCTGCTCTACCGAGGTTGTTCACTGTTTCAAGTTTACGATAAAATAAACACAGCAATAAAACTGGGCTGTTTTTATTACATTTATATTTTGAGCTCTAAAATGCACAAATTAGTTAGTGGAAGGAAATAAGTCAGTTAATTTCATTGAGCGAAGGTAATAATAGGCAGAGCAAGTGTTCCTGTGGTCCTGACAAAGAATATAGAGAGTTGTATAATCTAAGATTAATTTAGTCTGTTTTTGGCTTTTTGTAACATTTTTTAACGAATTTTGCTCTTGAAGAATAATCATATTAAAATACACTGCCAGACATTATTCAAAGATTTCATTGCTTCGCCGCTGCATTTTTTTAATTATCAAAATCCCAGTCAGTATGAGAAATTATTCAAAACGGAATTTATACAAAACAAATTGGTTTCATTTACAAAACAATAACAAATGTAAGGTTAGGTTTCATCCGAATGACAAGTGACATACGTCACCCCCTACAAAAGGAGTGGGGAGCTGTCGCTGCAATACTACAAAGCTCTGAGAACGCGACTTGAAGGTTTAATTGACATTGACAACGTTTGTAATTTACTTAAAACTGGTTGTTATAAAAGTTTATCAAATACTATGTTAATAGCATTTAGCCGTTTGAAGGCGCCAATGATTTATCATACTTGTTGGCAATTTTATTTATTCTTTTAAAAAATATTAGATTTTTAAAACCTTATAAAAGAGACGCGAAGATGGTGAGAAAGAACAGTTTTTATGCATAAAGTTAAGTATTAAGTCCGCATTAAAACACAATTTTTTCATAATCTCTCTTCCAGCGTAAAATTCGCTGCCGGAGGGCCGGAGCCTCTTTTTATAATTTCATTAAAGTTTACAGGCCTGCTTTTGTGAAAGAGCTATACACAAAGACAAAGATAATAATAAATTCGTTGGGAAACAGTAAAGCTTTATATTTTTCTGTACTCTTGGGAATCCCTTTTTTACAAAACAGGGAACAAAAGTGTGGAATTTTGCTTTTTACCTCGTTGGACGCCAATTCTTTCTTTGTCTCTTAATATAAATTAAGGTTTTAATAGATTTTAAAATAATTCATTTTTTGAACAAAATAAAAATATAGGGATTTATTTTACTACAAAAATAATTTACTTATTTATTTATTTATTTATTTATTGAAAACTACACAATACAGGTTGATATACACCATATCATTAACCCAATTACAAAGTAGTATTTAATAATGAAACTAAGACTAACACTGACACATCATTTATATACAATGCACATACTAAGCTAACACGCCTAGCATACTGGAACAACGAAATTTTTAAAGAAGTCTGAGAAATCTTCAATATCTATTAGGTTCAACATTCGCTTCTTAAGTTTGCTTACCATTAGAATCTCCAAATATATCACAGTGTTTTTGATATACATTATAATTAATAACCATACATCTAACAGCAGATATTTTTTGATAATTGGTTCTACATGATTTAAAATTAAAAGTTCGATAGCCTACTTATCTAGTTTTATTAGGTTACTTAGTGTTGTATTGTCTAGTTCTAAGTTATTAAATATTTTATAAATATAAACAGTACTGCTGAAAATTCTCCTATTATGTAAGGTCATTAAGTTGTAGCGCTTTAGATTAGTAGGGTAGTTAATGTCATGGGTTTTTTTTAATAAGAGGTCTGAAATGCGAATAAACTTTTTTTGAACTTTTTCAATCATTTGAATGTGCTTCGCATAGAGAGGAGACCAAATAACACTGGCGTATTCAAGCTTTTTCTAACCAGACTATTAAAAAGGATCTTTAAAGTTTTAGTAGAAGTAAAAGATTTCGAATTTCGAAAAACAAATCCGAGGTTTTTATAGGATAACTTTACTATTGATTCAATGTGTAAATTAAATGATAATTTATCATCAAACAAAACTCCCAAATCTTTTTTCCGATACTGAATCTATCTTATAACCATTGATCACATAAGCAAAGTTAGATGTTTATTTAGAGTAAGAAAACCGCATGTGCATTTATCAATGTTAAAAGGCAAGTGATTTATTATAGACCAATTATACAGGGCATCCAAATCTCTTTGTAAAGCACTACAACCAATGCTAGATTCAATCTTTTTAAATAATTTTATGTCATCCGCGAATAAACTAACCTGCGAGTCCCTTATAACATCAACGGAATCGTTAATGAATATCAAGAACAAGAGAGGTCCTAAGTTGGATCCTTGAGGAATACCAGAAGTCGCCATAAATTTGGGTGAATTGCAACCTCTAATTGATACATAGTTTGTTCTATCCGTTAAGTACGATTTTATAAATAAGCACCAGTCTAACGATAGTGAAAATCTCTTCAACTTAGCTATTATCAGATTATGGTCGACTTTATCAAATGAATTGGCGAAGTCTATGTATAACAGTATCAACTTGGGCACCCTCCGCTACGGCATCTGTTGTATACTCAAAATCAATGAGGTTGCCAACTGTTGACTGCCCATCACGAAAACCGTATTGATATTTAGACAATTTTTCTTTTACATAAAAGTTTCATCTATTAGTTATTATATTTTCAAATATTATAGCTATGTTAGAGAGAATTGAAATTAGCCGATAATTTTTCACATCTGTCCTGCTACCACACGTAAAAATTGGAGTGATACGACCAACTCTTAGTTTATCAGGGAACAGTTTTGTTTTTAGTGATAAGTTGATAATTTATGGTAAATAGTACTGAAAAAACTGATACGGTAAATAACAGAAATGTTGATGATCTTTACATTATATCAAGTAGCTTTAACACTTAATTACCGTGGCGGCTCTTGGGCGAAAATATAGAGGAAAAGCCAAGGAAAAATATTGTTAAATACATAGACTATCGTTGTGCATCAATATAATTAACGCCAAAGCGAGGGAGTGGCACTTCTTAATTAATAATTTTTGGAAAATAGTCCGTATTGTAAAGAGATAATCTTTAAAAAATCAGAAACAATGGACCGCTAACGTCCGAAATTGAGTGCTAAGCCATTCAACCTTTCCTCACACATTTTAAATGTTTATCATGGGGGTTGGCTATAGCCCCTCTAGACCCCCCCCCCCCTCCCCGTATATCCGCCACTGCTACCTACATACATTTCTTGCAGGAAATCGAATGCTTTTAAATCTCTTCATTGTTTGCATGCAAAGTTAATGGATATAAATGGACCCTCCTATAAAACAGCCCAACAAATTAAGTCAAAACAGCTTTTTCATTTATTGCTACGTGTCGTGACACAATTCCCTTGAAAAGGCATTTATTTCCCTATTGATTTTCGAAAAACTGATATTTTTCATTCATTAAGCAATCTTCTATCATCTATAAATATTTTACGTAATGAAAGTAGTGTTTCGAGTATTTTCTGAGTTTGTCGCTTTAAGCGCTGATCTTGTAATTATTTCACATAAGCTGTTATTCCTCTTTACGATCATTGCTGTAATATATCAATTTAGAAATTATACTGAATTAAATGAGTTTTAATTCCATTTTTGGCTTGATCCGTCTCAAAACAGCCAAACCTGGAATTTTACGATTGGTGGTTGGTTGGTTAAAAGCGGGCGTCGGGTGTGAGGCTCGAACCTCTATCACTGCAGCCTTCCAGCTTATTGTGTACCCCGATCTTGTTATTGTATGTTCCCGAAGATGTCTTGTCTTCTACGAGATACCGCTACGCAGCGGTATATTACTTGTGAGGCAGTTACATCCTCTTCGCCGCAAAGTCTGCATTCAATGGATCCATTGTTTATACCTATCCATTGAAGGTGTTTTTGCAGGAGGCCGCGTCAGGGTTAGCATCCCATTCGATAGTATTTTCGATTCCAATTACGGCCCGTGCGTGTATTTGACCAGGTAACCCTTGCCATCCAGATCGGTGTTTTTTCGACCATCTATCTAATGTTGTTTTTGTTGCCTGTTTTGATATTCCAAAGGCCGGTTCGGGGCCCCTGTGACTTTAAGCGGATCCGGCTCTCGCTAGTTCATCCGTTTTCTCATTACCTAATATCCCAGAATGACCAAGGACCACAATATAATTTTACTACCACAGTGTTTTGCATATTTTTTACTTCTATATGTACTGTTACCTTGCTTTAGATTATTTTATAAATATTAAAGCAAGGTGAAAAAACTGTATGCTTATCGGCAGCTTACCTCTGATCTGGAAAACTGTCCGCCACCAATATTAATGTTTGTGATCTTATTGCTTTGTGTGTTATTGTAACAATAAGAAATGCTCCCTCTTATTTCAATACAATTATTGTGAATTTTGAAAATTAAGCAAATTAATTAAACGAAGAGATAATTGCGATCACATTGTTAAAATGGAGTTTATTTTTGATTTAGCAGAAGCGAAAAGTGATAAAATGTCGCAACAATATAACATGTTTAAAAGAAATGGGAATGTATTTTGTTCCTCAAGTGGCAGGGCGATTCTTTTAGCCCAGTATCTAATCAAGATATATCTTTAATTGGTTTAGTTTAAAAATAAATTAAATTAAATTTTTAAGTAAGATAAGTACCTATGCCATATTTAAATTTCACGAAATTAAAATACATCTAAAACAAACCCGAACAAGACTCGTATAATTAGACGTATCAGGATATAAACTGTTCTGCTCTAAACTTTATTTTCTATCAGTGAAAATTGGTTCTTAACGCTTATTAATTAGGACGTGAGTTTTTGGATATTCGACAATTAATTGGTGTAGTCGTTATATTCTTCATGTTGCCTAATTACTTCTTATTACTTCTTAGAACCTTTAGGTTGATTCCTAACCAAATATTTTTGAGGTAAAGAATTCCATTTTTACTACTTTTATAGAATAAAATCAATTTAGATTATTCTATGTTTATTCCGTGAAGTATGCCTATTGGAAACTGATCCGATGTCTTAGCAAATAGTAGCATTTATTTACCGCTTCTCTATCGGGTCTAGTGTTTCTGTCTCATATTTTATATATACAAAGAGAGACGAACACTATTTATACTCTCAGAGTGGTCTAAGGTAACCCGAAAATTAGGATATGATCTCTATTGATTTTCAACTCAGCGATTCAAAAAATTCTTTCCGAATAATTTATTTGTCCTTCTACATTAAAGGTCATTACCATTACTAAGGAAATTCCAGAAACGCTTGACATGCGATAAAATTAAGTAAGGCATAAAAATATAACTTCAGGAAAAAATCATTTAATAGAACTTTAATTACATTGCGATAATAATGCTCTTTTTTAGACAAAATTTTCTTTTTTAGGAATAAATTCACCCTTATATATATTTGAATGTCACCTTAAGTTAAATCTTAGCTAAGGTAGCCTTAACGTTATGGTAAACCTTAAAATAACCTATGTTTTAAATTAATTTAAGTGTCAATTGACGCGTTAAGTCTAATGTCCATGTTCTTAAAGGTATATTCCTTTAGATGAGGCTTAAAAAGAACTTTAATATACTGTCAAAGTTGTGTTAAGGATGCGCGTATCTTAAGGCCCCAAGGGCCGGTAGTTCAGTCACCTTAAGGCTTAGAATGACATGAGCCATCCTTAACACAAGTTTGATAGTATTTTAAGGTTCTTTTTAACTCTCATCTAAAGGAATATACAGTGAGTCCCAGAAGAAATGTCTAAATTCATTTAAAATTCAGCGGTAAGTTTTTTCAAAAAACGCTCGTACCCGTCGATTTTGATTTTTTAATTTTTTTTTGTGGTAATTTCATGTATACAGGGTAGCTCAAAAATAAGTTACGACCATCAACTTCATTTTTTCAAATGAAAACATATATTTTTTATTTCATTTTTGAATTTTGCATTGAATTCTAAGCAGGTTTCATGTACCATCCTAATTTTTTCAATAACTGTTGAGTTTATGTATAGGACATGGTACATGAAACATGCTTAGAATTCAATGCAAAATTCAAAAATGAAATAAAAAATATATGTTTTCATTTGAAAAAATGAAGTTGATGGTCGTAACTTATTTTTGAGCTACCCTGTATACATGAAATTACCACAAAAAAAAATAATTAAAAAATCAAAATCTACGGGTACGAGCATTTTTTGAAAAAACTTACCGCTGAATTTTAAATGAATTTAGACATTTCTTCTGGGACTCACTGTATCTTTAAGGACGTGGTAATCTTAGCCTTAACCTAAACTAACTAAACATAATGAAACTAAAAAGATGCAGGAAATGCTCGTTATTCCTAAAGGCTTCTTAACCACACTGGTACAAATTAAAGAAGAAAGTTTACCCCTTTTGAAATTTTCAAATTTCTAAGCATAGATATATTAGTTTTTTAGAAACAACTTTTGCAAAAAACATAAAAATTAATCGTTTTAATAAAAGCTCTTTAGTAATTGAGTTGCTGTTTGCAAAAACGAATTTTAGCGTACATTAAATAAAAAGGTTTTTGGAAAAACAGGGAGAAAATTTATGATCTTTTACGTAGCAGCATAATGTGAATTTATTTTTATGGTGTAAGCCCGTTAACTGACAATGAACAAGGTAAAAAGACAAAACTTGATGCTCTTGTTTACCTTAAAGGACCTTTTTTATAAATAGCACATAAATTTACAAGCAAATTAAGAGATGTTAAGACAATAATGAGTTGCAAAAAAAAAACAAGCGGATAGTAAATTTTTAGGAAAGTTATGTTCATATTCTAAAAAATATTAAGAAGCATTTTTAAATTAAGGAAAAAATAAAGAATTGAGTAAAATAGGATCTAGTCAACTGTAAGTAGTATTTAGATAACTAAATAATATTCATTAAAACACATAAAAACTCGTTTTAAATAAAATAAAACGAACATTTTCTGTGCGTAGAAGTGTTTAAAATTAAACGAAGAGTTTAAGAATTTTTTATTATATTATTTTATCATAGTGTATAAAATTGTTTCGATTATTTCCATCACCTGTAACATATAAAATAATAAAATATTTCATTTACACCATTGACATGTGATTATACTGATAAAATTTCCAGATTCCTTATAAGTGAAAAAACTGTTTCATTGGCCCACAATATTTTTCTTAAAAGGAGTTCCTAAATAGGCCGAGTACTAGAGAATGAGTTTCAATAGACGTCAAGTTTGAATGACTTCTCTCTAACACATGTTCTTAGATTTTTATTATTATTTACACAAGACCCAAGACAATCGGAAAACTACTTTAAAAGTAGAATTTAAGTAAACAAAATATGTAGTTACAGTTTATTTGACACGTATTTTCTTATTTACATTGTCGATTTGTTTTCTTTTGAAATTTTAGTCACATAACCTTACTTACAAAGCGTAAAAAGATTTGAAATCTAGAGTGGAGAGCATAAGCTAGTATCGATATCGATGTCTATAGAAATTTTATATATTAAATGTTTTTCTCGAATTATTATAATATTTATTTTAGGTTCTAGAAATAATCTTATTAAATATATCTCCAGCGTCGTTGTAATAATCGATTATATTTTTCATTGTAACACTTTGGAAATCTTACGAAATGTCGTCGGCATGATCATACTGATTTAATCCCAAATAAACAACTTATTAACAACTTATAAACATAACTTGTCGTCAACATGAAAAATTGTATCGATGAAAACGAGCTATAGGAATATTACCTTCGAAAAATAAAAACAATGATGAAAACATTGTTGGATTCGTCTTGTTTATTATCATTTACCATATTATAAGACCAGATATTGATACAATAGTAGAATAATGAACGATTTCGATCGCAATGGTTTTTACCCAGAAAATTTTGGGAATGATATAAGAAGAGAGGGGCAGTTCGCTACTGGTCAGGGGCAGCAAGAACTATCTTTTATTGTCTAAATCTTAATAGATATTTATGATATAAAAAATGAGTTCGGGAAGTGATATTTAACAATAATACTGTATAATATTGTTTAAAGATACTATTTTTTATTTTGATGGAACCATTTAACAACAATAACTAGAAAACATGATAACTTGTTCTTTAACAAGTCCTTGTAAATAAGCTATCGACTAATGTTTACAATTTCTTTCCTGAATTTGGCGTAAATGTATCTATATCTTAACCTGGATATTAAAATGCTGCACTTTTCATTTCGATCCCAGACTAGCCCATGCAACTATTAATTGCTCATGGTAATACTCTTAGAAAGTTTTCGTGGCTTGATTTATTGGCTTGAAGCACGTTTTACCACATCGAGCATACCCAAAGTTTGTTTATGATCATCATTGATCAAATATTACTGAATGTTTGTGGTTAGACAATGTTCTGATTACCCATTACTGCATTATTTAGTGTCTTGCAATAATGAACTAATATAATTAATGAAATCAGTAAAACCAATATCTATAATAAGTTTTGATAGTGTTGTAATATTTTAATAAGCTACGTAGGATAGTAAATATTTTCTTATTTGTATGTGGCTTAAGAGTACTTTTCAAACACGATAACATAACCTCCACCGTAGTGGAGTCTGAATTCTGAATATTATTTTTTTAAGAATTTTATTTGAACCTACGAACTCTCGTCCCACTGCCGCTTTAACCACGGAGCCACCTGAGGTATTACTATAGACATTAAAATATTAGAAAAAGTATTCCCTCATACCTCACCGCTCCTAAATTAAATAGAAATACCCCTCTTCAATAATTCGGTATGCGACGGTAACTCCAGTATTTCTTTTTACATCTCGGCTGATACTATCGGACCTGGGAGACAGAAATATTGCATGAATTATCTTAACATAAATCTTGAATCCAGCCCTTACGTATGAGAAGCTCAACCCTTGCATTTCCCAAAGTTCGCTTTCAGACAATTGAACGCGATTACACGTAATAGAACACAAATTGTTCGTAACAGTCGAACGTCGGAGACAGGTTGTAATTTCTACCGCAGACTCTGCCAAAAGTTCGTTCCGAAAATTTTAAAATTATCGGTATTGTTTGGCTTTAAATTATACACATTATTTATTACATATCGATCGTTCTGTAATTAATAGGTAAGTCTTATGAGAAGCTTTTAGCTGTTTTAGGAAAAAGGAAAATCCAAAATTTGTGAAAAGTTTGTGACAAAACTGCTGATAAAACTTGAAACGATAACATTAAATTTTTGTTATTCAGTTTAAAAATAATGGGATTATTATAGAGGGTGTTAATTTGAAAACTTACCATCATCAATATATCGCTTCCAGTAAATAAAATTAAAAATTGGATAGACAAGTCAATGTTATTGTGAAAGGGGACGTTCTGAAAGAATATTTGCAGCCTTCGTAGTTTAACCTCCTGGGAGGGGTATATATTACCCTTAAAATCTTAAATAAAAAGAAGAGTCAATTGGTACATCATTCTAAGGGCCGTTTAAATCTCTTTCAAATAATACCATCATTTACTATTTTTTGCGATAGTAGTTTCCAAAAAATCCCGTTCCAAAAATGAACTTATTCATGTATATTTTAAGGCGGTGACTTTGCCACTGGTAAAGAATTGGAAAAAGTGTCGGCCGGAGTAACTACCTAAGTACCCATAATTATTCTACTAAAAGATGAGATAACACAATATTTCTTTTTTAAATACTAATCTAAAAACCATAAATCTCAGTACCGGTAAGTTCTATTTACATCTACATTGGGAACACAATTTCCTTCCCCTTCCCCCTTTTCCTCATATTTAAGATTTAAGGGTATAACCACGAAGGCTCAAATATTCCTCAAAAGCATCCCCCCGTCACAATAAAATTGACATATTTTTCCGAATTGTAATATTATTTACTGGAAGCGTGATATTAAGCGTAGCAAATTTTTAAATTGACACCCCCTGTATATACCTTAAATTTAAATGTCGTTCCCTATGCTACATGTGTGGTTCACCGTTTGCTGTATGATTCGATGTGATCACTTGTCGAGTGCATTTTCCTCTGCATTTGAGTCAGCTCCGCTAGATGCATAAGCGCTGAATTTAGTACAGTTTATAACTTATAATATTTGTTTAATTTGCAGTGTCGCTGTTGTTGGAATTGTTCAGCTCGTGGCGGTTTTTTGTTGTCATAGGAACAAGACAATTGTCATGGCATACGTAGACAAGGAAATAACTATTCTGTTTGACGTTCCCTGCGTACTTTAAGGAAAAATTCAGTACATACACACTGATTGGTCAGCTGCTATCCTTTACTCTAATACTAATAACTATAAACAAATGTTCAATATAATGAATATCGTGACGCCGCTAAAATATATTAATACTAAGAGCAGTATTTGTTCTGAGGAAGGCACGAAAATGATGTCGAAACCGTTGACCTTAGAAGAAAAATTTAAAATCATTAAAAAAAAAATGTTATAAAATTACCCATTTTTAAACTTTAGTATAGAACTTATTGCTGCTCAGGTGCTTCAATAAAAACTAAATTTATTAGCTTCCAGTAGCGTTTCATGTTTTCCAGTATAGACAAGTTTATGGAAGCGTTAATCGATTGAGGCTTGGAAGGCAACACTTCCCGGCAGTCTCGAATAGAATGATTTATGTGTTATACAAAAGTTTAAGGTTGGCTAGAGTATTGCCGTATAATGTATACAAAAAGATAATCATATACCTATAAGTTGTGAGGAAAACACAGAAAGTGTTTGTCATATATCTCCAAATTATGAAGACTTATAACAAAATCAACAATACAATAGGATAAAAAAACTTATGTTTATCTTTTGCAACCATATTAATTAGGATAGGATACGAACAAAACCCGAACAAACTCAAAGCAGTTAAAGCTGCTGCTACTTACAAATGGCAGTTCAAAAAAGTTGCTACGAATTAGCAGTACATATGCTTAATAAAGAATGTGAACTGTTAATTTAAGTACCAGTTAGTTGATATAGTCATTAGCTGTTCACAGGTGCTTCGACCAACTAATACACATTTAAAAATAACAGAATAATCCATCTCTACGCAACTTGCACCGGCAATGGCAATAAAAATGGCGCGTGCCCCATTTCTGGCAATGCGAGACAGATTGATCGAGAACTGTGTACTGCTCATGAATCCGTGCAATTTTAATTGCCACAAGACTAGAATTGCCGACTGTAATACGGAATCCATTCTCGCATTGCGCCCCCAATGCGAGCAGTATTGGGCCAGCTGATCGAGAACGGTTTAGTGCGCATGAATACGTGCAAATATAATTGCCATTGCTGGCGCAAGAGACAAAAATTGCCGACTCTAATACGGCTTTAACAGAAAAGAGCTTCCTGATTGCTTTTCAGGGAAGTTATTTACAACCTGAATTTTTTAGTTTCCAATGATTGTGAACCAAAAACCTTCCTTGACTTGAAATTCTTGGTTTAATATACTCATGCAAGTCAACATAAGACTTTTATAAATTACTAATGTAAAAGACCACAAGAGTTTTTAAGTCATCTTTGGGTCGTTACCACTATTAAAAATGTTTGGCGGCCAAGCACGCAATGTAATTAAATAGGGTGTAAAAAATATAACACAGGAAACCAGAAATTAGTCGAATTTAAGGTTTTTTTTTATCGCATAAATAAATAACTTTAAATAGCTAATTACCCTGCAATTTAAAGAACCGTAACTAAAATAAAAGTGATTTTACTAATAATTAACTATGCCTAAACAATAGCGCAAAATATAATTTAAAATATAAAACAATTAGATTTTTATTAATTTAATTTAATTAAGTCGCTGGGCACCCCTTTAGGGGTATGTATCTTCGTTAATGTGCACTTTAAAAAAAAAATTTCTAAGACAAATTATGTTTATATTGACCACCTCTGTATACTGCCGAGAAATTAGGAGGTACTTACCGGACACCCTGTATATATTCATAAAATTTAAACACATTTAGTGAACAATGTTTAAATATAAACTAATTATTGTTAATACAGGAAGCTTATTTCCACATTTTCCATACAAATTAGTTTACAAACATTCTCCAAGAATCCTTAACTATTTTAAAAGTTCACAACTTGAAATTTTTCCGCTTTACTTAGTAGCAGAGACTCTGTAATTATCATAGTTATGAATTACTTTAATTTTCCTATGAGTCTGAAACTTTAGCCAGTTTAGAGCGAATCTTCTCAAATGTTATAACCTCATCGATTTTGTAGTATACAACAGATGCTCTGGCGGAGGGTGCCCAAGTTGATACTGTATACATAGACTTCGCCAAGGCATTTGATAAAGTTGACCATAATCTGATAATAGCTAAGTTGAAGAGATTTTCACTATCGTTAGACTGGTGCTTATTTATAAAATCGTACTTAACGGATAGAACAAACTATGTATCAATTAGAGGTTGCAATTCACCCAAATTTATGATGACTTCTGGTATTCCTCAAGGATCCAACTTAGGACATCTCTTGTTCTTGATATTCATTAACGATTCCGTTGATGTTATAAGGGACTGGCAGGTTGGTCTATTCGCGGATGACATAAAATTATTTAAAAAAAATTGAATCTAGCATTGGTTGTAGTGCTTTACAAAGAGATTTGGATGCACTGTATAATTGGTCTATAATAAATCGCTTGCCTTTTAACATTGATAAGTGTAAACACATGCGTTTTTCTTACTCTAAAAAATACATCTAACGTTGCTTACGTAATCAATGGTTATAAGATAGATTCAGTATCTGAAAAAAAAAAGATTTGATGAGAAATTATCATTTAATTTACACATTGAATCAATAGTAAAGTTATCCTATAAAAACCTCGAATTTGTTTTTCTAAATTCGAAATCTTTTACTTCTACTAAAACTTTAAAGATTCTTTTTAATAGTCTGGTTAGAACAAAGCTTGAATATGCCAGTGTTATTCGGTCTCCTCTCTATGCGAAGCACATTCAAACGATTGAAAAAGTTCAAAAGAAGTTTATTCGCATTTCAGACCTCTTATTAAAAAAAACACATGACATTAACTACCCTACTAATCTAAAGCGCTACAACTTAATGGCCTTACGTAATAGGAGAATTTTCAGCAGTACTGTTTATATTTATAAAATATTTAATAACTTAGCACTAGACAATACAACACTAAGGTTGGTATCTGTATACCTAATAAAACTAGACAAGTAGGCTATAGAACTTTTAATTTTAAATCATTTAGAACCAATTATCAAAAAAAATCTCCTGTCTGATGTATGGTTATTAATTATAATGAAAATCAAAAACACAATTCTAAAACTACATTTGTAAGCAAACTTAAGAAGCGAATTTTGAACCTAATAGATATTGTAGTTTTCCAGAGACTTTTTTTAAAAATTTCGTTGTTCCAGCATGCTGGGCGTGTTAGCTTAGTATGTGCATTGTTTGTAAATGATGTATCAGTGTTAGTCTTAGTTTCATTATTAAATACTACCTTGTAATTGGGTTAATGATATGTCTATATCAACCTGTATTGTGTAGTTTTCAATAAATAAATAAATAAATAATTTATCAAATTTACCGATATTTAGGACAGGTACGAAATAATTGTTGTTCAAACTTGACATTTATTAAAAGTAATTTTTAAATATTCGGCCTACTTAGAAACGCTATTTCTCAGTGTGTGTGGGCCAATCACACAGTTTTATCACTTGTAGATGAAAAATTTATCAAAATTATAACGTGTAATTGGTGTAAATGAAACAATTTGATTGGTCGAAACAGTATATTTGACAGGTGAAGGGAATAACCAAAAATATTTATTTAATAAAAAAATATTTTACCATTTTACAAACGTTATTTATTTTCAATAAAAAAGTAATTTCCTGGAAATCTAAATTTTATTTATGTATGTAAATGCATCGCGCATATCAGTTCTATTTATAAAAGCTAAAAATTGCATATAGTTTATTTTAATTCCAGCGTTGTGAAACTACGAACTGCACCACAAATAAATGTTACTTCTCTAATTAGTCGTATCCATTATGTTATATTCCATAGAGTTACGGGACGTTTGACCTTTTAAAATTTACCAACCAGTTAATTCCACAAGTAGAAAATATAATTTTTTGTTAAGCGAATATTATTCAAGCTTGTTAATACCGTACTGATCAATTCTCAATCAATCAATCCTATAGGATTATTTACAATAATTATGCCGATTGAAACATAATGATTATGAAATTAGTAATAGATTAAAATATGTGGTTAAAATAATATTTTTTTAGTAACAAATGGCACTTATCAGGTATTAAAACAAACTTAAAAACAAACCTATGGAATGCGTATTATTTCAGGCGTTATGGACTCCTACATGTCTCGACATATTTCGAAAATTCATGCAATATACAGGGTGTCCGCTAATTAATGGTATATGTTAAAACCACAGACATCTTACGTAAAAATATTATGATTTAATTATACTTTCCTATATCCGAAAGTTGATATTAACTGAGATACAGGGTGTTAAAGTTAAAACTTAATTTTTTTTCTCTAATAACTTTGCGAGAAACTAACGACTTTTTGCAAAATTTGGCAATTATGATTTTTATAGGACGAGAATATGTTTTTTTATCAAATTTTAGTGTACAATCTAGGGAGCGCTGTCTGCGGCCTTATTTACACATTTATTAGGTCATCATTTTTTTGTGCCTCAGTGTATTTAAGTTTTTAATGAAAATAATACTTTTGTCATATTTATTACGTAAAAAAGGTATACTAAGTTCAGGTTGCCCAGAGTTACCGTTTCGGAGATATTTGCATTGAAATTGTTTAGTGCACACTGCCCTATTATTATTAATTTGCAAACAAAATTTTTGTCTTAAAGTAATCTATGAGAAGACAAATGAAATTTAGAGATGCAGTTGCTATGAAACTTCCATGTTGTTACTTGTTTGTTGGTTATTGTAAGATAGCTTCGTCAGAAAATGTTTCATTTTTGAGTTTATTGTAATTTGTGTTTTCATTGCTGTTGGTTTCTTTCACAACAATATTTTTTAGGGTCAAAGTTATTTTAATTAAAGTTAAAGAACAATCCAATTGGTGTATTTATTATTCCCAATTACCATTACTAGAACATTAATTATCATGTAAAAGTTAATTGGTAAGAAGTAACAAAATATTATTTGCTTGCCTTAGCTAACGCACTAAACAATTTCAATGCAAATATCTCCGAAACGGTAACTCTGGGCAACCTGAACTTAGTATACCTTTTTTACGTAATAAATATGAGAAGAGTATTATTTTTATTAAAAACTTAAATACACTGAGGCACAAAAAAGTTATGACCTTATGTGCGAGAAATGCCGCAGACAGCGCCCCCTACATTGTACATTAAAATTTCACAAGGAAATCAATTTCTCGTCCTAAAGAAACCATAATTGCTAAATTTTGTAAAAAACGTTAGTTTCTCTCAAAGTTATTAGAGAAAAACAAAAATTAAGTTTTAACTTTAACACTCTCTATCTCAGTTAATATCAACTTTCGGATATAGGCAAGTATAATTAAATCCTAATATTTTTACGTAAGAAGTCTGTGGTTTTTCCATGTACCATTAATTAGCGGACACCCTGTATAATTTGAAAACGGCCCGCTCTTGTTATCTAGTTCCCAGTAAAAATCAATTTACGACGTTTTTAAAGAATATTTGCAGCCTTCGTGGTTGACCCCCTGGGTGAGGGTAGATGTTACCCTTAGTTTACCGAAAAGCACAAAATTAATCTACATATTCCAAATCGTGATGTTTTATGTTAATACTCAAACAGTAACGAAAATATTTTCTGTTATCGAACAATTCGTAAATAATATGTAAATACATTTGATTAATATTCCCAAAGGTAAAGTCTAGACGATTCTGAATATGAATTCCTACAAATATTTCCTCCATGTACACTGCTTTGATATATCTGACATTTTATAAAGTCATGGCGAACTGCCAGATTTTACTCCGTCAGGAGGTGAAATTTGTTTAGAAATACCAAAATTATTTACGAGCACGTGTTTGGGTATCTAATTTATGTTTTGTTACTGGAAAATATCCGAAGTAAAGCCGTTTTTTATCAAAAATTGAGAATATGAAAGTAGAAATATTTAACAAAGTTTCGCTGAATCTTATATTGAATTTCTTGTGTTCGTTGTATCGATTTATTATGGGTAAAAGCACGATTATTTCTATGCATTTCTTTTTCTTTTTGCGTCACTTGATACTTATTGCTTTCAAATGATAGTTTGGTCGATTGTATGGTAACAATCAGACTTGCTCGTAGCACTTTTGGCGCCCTTGTGCAATTTGTGATAAATAATCCTATTTCCTTCTTCTTCGAGAGAATATTAACAAATAACTAAATAAGGAATAGTTTAATAGCAACAACACGTTAAGGAAATACATAAAAAATAATAAAACTAAAAATCATAAAACAGAAAATCAGGTGTGTATAAATTAAAATGTAACGAAACCCAACATAATATTGATTCAAATTTTATAATTTTACATACTGAAAACAAAGGTATAAAACTTAATCTGTTAGAATCCATGGAAATAAATGAACTTAAAAATATCGATGTTTTACTTAACGATCAAATACACCTTAACAATTCTCCTTTGTTAAATTTATTTCACTAATCCGCAATTACCTATATAAATAAACCTATAATATAATTGATATAATATTAGTCTTATCTGACCATGTGGAAATTCCCATTGTTACATACTATTAGATCCCCTACACTCTAAACCATCATTATACCTGTAGTAATATTTTAAGATTGATCCATAAAAAAAATAAAACACATAAAGTATGTTTTGCAACAGAACCAACATAATTGAAATCACATCAAAATATTTCGTATTATGAATTATTTCACAACCGTCATTCCACTCCCGAGTCTCGAAACATACTGAAGCAACGATAGTCGCGCACGGCAGGTATCCAAGCAAGGGCGAAACATGCTGTGTGATTTGACAACACTGTTAGTATACTCTAGTGACCCACATTGTTGCTAACTGAATCCAGATGGAACGGCGTGACAGTATGTGGGTACAAAGGGTTCCTACCTTAGTATTTAGATATCCGATTAAAAAAAAGTATGTAGACTTTCTCTAGGACACCCTAGTAGTCACCCATTTAAACATAATAAGTCATTTCCATA
The DNA here is from genome assembly GCA_963991005.1 of Barypeithes pellucidus. NCBI lineage: Eukaryota > Metazoa > Arthropoda > Insecta > Coleoptera > Curculionidae > Barypeithes > Barypeithes pellucidus. The sequence goes on from OZ022558.1 coordinate 15,869,977, forward strand.
ACACCCTGTATGGGCTGTATGTACCTAAATAATTCATTTAAGCATGGCTGCGAGGTTTGCTCGTTGCGAAACAACTACTGTTCATTTACCCCAGAATAGTATTCACTCTCTACAGAAATATTTAAGTCTAAACTTAGCTTAGATTTTAGTATACCAATATTTCAGTAGTTATCTTCCTACTCGAAATTTATTTCCCAACACGCAACGTTTGCCATAAAAAATTAAAAGGTTTCTTTCCTTGAGGTTTTGCAATATTTGAGAATAGAATCAGGTTTCATTTTATTTTAGGATTTTGTTTCCAATGGGTTATAGATATTAATTTTCTCGACGGGTTAAGATATTTCGTTTTGAAATAAGAGGAAAAGGAAAATTGACCCTTAAAAAAATTGAAAATACGGTTCTTTTTTTCCTTCTTCAATCGCACTATAGGGACACGCAGCTTAACGTGGGCTCCGAACCATGATCCTCGGTTATACGCTGCTCCATCACGGGCTGTCAAGCCTTGGTTTTTCGCATTGTGGTATGACCTACCGATTGAGGAGGGCGTACCATCTCCACGCATGCATGGATTGTATAAAATTCAATTAATCAAATGTTAAACTTTAATATCAGATAATTTTAGAAAAATGTATGTAGCCAAGAATATTCGCGTTTCACGAACACACCTGAAAAATATTCACGTTTATTGATATTTATATTTTATTTTTGATATATTTATTGAGTTCGACATAAAAAGCCAAATAATATAAAATGGCATAATTAAAAAAGCTTTAGAAGTAATTACTTTAAAAAAATATTGTTCGGTTAAATTAAAGTGCAGGGGGAATAATTAATCCTAATTAGTGTAGCTTTCGCTTACTAAACCCATTTAGTGAACAATCCGCTAACAAGATAAAAAAATGTGCACAGTAACGTTAAACGTATTAGCTCAGTGACCCACCCTCTGGTTCGAATGAACCCTTATTTTTATCCAATTATTAAGGAAAAAGGGTTAATTTTTGTTGGTAAACGCATCGCTTTTTCAGGTTTTTCGTTCGGGCTATGCGATAACTGGGTCGCGATAGAATATTGACAAAACGTTAGCTTTTGAGGACTATGATTAATAAATAGGTTCACCCTATAATAGGTGACTTTCTTTAAACTATTACAAGCTCTTGTATCTATGTGTACAAAAATGTTACCTTAAAATTATGGAAATGACGTATTATATTTAAACCGGCAATTCCTGAGATGAAACAATTTGAAGAAAAATATCCAAAAATGGCGCTTTAATTTAATATGCCCTGTACATGACCTATTGTCAGACCAAAAATATGCACGTGGTGACACTGGGGGAAAAGTAAACAAAGCAACATATGGCGGAAATCGTCAGTGAATTTTGAGCAGTGTTGTCCTGTTCTCATGGTAAACTCTTTAGAAAGTCAAAGTCAACTGTTTGACGGAATCGAAGTTGTTTATTTTTCATGGTACATTATTATAAACTTTACGTTCAGTTCAGTTCGCTGGGAAACAATCTCTGATTTATAAACTTAAACTGACTCGAATGAACCGCCGCAGAGTTTATAAATGGTCAGGTATGTTCGCATTTGTTCAATTCGAACGACACCCATCGAACAACTTAAAACTTTATAAATGCCATCCTTTAGAAAAAAAAATTATTTACCTTTTCGGACTATTTAAAACCAACTTAATTTATAAACAAACACCAAGTAGGTAACCCGAACAAAAACCGGCAAAATAACCACACAAAAACACATTATCTCATATTAGTTTTCGCGTAGATTTGCATGCGTCTCATGAATGCCACCCTTTAGAAAAAAAAAATGCTATTTTATTTACCTTTTCGGACTATTTAAAATAAATTTAATTTATAAACAAACACTAACCCGAACAAAAACCGGCAAAATAACCTCACAAAAACACATAAACCAATATTAGTTTTCGCGTAGATTTGTATGCGTCTCATGAACACATCTAAGTACCGTACCATTCAATCTGAATTAGTATTTAAAAGTGCTACTGTGCAGACAAAAATACGCCCTTATTGTATAAGGTTTCATCGGGTGGTCTGAAAAATAATATAATTTTTACGTACATATTTGACATCTAAAGTTTTGAAAGTGAAATACGTTTGAGTCTGGTTGACACGTTCAGGTTTACTCGGTCGATCGATATTGTGCTACCTTGGGTTTGTTCTAAAATACAGCGTTGCCACTTTCGATGTCTTATATGATCATTTTGCTATAATACTTTTTCCGTATAGAACTCGTATAGAATGGGATTTATCCATTCCATACTAGTTAAAGAATAGACGATTCTTTTAATCTGGGGGCAAGAAATTCTTAATCCTCCTTCGAGAGGTTCAGGTCTGTACCACATAACAGTATATTGCTAATACCATCTGCAATTATGTCCCCGCTATGGGCATCGAAGGGGGCGTTGTGAGTTTGCGCAGTTCGGAAATTTCCTTGTGAAAGTAAACATTCGACAGGACCGGATTTCAACTTTTTTAATGTAAATTTCACTGGTTAGTTAGGAAAAATATTGCAATCAAAATTTCGATTAGTTCGAACTTTTGGTGCCAAATTCCGTCCGAATATTTGTAACAATCGACACGATGAGCTTTATTTTAACTTTCATCCGACGTCATCTGTTTCTTAACCTCACTTTTTTCTAAACCAAAAATTAAGAATGAATGACATATTGATTAGTTTGGGAATTTTGATCAGCTACTAATGCACCAAATTCAAAATACCTAAATTTTAAGATTAGGTAGGGACCATATATATTATATTGTATACGAGTGACACTCTTCTTTTCTTAAAAACTTTTTAGTGAAATTCGGTTCCGAAGATCGGATAATAATAATAAGCAAAATATTTTCGTATATCTGTACATACCTGAAATACTTTATACCTGGTATTGATCCACGACTTTTGCAAAAAAGCACCATGCACTTATGTCCTATCATCACAAAACAAGTCACTAACCGGACAAACCCAAACAGCGAATGGAATCACCACAAATTAAAAACTCCTTTACAAAAATTGTTGTTCGGTAATGAAAGTTTATAAGCACTAATATACCGACAACAATGTGGATGAACCACTTTTTATTCTGTTATTTGAAAAAGCATCCAAAACCAAAGATGGCGACGAATAACAACAAACAAATAATGTCGGGCCGGGCTCTGACGCGATCAATAAAATTTCCACCTTACTGCGCAAACTCAATAGGCCCGCGCCATCTCCCGTAGCGGGGACACTTTTTGTATTTTGGAACGTTCGTATTGGCAATATACTGTTTATATATATGAGGTCTGTACTGATATCGTTGAGTATGGTCATCGGGAATTCCTAATTATATATTTAAAAACAAGTTTAGGTACCAAGTTTACTGTAAAGATACTATTATTATTATTTCATTCTGTGTGCTTGTTATCAAAACAAAAATCAATTAGCCTGTAATTAAAAAAACTGGAGAGGCTACCAAAAAACTTTTGTTAATTATTGATAGAGAAAATATTTTTTATTCCGAATATTTAACGTTTTATTAAATAATACAAAAATATAAATCTCCTGTTAAATGATACAAAATAGATACTTTGAGTTCGAGATCTGTAAAAACCCATACATTTTAAAAATATGTGGGTGTTTCGTTTATACAAGCTTCTACCTCCAAATAAATTACCTGCTATTTTTTTAGGCTCTGTTTCTTAAAGGTGTTATTTGCATATTTAAAATTTGAATATGAAACAAACGAAATTTATAAAAATGTGTAGGTAGCAAACTTATAAAAAAATTTTTATATAAAGTTTATAGTAGTAAGTGACGCCAGTACGGGCCGATATAATTTAATATGATGTTTGTGTAAATTAATTGCGAATTAATAAGTTAATTCTTTAAACTGCTGTTGGCAGTATCCCTGGCTTTGATTTACTATTACAACGAAAATAATGTATTTATTTCCCCCCCCCAATAAAAACAAGCCATTTCGCGTTGTGCTGGTAAAATTTTATGGTTGACCCGGTTGATATGTCCTGAGATGAAAACAAATTGAAACAATAACCATAAATGGCGCTTTAAATTCATAAGCGAGCTAAGCCACCTTATATCAAATCTGAAAAAATACGTAGTATACACTGGCGAGATATTTAAGTCTCAAAAGTCTCAAGATTTAGAAAAAAATCCTATAACTTTAACGCTTTTTCATTCCTTTTGACCTTTTTGAACAATTTTTTTCCACAATTTGAAATGACAGTGAAAAATGTATGTTTTACTATACAACCAATAGTAATGTCATACAAATTTGAAATATATCACATCATTAATTATTATAAATGATCTCACAACAAAACAAAAAAACTGTTAATGATACAATTACCACTTAACACTTTATTTATTAAGCCAGAAATACGTTAACTTTTAAAATTCGTATACAATTACTTAGGAATTGAAGGAGAAGGTGCGCGCGCAGTGTCCTATCCCTTTTGCATATCAAAATAAACTGAAATCCTAAATAAAACTTCAAAATGTCAACGGTGAGACTATTTTTGAGTTGTCACACTAAATTACAGAAGCTCAACAATCACGATGATTCTGTACATATTTTTTTACAATTGCCTCGAAAGTGCCTCTTTTTATGCTTGTTCTCTTCACCGAATGTGGCGCTTCCCAGACCTCTCCGAGAGAGCGGGCGGGAAGGTATCGAAGCGGGCGGGAGAGATTTTTCCCGCCCGCTTCTAGTCACCATGTACTCCTCATAGTTTTTTAACTGATAAATAAATAAAACCAAAGATGTCGAGTGCGGGATTTGAACCCGCGACTCTCAGATCGCCAGGCGTACACTCTGCCACTAGGCCAGTGGCGGCTCGTGACCTATGTTAGAGAGGGGGTTCATAAGTATGGTGAAATTATTTTTAAAATTTTATTTTTGTGTAACGACCAAACATTTACTTTCTAGGCGATTTAAATGTAGAAAGAAAGGAAGTAATAATAAAATGCGTTAGGTAAAACATATTTTTATTTATTTTTTAATTTTACACAAGGAAATACAACTTTTGGAAAATAAGAAAGGTTTTCTTAGTGTGTATAGCTGTCGGATCTTAACGACGTCGACTGCAACCCTCGTAACAATATTTATACAGTCCACTACTAAAACTACTAAAGCCATCTACGAGTTATCAAGAAAACCGAATGATGTCTAATACCACTACGCCATCTACGGTTACGTCATGAGGCCCAACCAAGACGAGAATAATAGTTAACTGTTTTACGACGAGAACGAATCGAGCCGAAATAATATTCAATGAATATAAATTAATATTTTTTATTCGTTTTGTTTTGGGGGCGCACGTGCGCATGTGCTCCTGTGGAAGAACCGCCACTGCACTATATATATATAAATTGAATTTGCCGTTAATTTTTCGAAGATGTTTTAGAAAAATGTCTGAAGAATTTCTTTATTTATTTGGCCTCGGAGCACTTGTAGAAAAGAGTACGGTACATATCTCGGGCCGTCGGAGGCATTACGAACAGTCCCAACTTCTAATTTTCTACTCGAATATGAAAATTAATTTTTAAGCAATATCTCTTGTTTAATGAATTATTTACCCTTAACTTGTCAATGATAATTAAATTGAACCTTAACATCCGTAAATTATTAAATATAACAATGGATTAAAAATTACGTCATTCCATTTTAAAATGCCAAATGATGTTTCATTTATTCATGACGTGGCTTATTAAAAATGTCAAGGTTTCCATCCGCACAATAAGAATATTGCCTATCAATCAAATAAACATAATTTTTCTCCTGGTTTTACATTAGGGATAGATTTTTGGTCACTACTACAAGTATAGTTGGTGTCAATGTGAATACATAAATTACAAATTTAGCACGAACTAAAAATTTTCCTTTAAGGTCATTTATGTATTTTAACACGCATTTATTTAATAATAATTTTTAGTTGCTAGTTTCTCACATGTAACTTTGTGCGATTTTTATTGCTAAACTTACCTAACATGCTTACATTATAAGTACAGTAAAATATATACCTATCAATATTTCTATTGAGTTTTTTACATTGTTTAAATATGTTGCCCAGTTAAATGATAAATATGATACTCGTATATTAATATTTAAATCATAGGTTTTCTCGAAGTTCGTTTGCATTGTCTATAATTGGTAATATTGGTAACTAAAGGACAATAAAGTAATTATCTAGAATCATACAATTACATTTGTCATTATTTATGTAGGTATATCGTATTGACGTGGCATTATAATTGTTTCAACGTTCAACAGCATTATATGGCGATTTTTAAAATCCACTTGTGGTGTTTTCGTCACATACAACTCTTGCTTCCAAGACTACCATATCTCATCCACCAATTTTTGTTCATTTAATGTCTCTAGTTGTAGCCACAAGAACCTAAAATAACGATACAATTTTATTTCTAGCTCTAAATACCTGATAGCTTTTATTAACGACTCAACACTTTAATAAACGTTCGTTAACCTGTTCCAGAAATATTAAGGTTAAGTAGTCAAATATTTCCTTCCAATATCAATTCATTCTATTTTCCCATAGCCAGGCGGCAGTATACGAAAATTACAACTTTCCTGATCGATAAAAGTCAGAGTATTCGCTTACTACTGCGGCGAGAACGGTGCCCTTGAAAATGACGTCACCCACCAACGACTACCTGCCGGTCTGCCACATGTAAATTATCAATTTACAGAGGTTGCGCCTTTAGTCCAGGGGCTGTTGTATGCGTTTAACAATAACAGTCGCATTGTCACGAAAATGCAAAAAATATGAGTAGTTTTAATAGCAGCAGTTTTATAAGCAGCAGGACCAGACAGTTTCTACTCAGAATTTCTAAAACTAATGGACGAGAAACAAATCAAATGGGTTACAGCAATATTCAATAGTATCTATACTTCGGGAAGAATCCCAAAAAGCTGGTTAAAATCCACCTTTGTTACCTTACCTAAAAAGTCAAATGCGAAAAAATGCGAAGATTATAGAATTATTAGTCTCATGAGCCATCTTCTCAAGACTTTCCTAAAAATAATACATAAAAGAATTTATAAAAAATGCGAAGAACACATAACTCGCACGCAGTTTGGCTTTCGGGATGCGCTGGGCACGAGATACGCTCTCTTTGCGACTAAGGTTCTATTTCAGCGGTGTCGAGACGTCAATTGTGACATATATATGCTTCATCGACTATCAGAAGGCGTTTGATAGAGTAAGACACGATGCATTAATGTCAATTTTGGAGAGGATTGGATTAGACGACGAGCTCAGGATAATTAGAAACATCTATTCTATTATAATCAATCAGCAGTCATTAGAATTGAAAATCAGTTGACGGAGGAGATACAAATAAGGAGAGGTGTACGACAGGGATGTATACTCTCCCCGCTGCTTTTTAACGTTTACTCCGAACAAATTATGAAGTTGGCTTTGGATGAAATGGATGAAGGAATACTTATTGGTGGAGAACGTCTGAACAATATTAGATACGCAGACGACACAATCATCTTTGCGGATACTCTGGAGGGTCTACAGACACTAGTTTCACGCGTAGCAGAGATTAGTCACGAATATGGACTTGATTTCAACATTAAAAAAACAAAATATATGACCATCAGTAAAAATCAAATACCAATGGGACAGTTGCTAGTCAACCAAAAACCAATAACATATGCCTCTAGCTACGTCTATCTTGGTACAAATAGCAACGACAAATGGGACCACTCAGTTGAGATTAAGCAAACAATTGAGAAAGCCAGAACAGCTTTCATCAAAATGAACAACGTTTTTAATAGCCACAACCTACCCATTAAGACCAGAACTCGCTTGCTGCGATGCTACGTGTTCACGGTTCTCCTCTACGGAGTGGAATCCTGGACTCTGACAGAAGCGTCCATGAAAAAATTAGAGGCTTTTGAGATGTGGTGTTACAGGCGCATACTGAAAATCTCCTGGGTAGACCGAATCACCAATAACGAGGTTTTACGTAGAATGAATAAAACACCTGAAATTCTGAACGAGGTGAAAAAGCGGGAACTTGAATACCTAGGCCACATTATGCGTAACGAACAATGATATAGCTTACTACAGCTCATACTGCAAGGAAAGGTACAAGCAAGGAGATGTCCAGGAAGAAGAAGGATCTCTTGGCTCCATAACTTAAGAACATGGTTCTCTTTATCCACCACAGGACTTTTTCGAGCAGCAGCCAGCAAGGTCAGAATAGCCATGCTGATAGCCAACATCCGAAACGGATAGGCACCGTGAGAAGAGAAGTTTTAATAACTGTGTTATCAGGATAGAAAAAATTATAATTTTGACGTTATTTCTGTACTCAAATTGAAATCTAAATTTGGCTGCAATCCACCCATTTGGCTATTATTATTTTTTATTTTTAGAGGCCATAGTGAATGATTTTTTTCTTAAAAAAGTTGAGAATGGTAATTATTAAAGAAAAAAATCTTCCCGCTCTTAATATCTCGCTAGACACCGTCAATTGTATTGTAAAAGGGGGCGTTTTTAAAGAACATTTGCAGCCTTCGTGGCTTAATCCCCTGGAAGGGGTAGATGTAACCCTTAAAATCTTAAATAGGGCACATCATTTTAAACGACGTTTGTAAGTAGTACTATCTAAGAAATCGCTTTCCAAAAACTTTGCCCCTGGTAAATAATTGGAAAGGATGTCACCCTTAGTGACCTCTAATCTTTCTAATAAAAGAAGAGTCAACATAATAATATTTTTTTAAATAATAAGCTAAACATGATCAATTTCAGTGCAGGTAAGGTCGATTTCTTGGAATTCTTCTCAAAAAGCCATAAATTATGGTATTATCGAAAAAATCTTTAATCCGTTCTTCTGGACACTTCTATTTATCTGAAATACTGAAACAAATACTAACTTCTGAATAATGTTAGGGCTCGGATTTTCGACAGTTGACACCCAGGCACGGCGGATCGAACAGCTGATAAAGAATTTCCGAAATTCTCCAGGTTTGTAAAGAGACGGACTTCAGCCGCTTTTTTTATAGTTTTCAACTGTTTTTCGGACGTTTTTAGTGCTGTGCTAATCCTTAATCTTTAATTTGGAACCTCATTGAATTTTTTGTTATGGTATTATGACTAAATTGGCGGTAAGTAAAATTCATTTTCACAAAATATTTGAGGTTATGAATATTTATTATTATTTAGATTATAATTATGGATAATAATTCTGTACCATCCGTGAATAAGTGGATAAATCTAAAAAGCCAACGTCAGTAGAGCATTCTTCATATTGGGAGTAGTTTCCAAAATCAGTCTCAATCTCGACAAGTTCATATATTCATGGAATACTATCACCTCAACTTTGTTGATAATTTGCTTTACCAATTTATTCACGGTGAAACTTTGATATCATTCATGATGCTCTATCTCAATTTTCGCAAAAATTTACTTATCCTTACGGCCAGTTTTATAGGTTCAGATAATCTTCAAGGGTGCAGTTAAACTAAAGATTTTGTGTGTTTTAAGATTAGTTTAAACTTTGCCCTGAATTTAAACCTAATCTATAATACCGGCCGTTATTCACGGATGGTACAGAATTATTGTTTGCACAGTATTTCAGCTGAAACCAATACTCTAGTCTGCTGCCTTCATTATATTTGGTCAAATTTGAAGAACATGTAATACTATAGCTAAACTACGCATATTATTCACTTACCTACCTAAACTTGTAATATGGGCCATTATAGTAATACTTTGCTTATTTGACTTATGTTGCCTACTATAGATACTAGATTTGGTTCGCTCTGATATTTTACAGTTACCTTTCTAACAAGATTTGGAGGTTCATATAATGTTGAAAACTTTAATTCAGTCAGATTTTAAATTTTTCTGTAGAAGAAATACACATTTTATCAGTTTTTTGTTTTTCTTTAGATTCCTATACTGTTTTGATACTTTAGCTTACTTTAATGGGGACGTTTATATTATCAAAAAATATACGTTACAAATTAAAAATGTGTAGTTTCTGATAATAGATAATAGGCCCGCGTTATCACTTCGTTTTCAAACGTTTTAGAAAAAAGATATTACAATTTTATGGTACATACTCTCTTACCTTCGATCTTATAATCCGTTTTATAATTAAATTCCATAAAAAAATAAAACACAAGAAGTATGTTTTGCAACAGAACCAACAATAGGTAATATCACACAAATTTGAAATCACATCTCAATATTTCTTATTATGAATTATTTCACAACATAAAAAAATCGGGTAATGATACAACTAACCAAACGTTTAAAATTCGTATCCATCAAGCACGTGGAACCCTCGACAGCGTCATTCCACTCCCGAGTCTCGAAACATACTGAAGCAAGGATAGTTGCGCGCGGTAGGTATCCAACCAAGGGCAAAACATGCGGTGTGATCTGACAATACTGTTAGTATACTCTAGTGATCCACATTGTTGCTAACTGAATCCAGATGGAACGGCGCGACAGTGTATGGGTAAATAGGGTTTTTACCTTAGTATTTAGATATTCGATTAAAAAGAGTATGTAGACTTTCTCTAGGACACCCTAGGAGTTATCCATTTAAATATAATAAGTCATTTCCATAACACCCTGTATGTACATGAATAACGAACATCATTACTGCACTCGTTGACCGTGACCTTTGTGCATGTTGTTTGCTTACTCTTTAATAATTAAAGATACATACGAGATGCTCTCCAACTATAATTCTTGTCGGCCCGGGAACTCTGGAAAACAGTACCGTAAGCATTTCCGATTCACTGACTGACTAGCTTTAATAAATAAAAGCTGCTATAAAATGCAAAATTGATTTTGTATCCGAGCAGGTATCAGGCGCCAGTTTATTTATAGAAGTCAAAATCGGAAAAGACGCTTCCATCGTCAATTGAAATATCAGGAAACGGGGCAAGGTGAAATCGTTTGTTACATGATATTGTTTGCGTCATGTCTAAAGCTGATTTTATTGTCGTTAAAGCTTCAGTTTTTAGACAAATCGCTCTGTTTTTATTTTTAAACTCAAACAACAATTTGATTTATAACTTAAACCTTTTCTATGATCCTATCACTATGATATACACTCGCCGGCACAAAATTCCACCACCCCGATATTTTGATCAAGTTTGAAATTTTACACCTTTTTATTTATTTTATTATTTTTATTTATTATCAGTTTGTAGTCCGTTTATTGTGTTTTTTCTTAATTATTTTATAAAGTAACATTTTTTGATTAGGCTATATTATACAGGAGTAAATCAAACTGTTGTTTTTGTATCGTATTTCAAAATACCCTGTAGGAAAATTGAGGTGGATAATTTTATTTACATACTGTTTCTTGTCATCTTTGATGTATTCTAAACATTTCGCTCCTTGATTCATTCCATTATCTCATTTCTGCTGCGAGCTGCAAAATTTTAAATGAAATGCTAGGTACTTATATCATAGAGATAATTAACAAAAACAATTTTAATATCGTGTATTTCCTCCTCTCGCAGCAATGACAGCTTGCAGTCTTCGTGATATCGAACGAATAAGGTTACTTATCCTTTCTTGATGGATAGCCTGATATTCTTCGGTCAGCGCCAGTCGTAAGTCTTGCAAGGTTTATGGTTGTACAGGACGACGACAAGCGGCCCTTTTAAGTTGATACCGAAGATGTTCGATTGGGTTGAGATCCGGGCTACATGCGGGCCAGTCCAATCTTGGAAGTCCAACTTCATCCAGATATTCGCTCACTACATGTGCAACGTGAGGTCTAGCATTATCATGCATTAATGTAAATTGGTTTCCATGAAAGGAGCAAATGGAACAACTTCTTGGGTAATTTATTCAACGTAACGATGGGCGATTAGAGCTCAACAAATACAAAATTGGTGCGTGCTTCTGTAGAAATACCCATGACATACATTTTCTAAAAATTACATCGTTTCATTTAAAATTTTATAGCTCGCAACAGAAATGAGATAATGGAATGAATCAAGGAACGAATGTTTAGAATACATCAATGGATTATCCACCTCAATTTTCCTACAGGATGTTTTGAAATTACGATAAAAAACAACAGTTTGATTTACGCCTCTATAACATAGCCTAATCGAAAAATGTTACTTTATAAAATAATTAAGGAAGAACACAATAAACGGATCTACAAACTGGTAATAAAATCATGAAAATCGCATAAAAAATTTAAAAGTTATAACATATTAAACTTGACCAAAATTTCAGGGTTGCGGAATTTTGTGCCGGCTAGTATAGAAGAATTATACTTTATTTATTAATGGACGTAGTCACTACGACATCCAGCCAGTGGGGAATCGCTCTCGTCAACTAGAGTCTTCAATTTTGATTTGTAAAATTTTCCGATGAATGAGAAAATACCTGACGGATCAATGCTTTTTAGGTAAAGAGATAGATACAACTAGATAAGCACTTAATGAAATTATTGCTGTAATTTTAAAAAATTGCATTCCTCTTATGGGAAATGTTCGTATTAACTTTACGTTTCGATCTCTATCATCTTTTTGGCGCTATGATGATTTTATTTCTTTTACACCAAAATACAGCAAAATATTATATTTTTATTGCTATCGTATCCATTTTTTGAGAACATATTAATAATTCATAAAATTAAATTCCAAATTATAGACTGTACTATAATAACTTTCTGATTTTTATCATATTTTTATTATATTTATAACTTATACAAATAAAACATTGGTGTATTTTTGTTTCAGGTAAGCACGCAACAGTTGTTGCCATATGTGAATGCCGAACTATTAATTTATGTAAGTATACTTAATAATACAACTGTGGGGGTTAATATAATTTTGGGAAATAGGAAAATACATGCATAATTCTATAAGCGCCCTTATTTGATTTTTCTTTCTCAGAAATCAGTTATCAGTTCAGTTATATACAATGTGAGTGAGTGTTTTCCCAATAATGGAACCAAGCTTATATTTTCTGTATTTTTGAACAAATTGAAACAGTATAAAGTAATCAAACGGGCATAAATAGGAAAATTTGAATCAGTTGGCTATATGAACAAAATATTATTTTCATGTCTACGAGAAATTTTTCATATTGTAAGACTCATATTAGCTTTGAAATAAAATAATCGGTAAAGATACTTTATTATCTCTTTAAATTATTATTTTAAAACCCCTATAAATCCGTACGCCAATAAATTAACTAAAATTTTATGCAATATAAAAGTATGCCCTAGGATTATACGTAACCACACGAAAATGTAAATCAATAAATTCAGAAAGCTTGTTTCCATTATAAGTGGGACACCATGTATACAGGATTTTTGAAAAAGATGTGCCATCGCTAGTATGGTGATGCATCACCCACAAATAATGCAAATAGTTCTTATCAACATGGTTCGCAGATAGTTTGTTTGCAGTGGCGGCTCATGACCTATGATAGAGGGGGTTCACAAGTATCGTGAAATTCTTCGTAAATTTTTATTTTTGTTTAACGACCAAACCTCCTAAATGCCGAGACCAAACAACAAACAGGAAAAACAAAACAAACGGTTAGTTATGCTGCATCCACAAATCCAGTTATTTTTTTTCATATATTTCATTTTTAAACTTTCTAATAAAGTCCCTAGATTTACCATTTGCGGTCTGCGTTAAATTAATTTCGGGTTTAGGTCTTCCCGCATTCTTCACTTCAATTTTTTGCTCCAAACTCAAAGAGCTAAAGTTCTTTTTTTAAATAGTCCACCGTAAAACTATTCCTTTTAACTTAATAAATATAAAAATATTAAAACATACACGCCCGAATATCTAAATACATGCACAAACAGACAACAGCGCGGTGCGGCGCACACTAAAATTGTGCGCCTTTTCCATGTTAAATCGCCATAGCCCCGCTATCCCCCGCTGTCCTCCCCCGCCACATGTCACTACAGAGAAACTGCATTATGCTCCGCCCACTTATTCGCATATGCGTCATTATCCTTGTTGAGTTGCCGGAGGATGAATCGAGAGCTTATAATATACAGTTTGGTTTGACGGTACGATGAAATTAGGGAGGGTCGGACTTTATACGATAAATACTATTAATTAATATTTTTTTATTCGTTTTGGGGGTGCACGTGCGCATGTGCTCCTGTGGAAGAACCGCCACTATCTGTTTGAAAGATATAGGGAGAAGAACATTTAAAAATATTTTCTGTGTTAGAGATACTTCCAAAAAGCTTTAGTAATTTTAATGAAATTTGAGTTATGAAAATAACCTAAAATAACACATATTTTATCAATAAAAATGAGACAAATTTAACAGGGGCGTGCTTCCATGCGTTCTAATAATTTTTAATAGCAAATAGGTACCACACTGGCTTTTTCACATTTTGTTAGAAATTTAATGATTAAAAAACATATACAATATTTATTTGAAGTCAGCTTCGTTTACAACAGAAATGCAATTTTATTAGCAGCTTAACACGAGTAAATTAGGTACTTATTGATATGAAAAGCTAAATAAAATTACAGTAAATGTTGAAAATGACAACTGTCAACTTCACTACAAGAACTCAACCTGCAACGTAAAGATCTTGTCACTCTGACGCAAATACGAGCATTGTGATGAACTCTGCCATTATTAGAGCGCTTGCTCGCACGCAAACCGCACATTTTTATTGCTAAAATATGTGTTATTTTAGGCACTTTCAACAACCCAAATTTCACTACATACTGAAACAGTTTCGGAAATATAAAAAAAAAATGTAAAATTTTTTACACCCTGTATCTTCCACACAAAGGATCTGCGGACTAATGTTGATAAAAACTATTTGACTTATTTTTCGATAAGGAATCGTGTTTTTTTAAAACACCTTGTATATTTAACAAATATTTGAGTTAACCATTTAAACCAAGTTAAAATTTATGAAATAATGTAACTCATGACCTAATTTACTATATCCTTCAAATATAATTTGGAATTCTGGTGTCGTACAATAATTTGCAATATCTCCTCTGATATGCGAGGCAGTTTTGCAGACAGCGCAATATTCGCATCAGATTAGATTACAAATTATGAGCAGCATAGTATAGAGCGACTTGATATTTATAGTTTTTCTTCTATAAACCAGACTATAATAATTCAATTCAATTCAATTCAAGAATATTAGATATAGCATATTTGGTGAAAATGTAAAAATAATAAAAAATGTTACAATGGTTGGTCTTTTTCATGATCAAATCATTATAGGAAAAATCCTTTATTACGTTGGTCTTGACTCGTTGAAGGATATATTTGTTGGAAAACAGAACGTCAGGAAGGTATTTCCACACACGCACTACAGATGAGAGAATTCTTAAATAATGAAGTTCACTGATTACTAACCTGAACCACAGATGGATTGGCGGCAGTGGTTCGTCGTGTATTTCTGCTATTCGTAGTATTTGGCGTATTTCAATAAAATATACATCTTTGTTCCGATAAAATGTTCAACCTTCAAAATCACCCTTTTTCATATTTAACCCGTGAGAAGTTAGGGGACTCAGTGTCAATAAAATGACGTTTTTTCGAAAACGGTTAGGATAAATGAATCAACCTAGCTCTTAGGCTTCCTTGCCTAACCGATGAGAACATGAGTAGTTCGAAAGCTAACAGACTATCGCACTGGGGTTAAAGATATGCTTTTGCTTTAAAAGTATCCCCTAGTCGGATCGAACCGTAAAACGATACAGGAAAGATATTTCTGTTGCAAATCTGGACAAACTCCTTTGGAATATTCTTTTTCGAGAAGCAAAAGTGCAAAACTCTTCGCAAATCTCCGCAAACTTCGCGACTCGTTTTGAGTGCACAAAGGCAAAACCTTTTGGTCTATCAAACCTTTTGCGTCCTTTTCTTGTCTCGTCAGTCAGGGAAAAACCCTGAGAAGGTATAGCATTACACAAATAGATTGTGAATTACAAAAACTAAAAGTTCAACAAAATGCTTAAAGCATCGTTGAATGTAGTTGTGAATCTCTGCAAAGCTCGAGTCTGGCACAGTCTTTGACTTTTGAGCAATTTGAGCAAACTTTGCTCTCTGCATTCAACGATGCTTTGAGCATTTTGTTGAACTTTTAGTTTTTGTAATTCACAATCTATTTGTGTAATGCTATACCTTCTCAGGGATTTTCCCTGGCTGACGAGACAAATTGAAGTCGAAAAGGACGCCAAAGGTTTGATAGACCAAAAGGTTTTGCTTTTGTGCACTGAAAACGTGCCGCGAAGTTTGCGGAGATTTGCGAAGAGTTTTTCACTTTTGCTTTTCCAAAAGGAATATCCCAAAGGAATTTGTCCAGATTTGCAACAGAAATATCTTTCCTATATCGTTTTACGGTTATTGTATCCAACTAGGGGATACTTTTAAAACAAAAGGATATCTTTAACCCCAGTGCGATAGTCTGTTAGCTTTGGAGCTACTCATGAGTTCTCATCGATTAGGCAAGGAAGCCTAAGAACTAGGTTGATTCATTTATTTGATTAATTTAGCAGAACAAGAAAGTGTTTCCCAAATGCAGAGAGCAAAGTTTGCTCAAATTGCTCAAAAGTCAAAGGCTGCTAAAAAAATTAAATATACCTGGTGGTTCAATAATTATGTATAAAAAACTTGATTCCATTGGAGCTCTTTGGGAGCCCATATTTCCGAAGAGAAGATATATACGAAAAAAGTTTATATGAACTTGTTGTTGGAAAACCAGTTTCCAACAAGCGTGTTTATTTTTTACTTTATATACTTTATAATTTTTAATTTTTATCTTCTCGTGTTCCCCGGTATACATAAAGCACTTTCTCCCTCGTAGCAGTTTAACCATTTCTTACACATTTTTTCTCTTTGTCATGCCTTCTCGATGTGGATAACTCTATCTCTAACGCCTTTTTTACTAGACCACATGCAGAGTTACTTCTATATTCCTACGCTTCAAAACCTGTAACTATCTAACGTATCTCCATCTCTCTTATTCTCGTACTATGTATAGTTGTCTCACTCATTCACTCCACATCTGCTGGACGTCAAATATTCCTTTGTTGTCCCAACCAATCAGAACGATTACAACATGTCTGACGTTCTCATGACGACAGAGCAAGTTTGGCACGCGGCACAAAAAGAAGACCGGCGAAACGCATTCGATTCGATTCTGTTCGACTGTATGCAGTAAAAAATAGTGAGAAATAAATTCTATTATGCACACTCATTCTCAATCTTAACACGGCAAAAGTTTGTATATTATTCTTGTGACCTCAACAAGTGAAAACTTCTCCACGACTCTCACGCAGAATTTTGTATAGTTCCAAGGATTTAGCGTCAACACATCGCGCGACAATACATCGAACGACAATTCATCGCCGACAATTCATCGCAGAGACAATTCATCGCTACGACAATTCATCGTGCGACAATTTATCGTTGCAATTTATTACAATAATACAAATAAATGGAACAAAAATAGACGTTTAATAGCGATTAAATAATCATAATAATCATAAGCATCAATCATAATAATAACCAAGTACTTAGTTGAAATAATAATATATGCATATGGAAATGCATACAATAACTTAATTAACATTTCCGATTTCCTTCTGTATTCGGCAAAAGAAAACATAAAGAGTTACATAAATTGACAGTGCCCTGGGAAAACAAGTGAGAACCCGCCCCCGCTACACCTTTTGTAGCCGATTTCCTGTTCGGAAACAGGAAACATAAGAAAGTTACATAAATTGACAGTGCCCGAACAAACCCATTAGTTTTACAAATTTACATTCCCCTTATTCAAGAAAAACACTAATTACTTTAATAACAGAAAAGTTTTGGACTTGCATTGTCTTTATTTGTTATATATCACAACGTTTCAACTGGTAAGTATCTCCAGTCGTCTTCAGGTGAATACTATATAGTAGCATACTATATAGTAGTATAGTAGTATTCACCTGAAGACGACTGGAGATACTTACCAGTTGAAACGTTGTGATATATAACAAATAAAGACAATGCAAGTCCAAAACTTTTCTGTTATTCAAGAAACACCATTGTCTACAACCTTCAAACAGACACTAATTACTTTATTATTAAATAAGATAATGGTCATCCATTATATCTAGGAAAATACAAACCCGAACAAACCCGAACAAACCCCTTAAGAGGATTAGGTAATTATAGTATTAACTAATTATAGTATTAAGTAATTATAGTACTCAACCTAACCCAAAATGAATATATAATTTTGGTATTTCAAGGAAGAGGATTAAGTCATGAAAAATATAGAAGCATTTTCGACGAATTGTCGCACGATGAATTGTCGTAGCGATGAATTGTCGCATGCTGAATTGTCAGCGATGAAAAGTCGTGCGGTGAAATGTCGTACGATGAATTGACGGGACACCAGTTCCAAGGGTATAATATGGGTATAATCCCGTTATTAGATGAAAAACGACATCTGGTCGTTTCGTTTTGATGAATTAAAACATAACTACAAGAACAAGGTAACCTGTACCGAAAATACTACTAGCAAGACTTTTTTAATTACCATTGTGTTTTCATCCCATACTTGGCACGAATGTATTAGTAGGATTGTTTCTTTAATTTAGTAGTTTAGTAGAGTCAAGGGTTATTGTGATTTAAGACAAACCCTTTGTTTTAGACATGGCATTTTGTAAACGTATGTAAACATTTTATTTTTAATAGTACATTAATGTGTTATAACCGTTCAGAAAATACACACCAACACCCTTTCTTTCTGTAAAAACGACCAGTATAAACACAGATTAAAATTTAAATTCAAACGAGCAACTAATCTTTTTATTAACCTCAACCCACCCCCTATAACTTACAATCCAAACTACCTGACCAGCTATTAAGTAAGCTGGTCACCCTCTTTTTAGTTGTAAAGAAGTTGCAGTTTTCTCTACACTTTTACTACTCTTTTCACTTGTTTTCTACATATCCTGGACATTTCCCACATTTTCCCGGACACCCTGCATAATAAGATATTTCCATAACACCCTGTATAAGTATTAAAAACCAAATATTTGTAACTTTACTGATATTCACTTTCGAATAAACTAGAAATGCTTATGCTAATATCGGTTTGACTTTTAAGGAAGTTGTTCTTTTTATATAAGGTTATAAACCCATCTATTTAGTTGAAATTATAGTTGATGTAGACCACCACCGCACTCAACCTATAAAGTTTGAACAAAGTTTCGAAACTTTAAAAATTAACTTTTACTTTTACCGTCAAAATAAAACAAGCAGAACCAGTAGCTTTAAATTTAATCTTCAGCAAAAGTTTACGAGTACGAAAACTATTGATTGGATTTAGCCGTACGTAAATAAAATAAAGCAAACAAAGTAAAAGTTTGGAAGTTCAAATACCGTGTAAGTAGCTATTTATTTTTTTTTTAGTACAGGGTAATTATTTTTTCTTTCTGAGTGCCTGTTCTCACTAAAGCAACTGGCAAACGTAACGCAACATCAACGCGACTAATGTTTAAATACGCTTGTTCCTACTAACTTAAGGCACTCAACTGCAACGCAACTAGTTGCTTATGAGTTGCCCGGCATACCGCGTCGCCGTTGTCAGTTGCGTCCAATCGAAGTGTCATGGCGGACGAGACAGCAAAATCTTTAATTTTTGTGGCTCATTCGGTAAAACCTATGGAATTTAATCGGATCATTATTTAATTCCTGTGCCATTACATACGAACTATGTCTCAAATTTATGGTATGAAAAGGGTTAACCCAAAATTGTCTCTCAGTTTTTTTTGTAAGCTTTTTAACGAGCAAGTATGTTGCGGCTATATCTTTATCTGACGAAGACGACATTTTGCTCATGTCAAAAGAGAGTTCAAACCAGCTGGTTCCAGTGGGAACGAAAGAGCAACTCAACTGAAGTTGCGGTCGCGTTGCAGTTGCGTTGCTTGCCAGTTGCTTTGGTGAGAACAAGCGAGCAACTTAACTGAAGTTGCGGTTGCCAGTTGCTTTGGTGAGAACAGGCACTAAGAATAATAAAATAGTATATTACATACCGAGGTGGAAAGTGTTTCATTCCTGTTTAGAGAGTAATGAAACTTTTCACCGAGGTTTGTATACTATTTTATTTACAATCACATCTAACATCCACTTGTTATTATTTTGAATTATAATTATTAATAAAAGATAATAAGCTGTTTAGAAAGTTTTAAAATTCCGAGTAGTTCCGGAGGAAACAAAATTCTGAAAAATCGTTTTATTGTTTTCCTGGGTTTTTTTGAGATCGAATTCTAAAATAAATTGCACTTCTGCATTGCCATTTTTCCCGCTCTATCTAACAGCGTTAATTGTTTTGTAATTCGACGAGTCGACTTCAAAGGGCCATTATCAACTTTATTTTTTTAAATACGGTCCTGTTTTTCTGATATTGGAATTTGATAGCTTTTTTTTCCGAATGCAACGATGTATGACACATTGTGGTTTAATGACGTTTCCAGGGTTTTTTGAACAACATCAGGAAATTTTGGGATACGGTCCTGTATTTCTCCTAATTTTATAAATAATATCTCATAAGTAAGCTATATGTAACGGCATATTATTAGGCACGTAAATGCGCAACTTTACCTCCATTTAACCGACTTCGTATCTCTTACGGTTTCCGAGATTCCTGTACTGGCCCTCCTTATCTTGGACACGTTGTATAAGCTTCAAAATTTTCAAACTTATCCATTGACTAGTTCTTCATGAACATCTAATAGGCCATCCACCATCAATCACCCAGTATTCACCTGGGAAATGATCAATCAAGCTACGAAGATTTCAAATTAAAATCGCAGCAAATAAAATTGAAAACTGCATATCCTGTGAAATTGAAATTGCCTAATAAATTATGGTATGCTAAGCAAAGCAAGAGCGAGCTAATTTGAGGTTAATTACTCAGGAAAGGAGAGGAAATTACAAGAGTTTCTCTTAAATAAACGGTTGTAGGATAAATATTAACTTGTTTATTTTTATTTTAAAATGGCTATAAAAAGTTTCTGCATTACATCGTACAATAATTAGAAGTTCTATCAGATCCAAGGATATGTTTTAACATAAATTTAACTAAATTATACACATAATTAAATGAAAATGGGTATTTTTAAACATAACATACACTTAGCAGCAAAAATAACGCACAACCAAAAAATATGTTCAATTTCAAACTTGATTTTCTCGCGAGCCGATAAATCGATTTCGCTTATTTTTCTTGTGGACTGTAGCTTATTTCTTTGGTGATTGAATTGTGGTAAAATTTTTTATTCAGGTTTCAGTTGTATGCTTATACAGGGTGCAAAAATGAGAACAGTTTTCTTACGTTAAATTTGAGACACCCTGTAAGGTGCATTAGCAGCAACGAGTGTATGATGAAATCATACTGTAGCCTCATGTTTTCTAAATATTTTGTTTTTTTAATTTCTCTG
Organism: Barypeithes pellucidus; assembly: GCA_963991005.1. Lineage (NCBI taxonomy): Eukaryota > Metazoa > Arthropoda > Insecta > Coleoptera > Curculionidae > Barypeithes > Barypeithes pellucidus. Next base: position 15,891,475 of record OZ022558.1, read on the forward strand.
ATATCTGTAATATCAAAGAAATTACACAGTTTTATACCAGAATATGTTTTTTTTTAATTAAAATAACATTTTGACAACGTCAAACTAAGAATAATACTAACAATAAATAGCAAAAGCAGTACATTAGTAGCGCGTGTTCCCACCTCTACTTCTAATGACTGCTTCACATTGCCTCGGGATACTCGATATTAAATTGGATATTTTATTTTGGTCAAGTCCATTCCAAATATCGGTCCATTATTTGGACATCTTGCAGGTCCCCAGGAGGGGGTTGATACTGTTTCAGTGCCCTACCAATAATATCCCATAACTGTTCTATAGGATTCAAATCGGGACTGCGCGGTGGCCAATTTAGAGTTCGAATATTTACTTCATGTAAATATTCATTGACGATGGAGTGCAACATGAGGTCTTCAGTTATCGCGCATTAGTAAAAAATTATTCCCAATGTACTGAGCGAAAGGGACAACGTGCTCAGACAAATATCACTGATATACCTCTCGCTATTTAAAGAACCCCCACGTGAAGGTACGAAAGGAAATCCCAGCTCAAAACATCACAGATCCTCCATTTAGTATAATTGTTTTACGTATGTTGTGTGCATAACATGTTCTGGTATAAAACTGTATATTTTCTTTGATATTACAGATATCAGAGAAATTAAAGGAACAAAATATTTAGAAAACATGAGGCTATAGTATGATTTCATCATGCACTCGTTGTTGTTGCTAATGCTCCCTACAGGGTGTCCCAAATTTAACGTAAAAAGCTATTCTCATTTTTGCACCTTGTATAAGCCTAAAACTGAAATCTGAATAAAAATTCAATCACAGTGCAATTACGAAAGAAAAAAAGGTACAATTAATTTAAAAAGAAAATTGGCGAAATCAAATCGTTTCTCGAGAAAATCAAGTTTGAAATTGAGAATAATTTTTGGTTGTGCGTTTTTTTTACTGCTAAGTGTATAATCAACCATACAGGTATTGTCCGCCCAGCGGCATCGAACGTTTCAGAACGGGGTAAAAATGTTTAAAAACCATGCTAGAAAGCATGATATCATGGGCGTACTCAATAATTCATTTATTAAGTGGAAAACAAACACATTGTGTTGATTCCGCAGTTAGATTCTTCCATCAAACCTACTTTTTTTTGGCCTTCTGACGGGTATTATTTAATTATTAGTCTCCTTTTCTTGTAAATATTTGACACGATTTAAAATCGACTTTATGGAAATGACGTATTATGTTAAAATGGGTGACTCCTGGGGTGTCCTAGAGAAGCGCTACATATATTTTTTTTTAAATCGAACGTTTAAAAAGTGGGGTAATTCACCCCTAAACCTACACACAACTCCGCGGCACATTAATATATGAACATATTACATTGCCCAGCTGGGTAATAAACAGATGAATGTTGCCAAAATGTTTAAAAGTGTAAAACTTTAGTTTATTATAAAAATAAATATTTAGCTTACTTAGAAAGTAAATCGAGGACGCGATTAAGGAATCCGGGGCACAGACACTTTCAGTTCTTTTTCTATGGGAAAAATTTATGCTCATCACGTGTCCTGATGATAGTGTGGGAGTGCATAATAAGCTTATCACTAAACCCAAACACTAACGCATAATTACACTTTACAATAACACACATATAACAAGAGCGATAGAAATAATAAAAACGCTAATTTCTATGGGCCATTAACCCTTTACTAAAGATAAAATGAAACAATTATGTTAAATTCGGCAATTTATGATAGTCGCTTATAAAACATCGAAAGTGGCAACGCTGTATTTTTAAATATTAGCCCGATTGTCCATAATCAGCTGTTTAAAGAAGCCGGCCGATATCGATCGCGAGGACCAACGTGTTATTTATTTTTAAAATTTTTAGATTAAATACATTATTTCCCAGACAATAAGGGCGTATGTTTGTCTACACAGTAGCACTTTAAAATATTAATTCAGATTAAACGGTACTTAGATGTGTTGTGGCGCGAAAACTAATGTGATTTTGTGATGTGAGTACTTGGTGTTTTTTATAAATTAACTTGGTTTTACATAAGTCCGAAAAGGTAAATAAAATTGCATTTCTTTTTCTAAAGGGTAAGTGGCATTTATAAACTTTTAAGTTGTCCAGATCTGACGGGTGTCGTTCGAATTGAACAAATGAGAACATGCCTGACCATTTATAAACTCCGCGGCGGTTCGTTCGAGTCAGTTCCAGTTTATAAATCAGAGATTGTTTCCCAGCGAACTGAACGTAAAAGTTTATAATAATGTAGCCTGAAAAATAAACAACCTGAAATCTGTCAAACGGTTATTGACTTTCTAAAGAGTTTACCCTGAAGATATGACAACACTGTTCAAGATTCACTGTCATATGTTGCTTTGTTTACCTTCCGAACAGGGGCACCACGTGGTAATTTTTGGTTTGACATAAGGTCATGTACAGGGCATATTAAATTAAAGCACAATTTTTTGGATATTTTTCTTCAATTTGTTTTCATCTCAGGAATTGCCGGTTTAAATATAATACGTCATTTCAATAACACCCTGTATACATAATCATAATACCAAAAATATTGACCATTTAAAAAAAATAAAATTAAAAGTAGCACAGCAATGAAATCAATCAATTTTATTTGATGGAATAAATATTTATAATACCCTAGCTAAAGTATTAAAAAAAATTTAAAATTTAAAATTATTTTAACAAAATGCAAAGAATTTTTTTACTTACTTCTTTAAGGACAATCAGGCCGTTATGAATTATTGATTATGTTATTATATATTAAATTATCTTCTGTCTTTCTTGATGGCGTAATAAAAGTATGATGTTAACTATCAACTATCAACAAGTAATAATAAGTCGGAATTTTATTTATGTATGTTTTGGATGAAATAGTCTTAGAAATAATACTACAGCTCTCAATACCGTTAGGTAAATAATATATCATTAAAAAATTAAGGTTAAGCTAATAAGAGCAAGCACAAAGTAATTTAATGGGTAATTACCCACAGAGGCGGTTAAATAGCAAGAGTTCCATCTCGATCAACCGCCGTGGAACAAATAGTACACGATTTTTTATTATTTTAAATTGCCTAGACGAAACCAATTTAGAGAGTTCTAAAATTTACGAACGTTTTCGTTAATCAGATGTGTTTTTACCACATTCATTTGTACTAAACTATACAGGGTTAAATAGAACTTACGACAATAGTAGGTATATTATAAATGTGGTAACCCAACTAGCAATTTCATACTTTATTATAGAAGTAGTAGAAATAATCTCTTCTATTTTCTTAGCATTTTCTTCCTTTTCATTCGCCTGACAGGAACGTTTCCTAGGGGACCTATAATTTAAAGAAATAAAAATGTATTTGCCTGGTGAAAATACATGAAGAAAATTTTCCATCTTATCCGCACCTGCGTCAAGTCTTTGTACTGAAAGACTTTTTTCGGAGGCCGGCGATGTCTACGAAGACACAAAGAAATAGATTATCTGCAAGCAAAGGGAAAAAATTAATTTTTCTACACCAGAATCTGCCCATTATTAATTACAAATATTAATATGTTGCATATTATTTATTAATTATGGGATTTGTTCCACCGTTTGTGTTTTGATTTATTTTTTATCACGGTTTCGTTAAATGAAACAGTTGTACTGTGATCATGCTCATAATTTGTACAAAACATTTTTTACATTTTGTTCCAGCCGAACTGTATATTCAAAAAGAAAGTCGAATTCGCCTGATATCGAATCCAGATCCTGTCCCGGTGGCATCACTAATAAAAATATTAATATATGACAATGTCGCTAATGCATGACTGTTGAATATGCAAGATCAACTCGATGATTCTGTTTGAGGTTTAAAATGCCAAAATTAAGGAAAATGAAATCGATCCATCAATACAACAACATAGGAAATGTGAAGAACAAATAAGTGATACGCAGTTCGGATTTCAAAATGGACTCGGCACCAGAGAGGCACTCTTTTACTTAAATGTGTGTCAGTACATGTAGAGATGTCAGTCATGTCAGAGATGTAGAGATATGAACGTATACGTATACGCTTGCTTTATAGACTATCGAAAGGCATTCGACTGTGTCAAGCATCAGAAAATGATCGAGATATTCTCAACAATTGGGATTGATAAAAGAGACATCAGAATCATGGCGGAGCTATACTGGAATCAGATCGCAGAAGTGAGAGTAGAACGAGGAACATCGGATGCTGTCTCGATTCGGAGAGAGGTTAGGCAGGGCTGCATATTGTCTCCGCTTCTATTTAATATTTACTCAGAAGCCATTTTCAGGGAAGTCTTACCGGAAGATACGGGTGGCATCAAAATAAACGGAACCTAAATCAATAATGTTAGATATGCGGACGACACCGTAGTCCTGGCTGACAATATATGACCTGTAAGAAATGATAAACCGTATTGTTCAACACAGTGGACGTTTTGGACTAGATATGAACATTACTAAGACCAAACCGCTCGTTTTCTCCAAGGCTCCGATAACGGAAACGATCTCAGTTAAAGGTAAACACATACAACGAGTATCCTCCTTTAAGTATCTGGGCATCATCATCAACTCGCTATGTGGTCCAAAATGCGAGATAAGCTCTAGAATAGAACAAGCTAGAAATAATTTCACTAATATGAGCAACCTTTTCACCTGCCTTGATTTGAGCTTGGAGCTTAAAGCCCGGATGATCTAATGCTATATCTTTAGTACTGCTATATGGATGCCAATGTTGGACTCTGGACCTAGCGACTGAAAGGAGAATTGAAGCTTTCGAGATGTATTTATACCGCCGTATGCTGCGTATTTCATGGACTCAGCTAATTACAAACGAAGAAGTAGTACTTAGACGAATGGAAAAAGTGGAAGAAATTATTGACCACCATTAAAGAAAGAAAAACTGGATATATAGGCCATATAATGGGCGATAGGTACGAACTCATTAGACTGATAATTGAGCGAAAGATTGAAGGTGATTGTTGAAGGACCTTCGAAGATGGTTTGAGTGCTCTTCAATTGAAATCTTTAGAGCTGCTGTCTAGAACAATGTTAGCCATGTGGATCGCCAACCTTCGTAAGGAGAGGGCGTCGTAAGAAGAAGAAGAAATACAACAAATCGAATCAACGGACACCGAATTTTTGATCGCGGTCACAGATTTTGCTTCTGTGAACACTTTAAACCAATTGCGCATGTCTCGGGCAGTTCGTAACTATTTCCAATGGCTTTGTGAACGAACCTAATGAAACACATCGTTGGTTGGTAGGTTAAAGGCGGGGATCGGGTTTAAGGCCTGAACTTCAATCACTGCAGCCTTCCGGCTTATTGTGTACTCCGATCTTGTTAGGAGATGTTTGTTCCTTCTGTGAGGTCCAGTAACCTTCTACCAAGCCTGTCATGTGGAAGGTTGTCACTACTTTGTATGTTCCCGAAGATATTTTGTCTTCTACGAGACAGTGCTACGCAGCTGTATATTATGTGTGAGGCGGTTTCATCCTCTTCATCGCAGAGTATGCATTCAATGGATCCGTTGTTTATACCTATACGTTGAAGGTGTTTTCGCAAGTGACAGTGGCCTGTTAGCAGACTCGTTACCTGTTTTGGCCCATGGGTGTATTTGACCAGGTAACCTTTGCCATCGAGATAGGTGTTGTTTTTCGACCATCTATCTAATGTTGGTTTTGTTGCCTGTTTTGATATCTCAAAGGCCTGTTCGGGGCCCCTGAGACTTTGAGCCGATCCGGCTTTCGCTAGTTCATCCGCTTTCTCTTTACCAATATCCTAGAGTGACCAGGGACCCACAAGAGCTCCACCTTGTCCCCCCTGGGCGCTAGTTCTTTTAGGTTGGTATGGCACTCTAGTGTAAGTTTTGAAGTAAACCGATTGGAGTTCAGAGCCTTAAGAGCGGCTTGGCTGTATAACAGAATACATCTTTTAGTTGTGGTAGCCCTTTTCAAGATTTTGTAGTACGCATGCTTGTATGGTATGAACTTCCACTTGGTATACTATGGCGTAGTTCCCAAGAGGAATGCTTATGTCCATCCTGGGCCTTTTCCCAAATAGCCCACACCGTTGGCGATTTTTGATCCATCGTACAAATAGGTTCATTTTAATTTATCTATGTGGTTTTCATACTTTTAGAGAGCAATTAATAACCATAATCTACCTCTACAAGCAAACTCTTGGGGTCTAGTCATCAATAAATTCGGCTTTCCACCGATATCGCAAAACATAACATCTAAAATATTAACCTGTATTTATCGAAGGGATACGAAAACTGTCAACAAGAATCTTGGCACTAAGTTATCGGACACATAAAATATTTACAGACTCTAATGGTCCAATATTTTCTTTAGAAGCTTAGGTCGCAACTTTTCGAAGTTGTAAACCAGCATGAGAATGATGTATAAAGGCTACATAGTGGTCCAAATAAATTTGTATTTTTGCATCGAGCGTACAAGGAAAAAATTCTATAGTAAAATTATTACAGTAAAGATTTCCTATAAAATATAGTATTAATTACAAAGTAATATTGTAGATACATATACAGTAAAACTTCTCATTTCGGCCACCCGTCAAAAGCGGTCACCCCTCTTAACGGTCAGTTTGGCTTTTTAAAATAAATCTTACATGATTTTTTATAATAAGAAATCCCTCGAATACCGTAACTCTTTCAAAACGGCCACGGTCACATGAATCCGTAAATTTTAGGAAAATGACCTGGAAATTTTACCCTTAATTGCGGTCTTCTCGACCCTTCTGGGAATGTTTGCGCACAGCCGGTACTTTATTATACTGGTACTTTTGGAAATACCCATGATTGGTAAAACCCAATTTTGTGAATAGATTTAAAGTATAACAATATAATTTGTTTATATTCATATTTATGATGATTTCATAAAAGCCGAGATAAATACTCAAATTTGATTCAGTTAAATTTTAACAGTAGAAAAGCCGATCATGTCTTTAAAACGTAAACGTTTATCTCTTAAAGAAAAGTTCGAAATTATCGCGGAAAATGAAAAATTTGGTATCAGTGCTCGAAAGATAGCGGAAAAGTTTGGTGTTGGAAGAACGCAAGTAAATGATATTTTAAAAAGTAAAATTGAACTAAAAAAACTTTACGAAGAAGGAGGAGTTAATGCTAATCAAAAACGGAAATTTCCAAAAACAGACGGACTGGCGATTGACCAAATAGTCTATGAATGGTTTTGCAAAGCAAGAAACAAAAACGTTCCAATATCCGGACCACTAATAAAGGAAAATTGAAAATTTGTGATTTTAAGGCATCAAATGGCTGGTTAGATAGATTCTGCAAAAGACATGACATTAATTTTAAAACGATTTCTGGTGAGTCTGCTGATGTGGATGAAGTGAGTGTTCAAGATTGGTTTACCAAGTTAAAATTGATTATCAAGGATTATGATGTTAAAGATATTTTTAATGCAGACGAAACCGGACTTTATTACCTGGCATTGCCAAACAAAACTTTTGCCTTAAAGAGTGACAAATGTGCTGGAAGAAAATCAGCTAAGCAACGAGTGACAATTCTTTTTTGCAGTAGCATGAATGGTGAGAAGGAGACTCCATTAGTTATAGGAAAAAGCAAAAATCCGCGATGCTTCAAAGGAGCCCATATAGACAAGTTACCATTAGAATGGGTCTCAAAGAAAAAGCATGGATGACAACAGAGATAATGATGTCCTGGCTCAAAAACTTTGACAGAAAAATGAAAAAACAGAATAGAAAAGTACTTTTATTTTTGGATAACGCAACTTCTCACCCGAAAATACAACTAGAAAATGTTAGAATTGTTTTTCTGCCTCCAAACACTACATCTCACTGCCAGCCATTAGATCAAGGGATCATACAAAATTTTAAAATGATATACAGAAAATATTTAATAAGAAGAATTTTAACTTTTACAAACACCGCTACCGAGGATGCGTTTGAAAAGCAGAAAAGTGCCATGGTATGGATTGTTGCAGCATGGAAAAATGTTTCCTCCACAACAGTTAAAAAATGTTTTCAAAAAGCTGGCTTTAAAGAAACTCTCCAAGAGAACGAGACTTTTGAAGAAGAAGACGATATTCCACTGAGTCAGTTGTTTTCCGGCATTCCAGGAAATCCACACCTGGAAAACTATCTTCATATCGACTCAAACATTCCAACAGAAAATCCCAATATTGATATGCAGGAAATAATTCAGGAGTTTACTAGCCATACTGAAATACCGAAGATCAAAAAGATGAAAGGAAAGAAGACCAGGAGGTTTTTAGTTCGTCTATAAAAAGTGTGAGCGAAGTATGTGAAAAATTAAGAGACCTGCAACATTTTTTTCCTAGCTAAAGAAAATGGCGATTTGGCCATCGATATTTCAAACATCATAATGAAATGCGAATGTGAAGCAGCAATAATTAAAATTAAAAATATGAAGAAGACTTCCATTAAAACATTTTTTCATAAAGCATAGTTTTTTTTTGTATATATACAGTAGTGCACATTTTTACAATATTATATACCTCTTACCAGCTTTATTTAGGGGATATGAAAAAAACAGTTTATATTTAAATGTTTGTAATTAGTCTTTAATTAATTAATAAAGTTGTATTGACCTCAATCCCAAAAAAATAGTTTTTATTATTTTATCTCCTTATTTCTTTTGTGCAAATAATACCTACATTTTAATTAATACTGATTTTTATTCACATCACAGATTATATATGCAGATAATTTTTTTTGTTCGTTCCCCTCAAAGACGGTCACCCCCCTATACGGCCAATTTGTAATGAAATTTTTAGTGGCCGCTAATGAGAAGTTTTACTGTAATTTATAAAAAAAGTATAGTTCGTATTTCTAATAAATTTTGTATAATCAAGTAAATACTAAAATATATTTTAAATTTTACAGCGAATGTAAATGAAAATAATTGATTTATGACTCCAGTAGTTAAATATTATAAAATATTACTGACTACTATTATTGTATTTTAAGTATTTTTTATTGTAAAAACGACCAAGTTTAATTTTTTTTATGATCAAACTAAAGCGCTATAGGAAAATCCTTTTAGGCACTCTGGGAGTGGTACGTGTGCACCAGAAGCGATTCACGTTGGTTTTGAATCGTTTGAGGTTATCCTCGTTGGGAAACACGGCCTCGGGAAGGTCGTTGCATAAGGGTGACGTCCTCCAGATGAAAAAATTTTTAAATAATGAAGTTCGAGGAGTACTCAGCTTAGCCATATATGGATGGGCGGCAGTGGTTCGTCGTGTATTTTTGCTATTCACCGCTCTGGACGGAATAAAAAGGGTAAGGTCAACCGAGGACTTTCCATGGAAATATCTGTAAAAGATAGTCAAATCACCAACCTGTCTTCGATGTTCCAGGCTACCGAGGCTCTTTGTCAGCTCGTGGTCTCCGATCAGACGTCCGGAAGAGTACACCAAGTTTCTGTGAAGCTACCTTGGCGATTGCCACAACGTGGTTATGCCAAGACATATTTCCTTCCAGATTGACACCCAGCAAATTAATAGATGAAGCCAGTGGGATTGCGTGTCCTGCCATGACTATATCCGGTTCTGTAATGTTAACCGATTCTGTAATGTTAACCTTTTTAGAGAAAACTGCTGCCTGGTTTTTTTTAGCGTTAAATTCGACTTGGTTACTGTCATCCCAAGCCAATTTCTTCCAGGGCTGAGCTGTGATAATTCAGGTTGTCTGCGAAGATGTGCGTTAGCAGCCGATGTTTATGCATTCAAAGAGAAAGATGAGAGAAGTGTGCTATCGTCAGCTAAATATAGGATTTTTAGTTTTCACTAGAAGGTCGTTAATGTAGAATAAGAAGAGGGTGGGAGACAATATGGACCCTTGAGGAATACCGGCATTGATGGTGAAGGTGTTTGAGAGAAATCCGTCAATCGCAATTTGCAGAGAGCGGTCCTTAAGAAAGCTAGACAACCATGCACAGAATCGACTACATAAGATCGCAGGTTACTTAGAAGCCCCTTATGCCAAATAGGATGAAAGGCTTTAGAAATATACAATTTTTTCCAATTTTTCGTTGGTCCAAACATGGATGACATAGACCAGAAAATCTCCCGTTATTCTGGACTTCCGGAAACCATATTGATGATCGCTGATAATGTTGAGGACTTCCAGGTACAGAAGTTGTTGGTTAATAGCTTTCTCAGACTCAATACTTTTGATATAACTGAAAGCAATGCGACTGGTCGATAGTTGTTCAAGGAGTGTGGCAGGGTTCTCTTGCCTTTTTTTTTTATATGCTGGACTCGCGCCGTCTTCCAGCAAGTGAATTAAGAATAAAGTCTTAATCAGATACAACGGATTCTTGGAATTCGATCTTGGTAAGAAATAATGGGGCGGAGAAGTTACACAGGGATCGCGCCATCGATTGAAGAAGTAAAGCGACATAACGCGAAGTTACCAGTTGGATGGGTACTTGAAATTATTACTGAAATTGTTTGTTAAAATTTTGCTATAATTTAATGGCATATTTTAATGAATGTTATTCCAGTCAGATATACAGCCATAAATTACGGTAAGTTTCATTATTTTTATAGCAAATTTACCTCTTTCCGTGTATGTGTTCAGAAATTCGTAAGGAACAAAATAATGACTGAAACAGTCACGTAAAAACGACACTCTTAAATTTAAGCTTCTACACAAACAAGAATATAAAGAAATATAATATTGTAAAACAACCTTTTTTCCTTCATTTCTCGATACTCGATATTGGTACCCATTATTCCCATTTTAACCCTAAAAATTTATTAACTCTCTACGATTGCTTCAAGATAATGTTGAGCGAAAAAAATTGATAAATCGGAGAGTTCAATTCGTTCTTTCGACCATGCCGATTTCCGTTCATTGAGAAAAATTATCTTCCATTATTAGCGCCTTGCGGTTTCCATTATGTTACGTAACAGAGTTTATGCGCCTTGATAACCAAAAATACACTTAACCGATTTCAAAATCTCTAAATATATTAATTTAAATAGATTTAATATTGATATTAGAATGTGTAACATTTGTAACAAGCAAAGACTTTAAGCTTACTTGTAAAACATTAAATTGACTTTTCGTATAAGTTACTTATTCAGGACTAAAGCAACAATACAAGAGCTAAACAAAAGTACATTTTAAAGTTTCTTTAAAGTTCTTTATAAGCTTAGCTGGAAATTTATTCTGTGAATTGCTTTTTATTTTTGCAGCTGTCTTGAGGATATTAATAAAGATGTATCGCTCAAAGTTGTAATCTTTGTTTCCTGTACAACGTATCACCTTTTTAGAAGATTAAAAGTTTAATACAGTATGTCTATGCATATTTTCTATTGAATACAATAGTTCTCAAATGATTTTATTTTGTGTGTCCGATGTGCGAGTTTCGTCATTTGTGTTCCTCAAGGGTCCATATTGTCTCCCACTCTCTTCTTACTCTACATTAACGACCTTCTAGTGGAAACGAAAAATCCGATATTTAGTTTTGTTGACGATAGCACACTTATCTCATCTTTTTCTTTGAATGCACAATCATCGGCTGCCGACGCACATCTTCGCAGACAGCATGAAGTATCACGCTTCAACAAAGACCTGGAAGAAATTTTGACTTGGGGGTCGAATTTAACGCTAAAAAGACCCAGTCAGCAGTTTTCTTCTAAAAAGGTTAACATTACAGAACCGGATATATTCATGGACGGACACCCAATCCCACTGGCTTCATCTATTAATTTGCTGGGCGTCAATCTGAGAGGAAATATGTCTTACCATAATCACGTTGTGGCAATCGCCAAGATAGCTTCTCAGAAACTTGGTGTACTCTTCCGAACCAGAAAGTTGTACACACCTCAACAACTTTTGACACTATACAAAGCCCAGATTCGATAATCACTAGAGTACTGCTCTCATGTGTGGAGCTCTGCACCCAAACATACCCTTCGGCTACTGGATTCTATCGAAAGGAGGGCGATTCGTTTGATTGGAGACCACGAGTTGACGAGAACCCTCGACAACCTAGAACATCGAAGACAGGTTGGGGATTTGACTCTTTTAAAATCTTAAATGGGAAGGGGTTCAAGTGGTACATCGTCGGTACAATGAAAAAACCGAGAATGTGCGAATTTTGGATTTAGAGCCTAAGGTCACTCCGGGTGACACCCTTTTCAATTCTTTACCAGAGACCAAATAACCGCCTAAAAAGTTACATGAAGTTCATTTTTGAAACGCTACTCCTTGGAAACTACTACTCAAAAAATAGTAAATTATGGAATTATTGGAAAAAGATCTGAAAGACCTTTAAAATTATGACCCCCTGATGAACAAACCTCTTCCAGACGGTTAAACCTCGAAAGCTGCAAATATTCCTTACAATAAAATTGGACGTGACTTTCCGATTTTATTTAACGGAAGCGAGATATTAAGAGTAGGTATTTATCAGTAGCTCGCGTGATCCAATTTGGGATTTCGCCGCGGAACAGCATAAGTTATTTTTATTGAACAATGAGATAACGTCGCCGTTCCAACACACGACGAGCCAGCGTGCTGACCGGCTGTATCGAGGGAGTAGGAGACGTTTATACAGGGTGTTATGGAAATGACGTATTATATTTAAATCGGCAATTCCTGAGATAAAGGCAAATTGAAGAGAAACACCCATAAATGGGTGCTTCCAATTCATTCAGCGGTAAAAGTGACCTGACGTCAAACCAGAAAAGCACTGCGATATATGTAAGCAATCAAGGAATTCTGGCCGGTGTTGTCATATGTACACCTTAAACTCTTTAGACAAAATAAAATAATTTAAACACTTTGCCATTCTGTAATACCTTTTTCTACAATTAATTAAAGAACATTTACGACGGACTATGTTTTAAACAACCCGAAAAAACATATGGAATAGTAATAGCCACGTACGTCGCTAGGTCAAATGCCAATGACCTCTTGACGCCTTACGTCGGCTGAACGAAGTAGTTTCAGTAGCGGCCGTCGATCACCAACACACTCTCAGCAATCCGCTCTGTTTTTTCGGTTTACGCGTGTATCTTGCCCGTCCAAAAATAATCTTTGAATATTGTTTTTTTTTATTGGCGCGTTTCTTCCGGACGTCAAATTTCTCGCGTGTAATAAAATCTAATAATCTGTAGTATAATCTGTATTATTATATTTTCAAAAGCTAACTATCGGTTCTGTTTCACTATTACTGTGTGTACATAAAGTGTTTCCAGGAGTGTTCCCATGAAAAAGAAAAAAAACTGATTGTGTTTGTGCCTGGATTTCCTCGTACTTTAGGTATAAGGATAAATACAAGTAGGTAGAAAATAATTAATTTTTATAATTTTATATGGAATTTCTGTTTTACATTAAGTTTGGCAACATTGCCATTGGGTCTGGGTGAAATAGTGTACAGTAGCGCGGACTGACCTGTGAGTAAGAGTGTTTATTTCCCCACTTTTAAAACGGTCGATTAAAAAAAATATATATATATATAGCGCTTCTCTAGGACACCCAAGGAGTCAGCCATTTAAATATAATACGTCATTTCCATAACCCCTGTATAGTCACGTAGTACTACATTTCGAAGCTAAATTCAAAATATGAACAAAATCTATCCAATAGTTTTCTTGTAGTTTGTCACACCTTTTTACGTTAATGGAGTTCACTGATAAATGCTCTTAAATTTCGAAAGTTTTCAAATTCACACCCTTTATATTTTTCTAGTAAATGCCATAATGGCACTTCTGCATTAGCTGTCTTTTTAAAACTTTCTAAAATTACTTACTAGTAGGCGAGTAAGAAATTTAATTGTTTTTATGAAAAACATATTTTATCTAAACAAAGCGAAAAGGCTTATATATAAAATAGGGATATAACTTTTATATAACAAACTTATTCGACACTAATGCACAAATACAAAAGCAAATTTTAAAGTTCCTTTCAACTTTTGTGTAAACTTTGCTGAGAACTTGTTTTACAGTATTTTCTTTTTGCAGCTGCTTTACCGAGATTTCGTAAATATGCTGGAGAAACTTAGATTCAGGTGTTTTTTATTAATAAATTAAAATTTTTTAAAGTCTTTTGTACAAGGTAGCTTCAACAGTGTATATTTATGTTGTGGTACGTTGTATAGTACCCGAAAGTAATTGTTAGGAAGAACTATTTCTTCTAACTTTGAAAATAATATAAATGATTTTTCATTGATTGATTTTTATTTTAACAATTTTTGTATAATTTTTATATAAAAATGGTTTCCTCAACTGGGTATATAAATAACTATTACGCAAGTTTGGAGCTTGAACCAAGATGATTTAAGTTTAACTACTCCTAAGGGAAATTGCAAAACTTTAAATTGATATACTAGTGAAGTATTATAGTGCTATGTTCAGCTTTAAAAAGAAAGTAAACTTGGCAGGTGTGAGGATAGTTTAGTTCTGCAAATAAGTAATACATGACCAACATTTAAAACAGAAAGAAGCGATATCATAATGAACTTACGATACAGGAAACGTTTTGATATGAAACCAAAATGAAAAATAGCTGTTATAGCAGTGGCGGCTCGTGACCTATGATAGAGGGGGTCACAAGTATGGTGAAATTATTTTTAAAATTTTATTTTTGTGTAACGACAAAACAATTACTTTCTAGGCGTTTTAAATGTAGAAAGAAAAGTAAAGTAATAAGAAAATGGGTTAGGTAAAACATATTTTTATTTATTTTTTAATTTTACACAAGGAAATACAACTTTTGGAAAATAAGAAAGGTTTTCTTATTGTGTATAGCTGTCGGATCTTAACGTCGTCGCATGCAACCCTCGTAACAATATTTATACAGTCCACTACTAATACTACTAAAGCCATCTATGAGCTATCAAGAAAACTGAATGATGTCCAATACTACTACCGCCATCTACGAGTTACCAAGAAAACCGAATTATGTCTAATACCACTATGCCATCTACGGCTACATCATTAGGCGCAACCAAGACGAGAATAATAGTGAACTGTTTCATGACGAGAACGAACCGAGCCACGAGACTGACAAGTTGGCATTCTTCATATTTTCATTGTTTTTTAGTTTAAATCCTTAAATAAAATGGTTTAAAATCATATCGAGTATCATTTATCGAAATACACAACATTTATCGATCCTACACAATAGTGCTTAAACGTAAAGTCCATTCTTCGGCTCTTAATTGTAGAAAATTGATCAATAACAGCCTCATTAAGTTTGGAATACCCTCTATAATTTTTTTTCCATATATTTAATTTTTAAACTTTCTAATAAAGTCCCTAGATTTACCCTTTGTGGTCTCCATTAAATTAATTTCGGGTTTAGGTGTTCCCGCATTCTTCACTTCAATTTTTTGCTCCAAACTCAAAGAGCTAAAGTTATTTCTTAAATAGTTCACCATCAACTATTCATTTTAACTTAATAAATATATACCTAATATTAAAACATACACGCTCGAACTTCTAACTAGATGCACACAAAAACTGTGCGCCTTCTCCATGTTAAATCGCCATAGCCCCGCTGCTACCCGCCACCTGTTACTACAGGGAAACTGCACTACTTAATCGCACGTGCGAGCAAGTCTCGTCATAATCGTCATTTACCTCGACCGGGGCACGGTTGCCGAATCTATACACTTTGGTTTGACGGGATGATGAAATATTAGGGAGGGTCGGACTTTCTTAGTTTGACGGTATGATAAAATATTCAATGAATATAAATTAATATTTTTTATTCGTTTTGTTTTGGGGGTGCACGTGCGCATGTGCTCCTGTGGAAGAACCGCCACTGTGTTCGAGCATTATTTATCTAGGTTTGTTCGGATTTGTTAAATGAGCATGTTTGTCTTTACTGACAAGAATGGCACCTTCTGGGTTTGTTGTCTGCTCCAAGTAGATTTTCAATATCAGGACCACAGCCTATATGGATTTTCTTTAAAATAGATACAACAAAGGAAAGCTCATTGAATCGAACTGAATATTTCAAGAATAAAATTGAAATAAATATTACGTCAGCGCTAAAATAAATTGAATATCGGATTGAAGTTATCATTCGATAACAATATACAATAGAACTATGTTCTTTTCTTTTTTGCTGCAGTTCTGTGTACGTGTCTGATAGAAATAAATGTTTAAGCTGCTTGAAAATTCATTTTAACTTCTCAGGCTATCGGTTGTTGCTGTTGTTGAGTGTTCTTTACTTTTTCTAGCAATAATGTACATTTCTATAGTTGCTATCTTATTCTCTGATCGAATTCCAATAGAAAAATAATCCTTCTTAAATTTTTTATTTAACAGATAGAGCCGCCGATGCCTTTAAAAAGGTTTAAAATGAACACGCGCAAGATTCGAAACGTCACTGTGGTCCGTTCTTCAGTAAAAATGAGACTGCAAAGCATAGATTATTTTATCATTAATAATATTTTTAAGGTATGCTGATAAAACGAGAAAAATGGAAGAAATATTATTTCTATTTATTAACTATTTACTGTTCATTTATAACGAGCGTTTAAAACCCATTAAGGGAGAATAATATCTATAATAATCATAATATAAAATCCAAGCGAATAATCCGCCAAGGTCGGCTTCCTTTTTAAGAAGGAAATATTCAACAAGCGTTCTTGAGAAACTGAAAAATTATATTTTTTCTTGGTTCTTAGACGCCCTTTATAGCATAAACATCATACATATAGTTAGTTATATACAGTGTGTACATAAAGTAAGGAACAAATTCATTATCTAGGAATCTAAAAATATTTCGGAAAAATCCTCGGACACGTGTATAATAATTTTTAATGGCGCATTTTTTCCCATACAAACTTAATATACAAGGTGGCTCATGTAGTAGATATGACATTATCGACGATTTTTTTAAATGGGAACCCCTATATTTTAGTTCAGATCTGTAATCTCCAGGAACAGCTGATTTCAAAAACATAACACACTTAGGGCCTAAAATTCATAGTTTCGTTACTACAGGGTAAAACAAATAATTTTATTTAAGATATTTTTAATTTAAAAAAATGTAAAAAAATTAAATAAGCTATTTAATTAAGTGTTGAAATAAATTCTTGTTGGACTTTTCTTATGGTTTCTTCTGAAATGTTCCTGCATTCTGTTGTTATTCGATTTTTTAAATCTTCAATATTGGCAGGTCTGACTTTATAAACAACATTTTTCAGGTGACCCCACAAGAAAAAGTCCAGTGGTGTAAGGTCTGGAGACCTAGGCGGCCATTCAACAGGCCCACGTCTTCCAATCCACTTGTTCGGAAAAACTTGGTTTATGTAATGGCGCACTACTGCTGCATAATGTGGAGGTGCGCCGTCTTGTTGGTACCACAAATTTTCATCTAGAATTCCTGGATTATTTCTACTAGGGTATAAGTTAACTAGCGTAGGGATAAGAAAGTTCTGAAGAAAATGAAGATAATTTAGCACGTTTACATTGTTGTCAAAAACATATGGCCCAATAATTTTGTTTTTCACAATATCAGCCCAAACATTAATTTTTTGAGGATATTGAGTATGGTGCTCACGCATCCACCTGGGAATTTTTTTTGCCCAGTATCTACAGTTTTGCCGGTTCACTTCTCCATTTAATTTAAAGGTAGATTCATCCGAAAATAGGATATTTTCAACAAACAAAGGATCTAAGTTACATCTTTCCATTAATATTTGACAAAACTCCATCCTACGATCTGGATCATCTTCATTCAACTCATGAACCAATCGGATTTTAAACGGGTGCCATTTTTCTACCGTCAATAGGTTATGAACGATCATAGCAGCCGCCCCATGATCAATGCTAATCTGGCGGACGCTGTTGTGGGGATCTTCTTCCATAGCCAATAAAATATCTAATTTCTTATCATCCGGAATAGTTGGACGGCCTTTTCTGGGAATATCTTCCACTGAACCCGTTTCCCGAAATTTGATTTCAAGTTTACTCACAGTTGATCTAGTAATTGGTCTTGCTGGATACTTAGTGTTAAACAAAATAAAAACTTCTTGTTGAGTACGGATCCTATCACCATATCCAATCATCATAAGAATTTCTATTCTTTGTGTTAAAGATAAACGCATTGTAACTCAATATGTTTTAAAATAAAATTTATTACTTCGAATAAACTTATTAGAAAAATACAATGTAATGACAATGACATTATCTAAATACCATAGTTACATAACAGCAAATAAGCCTACTTGAGAAAAAACATAAGTAACAGCAAATGATGGTGCGTCCATTAATTACGTAAGGCTTTCAGGTAAAATTGGGTGATGGTGGAAGGGATTGAGCCAAATGTCACGAAATCTTCTATTGGGGGAAGGGGGGTTGAAAAATCGCTAAAAACGCCTCACGTAATTAATTGATGCCTCCCACCCAAAAAAAATATCTTAAATAAAATTATTTGTTTTACCCTGTAGTAACGAAACTATGAATTTTAGGCCCTAAGTGTGTTATGTTTTTGAAATCAGCTGTTCTTGGAGATTACAGATCTGAACTAAAATATAGGGGTTCCCATTTAAAAAAATCGTCGATAATGTCATATCTACTACATGAGCCACCTTGTATATTAAGTTTATATGGGAAAAAATGCGCCATTAAAAATTATTATACACGTGTCCGAGGATTTTTCCGAAATATTTTTAGATTCCTAGATAATGAATTTGTTCCTTACTTTATGTACACACTGTATAAAAATCTATTTAAAAAATAAAAGTTTATGTTTTTAAGGTGGTAATATCAAATATACCAATGTATGGAAAACTATTATTTCCCAGGCCACCTGAAAAGCATAGACTTTTATTTCTAAAATAAATTTTTTTAAAATTTGATTTAATCAAATAACGTCTGTTCAGATTGTGTGGGACTGCTAGGAGATGGCGCTGCGCGCTGTGTTTCTTCGACTACCGTCGATAGCAAGGCGTTAAGTTGGAGTCCTATCTGATGATAGGTATGTACACCTACCCTGTACTGACGAGAACAAATAAGTTCGAAACCGGTCTGCAGGTGGTTGCATCCTATCAATAGAGAGGGCTTCCTTTTCTTGGAATACCATTCAATCTGAAATAGTTCCGGTTCCAAGAAAAACGAAGTTATTTCAACATTATATAAAATTTTTTTTCGGTAATAGAGCCAGCTTTGCTATTCGGTTTTTCGACGTAATACTTTGTTCTACATAACCTCACCCCCCCCCCCCCCCCCCCCCCCCCGATACGCTAGTACTCTTTCACTTTCCGTGTAGCTTAAGGGTTGCAAGGGAAGCACCACCCTCGATACGAAGTGTGAACGAGGTCCGACGTAGGCAATGTCCTGTATATTCCTTGGCGTTTTCTTAATTAAGAAATTTGGCTATGATTGAAGGAGCACGTCCTAGTGTATTTTTACCCGCAGGCATAGGTATGCATTTACTATATCGGTATGTAAGGAAAAATCTGCGTTTCTTAATTCTTTTTGGCCTTAATGCAAGGTACTGTCTAACCAATTTTAAGGCATCTGTCTGGTCTCCTTCGATTATAGTAACGCTTTTTGACACCTATCTACCTTGCCCAGCTTATCCTCAATATGGCCATTTTTATCATCTCATCCCATCTTAGACCGCCAAAAACTCCCATTATGCGTACCTACCACTTTATGCAGCAGCAAGGTATCATTCGGCGCATCTTGATAAAAGTTAAAACTTCTTCGCCTTCCAAAACTTTTGACTTTGTAGGAAGATATCCCTTTAATTTAACTCTTAAAAATGTTATTGATTGACAATATTTTGAAGTATTAATGTTTTCCTTTACTATAAGTTCAGACATCATCTGGGAATATTTTGTCCAAAGGCTATTTGTCGTATATTTTTCCGACTAAAATACAGCAAGAATAATTAAAAATTGTTATTACCAGTGAGCAAAATGGCTACATACCAATTCCTGAGAGTAAGCCATCATTACTGTTTCAGTAATCACCGTAATTCGGTTTTTTATTTTTCATTGTAAAAAATTTTCATAGTCCTTTTAGTACAGGACTACTAAATACTAAAAATTGGCGAAAATAGTTAAAAAATGTAAGAATTTAACGGTATACAAGGGTGTTATGGAAATGACTTATTATATTTAAGTGGGTATCCTAGGGAAAGTCTACATACTTTTTATTTAATCGAATATCTAAATACTAAGGTAAAAACCCTTTTTACCCACATACTGTCGCTCCGTTCCATCTGGATTCAGTTAGCAACAATGTGGGTCCCTAGAGTATGCTAACAGTGTTGTCAGATAACATCGCATGTTTCGCCTTTGTTTGGATACCTGCCGCCCTCGACTATCGTTGCTTCAGTATGTTTCGAGACTCGGGGGTGGAATCACGCTGTCGAGGGTTCCACGTGCTTGATTCGATCGAAGGTAAGAGAGTATGTACCTTAAAATTGTAGTATTTTTTTTCTAAAAAATTTGAAAAAGAAGTGGTAACGAGGGTCAAAGACGTCTTGTTGTCAAAAACTGAACACGTGCGTTTATAATTCTGCATATATGACAACACTGCGTCAATAAACTATTGATTCCGAACGTCCTCAGTAGCGGCCACGTAAATTTTCAGATTTCATATAAAGTGTATATTTCGTACAATAATTGAAAGCGCCATTTATGGTTAATTTTCTTCAATTTATTTTCATCTCAGGATTTGCCGGTTTAAATATAATACGTAATTTCCATAACACCCTGTATATTTTAGACAAATAAAGTACGGACGTTAGTAGACTATAATGCCCATCAGGCGTAAGTGTCACCTCAAGTTGTATTCTGCTAGCTGCTTAAAATATTATTATATTAGTTTGTTGCAGATTTGCATATTTTTGTTCGGTAATAAATTCTCTTGGAAGGAATGATCGTAAAGCCTGCAGATTTATTCATTGAATTTAAACGCTACACCCATTAATTAGACCCATTTAGCAAGATTTGAGAACATTGATCACCTCAATCCTATTACTAAACGCGATAAATAATGTGTGAATTACTGGATTTGATGCTGAAATTTAGCTTGTGCAATAATACAGACTTTGTTTTTATAATTATACAGGTTGTCAATATACAGAGTGTTCCTTAATGACGTGCTAATATTTCAGGGTGTGATGCCTTAGATCATTTTATAAAGAAAAGTTCATATGAACATATTATGTCCGCAACGGCTTAAATTTTTTACTACATGGTGTTGCATTTTTATTTTTTAAATGGTTATTCTCTAATATCTCCGAAAGTACTTTAGATATTATTTTCAATTTTGGTATGTGTTAATACAACCACAAATTTTAGTTAGAAAAGTTATTCAATTGTTCCACCAGTGGCGTCCCTGCAAACAGGTTCTCTGTTATTTTTTACAAAAAAGATGGTACGCCACTGACATTTTTCCATGTGGATATTTTTTCTGATTAGCCTGGTCAATTCTACATGAAAACGGTCTCTTGAGTTTTTCTCTTCTCTCTTTCTGTTCTTGATTAAAACCACGAAATTCTTATTGAATCTCATTATTATTAACATTGATAAAATAAATTTTTGCTTCATAAAAATTGTTGGAAATGGCGACCTTCACTTAAAAGGCATGCTTCCGCCCGTCTTCGCATAGAATTGCCCACTCGTTCAAATATTCCCCGCGTATTCCTTATTGTCCCACACGAGGTTCGCTCTCTTAAATCATCTGAAGTATTAATGGGAGTTTTATACACCTGAGTTTTAAGATCTGAAATTTTAAGTGAAGGTAGAAATTTCCAACAATTTCTATAAAAAAAATGTATCTTTAATTATTTTATTAATGTTAATAATAATAAGTTTCAATATGAATTTAGTGGTTTTAATCAAGAACGCATGCACCCTACGAGAAAACCTCAAGTAACCGTTTTCATGTAGAATTGACCAGGCTAATCAGAAAATATATCAACATGGAAAAATGTTAGTGTCGTACCATCTTTTCTTTAAAAAAAAACACAGAGGACATGTTTGCAGGGACGCTACTGGTGGAACAATTGAATAATATTTCTAACTAAAATATTTGGTTCTATATCTTATTAACACATACCAAAATTGAAAACAATATCTAAAGTACTTTCGGACGTTTTAAAAAATAACCATTTAAAAAATAAAAATTCAACACCATGTAGCAAAAAATTTAAGCGCTTTCGGACATATTTTCATATGAACTTTTCTTTATAAAATGACCTAAAGGAATCACACCGTGAAATATTAGCACGTCATTAAGGAACACCCTGTATATCGCTTCCAATAAGTAATATTAAAAATTCGTAAGACACGTTAATTTTATTGAGGGGGGCGTTCTTAAAGAATACTTGCAGCCATCCTATTGTAATCCCCTGAGAGGCGTCGACGTTACCCTTAAAATCTTAAATGGGAAGGGGGATCAAATGGCACATAATTTTTTAAGTGGTAATTCACAAGAAATCGCTTTCCCAAAACGGATCTAATAAGATTTTTTTAAAACAGTCAAGACTTTCCCTTCCAATAAATTAATTGAAACCTTATCGAAGCATTCTCTATAGGAGGGTTTATTATGGGTCCTTTCACGTACGATCAAACCACATTTAGTTAGAGCAAATTGTTTAATCTTAGACGTGTATTCGGGGTTATGGACAAGAAACGAAATCGTTGCCCTCAATGCATTCAAAACATCGGTTGGGCAAAGTAGAAAGGCTTGCCACACTGACGTGTGTCATAAATGAGTACGTAAGTGATGTGGTTAAATTAGAACGGGCTCCATTAACCTTAACCTCTAAAGCAGGCAAAGTAATAGACAGATTCCATATAATAAATTAAAATATGTAATATCATAAATCGTTTTCTTGATTTTTGGACCTGATATCTCGGAAAAGAAGCAATTCCAGATGCACATTGGCTCTAGAATATCTGCACGAAAAAAATACAATAGTGACATTATTATAGTAAAGATTTAATTGTTAAACTAGAGTACTGTTCTCGTCCGGAGCTCCGCACCCAAACATCGGCTAGTGGATTCCATCGAAAGGAGAGCCTCTAGAGTCTCAGCTTGGGGATTTGACTCTCTTTTACAGAGCAGCGAGGAGCAGAAATATACGACGAACCACTGGCGCCCATCCATATATTGTTCAGCTTAATACTCCTTAGAACTTCTTTATTTAAGAATTCTTTCATATGGAGAACTTCATCCTTATGGAACGATCTTCTCGAGCTCGTTTTTCTCAACGAATATACCCTCCAACGAACACAAGCACTATAGGCTTTTTCCTAAAGTGCTTGTGTTTGATCATATAAAAAAAATCTACGATTTCCTATAAAATATAGCATTAATTAAATTTTTCATTAATAAGCCTACCCAAAATAGTATTATAAATATACATAATTTATAAAAAACTACTTATAGTGGGTATTTCCAATATATTTAGTACAATCAAGTAAATATTAAAATATATTTTCCATTTTACAACGAATGTAAGTAAATATAATTTATTTATAACTCCAGTATTTAAATATTGTAAAATGTATGGTACATTTTACTGACGACTATTCTTGTACCCTAATTTTTTATTATAAAAATTACCAAGTTTAAATGAATTGATGTAAAATTGTTTTAAAAAGATAAAATGTTTAAATCATATTCACAGGATCTCTGGGATTTCGATCTTCGTAACAAATAATGGGTGGAGAACTTATACAGGGAGCATACCATTGATCGAAGAAGGCAAAACGCGAGGTTACCACGAGCTTGGGAGACAGCGTATGTCAAAATTTTTACAAAAGATCTTTGTAAATTTTACAAATACTTTTCATATACAGTGAAACCTCTGTTGGGCGGACACCTACGGGACCGTGTAAATATGTCCGCCTAATAGAGGTGTCCGCCCATGGGAAATTTGTTATTAGGTAATATGTAAATGTAAATTTATCACTATGTATATGTATGTACAAGTAAACATATCATAACAAAAATACATTAGTTTTAGTTGGGATCTAGTACTAAAAAAATCTAATAATTTGTTTGCGTTTTATACTTGCAATCTAGAAAATGTAATTCCAAGTCTGATAACAATTCCATTGCTCTGGAGTCACCTCTATTCTATGCATACTCTTATAATTCCTTTGCCATACTAATGGCTTGTTGATAATTGGTGACATTTGTCTGTGTTGTGTTAATGGTGACTTACATATGTCATTCTGTAACTTAAGGTAACTTTGAAATATCGGCCCTAAATATAATGAGATAATTTTATTACTAATGACATAAATAATATCCCATATATCGTTCGGATCCTTAATTTGTGTCACGTGCAATAGATAGTTTTTCCTTATCTCACCTGCCCAAATCCGTTTGTGACTTATGGGTTAACCTGAATTTCTTTTGAAGCCTTATCTAGTTGTAGATTATCAGAGCTAGTATTAATTTGTCCATAATTTAACTCAAACAGACCGAAATAAATCTAAGCCTTGTCTCAAAATCCGAGTTTCAGTTTGACATAAGATAACTACTCAAGTCCAGTTCTATTGTAACATAATATTTATTGCAGTGTCGTAGTTGTATATGACTTATGAATGAGCTTTGTTACAATTAAATACAGGGTGACCCATAACTGATGGGCCATAGAGTAACTGGAGATACTAAACATCAAACTACAAACTATGTCAACCTTAAGATTACCTTAACACAAGTTTGACCCTATATTAAAGTTCTCCTTTATTCTCATCTAAAGGAATAGATCTTTAAGGACGTGGTAATCTTCCACTTAACGCGTGACCCTGAAATTAATTTAACACATAGTTTTTAAGGTTTACCATAATGTTAAGGCTACCTTAACATTCAAATATTGGCCCTAAGTCATATAAATTGTTTCGAAGCTTATCCACATATGGATGGGCGGCAGTGGTTCGTCGTGTATATCTGCCATTCGCCGCTCTGGGCGGAATTAAGAGGGCAAGGTCAGCCGAGCACTTTCCATGGAAATATCTGTAAAAGAGAGTCAAATCCCCAACCTGTCTTCGATGTTCTAGGCTGTCGAGGTTCTTTGTCAGCTCGTGGTCTCCAATCAGACGAATGGCCCTCCTTTCAATGGAATCCAGTAGCCGAATAGTATGTTTGGGTGCAGAGCTCCAGACATTAGAGCAGTACTCTAGTGATGATCGAATCTGGGCTTTGTATAGTATCAAAAGTTGTTAAGGTGTGTACAACTTCCTGGTTCGAAAGAGTACACCAAGTTTCTGAGAAGCTATCTTGGTGGTTATGCAAAGACAATAGGTGAAGCCAGTGGGATTGCGTGTCCGTCCATGACTATATCCGGTTCTGTAATGTTAACCTTTTTAGAGAAAACTGCTGCCTGTTTTTTTTGCGTTAAATTCGACTTGGTTACTGTCACCCCAAGCCAAAATCTATTCCAGGTCTTTGTTGAGGCGCGATACTTCATGCTGTCTGTGCGTCTGCAG
This sequence comes from Barypeithes pellucidus, assembly GCA_963991005.1. NCBI lineage: Eukaryota > Metazoa > Arthropoda > Insecta > Coleoptera > Curculionidae > Barypeithes > Barypeithes pellucidus. Next base: position 15,916,963 of record OZ022558.1, read on the forward strand.
CCTATGTTTGTGCATTCAAAGAGAACGATGAGATAAGTGTGCGATCGTCAGCAAAACTAAATATCGGATTTTTCGTTCGTGTAGAGTATCGGATTAAAAGCTGGTGGCATGATGTTTTTATGATTAAAAAATAAGAATTTGTATACGTTTTTTTTAAAGTTTCATATTAAATGGCCCTAGTGACTTAAAATCTATAATTTTTCTCTATGTTATAAAGTGTACAAGATTCCCAAAGATGGACAATTTCTAAACTAAAAAAGTATGCTTGCTCAATCTTAAATCTCTAACCCTTTTTCGAGATATTTCCATTTTTACTTAGCTTTTTGATCCATTGTGATGTTTAAATAAATGAAAATACCTCGAAAGCGGTTAGAGATATTAAGAATGTATGCCTTTTTAGTTTAAAAATTGCCATTCCTCGAATATTTGATTAGAAAATATTAATAATAGGTAAGAAAAAAAATCATAGATTTATTAAACCTATTGTATGTAGCCAGCGCACTCTAATGTGAAACTTAAAAATTTCTACAAATTTTCAGTTCTTACTCATAAATACGATTATACTCACAGTAAAAATTTTTAAACCTTAAAATTCATAAAAATTGTTTTAAATTTCTCACCACGCCCACGCACAAGCGAATTTCAGTAAAAGCTGGTCAAAATAGATCAAAACCAAAGTTAAAATTATGTTGTAAAATCATTAGCACTTAATTAAGAAACAACCAGGGTGTCATAAATCACTCCTGTTATATTTATATTATGGCCAACATTAAAATTATTTCTGTTCAAAGTTTATTTTTCTTGTGTGTTGTGTCAATTAAATTAGTGGTTGAAAAAAATCAGTGTATTTAGTTCTGTTATTCCGCTAAGTTTTTGTAAAAATTTTGAATAACCATCATGGATCCAATTGCTGTTGGTAAGTACAATCCTATAAATTTTTCGAATTAAAAATATTCACACTAGTACTTTTGATTTCATACGTTTTGTCAACATAAGTTAAAATGAATTAAACAATTTTTTTAAAAATTTTGTATCAGGCAAAATGTAAAAAAGGGCGCGTTGGAATGCCACCAAACTATTTGTTTACTATTCTTTGAAGGGTCCTGAATAAGGTTCAACTGAGAGTTGCTGCGACAATTTGCGACCTTGCCGAAAATTGAATTTAAAAAAAAATTTGTTAGGTACATTTTTACAAATATGTGATTAAGACATCGAACCAATTTTGAATAACTTTATTATTACTAAACCGATTCCGATAAAAGGAATTAAACATAATTTTAAACAGGCGAAAAAAAATTTCCGATATTTTTCAAAATGGTGGCTATTTTTTGCTAACTATATAAATTTTGACAAAAAATCTTAAATTTTGTCAATTTTTTGTTGTTCTTGCAGGATCCACAGAAATATCAGTATCTTTCACAAGGATTCAGCTCGTGGAATGGTTAAGAGACTGTCCATCGAGGGTGCTGGGGGAGATTAAAAAAAACATAAAATAAAAGTTTTGATATAATATCGTAAAAATAAACCACTTTTGTCTATTCCAATTTCTATAATTTAATAACCATAAAAAGGGTTGTGGAGGGAGCAAAAATGAAAGATATTAAAAAGAAAATGCAATGTTACCATATTTATAACGGTTTCTTACAATTAAAAACATTTTTGTCTCATGTTACCAAGATAATCTTTTTGGCCACGATTCTGTCGAAATTCGCCTGTGTGCCACGCCCCGAAACCTTTTAATATCATCAAAAAGATGCATTTTCTCTTAAAGCACATTTCATAATATGTTAGTATGAAACATTTTATAGTAGATGCAAATTAAAATACACTAAAAAGTTGCCAAACGCGGATAAAGTAACGTAGGAAAATTTACTATAAATTGCATAGAAACGACGTCACGCCTACATAATTTTCCTGCAATACAAAAACGTGAGCGTCATTAATGGCACACGAGATACGAGTAACTTCATTAACTCAGTCACTTTGAGAGCAATTTATTTACTATAAAGAAGAATTGTTCTAGAATGTATAAAAGTTATACAAGGAATACAGAATCATTCACAATGGTACTTTTTTTCTATTTTATGATCAAACACAAGCACTATAGGAAAAGTCCTTAAGGGCAGTGTGGGAGTGGTGCGTGTTCGCAAAAAGCGATTCACGTTGGTTTTGAATCGTTGGAGGTTATATTCGTTGGGAAAACCACCTCGGGAAGGTCGTTCCATAAATAGAAAGTCCTCCAGATGAAACAATTCTTAAATAATGAAGTTCGAGGAGTACTAAGCTTAAGCACAAACGGATGGGCAGTGATTCGTCGTGTACTTCTGCTATTCGCCGCTCTTGGTGGAATTAAGAGGGCAAGGTCAGCCGAGCACTTTCCATGAAAATATCTGTAAAAGAGGGTCAAATCCCCAACCTGAATTCGATGTTCTAGACTGTCAAGGTTCTTCGTCAGCTCGTGGTCTTCAATCAGACGAATGGCCCTGCTTTCGATAGAATCCAGTAGCCGAAGTGTATGTTTGGGTGCAGAACTCCAGCAGTGATGGTGGAATCTGGGCTTTGTATAGTGTCAAAAGTTGTTGAGGTGTGTACAACTTTCTGGTTCGGAAGAGTACACCAAGTTTCTGAGAAACTATCTTGGCGATTGCCACAATGTGGTTATGCCAAGACATATTTCCTCCCAGATTGACGCCCAGCAAATTGATAGATGAATCCAGTGGGATTGCGTGTCCGTCCATGACTATATTCGGTTCTGTAATGTTAACCTTTTTAGAGAAAACTGCTGCCTGGGTTTTTTTAGCGTTAAATTCGACTTGGCTACTGTCACCCCAAGCCAAAATTTCTTCCAGGTCTTTATTAAGGCGTGATATTTCATGCTGTGTGCGAAGATGTGCGTCGGCAGCCGATGTTTTTGCATTCAAAGAGAAAGATGAGATAAGTGTGCTATCGTCAGCGAAACTAAATATCGGATTTTCCGTTTTCACTCGAAGGTCGTTAATGTAGAGTAAGAAGAAAGTGGGAGATAATATGGACCCTTGAGGAACACCGGCATTGATGGTGAAGGTGTCTGAGAGAAATCCGTCAATCGCCACTTGCAGAGAGCGGTCCTTAAGAAAGCTAGACAATCATGCACAGAATCGACTGGGCATACCATAGGATCGCAGTTTACTCAGAAGTCCCTCATGCCAAACACGATCAAAGGCTTTAGAAATACCCAGTGCAACAGCCCCATAATGTTCGATTGCGTTGTTCCAAATATGGGTCACATAGGCTAGAAGATCTCCAGTTGATCTGGACTTCCGAAAACCATATTGATGATCGCTGATAATGTTGAAGCCTTTCAGGTACTTTAGAAGATGATGGTTTCAGGTCTAGTAAATGATCACGGGAACTAAATAAGATATTTATTCAAAATATTGGTACTATATAAGATGTCGATCATTTTAATGAATATATTTTGACTTCTGGTTATACCGGATGTTAGGCTTAACGTTGTTAATTTAAATAGAATGCACTGTATATTTTGACATTTTCCGATTCTGTGTAAAAATCCAAGAAACTTTGTTACAATAAAGTTATAGATAATTCATAATATAACTCTATGTAATTTATTAATTATTTAAGACAGCTGAATGAAATGTCAGAAAAAACAAGACGCGTCATTTTATTCCTCATATGTAATTCTTATTACCCGCTTTCTTACGATTATTATAATTTTATTCCAAAAATACTTTTATCAATTTACTTTTGATGCCGACTAGTTTTCGTATTTCTATCAGGGAAAAAGTAAAGTCCGGCCAAGAGAGATCCTATTAATTTTAAACGGACCAATTCAATTTCAACCTCATTCAATTTTAAAGCATCTGTGGTTATCCTTTAACCAGCCGATAGAAATAAACTTCGTGAAACATCACTCCTTGACGGACGACGACAGCGTACGGTTACTGTGAAAATGTTGAGAGTTTTTGTTCCGGAAAAGCCTCATACGAAAATGATAGTTTCAAACAGGATAAAGCGGGTATTATCAATATTTATTATACAATCGGCTGAAATCTATTCTTGGGACTATTATTTTTTAATTAATTCTACAATAAGGTTTTATAAATTATTTATAAATTGGGTTATAATTTGCTTAGATAATGCTAGGTTCTTCAGGAGAATCGCTCAACCCTATAACTTTTTTATTGTTTAGATTAAAGAAATAAAATTTGGAGGATTTGTATGTGATTTTTTACATTTTATGACATGGTGAACTCCATTTTGTCACTTCCGCTTTAACCGGAAAGCAAAGTAAACATTTATGTTATCAAAAAACCCAACATAAGTATTATTTGATGTATACCCCCTGACCTTTCAAAATTTAACCACATAATTACGTTTGGTCCATCTTTGCTTTGCCCCCAAATATAATCGAAACGTATATGTTTACTTTTGGATTGCGTGGGATTAACCATTTTGATACAATTTACCAAAACAAAGTTATTGACTTAGCGAGTTAACTTTTCAAGATCAATAGATGTTTCATCTTTATTTCATTTGCAAAAACTTTTTTACTGAATTTAAAAATTATTTATGAACGCTCAACGAAAGGCAAGTAAGTTAAAAGCAAAATTGTGAATCTTACTATAATAAAATTTGAAAGTTTTGCTCTGGACAGTTGAAACTTTAGTTATTGTAGAAAAGATTTGTAAATATTTTTTATATAATATAATGTAATATTATTATTACATGACGATGGTCATGCTCACATATATTGTCTGCTAATAACTATTTCTTCTTCTACATATTTTTTTATCAAAATAAATTTAAAATAAAAATTAAACATAAGTAAGTAGCGGTTAGTAATGGTTATTAGCCCAATATACAGGGTGTTATGGAAATGACGTATTATATTTAAATGGGTGACTCCTTGGGTGTCCTAGAGAAGCGCTACATATTTTATTCTTTTAAATCGACCGTTTTAAAAGTGGGGTAACAAACACTCTTACTCATAGGTCAGTCCGCGCTACTGTACAACAGTTCACCCAGGCCCAATGGCAATGTTGCCAAACTTAATGTAAAACTGAAATTCCATATAAAATTATAAAAATAAATTATTTTCTACCTACTTGTATTTATCTTTATACCTAAAGAGCGAGGAAATCCAGGCACAAACGCAATCAGTTTTTTTCTTTATCATGGGAACACTCCTGGAAACACTTTATGTATACACAGTAATAGTGAAACAGAATCGATAGTTAGCTTTTGAAAATAAAATAATACAGATTATACTACAGATTATTAGATTTCATTACACCCGACGAAATTTGACGTCCAGAAGAAACGCGTCAATAAAAACAATATTCAAAGATTATTTATGGACGGGCAAGATACACGCGTAAACCGCGGATTGCTGAGAGTGTGTTTGTGATCGACGAGACACAACGTATCCGGCCGTTGGTCTTCAACTAACAGACCGCAAGCGTGCGGCGCCATAGGAAACTACTTCGCTCAGCTGATGTAAGGCGTCACGAGATCATTGGCAATTTTTCGGGTTGTTTAAAACATAGTCCGTCGTAAATGTTATTCAATAAATTGTACAGGAAGGTATTACGGAATGGAAAAGTGTTTACATTATTTTATTTTCTCTAAAGAGTTTAAAGTGTACATATGGCAACACCGGCCAGAATTCCTTGATTGCTTACATGTATCGCAGTGCCACACAGGTGTTTTCCTGGTTTGACGTCAGGTCAATTTTACCGCTGAATGAATTGAAAGCGCCATTTATGGGTATTTTTCTTCAATTTGTCTTTATCTCAGGAATTGCCGGTTTAAATATAATACGTCAGTTCCATAATACCCTGTATTATACGAAATATTCAATAAATAACAATTTAAGATAGCAAGTAAATAAGTTTAGTATTGTATCTCACAACTAATTCCAATGTGAAAAACGCGGTTTAACAAGAACGGCAATAAAATCTAAATCTAAATTTAGGTTTAAAACTATATCAATAATAAACCAATACCTACCAATAATAAACTAGCTAACTAAAATAATAAATTGAGTAAATTTATTAACGATCACAGAAATTAAACTAAAAAAAAACAAAATTGTAGGGTATAATAACTTAAATAGGGTTATCCAAATGCCCATAAAACGAGCTGTAATTAAAAAAAATACAGGGTCATCCAACCTAGACTGAACAGAGGTCTATGTTTGAGTTTCCCAGTAATCTTTTTTTAACCAAAACAAAGTCTTTGGTTTTTTAATGCACCCTATATATAAATATATAGTTTCTATATTGGCTTAAACCGTTTTTAACAGTTGTATGTCATTAAATAAACTAATGATGGCTAATGTAGCAAACTTAATCACGTAGGACACGATTTACAGCAGCATCGAATAAGCATAGTACCTACCATGGTACAGTATAGAATAAATATTTCAGAAATATTGTACGAATAGATTTAAGAAAGAAAAATAAAATCTATTTTTAATAGTTTCCAATGCCCGAAAGTTAATATGATACTTTTCTAAATTAATTAATTAATTCTTTCTTTATCTCGCAACCTTATTAACTGTGGGCGTCGAAATATATTATTTTATTCAAATTTAGTCTTTGAATCTACGGTCCTGTCTTGCCCCAGCATAATATGCCCACGCGTTTACTGCGCTACGGTTAAACCAACCCTCGTTGTGCCTCGTGGTGCTTTATTTCAACTCGTAAACGCGTAGAGTAAGGTGCATTCACAATTTATCGTAAACGTAGTTGCTTCGTAGTGATATTAATTCCTATCAAAATATTATTTGTTTTTAATTTGATATAGAAGGTAAGTTTTATATTATTGGACGTTATAGGTCTAGGTAAATTTCTGGATGCTTTCAAGCATGATCCAAAATTTTCGAAATTGCTTTGAATTCGTCTAAATTTCTTATTGCTTATTGATGATAAATTTGGATACATTTCATTGAATCTTCTACATGTACGGCTGATGATCTTATTACAGTGACCATGTAAAATAAATAAATTCATCAGTACAACATTTGAATAGTTGTTGTTTTCTTCCATTTTCTTTTTAAACTTTAAATTTAACTTTAAAAAATTAAAATATTTAAATACACCAACTGACAATAAGACTGAATGAATAACAGCAATATGTCAACCATTATAATACAGTTTCCGTAGGCTACTTGCCAAATTGGTCTAAAAAGTGTGATTGTTATCTGTAATAAATTAATTGATTCAGCCGATACTTGGTGGAAATCCATAACTAATATTATGAGAAACAATAAAACTACGTTATATTTCTTTTCCGCTATATTCTTAAAAATGACATGTTTCGCTATCACTGTAGCTTCTTCAGATTGAGAATGAATGAATATTTTTCTATATCAAACAAAGTGTACATGTATTATTAGAGGTATAAAGATAGTGTACGGTGTAGAAGATATAATGGTAAGAGTGGGATTTTGCAAATGGTGGAAATATATAAAAAATAATAAAACTAAAAATCATAAAAATAGAAAATCAGGGGTGTATAAACTAAAATGTAAAGATTGTCCGAAAACATACATTTGCCAAACAGGGAGACATTTTGGAAAAAGAATACAAGAACATTATAATAGTTACATAAAAGATAAAACAGATTCTAATTATTCCAACCATTTAAAAGAAAAACAACATAATTTTGATGCAAATTTTAAAATCCTGCATACTGAAAATAAAGGCATAAAACTTAATCTGTTAGAATCCCTGGATACAAATAAACTTAAAAATACCGATGTTTTACTGAATGATCAAATAGACCTTAACAATTCTCCTTTGTTAAATTTATTTTACTAATCCGCTATTACATGTATAAATAAATCTATAAAATAATTTATCTAATCACTGTACTGACCATTTGGAAAATCTCACTGTTACTATTATATCCCCTACGCCATCTTTATACCGGTAATAATATTTTAAGATTGTACACTTTATTAGATATAGAAAAATATTCATTCATTCTCAATCTGAAGAAGCTACAGTGATAGCGAAACATGTCATTTTTAAGAATATATTGGAAAATAAATATAACGTATTTTTATTGTTTCTCATAATATTATCTGTAATAATTAATTTTGCTAAATAAATGCTGATAAGTCAAAAACTGTTCAAGATAGCTATAGTAATATTATACATAGGAAGATAGACAATTTCAATAGCTTTTAGGACAACAGATAAAATATAGGGTATTTCAGCTAAAAAAACGTATTATTTACTATTTTTTCAAACCATCAAGATATTTATATTTTGAAACACCCTGTACTATTATGACGAATATTTGGAAAGAGGGTGAAATACCTCCGGATATAACCTGACCAAATTTCAGTGCTTTAATTTGTCATAGTTTAAAAATATCATCACTTGTAGGACATATTTTCCGAAAAAAATAATGAAATTAATTATTATCTCGAGAACTATAACAAATAAGTATAGGAAAATATTAAGAAAAGTTATTAAGAAATTAATAAAGATTCTAAAACAAAAATAACACACAGAGTGTTCCGTTTAAATTATCAAAGTTGCTAATACTTTCAAGTAGAAGCGGCAATACTGTATGGCTAAAAATATTTTTAAAAGAGAGATCATGTCCGCTTCTATAAGCTCCCAAATTTTCAAAGTGATCCGATGATTAGTTCTCCATAAACGTCTAATGGGCCATCCACCATCAATCACCCTGTACTATAAAAAATTCAATCTATTAATAATTTTATTATTACCTAACATATTATTTAAGCGAAATTTTAAAATAATATAGATCTATCTCTTAAATGGCAGGAATTTTGAATATTCTTACATTATTATTAAGAATTTATAAGCTAGTGCTTAGATGTTATTATATTTGTACTTTTATTTAATTATGTAGAATGTTTATTCATTTATTATAAGTAATCATAAAAGGGTCCGTGGTTAAAGCAGTAGTCACGGAACTCGAGGACGAGCATTCGTACATTCAGACCCCACGATAAACCGATTCGCACTCGGTGGATTTACGTCATCGCGTCCGGTGTCCAAGTACTTATTATCGCCCTTTAGGATCATCATTTAATGATGAAAAATCCTGTATATTAGGAGTACTAATATATAATAATATTTACTTTTCCCCGTCTAATTTGTGTTGGATTCTGGAACACTGAAAGAAAATCTCTGATATTCAATTTTTTATTAATTTGAAATTCAGTTTGATATATCTCTTAGTAATCTATCTCCTTTAGTTCTTGGATTGAAATATTTAGTTCCTTGATTTTAATGAATGACTTTTGTACATTTTTCTAGTATTGCGCTTTAGTGGGGTCTTATACTTAAAGTATTTAAATTAATACAGGAATCGTAAGTACAGGGAACTAAGAAGTGTAAATCATATATTATAGTATTAGTGCAAATTAGAAATATGCGAGTCATACCATGTGAAGTGAACAAATTTATTTTTGACACTGACTATTTTTACGAGTAATTAAACTACGTAAACCTCTTGAGAAATGCGAGGTCTGTTCTGGTTTGTATAATATAAGTATATATAATATAAATGCAGGACAACATAAATACAGAAAACTAAGAAATATAAATTATATATTATAGTATTACGTCAAATTAGAAATAAGCTAGTCATACCATGGTGAAGTGAAACAAATTTATTTTTGACACTGACTATTTTTACAATCATATAACTTTCGAAAAAATTTTGTGGCTATGGTTTAAATATAATTATATAATATAAATACAGGAAACATAAGTACAAGAAATTAAGAAATGTAAATCACATATTATAGTATTACCAAGTCGTATGGTGAAGCGAAACTTCATTTTGACCTTGTACATATATTAATAATATTAGTAGGTTTCCTGAAAAAATTGTACTTAACACGCGAGTTATTTTTACATATTTAAATTTCTTAAAACTTTTTGAGGTCTATGAATGAAGTTTACTCGGATCTATTTATCATGGCCTTCTGGAATGTGGTTTTAAATATTTAGGAATTTGACATCATTTTGCCGGCAATACCCAACTGAAAGAGGACAATTTTGAATTCCCAAACTATTATGTACATTTCGCAAAATATCTATGTTTACAAATAAAAGTAATGAATTAAGTTGAATCTATTATGCAAATAAATATATTTTGGGGCTTGTCGATTTAAATATGAACTGAAAAGTTGTTTAAGCTACTGAAGATTTTTTCTGAAACTCTTTTAGTTTATATTTTTATACTCCATTAAATATTGATGTTATCAGTTCCGTTCATACCGGAAGTAGCTAGCAACATTGATATTTTAACAGTAAGAATTAGAGAATTATTTTGTTTCTAATATTACCATATTTCCGAGTTAGTGACTACAGTTTAATTTTTTAAAATAAAGTAATATTAAAAACAAAGTAATTTTCTTATTCTTACTGTTAATATGCAATATCATAAAGTAACTGATTTAATATGCATTATCACAAAGTAACGGACCAATCTAACATTATTAGATTTTGAGATATAAAGAGTTTAAAAAATTACATCTTACACTTTGATAGACTGTAGCATCATAACGATGCCTGTGTAGCCATAGTAGTATATGCATGAACTATATTTTAATTGTTTCAGAAGTCATAGCAGAAACGATAATAATAATAATAAACATCTTTATTATTTAACAAACAATTCCGCGCTTCTCTAGTATTAAAAAAAAATATTTACATGAACCATTTCCATATAGACTATAGTAATGCATATTCAATTTGTCAATATTTACTATCACTAAACTACTCTATTTTTACCTGGCTATAAAAAAGTTTTTGTTATACTTTTAAACATAAGCGTAGTAAACTTACACACTACGCTGATCCAAATTTCTTTTAGCAGGAGCCTAAAAACATTTTTCCACGAATCACCTAAAGTAAATTCCTTCCAACGTAAGCCTGTAAGTATTACATAACTTTTTGATTCTTGCTTCCAGTGATTTTGTTGTATTACAAACCTACGAACAAACCTGGGTGATACGTACTCGTGTTGTTTTTTGAATTTATTAGAAACTAGTTACAATATAAAAATTAACTCGACCAATTATTGAATTCTACTACTTTTTTACGGTCACTTAATTTAGATTCGTAATATCTCACAGTAAACACAGTAAATCGGAATAAGAATAAAAAGAATTCTTGACATCTATTTATTTCAGATGGTTTGACATAACATATTCGCTTTGTTATAAAAGCACATTAAACAAAGAATTTTAAATTTATTTTTCTATAAGCTTACAACCTACATACATTTTGTACTCCGTTGCCGTAGTATGCCCACGCGTTACGCTAGTTCACAATCTCTTCGGCCACCATTTTTACGCCGCGTCGAGGTTTATCCCCCGCATTGTCCAGAGTCTAGCGTAAACTGCTCCCACGCAAAACATAGTTTCATCGTAGCATTAACGTATTTTTTTCCAGAAATCTAAATAATTTAATAAATATAATGTATTGGTTAAGATAATTGTTCGTTGTTATATTTATTCGTTGCTGGTTTAATATATTCTTCACACATACACGTGTACATAGATAGGCCCAAAACACAAGTCACAAAATTGTTTAGAGCTTTAAATAATATTAATATTTTTCTATAAAATTATTAACGATTTTGTAAGGGTGTCCCACTGGGAAATAAATTGATCTATATATGGAAAACTATCCATAGGAAACCTTTCAGAATTGGATAGTATACTGCTAGTGGAGTCGATTCGGTTTACGAAAATCCCTTGACGAAATCGAGTAATTTTTTTTCCCAATCGATACAGTTAGGATCCTCTCGACATTCTGACATGATTTGAAGGGGGCGCAGCATGGGGGAAAGGGGGGGCACGCTTCGGGGATCAGGCCAGATTCAATTTTTTTTATCAGCTACGAGGAGGGATAGGCGAAAAATTTTTATTTTCGCAAATGCGCGCTTGTGGCGGCATACAAAAAATGGTCACTATTTAATATCTCCGAAAATACTTTAGATATTATGTTCAATTTTTTATGTGTTAATAGGATATAGAACCACACATTTTTGCTAGAAAAGTTATTCAATTGTGCCACCAGTGGCGTCCCTGCAAACATGTCCTATGACATTTTTTACAAAAAATATGGTACACCACTGACATTCTTTCTGATTAGCCTGGTCAATTTTACATAAAAACGGTCTCTTGAGTTTTTCTCGTCATACGCACCCGTTCTTGATGAATACCACTCAATTCATATTGAAACTCATTATTATTAACATTGATAAAATAATTAATGATAAATTTTGTTTCATAAAAAGTGTTGAAGTGGGCAATTCGATGCGTCTGACGAGAAAAACAAGAGACCGTTTTTATGTAGAATTTACCAGGCTAATTAGAAAAAATATCCACATGGAAAAATGTCAGTGGCGTACCATATTTTTTGTAGTGTGTAGTGTGTAGTAGTGTGGTTCTATATCCTATTAACACATACCAAAATTGAACATAATATCTAAAGTATTTTCGGAGATATTAAATAGTGGCCATTTCTTGTATACCGCCACAAGCGCGCATTTGCGAAAATAAAAATTTTTCACCAATCCCTCCTCGTAGCTGATAAGAAAATTAACAAATTGAATCCGGCCTAATCCCCTTAGCTCGATTAATAAACTACCTATTAGCATTTATGTAATATCCCCCCCCCCCATAACTCTCCTCCTCATTGTCCCACCACACCCAACCTCCGTCCCATCAAAGTACTCGGTGTCACTCGTTGATTCGCGAAAAATTGATGCCCCAACTCTGCCCCTTCTCGAGATATAATTAATTAAATTGTATTGTTTTTGCAGTTAAAAATCGCGATAATTCACGAACTCACTGAGATATCGGAATCAGGTTTATTCGAGCTTACACGCTCAAGCTCTTCAATTTTCCTCTTCATATTTTTTGTGTTACTGAGGAAAATCCATTGTAGGTTAGATTTACGGGGCGTGCCCCCCTCACCCCCAATGCGGCGCCCCCTACAAATCATGTCAGAATATCGAGAGGATCCTACTGTATCGATTGTGGAAAAAAATTACCCGATTTCGTCAAGGGATTTTGGAGCCGTTTATTTCGCCAGAACGACTCCACTAATTGGCTATGCCTGCATTGAAAAAAAGTCAAATACTAAAGAAATGTACGAAGCTGTCACTTATCGTTTGAGAATTATTAATATAATCAATGCCGGGGAGCTTAAATTATACAAACGAAGATTATTTAAACCTATAAAAATGTTACAAATATATAGTTACATATTTTATACCAATAAAGAAGGTGCAAAGTAATTCCCAACTCGACTTTTAATTAACATCTGTGAAAATGTTAATATATCATTTCATAATTAAATTTAAAAAATTAATTCCTGGTAATAAACTAAATCTGCCTTGTTTATATTCTCTTAGCACGAAATGGTTTCACCTACTCCCGTGAGTTATGACAAAACTTTTATTCCCCCCGACTACGGCGAATGTTATGTTGTTGTTTTTTTAAAGTTATATCCACGATAACGATTTTAGTGTTGTTGTATTTAAAGAGTATGCATAACTTAAAAACAAAATATTAGTTCTTTGTTTTCGTGCAATGTTTATGTTCGCATAATATTGAGAAATATCAGAAAACGCTTAATCATTGCATAGAGATATTTCTTTTTAAGGTACGAGTGGCAAGATATGACGTAATATATTATGCGTAGTTGAGACCAAAGAATCTGAAAAATTGCGAGCTTTTCAGCCAAATCGTGGCCATATTTATGATTCACATCTTAAAATATTTTTTTATTCGTACTCTATAGGAAATGTGGAGTGCGCTAAAGTTATTTTTCTATTTATAGTATTGTAAATAAGCCAGCAGACTTGGTTCTTCTCCTGGCGAGTCCTTTTCTATAAATAATATTATTATTTTAATTTATAGTTGTTTGACTTACACTTTCAACGCATTGTTTGAAGCGTGAAGTGAAAAATTGTCAATGTTTTTCATATTTTTTATTCCCAATACATGCCGGAACGAGCTATACAGGGTCCTGCAATAGTTCATCAAGCATCCATAGCTCCTATATGAATCAATTTAGGAATTTCATTCCTTGTTAACTTATCATGAGTGTTTTTGAAGAAAATATTTCTTTCTTTAAATGGGACACCCAGTATTTTATTGAATATTTAGGTTCGTATTAGGGTCCTTTATAATTGCCTAAAATTGTATTTAATATGTTTTGGTAGTTTTAAGCCATGCTCAGACGACTGGTGTACTTATATATAAAATGAACCATTTTAATTTTTTTTTAGGTTGAAAAACATGAAATGGAGGACGATACAAGATCGATTCTAAAATGAGTCCACTAAGAACAGAAAAGAAAAGAGGATGCGTTCGCCCCCCACATTTCGATATATTGTAAGTATTATATTTAATTTCATGTGTTTTAAATTTTCATAGGTTTGTTCGCCATTCACGATTAGTTTAAAAAAACAGATTGAAAAAAATAATAGGTACAAATTTAATCAATCGCTTTCTAAAACAGCAAACTTATAAAAAAAACAATTGGCATAGTTTACCTCATATTAAAAACCTTAAAAATAATTATTATAATTACCTACTAGTGAAAAAAATTTATCAGTTTCTAAATAATTTAAATATTAATATTATATACAGGGTTGCTCAGAAGTCTGGAATAAAATTGATATAGCCTTAACCTGTAACCTTTGCGAAAAATGCTCGGACACGTCAATTTAGTTTTATATATGCTCACATTTTGACGTTATTTGTTTGTTTTCTTATAGACATTTGTCAAAGATATGACGACATCGATCTTTTTTTAAATAGACACATACAGCTTATACATCATTTGAAAGCTAATATCTCGTTGGCTCATAAATTTTAGCGCAATTCTGTCAAGCTATTTCAAAATGGCGACTGTTAAAATTTTTAATAAATATCCACATCCTAACAATATCAAGACTTCGATATGCTGTCTTTCCGACAAAACCATTTTTGTTTAGAAAATTGCAAAATAATACTTCAGAAGCACCTAAATTAATTTTACAAGTTCACAATGTCACAAAATGTCAGAACGTGAAACAATGAAGATCTTCTTACCTTGAAAGGTAAAAAAACCATCAATGATTTATCATTTCCGCTTATTTAAATATAGATTTTTTTTAAAACTTATAACAGTCGCCATTTTGAAATATCTTGACAGAATCGCGCTAAAATTTATGAGCATACTGTACGAGATATTAGCTTTCAAATGATGTATCACAAGCTGCATGTTTCTATTTAAAAAAATATCGATCTGGTCATATTTTTGACAAATGTCTATAAAATAACAATCGAATAACGTCAAAATGTGAGCATATACGTATAAAACTAAATTGACGTGTCCGAGCGTTTTCCCCAAAAGTTACAGGTTAAGACTATATTTTATTCCCGACTTCTGGGCAACCCATTACTATAAGTATATTTATATGTATAAGAAATTGTAATATTGCACATTATTAATTTTTTTAGATGGCTGCCTCGAGCGGCTATCCGCTCCGTGGAAGGAGATCCCTCGGACTGCATCCTCGTAGTTGGAGTATCACGACCCAAAATGGCTCTTGTCGTCCTCATTGTAATGTTGCTATCCCTCTTCCTTACGTTTCATCTGATTTACGACAGCGCCCTTAGCACTTTACAAAAGTCTCACCACGTAGAAAATACTCGGCCACCACTGTTTCTTCTTTCTAGAAAACTCTATCCGGTTGCGGTCAGGAGGTTACCTCAGGTAAGCATAACAGTTTAATGCTACGTTTGGTCTTTGGGTCACAACCATCAAATTAATTTTTATATTTTTATTTTTTTAATTATGAACAAGGAACTAATTCTATGTTCAGCGCGGTAGATAACACTTATTGGATTTCCGAGGTTATGTTCCTTAAATTGACTCATCATGATCTTCATTAAAATACCCTTAGTACGTTCCTGTAATTTACTTTTTTTTTATTATCAAACACAAGCACTATAGGAAAAATCCTTTAGGGCACTCTGGGAGTGGTGCGTGTACGCAAAAAGCGATTCACATTGGTTTTGAATCGGAGGTTATATTCGTTTGGAAAAGCGACCTCGGGAAGGTCGTTCCACAAGGATGCCGTCCTCCAGATGAAAGAATTCTTAAATAATGAAGTTCGAGGAGTACTAAGCTTAACCACATATGGATGGGCGGCAGTGGTTCGTCGTGTATTTCTGCTATTCGTCGCTCTGGGCGGAATTAAGAGGACAAGGTCAGCCGAGCACCTTCCATGAAAATATCTGTAAAAGAGAGTCAAATCCCCAACCTGTCTTCGATGTTCTAGGCTGTCGAGGTTCTTCGTCAGCTCGTGGTCTCCGATCAGAGAAATTGCCCTCCTTTCGATGGAATCCAGAGTATGTTTGGGTACAGAGCTACAGACATGGGAGCAGTGCTCTAGTGATGGTCGAATCTGGGCATTGTATAGTGTCAAAAGTTGTTGAGGTGTGTACAACTTTCTGGTTCGGAAGAGTACCCCAAGCTTCTGAGAAGCTATCTTGGCGATTGCCACAACGTGGTTGTGCCAAGACATATTTCCTCCCAGAATTACGCCCAGCAAATTAATAGATGAAGCCAGTGGGATTGCGTATCTGATGACTATATCCGGTTCTGTAATGTTAACCTTTTTATAGAAAACTGCTTCCTGGGTTTTTTAGCGTTAAATTCGACTTGGTTACTGTCACCCCAAGCCAAACTTTTTTCCAGTTTTTTGTTGAGTCGTGATACTTCATGCTGTCTGCAAAGATGTGCGTCGGCAGCCGATGTTTGCGCATTCAAAGAGAAGGATGAGATAAGTGTGCTATCGTCAGCAAAACTAAATATCGGATTTTCAGTTTTCACTAGAAGGTCGTTACTGTAGAGTAAGAAGAGAGTGGGAGACAATATGGACCCTTGAGGAACTCCGGCATTGATGATGAAGGTGTCTGAGAGAAATCCGTCAATCGCCACTTGCAGAGAGCGGTCCTTAAGAAAGCTAGACAACCATGCACAGAATCGACTGGGTAAACCATATGATCGCAGTTTACTTAGAAGCCCCTCATGCCAAACACGATCAAAAGCTTTAGAAATATCCAGTGCAACAGCCCCAGACTTGTTTTTTGTTTCGAAGAAACTGAAGATTTTTAAAATATTATTGCTATTTCCACTTAGTGTCGTACCTACAAGTAATTTATTTTATTAATACAAATAGAAGTAGACTTATAAAGCCCGCACTTTTTAAAGACTTTTTAAAAAAGGCATTGAGTTTTACAGTTTCGAATTAAATCGAATTTTTTAAACAAAAATAATATACATGAACGAACTAGGGATATTTTAATGAAGATGGTCAATTTAAGAAACAAAATATCGAAAAGCCAGTAATTGTTGTGTACCGTTGAACGTAGATTAGTTCCTCTTTCATAATTTGAACAAAAAAATCCAGGTCCGTATTTAAAAACAATAAATTGATGATGGTGACCCAAAGATGAAACATCGTATTAAATATCGGATGATGCGATCTTGCGGAACATAAAAAGCAGCTATGGGAAATTTTTGGAGAGCTCTTCGAACAAAGTCAGGAAAAAATAAGAACCGAAACTCAAAGTTTTAGATTTCTCCACATATTTCGAAAGCTTCTGTATTTATTTTTGATTTTTTTATGGCATATTATTGGACCCATAATTACGCAAATTTAACGGACTTCGTATCTCTTACCGTTTCCGAAATCCCAATGGTGGAGAACGAATTGTCACAAATTGATTTAAATTTCAGGGATTTGTTTTTTTTTAACGCTCGAACACGCCAATACCTTTACATGCGCGTTTTTTAAGGTAAAGCGTTGCCAAACAGCTTTTATTGAAATAGTTTAAATGGTAAGGTATGTGCAGAATTATACCGTTGATCTTTTGACTACAATAAAACCTCATACCCTTCGATCATAAAATAAATAAGGAAATCCCAAATTTTAAAACCTTTTCCAGCAGAGCCGGACCAGGTATATAAATTCAATTTATACCTTTGACTGATGCATATATAAATGCAAAGTGATTTTTAATAATTTTAATCTTTAGTGGTTTTCCGGCGAGTAATTTTTAGTTAGGCTTATTAGTGGTAGAATGTGGCGTCCTTGGAATTGTGCTGATAGGGGGGCATCTTCAAGTGTCATTTTTAAAAGAAAGCGTTTATCTACCGATGCCAAATTAATAATTAAAAATGTGTATCAATCGTTGTTGAGTAGAAATTTTAATTCGATGGATGCTTTAGCAAAGACGTCTACTTTGACAAAAACTTCTTTATCTTCGGTAAGAGACATAGTACTTAAACCTGTTAATCCTACAAAAAATCGGAGTGGTTCTGGCACATTTAGAAGCATTGACGAAAATGACATGGATTTATTAAGAAGAAAGATTTACCAAATGTATGAGGCACAAACTGTACCCACTTTGATTTCCCTCAAAGAGCGGCTGATTAAAGACGAAACAAATATCTCTTGTAGCCTTTCAAGCCTTAGGAAAATATTGCGTAAAGTGGGTTTTAAATACCGAAACATTGATAAAAAACAAACATTAATGTATCAGCGTTAGCGTAATGTTCAACGTTTACGGGAATGGAGACTTAAATATTTAACAGCTGTTAAACAATTTAGAGAAGAAAATCATCCAATTATTTACCTTGATGAAACATGGTTCGATACCCATGACACTCCAAGGAAAGGTTGGAATGATTCTTCCAAAAAAATAACAAACCAAGGCACCATCAAATAAAGGCAAAAGAATCACAATATTACATGCTGGTTCAGAGAACGGATTTGTTCCAAATTGTCTGTTGCTTTCAGCTAAAAACATAGCAGATTCTTCCTTACATTATCATCAAGATACCGATGCACAACTTTTTGAAGATTGATTTAAACATAAACTCCTTAAAAATATACCTGAGAATAGCGTCATTGTAATGGACAATGCTAGTTATCATAGTCGGCAAGCAAAAATCATTCCCAATTCTAATAATACAAAAGCAGAAATTCAAAATTTTATGATTGAAAATGATTTATATTTTGAAGAAACTTACAAAAAACGAGAACTGCTAGCTGTATTAAAAGCTTTTAAAATAAATAAGGAATACGAGTGTGACAAAGTTGCAGCAGAAAATGGACATACAGTGTTGCGTCTTCATCCGTACTATTGTATATTCAATCCTATTGAGCTAATATGGCACCAATTAAAATCCAATATTAGGAGAAATAATATTTCTCCTACATTAAATGCATGTGTAGTAGAATTAAATAAAAACGAAGTAAGAAAAATTTCTGCAGTAACTGTGTACAGCATGTACTTAAGGTGGAAAATTCTTACAATTGTATGATTACAAATGTTCAATCCTTAATTACAAGTTTAGGCTTAGATGAAGATAGTGATAGTGATACAGAGTTAAAGTTTGAATAAATTATCAATAGTTTCTTAGAAATTAATTAATTTTTATTGTACTTGTTATCCTAATAGTTATACTTTTAAATTATATTATTTTCAATTATCATTAATTGTTATCATTATTTTACATTTATTATAGGTACCTAAAACTAAAAATACCTATCTATTTATTTTAAATTATAAAAATAAATCATGTGGTGTAGTATACATTTTCAAGCCGGCCCCGATCCCATTTATTGAGCTTTGAAGAGGTTCAGGCGTATACAATAGGGTTTAATCAGGTAGTTTATTTATGGCAGTAAGAGTCAACGGTATAATTCTGCAACAACTATAAATTAAATTTAATTGTCCTTGGTAAACCCCACGCGCTTTTTTTTAAATCGAATGTCTAAATACTTAGGTATAAACCTTAAATGCCCCCGACGTGCTTCCACGCAACGCCATACACATCTGTTTTCAGTTAACAAGTATATAGGTCAAGTAGGGTAATAGGTAATAGTGAGGCCTCATTACAACATGGGCTTCGACATCTGCCGATGGAAAACATTGATCAATCGTGACGCTGAATTTAAATAATAACTGACAACGCGGGGACAGACGTCTTGTTAACAAAAACTAACCAGCGTTTGTTCGAGTTTAAAATTCTTTGTGTTGCAAAACATTTTTCGCCGATATTTTGTAGTTGAATGCATATTCAATGCTTTCTGATAATTTATATTAGCTGAATATCTAAATATTTATTTTACGAATAAATTAATTATTCACTAATTGTATTCTTAACCGTATAAAGTACAAGCAGTCAAGGTAAACCTATTTAAACCATCATTTCCTTGAGTAAATGTGTTAACATAAACACATTTATTTTATAAAGTAGCCATTATATTACACGTAAAGTGCTATTTCATTTTCGAACCAACTTTTCCATTTTAATAGTCGCACTTTGTTAGAAGGGTAATTAAATTGTTTGCCTACCGCTTTTTATTGTGTATTTTTAGACTTTGCAGCCTGTAGCGTTGAGTTTTCCTTTCATAATAAGTTACCGCGTTCCATTAGGTTTTCTTTTAGATTTAAAGTTTTAAGGCCTTGTCACTGTGACTACCATTAATAAAACAATACGAAAATTAAAATATCCTGCTACTATTTATTTTTAAAAATTGGAGTAAGGAAAATGTTCACATTTTTAAAAACAGATAGTGGTTATGGAAGTATATTGTAAAGTATATCTTAAACTCTTCCACCTCGAATAAGGTATTATCAACAACAGCTGTAATAATACCAGCTAAAATTTAAAAAACTGTAAACAGGATCGGCTCTTATAAAATATCAGAGACGAAAATAAGGAAGCCCCCATCCTAAATTATGATGATCAAAATTTTAACTTTCCAAGAATGATGACAAGATGACAAGTTTCCAGGGTTGACATTCATCATAAGAATATTAGATACAAGAACAGATTTACTTTGCCCCAATATGAAACGTCATTATATCAATGAAGTTCCACTGCTAGTGCTATAAAATTATATAACCCTCTATTCCAGATAAATTTAAGTCATATAATATTTACAAATTCAACGACAAGCTTCGTGCTTACCTCTTCAATAAGCAATGAATCAATAGTTGGTTGTTGCTTTTATTTGTCGAGATTCTTGAATTTATTTTAAGTTCATTTATAGACACATAGATTCAAAAGTTTTGCATCACTCTGATTTTGGCATTTTAAGATAATTTCAGGAATGAATCGCCGAGTAATATCTGAATCTGATGGTGCAAGAATAGTAGCCTTAGTTGAAGAAGGTCATTCCCAAGATTTATTGCTGAAGGAATAGGGGCTTTTCAAAGTGATGTCTCTCGCATATGGAATCGCTATCTAGAGACCAATTCTACGCGAGACAGACCACGAAGTGGTAGAAGGCGTGTTACTAACGAACAGCAGAACCGCTATATTACGTTAACAATTCGGAGAAATCGTACTATGCCAGTCCCACAACTTCAGAGAGATGTTACGCATGCAATTGGAGTTCGCGTATCCGTCTCTACACAAAGAAGACGAATTCTTGAATCCGGTTTAACATGTCGGATACCAGTAAGAGTTCCCCTACCAGAATATGACCACCGAATTCGTCGACTGCAGTGGGCTGAAACGCACGTTCGCTTACCTGAAGAATTTTGGAATTCTGTCCTATTTTTCGACGAGACCAGGATTTGTCTGGTAAACGATAGTAGCCGGATTCGTGTTGTGAGAGAACCAACAAGGGCCGCTCAACTTGCCCATGCTCGCCCCTTGCCTCCATTCGCGTGAGGCAGCGCCATGTTTTGGACAGGTATTGTCTGACGGGCGTACTGACAATGACTGGCGACAGATACATTAGGGATATTCTACAGCCTTATGTCAGAACGTGGAGAGGGGCTGTTGGTAACAATTTTGTGTTTATGGAAGACAATGCCCGGCCACATCGTACTAGAGCTGTGGATGAATACCTAGAAAGTGAGGGAATCAATCGATTGGAGTAGCCTGCTTTGTCCCCTGACATGAACCCGATAGAACATTGGGACATGCTCTCTAGGGCAGTTTGCGTTAGAAGAAATCCTCCTGGAACTCTCCAGGAGCTTGTCGCCGCTGCTACCGAAAAATGACTTGGCTATTCCACAAGAACTGATTGCTAACCTTACGCACAGCATGCGGCGTCGTCTTCAAGCTTGCATTGAGGCCAGAAGAGGAAATACACTTTATTCGAAGCTATATTTTTTTAAATTTCACAAATTATACAATATAAATAAATTTTACTTCTGTTATTTTTTTTTGGAAGGTTTTAAATGTTGTGGTAAAATAAAAATTTTTAAAACTCATTGATCTTTATTTTAAACTTATCAATGAACTAATATTTAATCTAATTTCACCATGCCGTTATTATTTATTCGAGAATCAGAGTGATGCAAAACTTTTGAATCTATGTGTATTTTGAGGCAGACTAACCTCAGAATGTGGTTAAGTAAGAGTAGCCTTCTTGGCTAGACTTCGCCGACTCATTCTTGATCCGTACACTCGCGTTTCGTTCACGTCAAAAATTTACCTGAAATATTCTTGTTTCGTACACTGAATTAAATAACCCATTTGTGTCTTCTCGTTTCGTACATTGACCGTTGCGATGGTCTGGTTATCGGGTTTGTTCGGGTTGATGATTTCATTTTTGAAATTAACGATTTTTTTTCAATTTTAGGCTATAATTATGGGTGTTCGAAAATGCGGCACTCGTGCTCTACTAGAAATGCTATACCTTCATCCGAAGGTACAAAAAGCGACTGGAGAAGTACATTTTTTCGACAGAGATGAAAATTATTATAAAGGGCTCGAATGGTACAGGATGCAAATGCCGCATTCTTATTACGGACAAATAACTATTGAGAAAAGTCCCAGTTATTTTGTTACACCAGAGGTAAGTTATATTTGCAGTGCTACCGCTTTTGCTAGTAGGCATTCCTTTAAAATTGCTCTTCCTCGAGATAAAAATCAATTAAAATTTTTTTTTTGGAAAACATGTCCTTCAAGGAGAGCTTATATATTTGAACTCTAAGAAATTAAGTAACGTACTGAAATTTAGTTGCTACCCAAGGCCGAAACCATAGTCATAATATTCTTAAAATTTTTCATAAACACATCGAGTTGTCGGTTATCTACAACCTCAATAAACTTAAATAGAGAAAATCAATTTATGGGAAATATATCGGATATCAAATAAGTTATAAAATACACAGCGATGTAGATAAATGACAAAATAATCTGGTTTTCAAACCTTCAAAATGGATAATTTTGGTTTTTAACAATCAATCAAGGTAACATATCCCATTGCTTGACTTGGCTTTGCCTTGTCTTGTTCGGTCTCTTATCATCAAAAAAATGACTGAAGTCGATTTACAGATATAATTTCACGAAGTAAAAAACCGTTAAAAATGCCAACAATTTTTAAGGAAGAAATTAATTTATAGGCCACAAAAGGAATTTCTTGTATGATAAATGAAAAAAATTCCAATGAATTTATAATGAGATTTTTGTAATGGACAAGCTCCACACAAAGGAATCCATGACGTATGCCTTAGTGTCATTTGACTACCTGAGTGGTGTCATTTGATTACCTGTGTAATGGTATTTATGTACAGAGGGCCATTTATCCCATGATGCAGTAACCATACCAATTATTTATAGTGCCATATACCGCGAGCCGATTAAATAATTTCTCGCCAGGCATTGATCTGTTAACTGTTCTAGCTATAATATAAATATAATAAAAACAATGCGATAACTAAACTTAACAACTAAACAATATCTTTTTACACTTGATGCACATACATAGAAGTAAAAAATATACAAAACACTGCATTTCCAAGACATACCTGATTTTTCGAACCGAAGACACACTGCACACTTATATGAAAGAAGTCTTTATTGCGCTTCAATAATTGTAAGTTTTGTACGGGTTTGTATATTTTGACGTATTTGTCACTTCCGGTTGTATCGGAAGTTATCATTAACATTGTTATTTTAAATAGGATGCCCTGTATATTTTGGCATTGTTCGATTATATGTAAAAATACAAGTAACTTTTGTTAAATGTCTTTTACCAATCTCCAATAAGTAATTCTATACGCCAAGATAAATTTAATTAATTAATTAATTGACGCATGAGTATTACATTATACCAGAAAGATGTAATTTTTAAATACCCTGTACGAAAGATATCTAGTATTATTATCACACTATTGAGTTTGCGCAGTAGGGTAGAAATTTTAGCGATCGCGTCATAGCCGGCCCGACATTATTTTTGTTGTTGTTATTCGTCGCGATCTTTGGTTCTGGATGCTTTTTCAAATTACAGAATAAAAAGTGGTTCATCCACATTGTTGTCGGTATATTAGTGCTTATAAACTTTCATTACCTAACAACAATTTTTGTAAAACAGTTTTTAATTTGTGGTGATTCGATTCGCTGTTTGATAGGTTAGTGGCTTGTTTTGTTTAAGATGAAAGGACACAAGTGCATGGTGCTTTTTTACAAAAATCGTTGATCAATACCAGATATAAAGTATTTCAGGTATGTACATATATACGAATATATTTTTTTAATCACATTATCCGATCTTCGGAATCGAATTTCACTAAAAAGCTTGTAAAAAAAGAAGGGACTGTCACTCGTATACAATATAATATATATATGGTCACTACCTAATCTCAACATTAATGTATTTTTAATTTGGTGCATTAATAGCTGATAATAATTCCCAAAATAGTCAATATAGTCATTCATTCTTAATTTTTGGTTTAGAAAAAAGTGAGATTAAGGAACATACGACGTCGGATGATTGTTACAAATATTTGGACGGAATTTGGCACCAATCAGGGCACCGTCGGATCATCATATCATCAGAAATCGTATGCATGGACCGCTGTCTTAAATCGAACTAATCGAAATTTTGATTGCAATATTTTTTCTAACTAACTAATGAAATTTACATTAAAAAGTTGAAATCCGGTCCTGTCGAATGTTTACTTTCACAAGGATATTCTCGAACTGCGCAAACTCACAACGCCCCCATCGATGCCCATAGCGGGGACATAATTGCAGATGGTATTAGCAATATACTGTTTATATATACCTGTATGTGATTATTATGACATAGAAAGTAAGATGAAATAACCTGTGACACATTTGTTTGTTAAAAAAAAATGTATATTATGGATTTTCTCTCAGGAACGGTCGGAGATGAGTATAGGAAATTGTTAACAGAAATAACTAGGATTTTTACACATAATCAAAAAATGGCAAAATATACAGGGAAGTCTATTTAAAATAATGATGTTACTTCCAGTATAAAACACGTCAAAATATTTTCATTGAAAAGATCGACAACTTTTATAGCGAGTACTAATATTTGAAACAAATATATTTTTTTTAGTTTCCGAAATTTAATAATAGGCCACTTACCGTGAATGTTGATTAATAATTTCTTTAATGAAAAAATACGAATATTAAATCGTAACTTTAACAATCGACCCATCCCACTATACCAACCAAAAATTGTTAGGGAAAGTTCGATTAGTTTACAAACACGCTAATAACTTATGCATAATTATTAACATCGATTCTGACACGATGAAAATTTCATACGTTCAAATATTGATCATGTTTACGTTTAATTTTCACTTTATAACCAATAACCTTATAACTTCACTACGATATTTATATTTTATTAATGCTAATTACTAACGTATTTGACAACCAATAGGCTACGAATAAAGGTTAGCGTTAAAACCAAAGAGCAAAATGGAGTAATATCCAGTTATTAGGATTATTAGAGGTTAATAAAAGTTAAGTAAAATCTGTGGAGTTTAGAGTTTATAATTTAACATTTTAGAACTCTCATACTTATTTTTGTCCAGTTTGATTTGAACGTTTCCTTATGAAGGGCGCGGGGAGAAAAATGTACATAAACCAAGCTGGCAAGCGTCTTATCATAGGCGTGCTCTAACAATAATTTATTAAGGGGAAAATAAATAAATAGACTGTGGTGATCCCGCTGTTTGGATTCTCTGTACACGGTGTTGAAAAAAGGTCGGTACCCCGGAATAACTTCGATGCATCGCATTGCAGCGGAAAATGTCTAGGGAAAAAGTTGTTTGGTTCTGAAGGAGGAATAGTTTGAAATTTATACCACCCCCCAACCCCTCAACCCCGTGGCGCGGGTGGGGGTAAGTTAAGAAATTTTTTTTTATTCGGGCACATCCTTCACCAATAATCACCATGAGAAAGACAAAATCAGTACCGTGCGAAAATGAAGTATTATCCCGGAAATACTCTTTTTCTCTGTTTTGTACTAAAAAATGCCCGTGGAATACAAACAACTTTTTCCACGGGCATTTTTTAGTATAAGATAGTTTATTTTTGGTCTGAGAACACGATACGCCAATAAAAAATATGGGGTTCCATTTGAAAATCTTAACTTACAACCACCCGCGCCCCGGGGTTGAGGGGGTGGGAGCTGGTTTAAATTGCAAACTATTCCTCCTTCAAAACCAAACAACATTTTCCGCTGCAATGCGATGCACCGGAGTTATTCCGGGGTACCGACCCTTTTTCAACGCCGTATATATTCAAAATTATTATAGGTAGTTTGTTTTTGGGTTTCGGTCACTTTATAATGAAATTCCAATATTTGTGTAACGTTTCGGTTTATTATACTAAACCATCGTCAGTCACGTATAAATAAAGTAGAAAGAAGCAATATTTTTGACGGTGTTAGAGACAAAAATTCTTATTTTATGTTAATATTAGTTTATATGGTATAGAGTGAAATGAAAAAATATATAAATGAACTTACCTTGTACAATTCTTACTCACTTACACTAAATTTGGTAACATTTTGTCTTGGTGTTGAGTGGACATGAACTAACTCAGTTATATAAATTTAGTAGTATTGTAAGTTATTATTTAAATGCCATAAAATAAAAGGTACGCATATTTATTTTACGGTATTTAAATAATAACCTGCATCGCTACTAAATTTGTATAATTAAGTTAGTTCATGTCCACTCAACAACAAGACAAAATGTTACCAAATTTAGTGTAAGTGATGTTCATTTATATATTTTTTCATCTCATTCTGTACAAACTAATATTATTTATTACATAAAATAAGAATGTTTGCCCTAACACTGTCAGAAATATTTTTCTTTATTACAAATAGTTCTGACGATGGTTTAGTATAATACACCGAAACGTTTACCAAATATTGGAATTTCATTTCAAAGTGACCGAAACCCAAAAACAAACTACCTATAATTTGAAAAAACGGTCAAGGAAACAAAACTATAATTCAAAATTATAGTTCTTTTCCTAAAAATGGACTGGTATTATTATTTAATTAGGTACCAGTCCCCTCTTCTTTACATACGTTGTAAATATTGGCTACGATTTATTTTGATCGACTCTTCAATTTTGTATCTCTAATTATTTTCTGATCCATCATGAAAAAATATTAGCAGCATGCCAATATAGGTATAATAAACAAACTCAAAATTTCGTACCCACGTTTTACGCCACTGTAGAGACAAATTTCTGTTCGTTTTAACGGCGCTACGAAGAGCGAAACTACATAAGAAATAAAATTAAATCAATTAAGTTATTATTTTAGTTTAGGATATTAAATTTGATAAAACACATTTAATGATATAATTTATAAATCGTATAATGAGTCAGTATATCAAATTATTTTGAATGTATTTACAATTGAGGCAATTTTGACATAATTATTTCTTGTTAGCTTAATGAAAGGTTATAGAAAAAATTTAGACGTCAATTCTCAGATTTGACAGTCGAAAGTTAGGCATATGTGTTAAGCAACAACCAGTTAGAATCTCGTTTACAACTGAGCATGCGCAGAACGTTGGAAATTTCGCCCTGCGAACAAACATATTATGTCATTTTGAGAAGGCTAATATATTTTATTTTTTCCCTGTATTCAAATCGATAAAATCGTGTACAATTCATTCTACATAAATTACCTAAAGATCACAAGGTTGTTCCTGTTTATTTTAGGTTTTGTGTATTTCCCTTCAATTTTGTCACCTCGTTGAACCGCATTTTATGCTTCCGTAAATGTTTAATTTTCTGTCTTAATCATTATTCATGAGTAAAGTTTCATTTAATATTTGCTTCTGCTCGCGGTTTCGCCTGTGACGACACGTTTGATATATAGTTTCTATATTGGGTAAGTTTTGTGAAATTTAGAGCTGATTTTAAACATCCCTTAAAATGTTTCTATTTAAATTTAAATTTTGAAACATTCGAAAATGGCCTTTGCACCCATAAAAAACTGTAATTTGTCAAAACAAATTGTCATGGTAACAATAATAAAAATTTAATGATTTATAGATTGTCGTATTTAATTATATTCTTAAATTGAGTTTTTGGGTTCTTTATTTATACTGTGGGTTCTGAACCAATTTTTGGTTTTACTTTTGGTACTGTTACTTATCATTAATTGACAAGGTGTTTGCAATAATATGGATCTCTAATGATATTCTTAGCTCTCTTGCCTTCGCAATGCCTTTAAATTTAACAATGATTGGTGCATAATAGTAGCAAATTTAATATACAGATATAGATATAGGACTAAGTAGACTGGAAACCGCAAAAGCATCTAGACTTCGTACAGGACATACAAGTTTTACTCATCAACATCTTCTTAAAGGCGAACTATCACCAATGTGTGATCAGTGTAATGTAGCTCTGTCAGTACTACATATTATCAGTGAATGTCCAGTGTATAACGCACAAAGACAGCAATATAGCTTGAAAGAGAATTTACAAACACAAAACATAAAAAATACTTTAGAGTATATGAAATGTATAGAGTTATTTGACAAAATTTAAAAATAAGTAGTCATACTTACCCTCTGTGATACCTACCTTTTGTGATACTTACCAACTGTGATATTTACATTATGTTCTGGAAAACATTAAACACACTTAACTGAAAAGCGCCCACGAGCATTTACTATGTGATACTTACCATCTGTGATATTTAATTAAAACTATACTTACCTAAAGGAGACTCTACGAGCTAATGACCCTAGTAGTCGATGCTCTTTCTGGGTGGGTTTTTACTGAGGTAAAAATCCCACACTGTTTGGCGCCTACTAACCTGCCTGCCAAGCGCCTTTTGAAGGTTTTCCCATTCCAGCACCCAAAAAACAGTATGTCCGCGGATGCAGTTAACAAGAGGACAAATAAACCAAAAATTGAAATAGACCAAAAAAAGTAATTTTCATTAAAAAGTCTGCTTGTCAAAAAAATAGGACTTACGAAGAGAAAATCGATTCTTTTTGTACAGGGCGTCTCAAAAATGCAAAAACATAAAATATAACAAGAGTAAACAGTGATTTTAGTAAAGGTAATAACCAAGTAAAGGTTATTACCTTTAAATTACTAAACATTAATAAAAATAAATAATAAATAATAATAATAATAATAATAAATTTACAATGGACGAGGTATCATACATACTGGTCATAGTTCAAAAACCCCGCCCCCATATTCAATACATTTTTCTAACTAACTGCTTCCTAATGTGATCAAAACTGGCTTGAATCTCTTCAACTGATAATGATTCCACTGCTCGCCTAATTCTTAGTTTTAAAATTTCGACATTACTATCCATTGGTTGCGCAAAAATAAGCTGCTTTATACGGCCCCAAAGGCAAGAATCGGCTAACGTCAGATCGGGACTTCTTGGGGGCCATGAAACTGGCCCATTTCTTTCTATCCATCTCACACCGAATTTTCTGTTCAGCCATTCTTTGACCTCTCCAGCGTAATGTGCAGGGCACCCATCTTGTTGAAAATAAATTGCGTTGCAATAATCCAGGGGCAGCTCTTCAAGATGATTGATAAAGATTGTATCTAGTAATTGCAAATAGCTCGCTCTATTACAAGTACCTCCGAAAAAATAAGGCCCAATGATACCGTAATATTAAATTGTACACCACACATTGACTTTTTTAAAAGTACTGACGTCTTGCGGGAATCCTAAATTCCGGATTACCTTTACTCCAATATCTGACATGTTGAGAAGCAA
This sequence comes from Barypeithes pellucidus, assembly GCA_963991005.1. NCBI lineage: Eukaryota > Metazoa > Arthropoda > Insecta > Coleoptera > Curculionidae > Barypeithes > Barypeithes pellucidus. The sequence goes on from OZ022558.1 coordinate 15,947,056, forward strand.
CAGTTCCATAGGTTGAAAATGTTGATTCAGCAGAAAACATTATAAGCTTGTGAAAATTTCTATTGACGTTTAAAATCTCATTTCCAAACCATAAACAAAAATCTAGCCATTTAGCTTCATTCCCAGTCTCCAAGGTTTGGTTGAAATGAGGCGTGTAAGGTTAAATTTTATTATTTTTTAAAACTGTTGGTATTTTTTTGAACCACCTCTAAATGCTTAGCTCTGTTGCTCAAGGGAAGCAATGGATTTTCATTTACGAATGCATTATCAAAACTGTACAGGCATCTTCCTCATTATATTGCTTCTTCTCTTTTTTAATGTCAATAACTGATCCTGTTCTTTGACATTTTTTCACCAGTTTGTGTACACCAACTGTCGAAACGTATACGCCAGGAAATTACGTAGCGATAAGAGCACTGGCCATTTCCATAACATTGCACTATAAAAACTCTTTGTTCAACGGTCAGCATTTTCAAGGAATATTTATTTTGACACTGACACTAACAACTACAAAAACAGGTAATAATGTACAGGTATAAGTCATAATAATATGAAAGTAGTAAAATGCAGACTTGCAAAAATGTTTATTTTTTTTTTAAATTTCATGAATTCCAATTTCCTTCAGTAAGTTCGACATCATGGATAGGACTAATTTTGGTGCAAGTTTTTTTATTTATCATTTTACGTTAAAAGGTCAAAAATCCCAGTTTACTCTTATTAAATTTTATGTTTTTGCATTTTTGATACAATAAGAATGTATGTACAATAAGAATCAATTTTCTCATCGTAATTCCTATTTTTTCGACAGCAGACTTTTCAATAAAGAATTACTTTTTTTCAAATCTTTCAATTTTTGGTCCATTTGTCCTGTTGTTAACTGCATCCGCGGACATACAGATTCGCTTAAATGTTATAATAGAAAATATAAATCTTCAGGTACGTCTTTGGGATCCGACATCTTTGTTAGGAAGGACATTAGACAAAATGATTATATGAACTACAAGTTTCCTATTTTGATCTCTCCGATACGCTAACAAAATATTGCCCTTTACTTGCTGGGCACCATGTATAAGATGGTTTATTTTTATTTATGAAATGTATAACCTAATTTTATTACCCCAAAAGACGAATATTGTGAAATCTTCAGTATTATTTCCACCCTTAATTTTACATAATGTAGCTTCTGACCCAAATGCGTCTAAACTCGGAAGAATTTGGTCTGATGAAAGAGGTTAAGAGAGTTAAGGCATTATATTTCGAACCCCTCTTTCAACTTGAAATTTGATGTAATTAAAAGTATAATATACTTACGGAATAATGTAATACATTCCTCGAAATATAAATGGGAAGTTTCCTTACTGAATGTAGATAATAAGTTAATAATTATTATTAAACACACAGATTTTAAGTTGACGATGAGCATAATGAAACTCGTGACTTATAGTATAATATCGATGGATTTTTGACAAAACATCTTAAACGACAGACTTCTCGAAATTATATTTTTACAGCAAACTGTTGCTTATTTTAAACTGCAAATTGTATTAAACTTTGGTCTGCCTGTAATTACTTAAAAAGGTATAAAAGTCATATTTGTAACGTTTTGCAAAACGGTCGTATTTACATATTAAGCGCCAATATGATTGATTGATGATTTAACAAGTTGTTTGCAATAATATATACAGGGTGTTAGTTAAGACGTGCTAATATTTCAGGGTGTGATTCCTTAGGTCATTTTATAAAGAAAAGTTCATATGAACATATGTCTGCTACGGCTTAAATTTTTTGCTACAGGGTGTTGAATTTTTATTTTTGAAATGGTTATTTTTTAATATCTCCGAAAGTACTTTAGATATTATTTTCAATTTTGGTATGTATTAATAGGATATAGAACCACACATTTTAGTTAGAAAAGTTATTCCATTGTTCCACCAGTGGCGTCCCTGCGAACATATCCGCTGTTCTTTTACAAAAAAGATGGTACGCCACTGACATTTTTCCATGTGGATATTTTTCTGATTAGCCTAATCAATTCTACATGAAAACGGTCTCTTAAGTTTTTCTCGTCAGACGCACCGTGCTTGAGTAAAACCACTAAATTCGTATTGCAACTCATTATTATTATTAACATTGATAAAATAATTAATGATAAATTTTGTTTTATAAAAATTGTTGGAAATGGCCAACATCACTTAAAAGACATGCTTCCGCCCATCCTTGCAACGAATTGCCAACTCTAACAATTTGCATAGTAGTATTATTATTTAAAAATCTTCCTGTGTAAATGGCGGTATATTTACATTAAAAGATGGAGATACATAACATATTTTCCATACTATCCTTTCCGCCTGCAACCAGCTAAAAAGTCAACAGGTGGAATGGTTGCAGTACTTCATATCGACCGATGTTTAGATGTGTATGCTTTTCCCATTCCTATCCAATGGTATATGTATTGTATATTCCGTGATTTTAGATGTGCATAGTGATTTGACGGTGATTTCACAGTGCTTTTAAGAATATTTTTGTAGTTCTCGATATTTTCCAGATAGCCTTAGTTAACCATAGTTATTATTATTATTATATTTTATGTGGTTGATACATTGTGGGCTGCATAACTATCCCTAGCCAAATGTTTCTAATTCTTCAAGCTTTTGATCGTAACCGATATTTGTAGTAATATTGATAAGGACTCTTTAAGGTTTTAATTTTTCCGAAGCACACGAAACTTATATAATTAGGATATTAAGCATAATTTTAATGATGTTTCAGGTTCCCGAACGAATAAAAGCAATGAACGCAAGTATCAAACTCCTCCTAATAGTCAGGGAGCCAGTCACTAGAGCTATTTCCGATTACACTCAGCTGCGGGCTAACGCAGCGACAGCTTCGCCAACTGTTCTACCCACACCTGCTCCTAAATCCTTCGAGCAGCTGGTAATGCATCAAAATGGATCGGTTAATGAAGCTTATCGCCCTTTAGCCATTTCTGTGTATCATCATTACTTGCATAGATGGCTAGAAGTAAGTTTTATAGTGACACTTGTCATGTTCCTTATTGGTTAAAATAATTATAAACATTAACACTTAATCTATTTAAGAAATAAAAAGTCTATGCTTTTTGTATTTTTGTCTACACAGTAGCACTTTAAAATACTATTTCAAATTGAATGGTACTACCAAGAAAAGGAAGCCCACTCCATTGATAGGATGCAACCACCTGCAGACCGGTTTCGAACTCATTTGTACTGACGAGAATAAATGAGTTCGAAACCGGTCTGCAGGTGGTTGCATCCTATCAATGGAGAGGGCTTCCTTTTCTTGGTAGTACCATTCAATCTAAAATAGTATTTTAAAGTGCTACTGTGTAGACAAAAATACGCCCTTATTGTATAAGGATCATCGGGTGGTCTGGGAAATAATAATAATTATCCGTATTGGTATTTGATATTAATATTTAATGATAAATTCTGAACACAGGATATATAAATTCGAGAAATATGCTTTTGGGATTGTTCCTTTGGGGATAAGCAGAAGAATACCTTTTTTTCATAAACCCATAAATAAAAATGTTATCTCTCTTAGGGAGGATCTATAATATCCCCGTCGTCCTCAATAAATATTTCATTCTCTAATTTCATATTATTTTTGTACAGGGTCTACCATCCCATTCAACCAATTATCATTTTCTTCTAGGTTTTCTCCAGGGAACAACTTTTAATAGTTAACGGTGACCAACTTATCGACGACCCTCTACCACAGCTTCAAAAAATTGAACGGTTCCTTGGACTTGAACCCAGAATCGGCAGTCACAACTTCTACTTCAATGAAACGAAAGGTTTCTACTGCCTTCGAAATGAAACATCAGATCGATGTTTAAGAGAAACGAAGGGCAGGAAACATCCCAGAGTCGACCCTCACACCGTTTCAAAATTAAGGAGGTACTTTGGTGAACATAATCAAAAATTCTATGAGCTAGTGGGGGAAGATATGGGGTGGCCAGAGGATTAACATCTAGTTTACACTTTAGTCTTGGTGATATATGTAGATCTAGTTCACAAAATTCTTACCAAAAGGAGCTTCTTGAAAGTTTTATATTTTTAAAAATGGAAATTTATTTAAAGATTAAAGATTAACACTGTTTACGTAAATACATTTGTAGCATTAGTTAGTTAACATTTTTATTACTTGGTTGTCAATATGTCTGTTAAGTCTGGGATTTACCGATACAATTCGCAAATGTTGAAATAATCACAGATTAAAACAAAAAATTTAAAAACACTTTATACATATACAGGAGGTTCAAAACTAACAGTACACAGCAACACTACAGATTCTTTGGATAAGGAAATTGAGATTTTACCAAACTTTCTCAGATGAAAAGTTGATAATAACTGAGATAATTCTATTTTCTAATTTCCTAATTAATTCACTTATTAACCAATATTTCTTAGTAGTCTGCAATTTTTATAATATTTAAAATATTATTAAATTAATAATAATTTAGAAAACATAGGTTAAGTTAGAACTCCTTTTGCAATCTGAATTATTTTATATTACTTATAATGTAATAATTAATATCTAACATAATGTGTTATTTCAATATTTTAAAAAGTGCACTGGGCACTGCAAAAATCTCGAAAACATTGCTCGGAGCGACATATGCAAGTCTTTTTGGTTAAAAATGATGAGAAAATTGATTATTTTTAATAAATACATAAATACACTAAAGCGCAAAATAGTTGCACTTGTATGTACTCGAAGTGCTGCAGCGAGCGCCGTCTACAATCTACATCATAATTATTAACAGATTAAAATTTATCGTCCCAAGAAATTCCTCAACACAGACTATATTATGTAAGAATATTGTTTAATAAGTAAATTAATTAGGAAATTCGAAAATAAAGACAGGACACCCTGTATTTCGGTTATTATCAACTTTTGAACTCGGAAAGCTTGGCCCAATCGCAATATTCTTACCCAACAAATTTACTGTGTAGTTTTGGACACCCTATATACAAGATATTTCCTCAGTTATTTCATATAAATCATGCAAGTTAAAGGTTAAGATAAAATATTGTTCATTGGTAACATTTATTTTGGCCTTAGGTAAATTTTCGGGACATTTGGAAGTGTTAAGTAATAAATTTAATTATTATAAAGGGTATTTTGAAAGATATAAATATTTACAAACTTATGACAAGAATAGTTTTGACAGTATTATTAATAAATTTCAGAATATTAAATCGATTTAATAATGAAATCATTCTTTACAGTAAATAAAGTAAGACAAAACGAATACAAAATATATGTAATTAATGTATGCAAAACATTCAAGTTATGGGAATTAACTAAATTAAATAAAAAATTACTAGAAAATGTATGATGATCGCAAAAAATATTTGATGTAACTCGTATATAGAGTATATTATTTCTACCAATGGGATGGTCTTACTAGCCTCTAGCTCGTTCAAGTACGTCAACACGGAGAACAAAAAATTATGGCAATTTCAAAGTTAAAATATGCTTTAGTTTCTTTTTGGTATTTTCCGAAATTTTATAAAATTTACCAAGAGTCCAAATAAATTTAACATTTGCTTCCAGATTGAAGACACAAATTTAATAACGTAGTATTTTAATGGTAATTATGCCTAATGTCAAAGAGCTATTACTGTAGAAAATTTATTGCTCAAACTAATTTAAATTATTTTAAATGCTTCTCAAGAATGACAAATACTACATAATTGACTATTTTTTGCTGTAGTAAATCAATTATTTAAGAATTTAAATGGGACACAAGAGTAATTGCTGTGAATTTATAGGAAAATGTAAAATTTTAGCGAAAAATTCTGCTTATTACTCGTAAATATAATAAAACAAACGTACATATCAGGTTAAATTAAACATATCATATACATATAAGTTTATTTGTTAGTATAAATATTTAGATAATTATTTAGACACAACTTACCTTAGTTTAATAATGTTAATATATAATATGGAGGTTAGTGTACATATTAATACGAATTTTTTGATATGTTGAAATTTAATTTAACTATAATTTAATTCATAGTAAAATACTATAACCAGATTTATTCAAATTTGTCTTTTGGTTTTAATTGCTGGGTAATTTCATATTACATTACGGAATTCTATTTAAAGCGTTTCCCGGAGAAACCGTCTGAAATATGTTAAATTTTCACAAAGCGCAAGAAATTGTTTTAATTGTACCTACTGCATTATAGCAAATGAGCTTACGTTTTTTTTAATAGTGTTAAAATAAACCATCATATATATTATACTCTTGGCTCTACAGGGTGTTATGGAAATGACGTATTAGATTTAAACGGACAAATCCTGAGATGAAAATAAATTGAAAAAAAACAACCATAAATAGCGCTTTGAATTATTACGCGAAATTATACACTTTATATGAAATCTGAAAATTTTCATGGCCGCTACTGACGACGGTCGGTGTTGTCATATCTACACGGCAAAGTTTTTAGAAACCAAATTATAACTTTAAAAAATTTTTATGAACAAATATAATTCCAGAAATCCGACGGCGAAAGATATTTTGCAAAACAAATAATGGTAATATTACACACAAATTTCAAATTCGTCACAAGAACAGGAAAGTAAATAGGTCAAACGTCATATACCTTCCTATTCTTTTTCAAACTCTTTAAAAATAAAGCAATTTTATTTAACACCCGTGCTTTCTTACCTTAACTTATTTAAATACAATTATTAGTTCCATTTGTTTCACAGAAACTACACAGAATCTAAGTTTTAGGAAAAAACCTCTCACATAACCTCACAAATAGCAGCTATTTTGGTCCTTTTTTCTCGCTTAGATTTATTTATTTAACTAATTTAAAAAACACACACTTTAAATACTATTCTTTCAATTTAAGAATTACATTTTATCTACGAACGAACGAAATGTGTGCAAAACTCGGAATAGATATGGGCAATATTTGACAGTTTGATATTTCACGGTTACGGTAATTGAATCCTAATAATAGGCGTTACGGGAAGGACTAAGATCGCTTAAATGCGTTTCTTATAGTGATAAACGAGATTCTTCCCTGAATTGAATAAAATGATAGTAGTGATATATCCATCAATTAAGGTAAGAGATAATACTGCGACTGTACTTGAGAAGCCCAAAAAATTAAATTAGCTAAGCTCTACTCCAAATGACATGACCGGGTTTGTTTGACGAAGATTTAATTTTCTTCCTCACACTGTCATCTCTCTTCCACACAATCTACTGGGTGCTAGGGTAACGTAAGTCTAGGCGTACAAGCGTGCGTCTTGCAAGTGTCAGTATTAGAAGATACGCGTTAGAATACGGTCGGATCTGTTGCTTAAGATTTACACTCTCGGCTATCAGCTTTGTTTTCAGAAGGTACGTGTTTAATAATTGTTTTGTAATGAATTTCGGGCTACGCGTCCAAACTTTGTATATAATTTTACATTTTTTTTTTTGACGAACCTAAAACGAGTAGTTTGTTTTGGACGTTTGACTTGATGGAATGTTTCGAGCATAAAGTGTTTCCATGAAAAAGAAAAAAAACTGATTGTGTTTGTGAGTGGATTTCCTCGCTCTTTAGGTATAAAGATATATACAAGTAGGCAGATAAATAATTTATTTATCGCCTGTTTTCACCACAGGGTGATATATTACAGTCACGCAGGATGAGCTGTGGGTTTATGGGGCTGGACGTTTAAAACGATCGATTAATAAAATATGTAGCGCTTCCCTAGGGCACCCAAGGAGTCACCCATTTAAATATAATACGTCATTTCCATAACACCCTGTATAATATCCAGTAGTAATATAGTATATTAAGTTAATCAGGTTTAAGATGATCTAACCTCCATATTATAAGACCGTTGTAAAAATATTATGTGGACCCGGATTTTATGTTTGATCATATTGATCAGTGCCTTATTTAGATTTTATTATAAAATCCACATTGGAACTAAGTAGAACGTGTGAAAAAGATATTAATCAAAATTATGATAATGCAAAAAAAAATAGAACAGTGGAGCCATAGTTTATTATTAATTTGTTTTTGTTTAAGAGAACCTAATGAACCATTATTTAAGTTCAATATTTGCCAAATTATACAAATTATTTTTCCCTTGGACAACTTATCAAATTATGACTTACATTTATTTTTTAGTTCATTACTTATAACTGTACAATTCTCATTTTGTAATTAATTTTGTTTTTTAATAACAGTGATATTTTTTTAAATTAATTATTAACTGACACTCAAATGTAAAGTATCTATTTATCTTTATTGTTTTAATAACTAAATGCAAATATATTCGCTTTGTTATAAATATTTTGTTCATTTTCAGAATTATTGTATATAACGTATGGCTCCAATCCTTTAATTATTAATATTTTTCTGCCATAAATATCCACATTTATTTAACCCAAGTTCCAAGGTGCATAGATAAACCAGTGAGCTCCAATAAGGAAAGCAATAGATAGTATACTCACCAATTGACTTTAATTAAAACACAAACATATCATATTAACGTAATTATTAAGTTTTAAAATAAGAAATAAAATCTACATTTAAAACTGCACGATGCCAAATAATATCGTATATTTGCTTCCTTATCAATAATTCATAATATACATTAATGAGTATAATCATATTCAAAATTCAGTACATACATATCCAAAAGTTCCATAATTCAAGTTGTCCGTAGTGGCAGCCAAATTTTTCGAACTTTTGGCCGCAGTTTGTATTTACAGAAAAAATTCCAACGGTAAAACGGATAAAAAAGAAGATAAAAAAGCAAAACATTTTTATACATTTCTTAATAGAGATCATATTCAGAAGTAGTTTTTTGTAGCTAGTAAGTATCATGGCATATTTTATTAAAAAATATATGTTTTTAAGCATACTGTACTCCCTCCATATCATGGAGTATATTAAATTACCCTCTCTCAGCTAGTTTTATCATTTTAGTTCTTTTCACAAAAAAAGAAGTCGAATTCAACAAATTATTAAATTCTCATCCAATAAAAAAAAAATATCTTATTGCTTATTCAATTTTAGATTAGGAAACTTATTTTCATATGTACCTATAGAAGAAAGCAATATTATTTAATATATTAAGTTTTCTTTTATATAAAAGCGTCCACAATAAATACATATCAAACAAAAATACACATATCAAAATTGTGATTTCATAAAGTTGTATAAATGTATAATAATATATATTGTGTAAATCTAATCTAGGAAATTTTAATGTAAATTATTAAAGCTATTAAATATGTTATATATTTTTTTGTGGTGGAAACCACTTACTATGTGATCGTTAACTAGGTAACTCAATGTAATAAGATTATTAGGAAAATGTGTTTGTGTTAATTTTATTGCAAAATAAGGATAATATATAATTATTAGATATACTGGGTGAAAACTTGTCAACCTTAATAGCTCGCTTCCAGTAAATAATATTAAAAATCGGAAAACCACGTCATTTTAGTGTGTGTTTGCGGCCTTCGGGACGTATCCTCCGTGGAGGGATATATGTTACCGTTAAAATCTTAAATCGAAAGGATGATCAAGGCACATCACTTTAAGGTCATTTAGATCTATTTCCAATAATACCATTTATTATTTTTTGAGTAGTAGTTTCCAATAAATCACGTTCCGCAAATGGACATAAGTAATTAAAACTTACCTGCACTAAGATTTATAGTTTTTAGGTATTATTTAACAAACATTATTGACTTATCTTTTAGTAGAATGATTAGAGGGATCCGTTCGTAGTCGTTCGTGGTGACATTCTTTCTTTTTGTCCCCATTTAAGATTTTAAGGGTGACATCTACCCCTCCCAAGGAGGTAAAGGAGGTAAACTACGAAGATTTTACAATTAAGTTTATATAATTTTTAATATAATTTACCGGAACTCTGTAGTTAATTCGCCTTCCTACATCTCGAATTTTGTTTAATGTACAAAGACCTAAAAAATTTAAGTAAATAGGTTTTAATTGATAATTTAGATAATTAAATGGGCATTTTTTGAAACTGTTCAAATTTGAAAACTAAACGCAAACATAAATATTTTTATCAGAAGAAAATATTATTCTATATTCTGATAATATTTTATTTTTAAAGTTTATAGGCAGAAATGGTGTCTGCTAACAATAAGCTGTCCAAGAAGCAAGGGAGTCGATGCTTCTCTTCCTCTCTCCTGTCTTGTTCCTGTATTGACCACATAATATCTAATTTAATATGCGCGTTTCATACATTGTGAGCAGAATTTTGCAGGGCTACACTTCTACTAAACTTAATATTAAATACATATCAGCACCAAAGGGGACGAAATTACTAAATCAAGCGAATTAGTAAACGTTCTCTACAAATGAAAATTTAGTTGCTAACTATATGAAACAAAATATATTAGGGAAATATTAATTTAAATAAAAAACTAAGCCTAAACTTACAGCGCCCTAATAAAAAAATTTCTAAAAATATTCTAATTCGAGAACTAAAATAAATTTCTTCTAATCATCGCGATGAAATTTTTCTTATCTTGCAATAAACGATTTTCTATATTAGCCAATATATCTATGAAAGCATTTTTTTTTAAATAAATAGTTTAAATTATTACCTACACGTTCGCCGGTCCAAATTTATTTCAAACTATAGTGAATTATTCAATTTTCTGTTGCGATAGAATCGTCTTTTCTAAATTGCGTTTCAAATAATTTTGGGCTTACTGTGTAGCTAACAAAACTTAAAGCCATACCAATTTTTCACTTCATCTAATTGTATGCGTGTATGTGTCGTAACTTTTAACTCCTAATCTATAATATATTACCTTATTGTTGAAATAAATGTCTTAGATTATAGAAAATTTTCTTAACTGTATTGATTTTATGTAGTTTGCGTTAAACCAGATAAATCTATATTTACAAACATTAAAAATATGTAAAAAAATATTGTTGGGTGTGTTGCAATAATGTGTTATTAACTAAAAAATTAGGTGAAATTTGCAGATCCTAAAACAAGGAAATAGCGAAATCTAAAATTTCAAGGTAAAATTATATAGCCGATTTTATAGCGCTCCAGACTTATAGCACTCCTAGAATGTAAATGTTACATATCCGTCAGTTTGATGTGACATTCTAAGAATCGTTATACAGTATGGCACGGAATTTCCGCAACGGCCATTTTTCTCGTAAGCCCACCCATGTATCAAAGTGGTTCAAATTTTAGACGTAAGGGTAAAACATGGTTTTGAATTCATCGATGAAATCTGCGGCGTTGTCAGACCCACTGCTTGTCAGATATTAACACAGTGTTTTGATTTTCTTATCAAACACCATGTATTTTTTTCGGATTTCTTGAGCTGTTTTGAAGAAAAAATAATGTTTTGAATACAGCAGAATAAAAGGAAAAGCTAATTAAATTTTACAAACTCTCTACCTATGTATATCTTACTAGAAATCACCAGTAAATTTTAAATAATATATGTCATTTTAAATGTATTATTTAAAATTCACCAGTTATTTCGAGTAAGGTATACACAGGTAGGGGCTTCCTTAACAAAACAAATTAATAGCAGTTCCTGAGACCCTACTGCGTCCAAAACATTATTTTTTTTATCATAACATGTTAATATCTAACAAGCGGTAGGTCTGACAACGTCGCTGATATCACCAGTGAATGCAAAACCATTTTGTACCCCTACGTCTAAATTTTCAAGTACTTTGATACGGGGGCTTACCAGAATCTGTCCATTGCGGCACTTCTGTGCCCCACTGTATTACATTTCACACTGAATTTAAATTAAATACATATTATCAGCAAGCTACTGCAGTTTGTGGTCCAGTGGCAGATAAATCAGATTAGAATGAACTAAATAATACTACATATTTCAATTGTTATATAGTGTAACCTCCATAATCCGGACTAATTAAAACCGCGGTCATCTGGATTAGTAAATAATCCGGATTATTGAAGCTAGACAGTTTTTTTTATTGAAAAACGAAACATTTAATACAAAACAACTAAAATAGTACATAAACAAAAATTATTTAAAACAAATTTTATAATATTTTGTGAAGTAATTTGTAATTTTTGTTTGCTTGAATTTACCGAGTACTATCAAATCCTGATCATAAAGTACACAATGCAGTTGAAATGTTTGGCCGGATTATTGAAGACTACGGTGTAACGAAGGTTGGGATTATCGAGGTTGCACTGTAATTGTGAAGGAGAAGAGGAACAGTACTGAAATCAGTAAAGACATTCCGGTTATGGGAATAAAACATCATAGCAATCACCCACGAATTTTTAATCATTATAGATACTCATTAATTATTCTGTTTAGACCATTGATTAAATTATAATTATATTTTTCTTTATAGATAATTAAGACAATATAAATGAATTTAGGTAATGATAAGGTTACATGACAGTGTTAAAAAACTATACATATCAAGGTGTACAAATTATATTGAAGACTGTTTACCTAAATTATATCTATATATTATACAGTTTCTGGGTTTTAAAATATTCTTCCTTTTATTGCAGAAAATAAGCGGTCAGCTAACTTATTAGTAAGAAATAATAATATTATTCAGAACATAAGATTAAAAACTCATTAGTGCGGCAATAAAAATTCGTTCCGATCAGCTGGCCCATTGCAAAAAGTGAGGGCAATATGGTGGCATAGAAGTTCCTAAAATACCTCCAGAATTAGAGACGGGCAAACCTGTTCTTTTTTATTAACAGTTAAAGCAGCTACTTCGAAATAATATTTAAAAAATAGCTGCTACGAATTAGCAATACATATGCTTAATGAAGAATATGAACATGCTAATTTAAATACGTCAACACTGCACACTGAAGCAACGGGTATAACTGGCGATACGCGATATTGTCACCCATTGACATAATACTAAAAATCAAAGGTCATCTCGCACACTGACCCGATCCGATATTGCCTATCAGAAGAAGTTGCTTCATTTCGGCGATATATATTTCCGGCGATAAACCTTCATCTTGATAGTGTCATTGTTGACGCAACATTGGGGAAAGGTTGCAATTACTACAGTCTGGACTCATTTGGTAATAATTTCAAAATTTAAGTGGATGTTTCTCCAGTTTAATGAATGGTGAATCCAGAGGACTTCTTTTTTTCTCTTTGAACGAAGATACGGCCAAAACATTAAAACATCTTCCTCACTGTCACTGTCTAATATACTCCCTATAGCGTTAGTAAGTTATGCCATAAAAGGTTGAAAATTTTAAAATTAATGCTCTATGTTTATACAGGGTGTTATGGCATTGCCTTATTATATTTAAATTCACAAAGCCTGAGACGAAGACAAATTATCCATACATGGTGGTTTGAATAATGGGCAAGAAAAATCACCTTAAACAGGTCACCGTCATAAAAACCAGCGTGAAGTACTGAAATGATTGACCAAGACGTCAGCGATATTAGGTTCGTTCCAACCACTCTAAAAATCGTACAATGTACGATCACGCACATGCGTAGTAGTCGCAAGCCGTGCCAACCGCCACAAAACGGTGTATCTCGCGATCCCGTTGGATTTCCAACCAAATTTGTGATCGTTCGCAAACCAGGTCCTTAACTGTGAAAACGATACATGGACAAGAGCAGGAACCGTTTGTACTGACTTGCGCCGTAAGAATTTTAACAGTTGTTTTTGTATTCCTGGCATTCGTGCAGTTCTTTTAGGTTTGTATTGTAGGAGTTGTTGCTTAACTCCTCGTTAATATTCTGATTATTTAATTTATTCTTATTAAATTTATATAATCCGGTTCCCAAATCTACAAGATATTCTTACCATTAAAAACGTCATTCTTTTCCATAATTAAATACAACAAAACATAACGACAAAAGCTTAGACGAAGAAATTAAGCAACAAAAGTAGGGTTATGATTTATGATAATTAACTAATCTTCTTTGCTAGTCTAAGAACTAATCAGACAGGCGATCAGGATCAGCTGTGATTTTTACAGATAATGGTCAAAAAACGTACCAACCTTGCGTCCCTTGTGCATCAGCAACCAACAGTGCAAAATTAACGCCTGCGCACAAAGTCGATCCCAACAGTTTTGTGACGGTTCTAGAACAATACAAAAATAGGGTGTTGGAACAAACCTATTATCAATTTTATCCGTTATTTTTCCCGTAAGTTCAAATACCCACACACAATTCCAATAAAAATTACAACAACAAATCTCTTTGTTGCAAACGAAGTAAACGAACGTACACAAATTTAAAATCTAAATAATATGGAATCAAATTATTTCATAACAGAACCAAAACAAAATTTGGTCATGCTGACGCAACTGTTTGTGTCAATTTATTGAAATTTCGTATTTGGTCATTCCGATTGATGCCGAATTGACTTCTGATATTAATTTTGAAATAAAATAATCGGTACTTTACTCTTCTTTTTAGTTATTATTTTAAAACCCCATACGCCAATAGTTAAAAAGAATTTTAAGTATTAGAAAAGTGCGCCGTACGTAACCAAACCAAAATGCAAAACAATGAATTCAGAAATACCGATATTAGTGGTAGTGGTATAAGTGGTACGCTCCTAGGCTTTCTCTAGGATACTCAAGAAGTCATCCATTTAAATATAATAAAGCATTTCCAAAACACCCTGTATACATTATTTTACAATTTAATTTTTCCTAAAATACATATCATTAAGTGATCGATCTAGCAACTATTTAAAATTACCGTTTTCAGTTGAAATATTTTAAATGTTTAGATATACACTGTTAAAATATGTGCACTAATATGGGTATTAATATCTATATTTTTGTTTTTTATAAATTTAGCTAACTTTTTTAAAGAGTTTGTAATGCTGATATATTTGTAATATGTATGTATAATGCAAGTTATGGAATTATTCACTGTAATTTTTTAAAGAAATAATGCAATAATTTTTGTAATAAGATAATTCATCTGTTTTAGGAATTATTTTTACCCAGATCCGTGTAATTTTTGAGTAAATAAATGTATTAAAAATAAATGTCCTTTATTCGTTAAATTGACATCTGAAGACTAATAAATAACATGGAGACATAAATTAAATAAGCCATATTCGGGTGAAAGACGATGAAATCCTTCGGTAATACTTAATATGACGTTTTGTCTTTGGGCCACCATCATCAACTTAATTTTTTTAAATACGGGCCTAGATTTTTGTTGTTTAAATTATGAGAGAGGAACTAAATCTACGTTTAGTGGTATACAACACTTACTTGTTTACCGACGTTTTGTTCCTCTAATTGACCATCTTCATTAAAATACCCCTAGTACAGGGTGTCCAATTTTCGACACTTTTATAGGGTATCTCCGTAATTGTTAGTGCTATCAAAAAAGTAATGTAGGTGTCATGTGCTTGCTCTCTTTGGGTCAAAATCAGATGAGGAATTTAATTTTGCTGCTACTCCACCAGAACTTCGAGAAGCAGCAAAAATAGTAGAAGAAGATCTTCTACCAAATAAAAGCCGACCGAGATATGACAAGGCATATAACTGTTACAAAGAATGGTGTATGGGAAAGAAAGTTCGAAATCCTGGTTCTGAGTCGGCGCTACTAGCTTATTTCATTGAAAATGCCAAGACAAAGAAGATCAACGATCAACGATTTGTTCACAATATTCAATGCTTTAACATATCATTGACTGCCTATAATAATGCCAATGTAATATTTAATGTAAATAAGTAAAACAAAAACCATGTTAATATTTTATTTTTTATAAATGTCATTAAGTAGGTTTATTTTAAAAAATAAAAAAATAAATTCATTGTCGTTAAATTTGTGTATTGAGTTGTATGTTGATGTGTTCATATATTATTTTGAGATATCGATTTTTTTTAAATTACAAAAAAATAATTTACTTTCCACGCGGGTGGAAAGTAAAAGTAAAAAAAACGTCAAGTTTCCACCTTCCAAAGATAAATGAAATGTCATTATTACAAGCATAGTTGTAAACAATACAGGGTCCGCAAACGAAGCGTGGGCGGAAGATTAAATCGTTATCGAAGAACTTATCAACAATACTGAAACAGCTTGAGATATTGGATTAAAAGCGGCATGTTTTAAAAATATTTTACATTATACAGGGTGGCCCAAAAAAGCGTGACAGCATAAAGTTATATTTTTTTAAATGGGACACCCAGTATTTTATTGCATATTTAGGTTCGTATCACTATCGTTTATAAGTGCCTCAAATTATATTTAATTTGGTTTTGTAGTTTCGAAGAAATAAATTAAAAACTAAAAAAAAGTCTTGCAGTCCTGAATAAAAAAATCAAAAAAAAAAACAATTCACTATTTTATAACCTCGGCACTGGGTGAAATTGATGACAAGAGGTCTAGAGATACTATGAATGTAATTGCGTTTATTCATTTTATACAGGGTGTTCATAATAAGCCTTCAAAAACCCCACATTTTAAAATAATTTTTCTCAAGTTTTTCAAATGGAACACCCTGTATATTATTTGGCTATTTGACGTAGAATTCATAGACAATTTTTTTTTGTAATACAAGCATATAAGTTATATCCAGCCGTTTTCGAAATAATTATAAATATCATAAATTATGTTGTTTAAATAGAGTTTTTATTGGGAAATTTTGTTATAGGCGACTAGACTAATAATTGTAAACTAAAGTAAATGTTCAAAATAGCTTCCTTTTACTCTTAGAGTTTACCGTATTTTAGTTTTTTTCGATATAAATTTTAAAAGCCTACATTTTTGCTACTTTTATTTATTTAATTTTATTTTTTATTCTTAATCGAGTTGCCATGATTGTTTTTTGTTTAGATTGTCACTATGACAGCCAAATAAAATTATTTCATTTGTTTAGTCGCCGAAATTAAGTACTAACTTAGACAAAATGTCGAATTTTACAACTTTAGAAATGCTAAATATGATTTTCATACTGGGTGAATGTGCAAGAAATTGCCTCCTCACGAGCCGAGTATATGCTGAAAGATATCCAGATATTGAGAGAAAGCTGGGACCAGAACCCTTCGAGAAGTTGTTGCAAATGAACTTATGCATAACAACTGTAAACCATTAAAAAGTTACCGCTAGATTTTAAGAAAAAGTAGCAAAAACTAAAATACGGTAAACTCTAAGATACAATTATTAGTCTAGTCGCCTATAACAAAATTTCCCAATAAAAACTCTATTTAAACAACATAATTTATGATATTTATAATTATTTCGAAAACGGCTGGATATAATTTATATGCTTGTATTACAAAAAAAAAATTGTCTATGAATTCTACGTCAAATAGCCAAATAATATACAGGGTGTTCCATTTGAAAAACTTGAGAAAAATTATTTTAAAATGTGGGGTTTTTGAAGGCTTATTATGAACACCCTGTATAAAATGGATAAACGCAATTACATTCATAGTATCTCTAGACCTCTTGTCATAAATTTCACTCAATATTGAGGTTAAGAAAATAGTTCTGGATTGTTTTTTTTGATTTTTTTATTCAGGACCGCAAAACTTTTTTTTTTTAGTTTTTAATTTATTTCTCCGAAACTACAAAACCAAATTAAATAAAATTTGAGGCACTTATAAACGATAGTGATACGAACCTAAATATGCAATAATATACTGGGTGTCCCATTTAAAAAAATATAACTTTATGCTGTCACACTTTTTTGGGCCACCCTGTATAATGTAAAATATTTTTAAAACATGCCGCTTTTAGTCCAATATCTCAAGCTGTTTTAGTATTGTTGATAAGTTCTTCGATAACGATTTAATCTTCCGTCCACGCTTCGTTTGCGGACCCTGTATACCATTTCCAAACATCGATAATGAATATTGACACTTGTGATAACAATTTTGAAAGAAACAGTCAATATTTTTAAGGTTAAGAAATATTTAAGGAATACATTGGAACCTAGTAGGAAAAGCTTAACGTTTCCGTCACCGTTGAGTCAATTTTGACAAAATTACCTATTTCTTGTTAGCTTTTCATTAAGCTATGGAAAAATCTTGCATGGTTTCGCCTCTTAGCAAAAAACAGACCGCGGCTACAGCATTGCCAGATATCTTGAAGACAATGAATAGAGATTTATTTTATTCGTTTAAATATTGTGGAAAATGATAATTTTTACATATCTTCGCGTGTATCTAAGTTGGTCTAAATTTCAACACAAGAGGGTTGGCTACAAAATATACTTTTGCCGGGTTCGGAAGATTCCCGTGTTAGTGGCGGACTACTATACTACCTAACTATCACTTTACTGATAGGCGCGCGACCCTGTATATACTTTCCTCAGGGGCTCGCCTGAAGCTGTCAAGTTGCATCTATCTCTATTAGTCGTATCAATAATCAACACAATTTTCAGGTATAACGTACACAATTTTTTTTTAATTTTTGTTAGAAAACTCAATTCTTTAGTTATTACAGTTACACAGTTATCATCTTAAATCTGGTTTACAAATCTTTTACAGACTTTTACACACTATTACTAGTATTAAGGAGTCACCAACAACTTATTGGGCCATATGTAACACTTACTTCCGCTTTAATAAAATACTTTTAATACAATCTTAATCCCGACCGATTTCTAACATCAATTATTTAATTCAAGAGACTTTTGGGCATTAATTCACCTTAATGCCACTCTCCACTTATTTCACTTTAACTTTAATCACATTAAAATCACTACACTTTACTTCGGCCTATAACTTCGCGGATTACTTAGAGATTCGACGGTAACACTTTGGTGACTAGCTTGGAGAAATTCCGCTTCCGCTTAAATAGCCGAAAATTCCACTCTATTTCCCTTCCAAAACCTCTCCGTGACAATTTTATTACCATATTTGGACATGCATCATAGTCATATAAGGTCCAAAGTCGCGTATTCCGGGGAAATCTAGGACACGCAGGTGTTCTATTACGCAATTTTTCGACGATCGCCCCGCGTTTTTCCTTATAAGGTCATGAATGTCTCGCGATGATTGAACCTTGCAGGTGTTTACTCGACCCCTTTTGTTTTAGGTCACACGTGTGTTGGGTCAGTGTCCTGTTGTTGTAAGTGGGGGTGATGAACGCGGCATCTTCCCGGGGCTTTATTCATTAGTGTTTTGTCGCGTCCCGAGGTGCATTGGTGTTGGTAGAATAAATAAAAAAAATGTTTTGTTTTCTCCGAAGTTCCCCTTATGAAGAATTTAGTTTGTTAATTAATTGGATTAATTCCACGTAAGTTTTTCTATAAATGATTTTGTTTCGCGTTTCCCCTGGAATTTAATTTTAATACTTAGGTTTTATTTTAAGTAATTACTTCTACCCTCAATTAACTTTTATTCATTTAGACTAGTGTTTTACTCGGATTCTTTAAAATTTTATTTTAATAAAATCATTCTTATGTCGTCCTTTTCCGTACCGTATTTTGAGGTCATTACACTACAACACAACTAGCATAGCCTTCTCGCATTCATTCTGACGTTGGAAACCATTGGGCAAGCAAAAACTGATTAAAATTTTAAGTGCGCGCACTGTTACAGCACTTTATGTCCGTAAAGAGTGCCTGTCGAGACTGGCAATATGGAGTATCGTATCCTAATGACAAAGCAGCCAAACTTCAACCTATCCTCCGCAAGTCTAACTTTCTTAAACTGAACCATCCGCCGGATAATACAGATTACCCGTAGTTGTTTTATCTGACCATGTTTATTAAGTACTTTAAAATAAAAAATAAAATAAGTTTCGTATTTTACATATAATTTATTTATTAGACGAGATTTTTTATGCAACAAAACTTTATACAAAAATGCAAAAATATGAATAAATTATTAATAACTAAAAGAGCGGTGCTTCCTTCCTACTATATAAGACAAAAACAAGTGTTTTCTTTTACGTACAAAGAAATTGTTAGAATACCTTACATGTTACCGTAATTTAAAAAGATGAGAAGATACACAATGGGACAAAGATTGTCTAACCTATGGACGAAAAATCTTTTTATTACTAACACCTTAGAAATCATCGCTACTTAAGGGGCACACAATTACAGTAAAGCTCCGCTAATCCGAACCTGCACTAATCCAGATAACCTTCCAATTCGAACAAGGAGGTTATTCTTGGGTCCATTTTCAGAAAAACTTCATATGTACAGGTTGTCCCTTTTTGGACAATTTTATAGGGTATATCCGTAATTGTTAGTGCTATCAAAAAAGTAATGTAGGTGTCATGTGCCCTTTTTGGGTCAAACTCAAAATGATAAATTCAAAATTTGAAAATTTTCGAGCGCTTAAGAGATACGAGGGAAAGTCCAAAAATTGACAATTTCTAAATTACCCTATATTTTCTTAGTTAAAAGAGATACAGAAAAATGTTTAACACATAAGTTTATTTATAATGATTATTCAATAATCTACCGTTTCAGAATATGTATACGGGGTCAGGTAAGAAAGTTACCTAACCTCATTTTTATGGAACACCCTGTATAATTTAATCTAAAAATATAGCATTATAAACTCAAATTTATAACACATCATGGATGATATTATATAACATCAAATATTTCAAAATATTGATAAGTATTTTTCACATATGAATATGTAAAAATTAAATTGACGTTAAATGTTAATAACATAATAACAACTAGAATATCAACATAGTTGTCTTTAGGATATTAGTTTTTGTTTCATTGCCTACTTTGGTTTAATGTAATAAAGCTTAATAAATCGCCTAGGAAACCAATATCATCCATGGTGTGTTATATATTTGCAAGGAGAATTTATAATAGTATATTTTTAGATTAAAATATACAGGGTGTTCCATTTAAAAAAATGAGGATAGGTCCGATAACTTTGTTACCTGACTCCGTATACTTATTTTGAAAACGGCAGATTATTCACAAATCAATATAAAGAAACTTCTGCATAAAACATTTTTCCATATCTCTTTTAACTAAGAAAATATAGGCTAATTTTGAAATTGTCAATTTTTTGATTTTTCCCCCGTATCTCTTAAACGAGCGAAAATTTTCTAATTTTGATTTTATCATTTTAAGCATATATGACACCTACATTAATTTTTTGATAGCACTAACAGTTACGGAGATACCCTATAAAAGTATCGAAAGTGGGACACCCTGTACTATACGTCTTAACTTTTGAGATACAGGGTGTTAGATTTTATGTTTTTTTAAATAATTTGTTAAGGTTAATGACTTAAATACGTGACAATTAGACTAGGTAGACAACTGTCCAAACTGTTTATATTACAAAACAAAATCTGCTTCTTATCTACTAGATCCTGTTTAATCTTTGTTAATACCTAATTTCATAACAGAGTGCAAATGAATGAATTTCATTTTTTTATACGAAAACTGTACGCCAAACGACAAAAAAATCAAGAGATGACATTTGCACAGCAAGGAATGAGAATTTCAAAAATAATTTTTACTTAAAAAAAAAAAAAGAAGTGGCGTACTATTTTTCTTCGAAAATACCGAGGGCAATTCCCTCACGAAAGCCACTGGTCGGAATGAAGGAACATGTTGTACATCATAAAATGCCTCTTGATGAATAGAAAGTGTGTACCAAATTTCACAAAAATATCTAGAGCAGTATCACAGATATTAATAAAAAAGGGGATTTTATTGAGACGTTTAGTACATGTGATTATACGAAGTTTTTTTAGAAAATACACCCAAGAATAACCTCCTTAAATATTAGCATGGTATTAAGAAACACCCTGTATATTTGTAACAATTGTCTTAAAAGGTTTAGTGTTGTTGAGTTCTCCTTAAAAATATGTACACTAATAGTTATAATAGATGTTTCCACATTTATTATGCCTTTGCAGAATTACACATTTTAACATTGCTCCAGCAATCCGGATTTTTCACTAATCCGGATTACGCCAGTTGTTCCGAATTAGCGGAGCTTTAGTGTTTTTAGTAATTTTATACAATTGGTTCTTTACCAACTCACATTTGCCTCAACCAAGCCGACCTTTTTATATTTATTATAGTTCTTATATTTTGAACGAACTTTTGGCAACTAAAATTAATTTTGATAGTATATTCAGGAGATGGTATGAACGACCAATTATTATTCAATTTAATTCTTTTTTTCCAAGATTGATCTCAGAAAATCAAATTGAGGGTGCTAAAAAGCCAAAAATACTTTAAAACGTAAAAAATTACTTATTTTAATACTAAAAAATTTTAACCGGGACATTTCTTGTGTCAGTGCACATCACCCCCCCCCCCCCCCCCCATATCAGTTAGACAGCAATGACTTTAACAAAATATAAACCATAAACGGAAAAGATCTATCAAACTTAAAAACTAATAAATTCATGGGGTAATCGATCAATAAAACTGTTTTATAAAAAATACATTAAAATAGGAACTAATTAAATAATATTTTATATTTGACAACATAAAATATATTTTATAAAATATATTTTGGAAACAAAGACGTAAAACCAATACTTATACCAAAACCAAAACGTATACCAATACTTTTTAAGTTTTGGGTAAAGTTATTAAATGTAGTATTTTGTTTAAAAATATTTACGGGCCATTTGAGGCACTGTAAACAAAATTACATATAGGTCAAATATGTAAACTATTTAAGTGGTAAGTTTAAAAAAAAATTTAAAAATTAGTCTTAATATTGTTTTTAAAAAAATATACGGAATGTCAATTTGGAAACTTCCGAACTTTAATATCTCGTTTTCAGTAAATAATATTGAAAATCGCAGGCACGTCAATGTTATTGTGAAGGGAGGCGGCTTTAAAGAATATTTGGAGACGTCGTGGCTTAACTCCCAAGGGGGTGGGTACATAGTGGTGAGCGATATTTCACGAACTGTGATTTAATCACTGATATGAACAAATAACAGGCAGTCACAGTTCCTCAGCAGCAATAAAAAGCGTGTGTGATCCCAGTTTAAACAAATCACTTTTGGACTTTACGTGTTTCACTTTTACTAAACATTAAACCTATCTTTTTGTTTCAAATTTATTTCCATGGGGTTGAATTGTTGTACCACCGTAAGAAATACTTTTATTACATTTGCCATAAAGGGCCGTATTGTACTGTACCCATACCAATTGTATTAAAATAATAAAGGCCGCATATCACCGTTAGAATAACATGGGTAATACGGGACTTCGTGCCTTCTTGGTAAAGAGTAAGCAATAAAGGGCATTTTAGCATATGATCATAAGAATAAAATGGAGATTACTGGACTTCGTGCCTTATTGCTTTTCGGTGGATTTTCTCAAATCACATCTCTTATAAACCTATTATTTAAAATGTGATTCCGCGAAGTTGTCGTCGATACTTGATACTTGACTATGACTTCTGACTCTTGAACTTGAAACCGTGAGATGAAAATGAATAGTATTATTCGAAAGACTAGCGAGTGCTGGAAATTTTTTTAAAGAAACAGGCTAAGTAATAAGAAAACTCAAATGATTAATGATTCTATTTTTAAATGATAATATACAATACGCACAAAATGATTAAGAAACCATGCGTATTTGCATGAACAAATAGTTTGTTGTAAAGTACACAGGATTTAGTTCATCATAGTTTTTTTAAAAGGTAGAATCCTAGTTAAATCTAGATAGAAATATCGTTTTCTTTTGTTTGTTATCAATGTTGTGGAATATTTCTTTACATATATTAGTTTTATTTTGTTAAGAGTTCTTTTATTAGTAGAGTACCATCACCTTCTAATTATTTTACTGTGAACTGTGATTACGTCACGCTTTAATTTCACTGTTATCAAAAAATAACAATCACGTTTCACAACCTGATTGAAAAATCACGCTATCGCTCATCACTATATATATCACACTATTAAAAGAGGAGTCAACGCAATAAGGCTTTTTAAATAATAACCTAAAAACCATAAATCTCAATGCAGTTCTAATTATATCCATTTTTGGAACGCGAATGGTTGGAAACCACTACTCCAAAAATATTAAATTATGGTATTAATAAAAATATTTTACACTTGACCCCTCTTCTCATTTAAGATTTTAAGGATACTATCTACCCCTTCCACGGAGTTAAACCACGAGGGCTGCAAATATTGCTTAGAAGCGTCCCCTTTCAAAATAAAATTAACGTATCTATCCGATTTTTTATATTATTTTCTTGAAGCGAGACGATAAGCATGGGCAGTTTTCAAATTGACGTCCTGTATAGTGCCTCGTACTACGTTCAGCATTGAATAAACTACCGATACAAGGAGAGCTTCTACGTCTTTACATAAAAGTAGCAAAATAGAGATTGAGAGTTTCTTTTAACACATACCCCGATAGTTTAATTCCTCTCTTTATACATTCTACGTTAGGAACAAACTCTACTCTTACAAGCTATTATCTATTTTCGTTACATGAATGTCACAGAGATCGTCAAATATAAAAACGTATAGTGTAAAAACTTACCTAAATAATAACCATACTAAAACGTATATACAAAGTAATTGTTTTCGCAGTAAACAATTAACAAAAGTAATATAGTAAATATAAATGCAATTTCATAAAATCATCTACGACATTTTGTTCGCTAAATCTATGCTAATGTGACATATTTTTAAATTAATTCGTTGGTATATTAAATACATCAATAATTTCCAGCAACAAAACTTTACAATATTAATAAAATATACTGTTTGTGTTATAAATGGAGTTGACTACTAAGGTATAGTGGTGCTAACGTTTCTTCTGCTCGTTATATAAATAAGATTCATGTTGATGAATTTATATTTTTTGAATAGGGTGAGCAAAATAAATATTTAGATAAACAATTTTATATAAACTTTTTCAATGAAAGGGCTTAGAAGACGTAATCGAGAACCAAACAAAATTGTTCATAGAAGTTATGATTTCTAAGATATTTGATATTAAACGTAGATATAACACGGACTTTAGACCTATCCTAAACTTGCGAATAATAGTACTAACGTTTTACTGCAAGTAGTAGCCTTGAAATTGTATATTACGTACCGAGGTGGAAAGTGTTTCATTCCTGTCGAAAGAGTCGATAGTCGGTTAACTAAATCTCGAGACAGTAATGAAACTTTTCACATTAGTTTGAATTAAAGTTATTAATAAACGATAAATGTAATTTTGACTTTCCATTGAAAAAAAAACAGAAATTTCAAATAACTGCAGGTGGTAAAATAACGTAGATAATAATACACATCAAGATGGCAAATATCATTAGATACCAACGATTTGGTCACAATATTCAATTCTGAGGACCACTCTATCAAGGGAAAAAGTAGACATATCTAAACACGCAAAGCTAAGCATTTTTAAAAACGTGTGTTCGTATATTATTTTGAGATATCGATTTAAAAAAAAATAATAAAAAATAATTTACTTTCCACCCGGTTGGAAAGTAAAAGCAAAAAACTTTCCACCTTTCAAAGATAGATGAAATGTCATTATTACATGCATGGTTGTAAATAAAACTATTATTTATCGATATGAAGAGAGAATATCTTAGAAGGCGTACCTTAAAAAATTATTTGACATACAATTTTTCTTCTTTCATTTTGATACTTGAAAAAGTGTGAGCAAATCTAAATTTTTAAAAAATGCGCAAATAGTGTAAAATTTCCGGAAATATAAATATTGGAAATATTAGAAACAAATTAAAAACTAAGATACTAAAAAAATACTAATCATTTATGAAAAAATATCATACAAAAAATAGAACCCGAAACACATGAAGACAAATATAACGCCAAATATAAAAAATATAACGAATAAGAGGGTAAAATTTGTTGAACATTGTAAACGCTAAAAAACTGCGCTTAGTTGATGCTGAAGATGAAATTATTTTTATAGAATGATGTTTCTATTGCATAAAATCATGAAAGGTAAATATAAACCTTCATTTTGCATCGTTTAAAACGCGCTTAAAATATTTTTTTCAATATTTTACATATTTACAATATTTCCAGTATTTTCGAGACACTTTCGGAAATTTCCAATATTTCTATTCAACACTAAGCTTAAACTCTGTACTATAAAATCAAAACATATTAATGTGAATCGTATTTATGTAACGAGCATAAATTATGAAGAACGACTTTTTTCGAAGAATTGGGAAAATTATTTTTTTACAGTATAGTTACACGGCAGTTGAAAAATATCGAAAATTTACTAAGGATACATTTTTTGTTTCTTGAAACATTAAGCCGATGAACTAATTAATCCAGGAATCGTATTTTCTTCTACTAGAAAGTATTACCAACATTGATAATTTAAAGGGAACACCCTATATATTATCATTTTTTAGAATCTCTATTACTTTCTTAATTTTTTCCTATTCGCATTCATTTAGTAAAATTAATTATTACAGAATTAGAAATTTTTGTTAAGCAGTTACAAATAAATTATTTGTTTAATTAATTTTGCTCATAAGTCAAAAACTGTTCGAGATGGTTATAGCAACATTGCACCTAGAAAGATAAACAATTTCGAGCGCTTTTAGGACTAACGATAAAATACTGGGTGTTTCATTTAAAAAAAAGCATCCTGTATTATTAGAATGAATATTTGGAAACACACTGAAAGGCCTCTTGGTATTACCTGATTGTCAACCAAATTTCAGTGGGCTAGTTTGTCAGAGTTCAAAAATATCTGCCTCTTTTGTACGACATATTTTTCAAAAAAGAAAAGTGAAATTAATTAGTATCCGGAGAACGATAACAGGTATAATAAAATAATAAGGAAAGTTATTAAGAAATTAATTGAGATTCTAGGAAAATAATTGTGAGGGTGTTCTATTTAAATGATGAAAGTTGCTAATATTTTCTAGTAGAAGCGGCACCACTGCAGAGCTCAAAATTTTCATAGTGATCCGTTAGTTCTTCATAAACATATAATAGGAAATCCACCATCAAATGTCCTGTATGCGGTCGCGTGTGTGCTCGAAGGATATAAATGTCGTGATACAAAACAATGTCTTTGGTAATTCAAAATTGTTACAAATACTTTACCAAGTTATCTATAAAGATAGTAAACAAATGCTGGATATAATTAATTACACTCATATTATTGTATAGATTGTAAGATGTTCCACTATCTTAGAATATGTAAATCTACAGTTTAAATACAAAACTTTTTTGGATCGACTTAAGTATTTTATTTTTCCGTATAAACCGAGTTAAGTTACTCCTGGCCAAGTATCAATACTTTCTTACCTTAAAAGAGATAATATATATTTTTTACATTTCTATATTCCAAATTGTTCCAAGAAATGCCTATCATACCATGTTTATCAAAATTTTGAATAGTTTAGATTTACATTTTTAGAGAAAATCACCAATTTTAAAAATATTGTGCTTTTATTCGAAACTATTTGTTTCCTAATATTATCAATGAATTATCTACTTTGTCATTTAATTAATGTTATTTTTCTAAAATAGAATACCTACAGGCATTATTACACACGTGCAAAGAATATATCACAACTTTATAAATGGAACACCCCGTATATCCACAAGGCGATCCAAATAAGTTCTGCATTTAACTCTTGTCTGTTGGTCTTGTGAGACCAGATAGTGGGTCATTTCACGTGGACCACCCTGTACATATAATTAAAACATAAATAAGTAAGCAAGCGGGTTTCAAATTATTAAATAAATAAATATTATTACGTAAATATGTTGTAGTCAGACAGATTCCTTGTGTATTTTAATAAAATTTTGAAATTGCAACTGAATATAGTATATTTATAAATAAAAGCCCAAAGCGTTTTAAATAATAAATGTTATTACATAGCTCTGTAATCTTACAGCGGATTTCTTTTTGCTGTATTAATATTTTGAAGATATAAGGGAGTCACTTTTTCTAAAAAAAAATCTAAAATAGTTTATATAGCCCGAGTTAAATATTTCAAAATTTTGACATATTTACGAAGACGTAGCAGGGTCACATTTAAAAGAAAAATACACTCAAATTCTGAGTTGTATCTCGAAATTTCTGGTTGTATCTCGGAATTCTGAGTTTTAACTCGCAGTTATGTAAATTTCAACATATTATGTACATATGCTTGTATGGTCTTGTTTAGTACGTATTTATCCATTAAAGAAATAAATATTCCCCCTCACAGAACTTAATATAATTAAGGGTATCATTTAACTGGTTAGCAAGATATTCTTATTTTGCGAACAGAAATATGTAATCGATCAGCCAAAATGGCTAGTTGGTCAGCAACTTATGGACAGCAAACATTTCTGAATCGGTCAGTAATTAATGTCATACTAGAGTGCTCTAAATTATTTTGGTACGCAAATTAAATATATAAGCTGCTATGAGAGAATCCACTTTTAATCAGATATTAGTAAGCAATCAGCGGGTAAGCAAAATATTTAATCTTGGTCATGCCCACCGCCCACGCTACACCTTTTGTAGCCGATTTCCTTCTGTATTCGGCGAAAGAAAACACAAGAAAGTTACATAAATTGACAGTGCCCTGGGAAAACTAGTGAAAACCCGCCCCCGCTACACCTTTTGGGCCTTGACTGCCACACCGAATGAAAATACACGCACGCAATTAGCTACTCGTATCACGCGACTGCTTTCGCTCCGCCCACAATAACGAACTTTGCCGATTATTCAAAACAAACGCAATCCAATGATTTATATTGATAACCATTCTTTAATATGCAAACGGTTAAATTGTTGACAGTTTGTAGCATTTTTGGCAGAACAAGTGTTGCAGCCTGATTTTTATTTATTGCAAGCAAAATCTTTTTATGCTGATCAAATGATTTAATGGCTATTTTTTGCTGCGAACCAATTTTTGATAATGGCAAACCATTTAATTACTTCTCTATAATTAATCCAAATTTGCTGGTCGCTTCATCAATGGATAAATACGTACTAAACAAGGGCACACAAACACATGTTGAAATTTCCATATACAGATACAGCTTGAAATTCCGAGATACAGCTCGGAATTTAAATGTAAAAAAATTATTTTAAAATATGTCCGCCTTCGTACATATTCTAGTTCTTTGAGAATTCGGGAAGTTCTTAGCATGAAACAAGAAAGGCTGAAAAAATATATGCCTTTTCAATTCCTTAAGTTAGTAAAGTAAGTAAATTTTGTTAAATAATATTTATCTGCCAATTTTTTTAACCTAAATATAAATGATAAAATGCAGCAATGTGGAATTTTGTCTGACACATAGTTAATAGTCATCAGGAACATATGTCAGTTAAATAGATACGAATACATTTATAAACAATACGTTATTTATATCCAATTATTCATAATTAAAATTTAAAAATATAATTTGTAAAAATGGCCAATTAACTAATTTATACATTATTAGGAAATTAAGTGTATCTACATATACATAATTTAAACTGCATACAATTTTGGAATAAAAAGACAACACGATATCTTAATAGTAAAAGGAACAAAATGAAACGTAATCAAGGAACACTACAAAACTAGCAAAAATGTCCTGTTTTTATTTAATTTTTTTTTCCCCCGATAAATCATTGAAGAAAATCATAATTGCAATAAAATTTCATATAATATAACATACACGTACGTGCAAAGAACAGCAATTACAAAATTTTGATAAAGTTTTAGGTTTAATACCCTTTTTTAGTCCAGTAGCGTTCCTGCAAACATATGCTCTTCTACTTTTTTTTAAAAATGTGGTACATCTCCGACATTTTTTCATATGGATTATTTTTTCTGGTTATCCTGGTCAATTATATGGAACGGTTATTTGCGTTTTTCTCGTCAGATGATTAAAACAATTAAATTCAAATTGAAACCCATTATTCTCTTTAAGGCTCTAGAGACACAAACATATTTAAATCCGCTATTGTGAATATAATTTACTTTTAATCACAATAAAACTAAAACGGGATAACTTACTTTACTGTTAAATATTTACTATTAGATATTTTATTGTCCAACCATAAATAATATTACTAAAACCTAACCGTGCTAAAGTTCTATGCAAATTTACAAAACAACGCTAATACTTTTAAAAGACAACAGTAGGGACTTTTTGAAATCACACTAATGTTTCTATACCATATACAGGGTGTCCGCTAATTAATGGGGCAAGAAAAGTTTTTCTCTAATAACTTTGACAGAAATCAACGGTTTTTTTACAAAAGTTGGCAATTATGGTTTTTTTATGACGAGAAATCGATTTTTTCGTGAAATTTGAATGTACAATGTAGGGGCGCTGTCTGCGGCATTTTTTACACATTTATTAGATCATAACTTTTTTGTGCCTCAGTGTATTTAAGTTTTTAATAAAAATAATACTTTTCTCATATTTATTACGTAAAAAAGGTATGCCAATTTCAGGTCGCCCAGAGTTACAGTTTCGGAGATATTTGCATTTATATTGTTTAGTGCGTTAGCTCATGCAAGCAAATAATATTTTGTTACTTCTTACGAATTAACTTTTACAAGATGATTAATGTTCTAGTAATGGTAATTGGGAATAATAAATATAACAATTGGATTGTTCTTTAACTTACTTTACTTAAAATATCTTTGACCCTAGAAAATATCGTGTCGAAAGAAACTAACAGCAATGAAAAGACAAACTTACGATAAACTCAAAAATGAACATTTTCTGTTCCATAGTAACGGCATCTCTAAATTTCATTTGTTTTCTCATAGGTTACTTTGAGAAAAAAATGTTGTTTGCAAATTAATAGAAATTGGGCATGGTGCACTAAACAATTTAAATGCAAATATCTCCGAAACGGTAACTTTGGGCGACCTGAAATTAGTATACTTTTTTTACGTAATAAATATGAGAAAGTATTGTTTTCATTAAAAACTTAAATACACTGAGGCACAAAGAAGTTATGACCTAATAAATGTTCAAAAAATGCCGCAGATACCACAATTTCACCAAGAAATCAGTTTATCGTCCTAAAAAACCATAATTGCCAACTTTTATAAAAAACCGTTGGTTTCTGTCCAAAGTTATTAGAGATAAACAAAGTTTTAACTTTAACACCTTGTATCTCAGTTAATATCAACTTTCGGATATAGGTAAGTATAATTAAATCCTAATATTTTTACGTAAGAAGTCTGTGGTTTTTCAAGGTCACATTAATTAGCGGACACCCTGTATATGTATAAAAGAAGTAGGTATGATTGCCAGCTTAGATTTGTTCGAGTTTGTAGGACTTCATTTAGGTTTATTTTTTAATAGAATTACAGGTATGGTTTTACCACTACGCCAACTAAGTATCGAATATTCAAAAATTTACGTCCTTATTAAGATGCTGCTAGTTCGTTATTAATGATCAAATTTTAATAATTTTTGTTTTAACTGATAGACAATAAATTCTAGAGTTTAGGGCAGAGCAGTATGTGCCTTAATACATCTAATTGTACGGGGCTGCTCACAGTTTAAATCTAGATGCATGTGAATTTCCTAAAATTTAAATGTAATATATCTTACATAAAAATTGAATTAAATTTATTTTTTAAACTAAACCAATTAGAAATATATGTGCTCTGACCAAAAAGAATCGCGAGTCACTAGAAGTAACAAAAAAAATTACCATTTCTTCTAAACATGTTATATTGTCGCAAAAATTTTGTATCAGTCTTGACTTCTGCTAAATTAAAAATAAAAATAATTTTAACAAGTAAAGTCTATAATACAGAATGCTACGCAATTATCTTTTTGTTTCACATTTACTGAATTTTAAAATTTGGCAAATAACATTACAAGTACAAAGTTCAGCTATAAAATTTAGCAGTAAGTAACCATATGGATAAGTAAGTAAATGTCTATATATCTGACATTAAAAATTCTTAAAGTTTACTATACGTAATAATGAACACGAATACGTTGTTAACACCAGATCAATGTTCTTATGCTAGAGGGTTGTATGATGCATTTTCATCGTTACTTTTGAATTTATGAAGTAAATGAAAAGCTAATTGTGTAACACTCTGTATTACAGACTTTATTTGTTGAAACGATTTTTATTTTTAATTTAACAAAGGCCAAAAGTGATTAAATGTTAAAATAAATTACTATACTAGACGCAAAAAATTTAAAAAAATATTTCCCTAATTTATAATTCTGTAGACTCTAGATCGGCAAAATTTTATTTCTGCTTCAATTTTCTTAGAAATATTTCTTTTTTATTCATATAGTGAAGTTATGTTTATGAGTTTGCCGATAATTTAACGACTTTCAATTTGTGGAGCCAAATTTTAAAAAAATATTGCAATTCGCAAAGAGAATGGACATTGTTAAGAGGAGAACTAGGAAATATGTAATCATTGCTTGTTTGCGAAATGTTATTTTTTCGACAATATAACATATTAGGAAGAAACGGTAATTTTTTTTATTACCTCGGTGGCTTGGCGATTCATTTGGGTCAGTGCCAAACCCAGATATAGCTCTAATTGGTTTAAATTCAATTTTTATGTAAGATATATAAAATTTAAATTTTAAGAAATTTAAATGCATCTAAATTTTATGCGGTACCTACCCTGTACAATTAGACATATTAGGCGTAAACTGCCCTGTCCTAAACGATGTTCAATTAGTTAAAACAAAAAGTATTAAAATTGATTCGTTATTAACGAAATAACAGCTTATTAATTTGAACGTGAATTTTTGACTATTCGATAATTAAATGTATTGCGTTTCAAAAATCATTGGCGTGATTTTCAAAAAGTTCCCATTATTTTTACATTTACGCGCAATTTTCTCTACTTAGGCGACATTTGAAATACTGAAAATGACTAGTCATCTAAAAAGATTCTATTGTTTTTCTTAGTGTAGCGGTATGGGACTATATCTGTGGGGACTATGCGAAGAAATTTGTCTATATTTTGATAAATTTGCCGAAGAATATCGTAAAAATGCTTCCTGTGTTTTAGTATTAGTTTTATGCAGTTTAGGACGTTGCTGATGGTTCGTCAACCGTCGTGAATGGTTTGCGTCACATTCTGTATGCCTGAAATAAAAATTACAATTATCCCTGTACTTGTTCGGGGTTGTTCGTGGGTTTACAGACACTTCCTCTGTAACTAGTTAAAATACCTTTGCGATATATAATTTTCAATACATTTTTAATTTTTTTTTTCCTAAAATTTAAGCTACTTGGCTTAGAGACTCCAGATAACAGTATTTTAATTATTTAACTTAATTTATCAAAAAAGTTATTATTTCACCCTCGGTCTATATCTATAAGAAAGTAAGTCAATTTTATTGTGAAGGGAGACACTTTTATATAATATTTTCAGCCTCTGTGGTTTAATCCCCGGGAGGGGTTGATGTGACCCTTAAAATCTTAAATGGGTAGCAGGTCAAGTAGCACATCGTTTAAATCTCTTTCCAATAACACTACTCTAAAAAGGGAGTCATATAAATTTTTAGGCAGTTACTGTACCCCCGGTAAAGAATTGGAAAAGGTGTTACCTGGAGTGACTACCTATAGACTTCTAAACTATGTTATTAAAAGAGGAGTCAACACAATAATGTGTTTTTTTAATAATAACCTAAAAACCATAGATCTCAGTGCAGGGTAAAAATTTTTTTACAGGCAACTTTCAGTCCTTAGCATATAACTTACTAAAATAAACTATTTGCCTGTAGAAACGATTATAATTTGCGAAATATATGTGACTTCCTGCATTAGAAAGCAATTTTAAAAGTATTTTTTTAGATTATACTTGCAGTATTCAAATTTGAATTTGAAAATGTATCGCTGGTCACGTGTCCCCTTACTTTACCCTTTTATATTTCACGTCATTTTACTAAACTTACTTTTATATATAAATAATTTACACTCCTACTACCATTCGTATAGAAAAAATAATGTTCTCAAAGATCGACAGTTTAGTCTCTCTAACCAGAAGTTTCGTCCCCGCAGCTGCATGTATCGCCGGTCACGGCAGAAATTCACTTATATATGACGCCACTACAAGTCCGCCTAATAGTTTTACAAATATGACGGCATGTGTTTGAATTTGCGTAAAGCGCGCTCCTGTTTAGGTAAGTTCCTTATTATGTTTATTTAGGTATAAACTAGAATATTGCCTACTTTTTACCAGGCGTATGTTTTTATGTTGTATCGCCGGTCACAGGGTTAGCTCAGACCTAGTAGTCTTAATTAAGGGGAAAATACTACACGAAGTCATTCTCTTGAGTACAGATACTCATTTCAGTCTAAAAAAGTTTAAGAAATAGCTTGTATTAGCTGTTATCCACAAATTTGTGCATTTTTGTATCGCCGGTCACAGTAACACCGGTCACGCATGAAAATGTTACCGGAGATAAATTGATATGACGGTTTGTTATCCGAAGCTATACAAAATATTTTTTTATTAACGATTAAGGAAAAATATATTTTGATGTGCAAGTTTCGTTTACACCTTAGGTAGATTAAAAATATGACTAATTTTCTTAGTATTTTAACATTCTATAAGGAACATTCCACTTTTTAAGCCAATATAAGACATGGCTGTTATAAATATAAACGATTAAGGAAAAATATATTTTGATGTGCAAGTTTTGTTTACACCTTAGGTAGATTAAAAATATGACTAATTTTCTTAGTATTTTAACATTCTATAAGGAACATTCCACTTTTTAAGCCAATATAAGACATGGCTGTTATAAATAATAGGAGAATGGTTATAGTGACTGATTAAAATAACTCAGTTCCAAATATAGGCGTTATATGATTCAAAGGAGTAAAATTAGCCATGTGACGGTCGTTAAATTATTAAAAAATCGATGCTATAGATAGACCAAGATCTTTGTGACGATGATCTTTTGCGCGGACATATATAATTCCTCTAATTAGATACTATAAGAAACCTATTAAAAAAATAACAGGTGTTTTTGAGATTATTTGTTTTTAAAATCCGAATTACTGAAAGTTGCCTGTAAAAAATTGTTTACCCTGCAGCTAATTTTTGGAACGCGATTATTGAAATCAAATATCCAAATATTAGTAAATTACGGTATTATTGGGAAGAGATTTAGGTCTACCACTTGACTCCCTTCTTAATTAAGATTTTAAGGGTAACATCTACCCCTTCCAGACGGTTAAGCCACAAAGGCTGTGAATATTCTGTAAAAGTTTCCGCCTTCACTGAAGCAACATATTAAGTGCGGGATACTTATACTCACTTCTGCCAGTTGGATAGTTTTACGCCCAAACGCTCACATTCCCTAGAATATGCGGTCAGACTTTCGCAGTAACATTTTCCATGGGGACAATTGCACATGTCCATTTTACATGCCTTGTAGTACTTGTTGTAGCTCAACTCGGATTCGCACGCAGAAAAAATATCAGTTGTAAAATAATACTTGCAAGGATTCGGGTCTGTTCGAGACTTTGCGCACGTCATTTTACTAGGTCTGATTTTCTTGGCACATTCCGTTTTTTTGCCTGAAAATAAAAAAAATTCTATTTTAATTTATATAGAGTGCTATGAAATGGACTTATTATATTTAAACCCACAAATCCAGAGATGAAAACAACCATGGAAGAAAAATAACCATAAATGGCGCTTTGAATTAATAAGCAAGATAATCCACCTTATGTCAACCCCGAAAAATCACGTGATAGGCACTGGCGAGAGATGTCAACAAGTCCAAAAAGGCGTTAGTGAATATTGGACGGTGTTGTCGTATTTACACGTTCGTTAAACAACAAAAAAAAATTATATTATGTACTGCCATTTCCGCTTATGCCGGAAGTAGCTGTTCAGTTTTGTTTTTTAAATAAAACATGGTTATTTTTATTATATTTTTCACCGACTAGAAACAAACATGGACCCGTATTCTATCGCCTTGTACACGTCAAGATGACGCTTGTTATTACGAAAATAAACACAACAAAAAACAGATGGAAATTCTAACTATACA
The DNA here is from genome assembly GCA_963991005.1 of Barypeithes pellucidus. NCBI lineage: Eukaryota > Metazoa > Arthropoda > Insecta > Coleoptera > Curculionidae > Barypeithes > Barypeithes pellucidus. The sequence goes on from OZ022558.1 coordinate 15,983,024, forward strand.
GGGTGTTATGGAAATGAAGTATTATATTTAAATGGGTGAATACTTGGGTGTCCTAGAGAAGAGCTACATATATTTTTTTTTTAATCGACCGTTTTAAAAGTGGGTTTGTTCTCTAAACACTCTTACTCACAGGTCAGTCCGCGCTACTGTACAACATTTCACCCAGAGCCAATGGCAATGTTGCCAAACTTAATGTAAAACTGAAATTCCATATAAAAATAAATTATTTTCTACCTACTTGTATTTATCCATATACCTAAAGAGCGAGTAATAGTGAAACAGAACCGATAGTTAGCTTTTGAAAATACAATAATACAGATTATACTACAGATTATTAGATTTTATTACACGCGACGATATTTGACGTCCAGAAGAAACGCGTCAATAAAAACAATATTAAAAGATTATTTATGGACGGGCAAGATACACGCGTAAACCGAAAAAACAGAGCGGATTGCTGAAAGTGTGTTGGTGATCGACGAGACACAACGTATCCGGCCGCTGGTTGGTCTTCAACTAACAGACCGTAAGCGTGCGGCGCTATATGAAACTACTTCGCTCAGCCGATGTAAGGCGTCAAGAGGTCATTGGCATTTAACCTAGTGACGTACGTGGCTATTACTATTCCATATGTTTTTTCGGGTTGTTTGAATTATTTTATATTGTCTAAAGAGTTTAAGGTGTACATATGACAACACCGGCCATAATTCCTTGATTGCTTACATATATCGCAGAGAAACACATGTGTTTTTCTGGTTTGACGTCAGGTCACTTTTACAAGCGCCATTTATGGCTGTTTATCTCTAGAATTGCCGGTTTAAATATAATACGTCATTTCCATAACGCCCTGTAGAATCCCCATCTCTCTTTATCTGCTGTCTGTTTTTGTGTTCATTCTAACAGGTCACCGGTTTGATATGTCTTTTTTAAGACAAACAAACAATCGATGGACGTGACTCAAAAATCTATATTTTTTATCCAGTTTACGGCAGACTGGGCATAGTCTTGCCATATTGAGTTAAGAATTACTATTGTTTCCACGAGCAATACTTAAATTTAACACGCAAACACTGAAAAGCAAAAAGAATTTTATTTAACAATAACAACAAATATGACAGTTGTTAATTCGGTAGTATCAAACATGGAAGCAGGTATGTAAGACGGCCGTTCCAATAAGGTCTTTATAAAAAGTACGTTCCGAACACTCGCAGGCGACGTAATGCCGTTGTCTAAGTAACAGATAACGACAAAGAAAAATTATACTAATTTTCAGAGCTACCCGATTGTTTTTCTGCAAAGTTGTTTACAACTTTCCTAAGACTGTGAATTGTTTATTAATCAAAAACTGCAAACCAATGCCGTGTCCTCCTTGATTTAAAATCTTTGATATTTTTAGATAAACCTAAGAATTATAGAATATTTGTTGTCTGACTCTCTCTGAGAAATTTACACTTTTTGTAATTATTTGCAAATGCATGGTGATATAATTCTCATATCATTTTTTACCTAAGCTCTTGGCCTAATTCTTTTTTACAAAATAACAGAACATCAGCAAACCCAAAAAATATCAAACTTGGTAGAAAATGTACAGGAACTAATGGACTCGTTCGCTTATGACCTCAATTTTTTGAATTTAATACTTACCAACGCACCAAGAACTTCCGAAACTTAGCAACTCCTTATCGCTCACAACTTTTCCCGATTTGGCTTGCAAGTCATCCTGTATATCTCCGTTAAAGTTTCCGCACAAACCACACAATTTATTCTTGTATGTGGGTGGCACAGTTACTTCTAGGAAACTGCGGCCGTTCCATAATATTACGACATCATTTTGCAGTCTGACTTCAATGTTGTCCCGAACTTTGTTTACCTTAAAATGTTTAGTCAAGTGAGATAACCTGTAAAAGATAAACTGACAGATAAATGGACATTTATAAGAGCTCCTGATGAGATGTTAGGTGAAGGGGAGTTGTAAATATGTCCATTTTTTTAACGCGATTGCGACACCTCTATAACTAATACATATACGCAGGGTACACCAACTAAAGTGGTCTATACGAGATGGTTTTCTACGTTTATAAAATATTTTGGATGGTGCGGTGTTGCCGGATCATACCGAAAGTGGTAGCAACTTCGGAATTTTAAATAAATAGCCCTATATATTATATTTTTGTTGGAATCTGGGTAAAATCTAGAACAGTTTTCTGTATAATATCATATACCTATCTTTAAGAGTTTTTGAATTATAAATAATCTTGTGATTTTTTTAACGCCGTATCGGGACCTGAAAAGAAAATCATATATTTTTAGCGGTTACAGCTAGAAAGCTGAAATTTTGACAATAGTTTCACAATACCACCGAAATTTTATAATTTTGAACAGTATTTAATTAGTTTTATACAGGGCGTCGCCATACAATATTTCTGAACGAGATGAATTATTGCAAAAATCTTCTTTTTTTTAAATGGGACACCCTGTATTTGATATGTTTTGCTAATGGAGGATCGAAAATTCTGTCTACTGATATTAAGTGTTCCTATACCTATCTTCAAAATTTTCGGACTTATAACGAAATTTAAAAATTATCTCATAAAAATATATTTTTTGCTAGTTGGCTGTGGAATGGATTCATAGAAACAAAATAATGAAAAATCCATTTGACGTTATGTCTGCGTTGTTGTTAAAAAATAGTTAACAAATAAGCAATTTATTAATAAATAAATTAACAAAATTAAAATTACGCAACAACACCAATAGAATAACTAATAACTAAATTGTTGTCTCTTAAACATTCATGAATTGTGACGATTACATGTTCATTTGTCACCTTTCTCATTTCTTCCCCTTCTAGAGATCCCAGAGCTGTTCTTACTCGATTTTCTAAATCAGCCCTCGAAGACGGGTGTCTTGTATACCTACTATTTGTTTAATCCTACCCCATAGATGAAAATCTAGGAGGGTAAGATCCGGAGACCTTGGGGCCATTTCCATGGACCTCCTCGGCCAATCAACTTTTTAGGGATCATATAGGAGCAGCAGCATCAGGATGAAGTTCATTAAATTATCTGCTAGTTCAAGATAAAACTCTACCACATGAATATAAAATAAACTTAAAATATCTAAGCTCGAATAATGTGAATTAGCTATTTTTATTACAACAACACAGACATAACGTCAAATCGATTTTTCAGTATTTTGTTTATATGAATCCATTCCACAGCCAACTATCAAAAAATGTATTTTTATATGATAACTTTTAAATTGCGCTATAAGTCCGAAAATATTGAAGATAGATATAGGAATACTTAATATCATTAGATAGGAAATTCTATCCTCCATTAGCAGAACATATCAATACAGGGGGTCCCATATAAAAAAGAACATTTTTGCAATAATTTATCTCCCTCAGAAATATTGTTATGGAGGTGCTTTGTATAAAACTAATTAAATACTGTTCAAAATTATAAAATCTCGATGGTATTGTGAAAGTATTGTAAAAATTACAGCTTTTTAGCTGTAACCACTAAAAAGATATGAGTTTCGTTTCAGGTAACGATACGGCGTTAAAAAATCTCAAGATTATTTATAATTCAAAAATTCTTAAAGATAGATATATGATATTATACACAAAACTGTTCTAGATTTTTACCTAGATTCCAAAAAAATATAATATATAGGGTAATTCATTTAAAATTCCGAAGTTGCTACCACTTTCGGTATTATCCGGCAACACCGCACCATCCAAAATATCTTATAAACGTAGACAACTATCTCTCATAGCTACAGCCAAATTTTCAATATAAAATCTCATTTAGTTCTCTAGATACTTCTAATAGGCCACTTTACTTGGTGTACTCTGTATATAATTTTTTAACATAATAAACACTCGCGGGTAGTTGGAAGCAAATACAAACGATGCGGTTGCAGGATAAGTGTGAACCTTCGAAAAATACCGCGCCCACCCGCACAGGTTCCATCGCATGTGATGTGCAAGCATACTATTTTGCGCACGGGGTCATGGTAACGCAAAAAAATAATGTCAATGAAAACTGTCTTATTTTTGACGCTGACGTTAATGAGCAAACATTGTCATATTTTGTTGCATTGCCCGTGACAATTTTTTCTATTTTCATTATTACTAGCTTAGAACACAGAATATTTTAATAAATTACAATAAATAACTTTAACAAAACTGGTTATAAAATCATGATTTATTTCTACTTACCCTAAATTGGCCGTCCTTTTTAAAAGGCAGCGATATTCTCTTTCCATTATATTTCACCCTGAGACGCTGCTGTAAATTTAAGCGGATATCGCCGAAATTTATAGCTACGCGCTTCGTAATTGTGGAAGCCATATATTTGTTGGCCATATAGTTTGCGACCTTGATGGAAAAAGTATTATTGTAGCAATCTTTGGTTAGCTGGTATTTTCCGACGCCTTTGAAAGTGTAGATTTTTCCATCGAATGATTTATAGTGAGGGTCGCCGAAAGCCATGCACACGCCTTCAACTGAAATAAAATGTTGATGAGACCTTTACTTGATAAAAATCCATGTTAAGAAAATAAACAAAACTACGTAAATATAAACATAAACATATTTTATTTAACCACATTTTTATATAATACAAATTGTGGCAAGTCGTGATTGCATTAATAAATTAAGTAATACAATAAAGTAAATTAATTGAAATTTCACTAATACATATGGTATATAAAATAATACAAAAGGGTATACGAAAATTTAAAGAAACCAAACAACAGACATAAGCAAACAAACAAACAAATATTAAAAATTATATTTTGAAGCAACATCAAGGTATTTCACGACAGAGTAGAAAGCATTTGCTTCGAGAAATTTTTTTATAACAAGTTTAAAAATTTTTTCGCTAAAGCTTTTAACCCTTGAAGGAAGCAAATTATACAGTGAGTCCCAGAAGAAATGTCTAAATTCATTTAAAATTCAGCGGTAAGTTTTTTCAAAAAACGCTCGTACCCGTCGATTTTGATTTTTTAATTTTTTTTTGTGGTAATTTCATGTATACAGGGTAGCTCAAAAATAAGTTACGACCATAAACTTCATTTTTTCAAATGAAAACATATATTTTTTATTTAATTTTTGAATTTTGCATTGAATTCTAAGCATGTTTCATGTACCATGTCCATAAACTCAACAGTTATTGAAAAAATTAGGATTGAATATATCTATAAGTAAGACCTGTTTATTAAAAAAAAACACAACAAAATCAAATTAAATGTTGATAATGGGCGCCATTTACGGCTTGACAATATCCAAGACGATCAATAAATTCTCTTTGCACGTTTCCAACCATTTCCGGAGTTATGACACGCACTTCTCTCCGGATCCTTTCTTTCAACTCCTGCATATTGTTTGGCCTGTTAACAAATACTTTTGATTTGAGGTAACCCCACAAAAAAAAGTCCAGCGGAGTTAGGTCTGGCGACCTAGCAGGCCATTCGATAGGTCCTCTCCTTCCAATCCACCGATTGGGAAAGGTTTCATCCAAAAATGTGCGCACAGTGGCCGCATAGTGCGGAGGAGCACCATCTTGTTGGAATATCAGTTCTTCGTCAGGGGAGTCTGGATCCAATGGATTCGGAAATAAAGCCACTAATGCTGGAATTAATTCTAGTTGGAGAAATTCGAGATATACTTGTCCAGTTAAAGACTGTTCAAAGAAAAAATGGACCAATTACTCTTTCGCGTACGATTCCACACCAAACATTTATTTTCTTAGGGTACTGGCTGTGAACCTCTATCATCAAATGCGGATTTTCTGTTGCCCAATATCGACAATTTTGTCTGTTCACATTACCATTCAAATAGAACGTAGCTTCATCCAAAAAAATAATATTTTTTACCAAATTATTATCTAGATTGCACATATTTTGCATGCGTCCGCAAAACTCACTTCGCCTATCGAAATCATCTTCAAATAACTCATGCACTGGAATAACTTTGTATAGAATTTCAATTTTTTCCCGTTCCGTTAACTTCACCATTATTGTGAAAACCGCAACTTTGAAACTACGCTTGACAATAATTATACTTATTTGAAATAAAATTATCATACAGTTTCTATGGAAATAAACGGTGACAGTGAGACAGTACACTCTTACTTATTATCGAGCCCAAAATGCCATATTGCCAGAAGATTTGATAGATCGTTGGATTCCCTAAATGATATGTTCAATCCTAATTTTTTCAATAACTGTTGAGTTTATGTATAGGACATGATACATGAAACATGCTTAGAATTCAATGCAAAATTCAAAAATGAAATAAAAAATATATGTTTTCATTTGAAAAAATGAAGTTGATGGTCGTAACTTATTTTTGAGCTACCCTGTATACATGAAATTACCACAAAAAAAAATTAAATAATCAAAATCGACGGGTACGAGCGTTTTTTGAAAAAACTTACCGCTGAATTTTAAATGAATTTAGACATTTCTTCTGGGACTCACTGTATAGCTCAATTCTGAGCGAGTTGTTAATATACTTATTGAGCCTATACCTATTTGGTCTAATCAAATTAGCCGATCCTTCAAGTAATTGGTGTAAAAAAACAGCGATGGCAGCGTTAAAATTTTTAAATTTATAAAATTGGGCTTGCAGTGATCACGTCGATCAATACCCGCAATTACTCGAATGCATTTTTTCTGCAATTTTAAGATTTGCACAGAATTGGATGAGCGAATAGTAGATATTAAGAACTGACCGGTGATCAAGAACTGATTTTAGTCTTCTTATTACAAAAATTGCCGATGATAGCTTACTCCGAAGAGATTCGATATGGGGAGTCCAACTAAGAGTGTCATCGATAGTTAAACCCAGTACTTTAACACTATGACCTTCAACAACATCACGGCTTGTTGAGAATACTATTTCCTGAGTTTTACCTGCATTAAGTTTGAGACAGTTCTGTGAAAACCAAAGCTCCGCTCTCTCAGCCAGTCGTGAACTATGTACTTTTAAGTCTGTAATGTTCTTGTGTTTACACAATAAAGTTGCATCATCAGCATAACAGATACAACCATATGGGAGAAGAAATGAGAATAAGTCATTTATATATATTACAAAGAGAAGAGGCCCCTGGGGCACTCCACTCTCAATCACTCCAAGATCCGACCTATCGTCATGCCGAGAAACATATTGCCCTCTCAGGGACAGATATGATTTCAACAGATTCAAAGTGTTGCCCCTAATGCCATACCTATACAGCTTCTCAATCAGGAGCCCGTGCGGAACACAGTCAAAGGCCTTGCTAAGGTCGCGCAGGTACGTATGTTTTGTGGCCCTCTGATTCGAATAGTTGGCGCATATCGGTCGATGTGATAATCTTTCCAAATGATATACCATCTTTAGCTACCATTCGAGAAACTCTTTCCTCCATCGAAACTTTTTTCTCAGATGAAAAAAAACCTGTAATTTTCATTTTCTTAGGTAGCACAGAAGAACCACTAACATCTGAGTGCTTAGCAATAGAACTAAACGAACTACTCGAACTGCTGGTACTAGCTTCAATTTCCTGTGTTATTTTATCAATATCAACACTACCGCTGCTGCTCTGGACTTTCAAATTAATATTATGCTTTGTTTGTAAGTGGGTGTGAAGACATTTAGTGGAACGAGCAGAGATTTTGATAATGCTAGGGCATAACTTACATTTAGCTGTAAGACCATCTTCAGACTTTAAAAAATAATTCCAAACTAAACTTGAACCTCTATTATCTTTGTAAACTACACTGACACTCATTTTTGTGATTGCTGTTTAAATTCCATGTATTATATTCAACCACTTGATAAATGTCACTATAGATTCTAGTAGAATAACGTCCTTACTTTCGCAAGTACGCAAAAAAACTGTTCTGTTTAACGTATTTTCAATAGCCCAGCATGGCGGGGAATCCCCGACGCGTCGACCAAAAATACCGGAGTTCATTGTTTGCTATCCCGCAAATCCCGCGGATCCGCGGGATCGATGGGATCAATCCCGCAGGTTTGCGGGATTAAAATTTGGGTGCGGGATAGGATTCCCTAGTGGTGAATTGTTCAGTTTAACATAGTTACATGCCAATGAAATTTTTGAGGTGTCCGAATATTGGCTCTCCAAAACTACATTATAACTTCTTGAAGAACATGGTGAACTCGTGCCAAGTTTGAATACATTCTGGTGAGCCAATCTTCAGCTATTCAATTAGGAGCGAAGTAGAACACGAAACTCTCACAGTTCAGGTAATACAGCAAGCACCAGCAACTAATTTCTGTGACGCTATTGCCAGAAATTGAAGTAAAGCTGAGTAATGAAAATTGTCACTGACACTAATTTTCGTTTCGTCAATGTCTAAATTTAATTTGCTGGTATTTTAGTGAAGCCCTGGTTTTCATTACATTTCGTTACGAAATATTTCGGTGGATTGGAACGGAAAAGTTCGTCGTCTTTGGTCATTTGGTCACATGTGTGGTTTTCACTGCAGTACAAGTGCGTGGTTAAATATGGACGATATTAGTAGATTCACTTGTACAGGGTGATCACGTTTTATGTCTCCCCATCTTAACCTTTTTATTTTACGTACTTGAGAAAAATTAAAACGATTGGTAAGTATACAAGGGTTTTAAAGTATTATTTGCAATGTGAACAAATATTATTTAGGTCTGTTGATTTACAAATAGCGTTGGTTTTACTCAACATGATGTTGAGACCCTTTTTAGACACCTATTTTATAATATGCAACCAAGTAATTTACGAAATAGCCTACAGAGTTAAGTACAGAATATATAAGACGACACTAACTGATCGTATGATATTAGTAAATCATAATAAATTACTGTTGCATAACTTATTAAGGAAAAAACACTTTTTAAAATGATAAGGGATCCCGAAATGGATTTTAAATGACTGTTTCTATAAAGACGTAAAAGTATATTTTAAATAGCGATTAGATACTTACTTTCAACACATTTAGGGCAACATTCTCCAGGAACATGGATCATTTTCATGCCAGACGTGCACGTTGTATTGCATTTAATTCTGGCACAGCTAACCTTCCCGTCGTGGCACTTGCAAGAACTGCAGGCGTCCAATTGCCAAACATTACCATCCTACCTAACAAAATAGGATTATTTTATTTTGAACAAAAATTGAAACATAACAACTAAAAATAATTCATCTTTAAAGCCAGACAACATATGTATAAGCAATTGCTTTTTCTTAAAAAATTTTCAAGTAGCCTAATGCATTATCCGAATAAAAAAATATTCATTCATTAATTATATTCATTGAATTATAATTATTATATTTATTTCTTTGACAAAAAACATACAGAGATACAATAATCACAGTGGCGGTTCATTCACAGGAGCACGTGCACCCCCAAAACGAATAAAAAATATTAATTTATATTCATTGAATATTATTTATCGTATAAAGTCCGACCCTCCCTAATATTTTATCGTACCGTCAATTATCGTATAAAGTACGACGCTCACTAATATTTTATCGTACCGTCAACCAAACTGTATATTATTGACTCTCGATCCGGCAACCGTGTCTCGGTCGAGGTTAATGACGATTATGACGAGACCCGCTCGCATGTGCGATTAAGTAGACGGGGCATAATGCAGTTTCTCTGTAGTAACAGGTGGCGGGTGACAGCAGGGGATAGCGGGGCTATGGCGATTTAACATGGGAAAGGCGCACAATTTTAGTATGCGCCGCGCCGTTGTCTGTTCGTGCATCTAGTTAGAAATTCGAGCGTGTATGTTTTAATATTTTAATATTATATATTTATTAAGTTAAAATGAATAGTTTGACGGTGGACTATTTAAAAAATAACTTTAGCTCTTTGAGTTTGGAGCAAAAAATTGAAGTGAAGGATGCGGGAAGAGCTAAATCCGAAATTAATTTAACGCAGACCACAAAGGGTAAATCTAGGGACTTTATTAGAAAGTTTGAAAATTAAATATATGAAAAAAAAATTATAGAGGCTATTCCAAACTTTAATGAGGCTGTTATTGATCAATTTTCTACAATTAAGAACCGAAGAACGGACTTTACGTTTAAGCATTATACACACTAAGAAAACCTTTCTTATTTTCCAAAAGTTGTATTTCCTTGTGTAAAATTAAAAAATAAATAAAAATATGCTTTACTTAACGCATTTTCTAATTACTTCTTTTCCTTCTACATTTAAAACCCCTAGAAAGTAATTGTTTAGTCGTTACACAAAAATAATATTTTTAAAATAATTTCACCATACTTGTGAACCCCTCTATCATAGGTCACGAGCCGCCACTGATTTTCTTACATTTACTACATTTACTACTTTCACCTCTCATTTATAGAATATTTTTATTTAGATCAAATCGTAAAGCAAAAAGCAACAGAAGAACCTAAAACTAATATTTTTTACTTTTCCACTCGAATTTCCAACTTCCAAATCAAATTTATAATAATAAAGTTGAGGTGATGTAGTATTTTGGAAACTTTCAGCCAATTAAAACAATAATTACATTTGGGGATGGGCGCCATCTTGATAAAAAAAAAAATGAATAGGAAGTGGGGTCTTCGATGCATCATTTTAAATCTACTATCGAGTACTTTACGATCCCAGAATATTGTGTCCCTACTATCCAAAATTCAAAACAAAATGGCAGCTTTTTCAAAAATAATGGTTAGAATTTTTTTCGTCTGCTATTTTACGTTAGATTTCACAAGTTTGTAGGAAGTCAATTTATCAGTTGGCTGATATTCACTAGAGTAAATCGACTTTTATTTAATACTGTCAGGCATGCCGGTAAGGGTAAAAATGATTTTTTGCCTCACAAGTCGAGAAGTGATGCTTAGTTAGCATTGAAAGAATAATTTAAATTTAATTTTTCAAAAAATTGGAATTTCCGATATAGTGGTTCGGGCGAAAAAAAGGGCTCGAAAATCCCTTGACGAAATTGAGAAATTCTTTTCCTCAATCGATACAGTAGAATCCCCTCGACATTATGACATGTCCCTCATGCAAGGGGAGGGGGACACGCCCCGTAAATCTAACCGACAACGGATTATCCTAAATAACTTAGCCGGTTTTGTTGCTACATAAAAAATGTGAAGGGCAAAATTGAAGAGCTTGACAGAGCGCGTAAGCTCGAACGAACCTGATCCCGATATCTCAATGAGTTCGCGATGAAATCGCGAAACTCATTATTGTTAACGTTGATAAAATAATTAATTATAAATTTTGTTTCATAAAAATTGTTGGAGTGGGCAATTGAATGCAAAGATGGGCGGAAGCATGCCTTTTAAGTGAAGGTGCCATTTCCAACAATTTTTATGAAACAAAATTTATAATTAATTATTTTATCAATGTTAATAATAATGAGTTTTAATATGAATTTAGTGGTTTTAATCCAGAAAGGTGTGTCTGACCAGAAAAACTGAAGAGATCGTTTTCATGTAGAATTGACCAGGCTAATCACAAAAAAATTCACATGGAAAAATATCAGTGGCGTACCATCTTTTTTGTAAAAAAATGTCAGAGGACATGTAACTAGTTATTAGCATTTATGTAATATCCCCCCCCCCATAACTCTGTTCCTAATTGCCCCACTACCCCCAGCCTCCAGCCTATCAAAGTACTCGGTATCACCCGTTGATTCGCGAAAAATTGATGTCCCAACTCCGCCCCTTCTCGAGATATAATTAATTAAATTTTATTGTTTTTGCAGTTAAAAATCGCGATAATTCGCGAAGTCATTGAGATATCAGGATCAGGTTTGTTCGAGCTTACGCGCTTTGTTGAGCTCTTCAATTTTGCCATTCACATTTTCTTTGTAGCATCAAAACCGGCTGAGTTATTTTGCATTTTCCAAGAAAATCCGTTGTCGGTTAGATTTACGGGACGTGCCATCCTCCCCCCGCATGAGGCGCCCCCCTATAAATCATGTCAGAATGTCGAGGGGATCCTGCTGTATCAATTGAGGAAAAAAAATTATTCGATTTCGTCAAGGGATTTTCGTAAATCGGATCGACTCCACTAACAGTATACAATAAAATATTATTATTATTTTAAATACCCTGTAATTAAATTTGTACATGCCTCATAAGTCTTTCCAGAATAACGACATTGGCTAATCAAATCATCAATAATTTCAGTCTTGATACATATCGGACAACAACCATTCGGTAACATCTTCTGTAGATCCGGGGCACAGTCCAAAATGGGACACGCCCCTCTCGAACACACCGACGTACTATTGATACATGTGCATTCTGTACATTTATCCAATTTGAAATCCTGTCCTTCACGAAAAAAAGATCGTTGAATTGTACAGGTATTGCTTGCTGGAAGCAGTGCCCTGGTACCGTTGCATCTTGGACAACATTCACCTGGAGAAGAGTCTAATTTACATATTATTGCACACATACTTTAATGAGTGAAGATATGGATATGAAGATAACTAATACATGTTCTAAACGTTAACTCCTAAATGAAGACAACCATTTTTCACTCAAAACCAGAATTGCAAGTACAAAAACTACAATCTCCGACAATACATTCCTGACAAAGATAATGTTAGTAAGGTTTATAGTCTGTAACGTTCTAAACAACAATTTTTTAAACTGATCTTGTTAACATAACTGTTCTAGTCCCATACGTGGATAAATCTTTATTGACTATAAAATCGTATGATCAAGGATATCAAAATATTGTTAAAAAGTTATTGTATACCCAGCCTGGGATACTTGCATTTATATGGCCCATGGTGTAAATGGCAGTAGCTATAATAATAATAATAATAATTGGTGCCTTAAGAAAGTATAGTTTAGCTTACCTGGTGGTTTATATTGCATTTTTGTTCCACACTGCAAGACGGGGCAAGCTTTTTTGGAACAAATTAATTGTCCTTTGCTGCAACGGCACTTAAGGCAAGGATCATCATCAGAAACGACATCACGGTCCTCTGTTACTAGTTGACCATTTATTTGACAAACTGGAAAAAATGCATGTGGCATACTGATTTTACTGATAAGTTTATTTTAAGACCTAATATATAGTGTTGGGAAAAACCGATGATTTTAATAATCGAGTACTTGATACTCAGAGCGATTTTAATAATCGAGTAAATCGTTCTAGCGATTAATCACTTGAAATCTTTATGACTAATTGCTGATAAAACACCAGGGGTTGTTTTTGTAAGTTTTATAAGTTTGTCTAGAGTTTTTATTAAGGAAAAACAATTGATTCTGATTAAAAAAAAATTATATCCTTTGATTTTTTAACATTTACAATCGCCGCTGGCTAGCCAGTCAAAACAAAACCCATGTCGCGATGAATCCACGACGGGATTTGGCATGCTTTTTTCTATGCACCTTCTCGTTTATGTGCCTTTAACAAACACGTATATCGTGCCAGCCTTCTGAGCATCAAACTCGAACGTCACCAATCGGCACATTTCGGGTGGCGCGTGTATTCAAGCGAAAATCGGTTGTCAAGTGAAAGGCAACGATTTTCGATTTTTCTATTGAACTTTTGAACCGATTGGTAAAAATTAATGAATTTTTAATATCTTATAGACGCTATAAAGGGTAATTAAATCATATTCAAGTGAATGTTTTACATCACCAGGGAAGTCAGGAATGGACTTGACACCACACTCGTTGGGACAAAATTTTGACGGATGTCATTCATATAGCACAAAGCGTTTCTCTTTCAAGAAAGGACTTAATTTAGTGCGATAAAACTCGCGGTTTTCGAGATAAATCGTAAGTTACTAATTCTAAACACAAACAGGTAATTTTGCATTAGGTTGTTTTAAAATTCTAAAGTTTGGCAAGTAATTTTTAAAAATAAATAATTACTCGTATATTATTGCTAAAATATTAATTTTGCCGATGAATTAAATTCTAGAAGTGATTTTTATCATTAGCAACTTTTGAGCGTTTCGACTAAAAACAGATTTATCTCAAAAACCGCCAGCTTCATCGCAATAAATTAAGAGTACCTTTTTTAAAGAGGAATGACCAAAGTATTGAAAAAATCAGTTTTCAGTTCTGTCAAATGACTGCGGGCGAAATTTTTGCCCAATTAGTGTATTGGCAAGCCCGTTCCTGAATTCCCCGACGATATAACGGATAGTATCGTTTAGTGAGTCTATGGATTCTATAAAATATTAAAATTTCATTAATTTTCAAAAGTTAGAGCTAAGAAGGTATATCGCTGGGTATCCTTTTAGGAGACTGTATCTCCGTTATGGGACACTATAGGAATATTTTTTCAATGACAAACTAGGTTTATCAACCTCTGTAAGCTTCCGAGAGATTAGGAGGTACACCCCCACAAGATCTCATGAAATCCGAGGAATCTGCACTAGAGAAGATTACATGTAGGTATAATGAATAAAAATGCCTATAGATAGAAGATCTTATTTATCAGTGTCAGTGTAAAAATTGTTATCCTTAACTTCATACAAAAGAAATGATATATTTTTGTTAAAGTTCCTTTAATCAAATCTATAAGTTCGAGTAAGTACTAAAAGTTTAAAATTATTTATTCAGTAAGCGTGTATCTCATTTCTCAGTTAATTAATGAAAATACACAGTTGCATGTGTTCTTAGAAAAGCGAGGCAACTTAGCAGAGATACAAATACATTTAACACGCATTTCACGAAAAGCCACGACGAATTCAAGGTAAAGGTATAATATAAACAAAAGAATTAGATGCATAATAATGAGCTATAAAAATGTGCATATTAACAACAAAATAATTGAACTGCAAAAAATCACTTAATTCTATAAGCCATTGTCTAATTTTTTTTCAGTTTTATATCGCGGGAAGGCGCTAGAATTTAAAATTATAATATAGCTAAAAAAATATTATATTTTTTTTCCAATTAAGAGAAGACCGTTCCAGATTTCGATTTTTATAGATTAAAGAATTTAAAAAAGTCATAAATAAAATAACAAGGATGTTAACAAATGCAGTAATAATAAAGTTAAGATAGAATACATATTTATGGGGTTTGAATTCTTCATAACTGATTCTTAACTGACATGGGAACAATCACATGTTATATACATCTGGCAATAGATTTGTTCTTTGTGTTTTGTTCAGAACGTTTTCTGCCTTTGGTCAAATAATTTCTAAAATAACGACAGACACACAGGGTCACCAGCTTCTTGTTCTGGACCGATGAGGACATTGAGAAATAACAAGTAGGCTAGTGGGAGTAATAAAACATTGGAATTGGTAACAAACAAAAATCTTAAAAGACTTTGTGAAGATGAATAATGATCATGTATGTGTTGTGATTCCTTATTTTTTGTTGATAAGGCCTATAAAAGCTAGATAAATATAGTGAATACGTTAAAATTGTGAGACAAAATTGTTGAAGAACGAGAAGTTGCAAGTGCGAGAGATCGGTTAGTTCTAGTTCAATCAAACCCCAGAGATTTTTCTTTTAAAGAAAGACATCAGCTATGAAAAAAAAAACTATCGTTTGTCTTAACAATTTATGATCCTTTTACTACCGAAATAAATTACGTGAATTAAATAACAACATTCCGTATCTATTTGTTTAGAGCCAATAAAAAAAATTTGGAATGTCTATAGTCATTATTATTTACTTGGGGAATTTTGTGAATATATATTGCATGGTTCCAATATGGTAGGCTATTGTGCGAGATCTAGCGTCCTTCATTTGTGCTAAATGAACAAACAAGACATACAAGTTTAATGAAGGCGATTCTCAAGACATAGTCAATTTCTTTAATTCTTCATAGTTGTTACATAATTTTTTTTCGAATAAAAGTCAATAAAGATATGATGGAAGCAAATAAAGGAATATTGCAAATATGGAAGATATGCTCAATTTTTGATTTTATTTTATTTCACTCCACTGAGAGATGAATACACCAAAGAAAAAATTTAATTGAAGTTTAAATTCATTCTAAGTAACATGAATATAGTTATAATGAACACTTGAACACGGAACCTGCACTGTCTCATTTTTTTAAACCATATTTAAAAATGTGTTTAAATATGAAACCTTAGACTTATGGAATTCTTAATGTCAAATATCTCAAAAGCGAGATTTATCGAAATTTTAATAAAATATACGGTAACGCAACAGCAACAAATATATAACTTTATATAATAGTTCCATAGGGGGAAATCAGCACCCTCTAGCAGTAGAACTATGGACCTATTCAGATTGCGTGCCCTTAAGAACTTGCAATTATCACACCTTCATGCCAATATATCAAAAACTATTTGAAAATAGAATTTAATGATGATAAGGCCTTAAACACCTCGTAAGCCACAAATGAAAATTGATATTGTCTTACGCATAATATGCAGGCAAGGCATTAGAAATCTTAAATATTCTGTGCAGTGATCTTTTGTGGTATAAAATATATTAGTGAAGTTGTAGAATTTGGCTTACACTACCCAATGCCACCAAAAAACAGGACATTGACATTGACATTGACATTGAGAAATAACAAGTAGGCTAGTGGGAGTAATAAAACATTGGAATTGGTAACAAACAAAAATCTTAAAAGACTTTGTGAAGATGAATAATGATCATGTATGTGTTGTGATTCCTTAT
The DNA here is from genome assembly GCA_963991005.1 of Barypeithes pellucidus. NCBI lineage: Eukaryota > Metazoa > Arthropoda > Insecta > Coleoptera > Curculionidae > Barypeithes > Barypeithes pellucidus. Next base: position 15,999,649 of record OZ022558.1, read on the forward strand.
TTTTTGTTGATAAGGCCTATAAAAGCTAGATAAATATAGTGAATACGTTAAAATTGTGAGACAAAATTGTTGAAGAACGAGAAGTTGCAAGTGCGAGAGATCGGTTAGTTCTAGTTCAATCAAACCCCAGAGATTTTTCTTTTAAAGAAAGACATCAGCTATGAAAAAAAAAACTATCGTTTGTCTTAACAATTTATGATCCTTTTACTACCGAAATAAATTACGTGAATTAAATAACAACATTCCGTATCTATTTGTTTAGAGCCAATAAAAAAAATTTGGAATGTCTATAGTCATTATTATTTACTTGGGGAATTTTGTGAATATATATTGCATGGTTCCAATATGGTAGGCTATTGTGCGAGATCTAGCGTCCTTCATTTGTGCTAAATGAACAAACAAGACATACAAGTTTAATGAAGGCGATTCTCAAGACATAGTCAATTTCTTTAATTCTTCATAGTTGTTACATAATTTTTTTTCGAATAAAAGTCAATAAAGATATGATGGAAGCAAATAAAGGAATATTGCAAATATGGAAGATATGCTCAATTTTTGATTTTATTTTATTTCACTCCACTGAGAGATGAATACACCAAAGAAAAAATTTAATTGAAGTTTAAATTCATTCTAAGTAACATGAATATAGTTATAATGAACACTTGAACACGGAACCTGCACTGTCTCATTTTTTTAAACCATATTTAAAAATGTGTTTAAATATGAAACCTTAGACTTATGGAATTCTTAATGTCAAATATCTCAAAAGCGAGATTTATCGAAATTTTAATAAAATATACGGTAACGCAACAGCAACAAATATATAACTTTATATAATAGTTCCATAGGGGGAAATCAGCACCCTCTAGCAGTAGAACTATGGACCTATTCAGATTGCGTGCCCTTAAGAACTTGCAATTATCACACCTTCATGCCAATATATCAAAAACTATTTGAAAATAGAATTTAATGATGATAAGGCCTTAAACACCTCGTAAGCCACAAATGAAAATTGATATTGTCTTACGCATAATATGCAGGCAAGGCATTAGAAATCTTAAATATTCTGTGCAGTGATCTTTTGTGGTATAAAATATATTAGTGAAGTTGTAGAATTTGGCTTACACTACCCAATGCCACCAAAAAACGCAATTTCGAGCATTTGTGGCTTACGAGGTGTTAGTACTTCAACGACGATATGTTATTTACATCCATAACCTATAGCAGCTTTAATAGCGACAACCCTGTGTATTATATAAATTTAATATTTTTTGATTTTTGGCTTTAAGCATTTCTCTAGAATCACCCAGAAGTTAAACAACCTCATTAGAAATCTTTTTGGAGTGGAATTATGTAAATTCATTTAAAAGGTTTCAGGTTGTATTTTTTTTTTTAGTTTTCCATGTTGAACTTGATTACGTGAGGCCATTAATCTAATGAGCAGTGTTAATGATAAGATAATAACCACATGATACCAACCAAGTTAATGGAAATTTATGGTTTATTTGGTACGCTGGAGGCTGTACTTGGTTGAAAAAGAAAATGATAGCAAATTAGACAATGTAGAAATAAATAACTGACATAATGTGAATAAGTATCTATAAAATATAATAATCCTAAAGGTACGATTATACAACGTGCCCAAGATAAGGAGGGCCAGTGCAGGGATCTCGAAAACCGTAAGAGATACGAAGTCGGTTAAGGTAAAGTTGCGCATTTACGTGTCTAATAATATGCCGTTTAGAAAGTTTTAAAATTCCAGGTAGTTCCGGAGATATCCGAAAAAAACCGAAATTCTGAAAAATGGTTTTATTGTTTTCCTGGGTTTTTTTGAGATTGAATTCTAAAGTAAATTGCACTTTCACATTTCCACTTTTTCCGCTCTATCTAACAGCTTGGTTTGTAATCCGATGAGTCGTCTTCGAAGGGCCATTATCAACTTTCTTTTCTTAAATACGGTCCTGTTTTCCTGATACTGGAATTTGAGAGCTTTTTTCTACCGAATGCATCGATGTATCACACAGAAGCAGTATTTCAAGATTCTGTTGATTCGGGATTTAAAAGAAAAGTAGGCGCTTGAAACAAAAAAAATTAAGATGGTGACGCGTGATTTGTTTCACTTGACATTCCCATTGTGGTCATTTGGGAGCGCTTTAAGAGGTTTTTTATTTTCCAGAAAATATGGAACATAAATTTACAAATGCTGAAAAGTTTTATATTCTTGCATGTTCTATTTTATCTCAAAAAAACTGTTATGTGGCAGTTAGAATATGATATTTACAGAATAACGGAAATCATTTTGAACACCTGATTATGTAGTTCCTTACTCTTTTCGTTGTTCGTTTTATTACTGTTTTGGAATAATTTCTATTCACTTATATGTGGTTTATTATTAAATTATTTGTTACTTATTGAACTAGTCCAACATAAGTAAAAATTTAGAGCTTATCTATGAGATATTATTTATAAAATTAGGAGAAATACAGGACCGTATCCCAAAATTTCCTGATGTTGTTCAAAAAACCCTCGAAACGTCATTAAACCACAATGTGTCATATATCGTTGCATTCGGAAGAAAAAAGCTATCAAGTTCCATTATCAGAAAAATAGGACCGTATTTAAAAAAAGAAAGTTGATAATGGCCCTTCGAAGGCGACTCGTCGAATTACAAAACAATTAACGCTGTTAGATAGAGTGGAAAAGTGGCAATGCAAAAGTGCAATTTACTTTCGAATTCGATCTCAAAAAAACCCAGGAAAACAATAAAACGATTTTTCAGAATTTCGGTGTTTTCCGGATATCTCCGGAACTACTCGGAATTTTAAAACTTTCTAAACGGCATATTATTAGGCAGGTAAATGCGCAACTTTACCTCCATTTATCCGACTTCGTATCTCTGACGGTTTCCGAGATCCCTGTACTGGCCCTCTTTATCTTGGACACGTTATATAATAGCGATGGGTAATCTCCAATATATCCAGAATCGTACGTAGTTGGGAATATTTTGACAAAATACAATACATTGCCTAATTAATCATGGGAAAAAACCTTTATAGAAATGCATTTAACAAACCGAAGGTCACATTGAACTTTGAATATCCAAGATTAAAGGAAGATTAACCAAAGTAAAAATTCTTAAGACTTATATTGGAAGACAAACGCCTGGTGTACACGGATTTCGGTCTATCTCAGACATAACGCGTCGGATATTTGTATGCTACAAAACGAAACGCCCGTTGAAGTCATGTCGATTTGGTTCATCGCATTATGAATTGGTCATATCTAGCCGCCTTTCATATAGTTCGAGATTGAAAGCATTGATAATTTTTGAAATAATATTTTTGATAGATTATTATTACTCGTCATTGTATTCATGTTAATAATGTTTTTCACTCGAAAAAACCCGAACAAATTCTTTAGTTCGGGACGTGCCCTTATATATCAAGATCAGTATGAGACATGCGTCCCTTTGTGGCACCTATGGACGGACACGCAATACCACTGGCTTTATCTATTAGTTTGCTGGGCGTCAATCTGGGAGGAAATATGTCTTGGCATAACCACGTTGTGGCATAGCCTCTCAGAAGCTTGGTGTACTCTTCCGAACCTGAAAGTTGTACACACCTCAACAACTTTTAACACTATACAAAGCCCAGATTCGACCATCACTAGAGTACTGCTCTCATGTCTGGAGCTCTGCACCCAAACATACTCTTCGGCTACTGGATTCCATCGAAAGGAGGGCCATTCGTCTGACTGGAGACGACGAGCTGACGAAGAACCTCGACAGCCTAGAACATCGAAGGCAAGTTGGTGATTTGACTCTCTTTTACAGATATTTTCATGGAAAGTGCTCGGCTGACCTTGCCCTCTTAATTCCGCCCAGAGCGGCGAATATCAGAAATACACGACGAACCACTGCCGCCCATCCATATGTGGTTAAGCTTAGTACTCCTCGAACTTCATTATTTAAGAACTCTTTCATCTGGAGGACTTCATCATTGTGGAACGATCTTCCCGAGGTCGTTTTTCCCAACGAATATAACCTCCAACGAGTTAAAACCAACGTGAATCGCTTTTTGCGCACACGCACCACTCCCAGAGTGCCCTAAAGTATTTTTTCTATAGTGCTTGTGTTTGATCATAAAAAAAAAAAAAAAAAAAAAACCTAAATGGACTATAAATACAATATAAACGCACCTGGACAGGTCGGACAACATTTTCCTGGCTCCGGTGGCAGAGGATTCGGACACGGCGTATGACAAAGTAAATTTGATAAAGTTATAACTCCTGCTTCACACCTTAAAATTTTACAAGATTCTCGTGGATCGTTCCATTCGGTATGGCTGGGATAGGAAATCCCATTATAGCTGCAACCTGAAAAACGGGATACATTATTAATTATTTTAAAATATCAACTTTTTTTAACGGAGTAGATAACTGTGCCTTTCGGGATTTTTAGGTTTCTTCAAGTAATTTTCCGTTTATTTCTTATATTTTAAGTTGGTATTTATTAAAAAACAATCAATTGTAAGTAAAGATTGTTTCACGAAAAATGGATATAACTTAATGACTGCAGTAAAAGTACCTGGGCCATCCCATTATTTATGACCGTTTGTTATTATTATGTGGAAAGGACCGGATTGTAATAATTATAATTAAATATAGGCATCAGGTAGGTTAGGTTGCGTAATTTATATTTAAATATCTTCTTGTGGTAAAATTTGTTAGTTTTTGAGGAATGGTTCAAGAATTGTCTTTTACCAAACATTCCTCAGAACAGCGTGATAGTAATGGACAATGCGAGCTATCACAGTCGCCAATTACATAAAGCTCCAAGCTCAAATAATACAAAATTGGAGATTCAGAACTACATAGCGGCGAATGATATATATTTTGAAGAAAGTTATAAAAAAAGTGATCTTTTAGAAGTTTTAAAGATATTTTGTATAAAAAAAGTATATGTTTGTGACACATTGGCAGAAGAAATTGGACATACAGTGCTACGGCTCCCACCCTATTATTGCATTTTTAACCCCATAGAGCATATGTGGTACCAGTTAAAATCACTGGTTAGGTCTGAAAATATTTCTCCGAGTTTAAGTTCCAGTATTGTAAAATTAATACGAAAATGCTTTAATGATATTCCCCCAGGTAGTTGGAAATTAGTTGAAATTAGTTTAAACCGATGATTTCCAATGATTACTGGTCGCTCCAGATGCTCCAATGTTAGGACAACAACGGTAAAATTACATTGGAAATATATTGGACATTGTATAATACATGCGGTTTGAATGCAAACGCGACGGTTTCGTTTTCAAAAACCCATGAGCTGGCCTGAGTCTTACAGAACAACAGCTATTGAAGGACTAAGATGGGAAACAGTTTCTTTGTGCCAGACGAGATGCAATAACTTCATTGATACCCACCGAATTTAATATAGAAGTCGTTGAGGAAAGGTTTTTTGATATATTCTAAATTGTACTCGAATGTGCTTGGCCTAGCTTGAATTCCACCGCTAACTTACTACTTACCTTTACATCTCTTGCAGCAGGCGTCTGCTATAACCATATGACACTCATCAATTCTTGGACAGTTGTTGCTACATTCCACATATCCGTTCTGAAACAATTGAGAAAAAAGTATACTATAAAAGATTTAACGTCATTGTAATAAATCGAAAAGAGATATGGAATGATGGAGCAATATATAGATGAAAGAGATAATTCTTAGCGTGCTCCACTTGTTTAATAGTAATAAGCTCGGTTTAACTCGAGACTGTACAATGTTTCGGAGGTAAAACGTCGTTGTTTACCATTTTAGCTTTTTACCAGCTTTTGTTAAAGGAACACCAATTTATGATTCCCATGGCATAGTCATGGAAGATGAAGTCATCCAAATAAATGGAAAGGATGAATTTTTTGTATATAAATTATTTGATATAACTGGTATCTATAAAGGTCCACTTCCGAGCAATGCAGCAGACAGCCGTAAAAATGACCAAGTTTAAATAAAGTGTTGTAAAAATTATTTTTTTACAACAATGAAAGGCTTAAATCACATGCGACCGAGATCAATCAGAGCTTGATATTCGTAAGGAAAATAGGTGGAGCGCTAAGAGGAATCGTTTGATTGATCACCGAAGTCAAGCGACGTTGGGCACGGTTAGTGCTTAGATGGGTGACCTCGTGCAAATACCGTGTGTCGAAATTTTCACAAAAGAATTTAATAAATTTTACAGAAGATTTTAGTAAATTTTACAAAAGATTCTGGTAAATTTTACAAAAAATAGTCAATTTAAAAAAATTTTTAGTTTTATAAAATATAAATGGTTTACTAAATATTTTGGTAATTTTCACTAAAAAATTTTTTGATCAAATTTTGATAAAATTGTATGGCAGTTGTTAATTAAAGTTATTCCAGTCACATATACAGTGTGTCCACGGATGGGGTTTACAAGAGGACAAATGGACTAAAAATTGAAAGATATGAAAAAAAGTCACTCTTAATAAACGGTTTTGCTTCTAGCGTCTAAAAAATACGATTCATCATAAGGAACTTAGGAACTAGGTTTATTTCCCAAAAAGTATTCTCTGGCACACCTCTGACTTGTGGACCTAGTTAAACTAATAATGACATTTAAGGTGATAGGTACTTGTTGCCAATGTCTTTATTGAATGAAGTTATTATTTAAGTAGAAATGCTATCTACTGAAGAGTTTTTATAATACAATGTTATGGAGATGGTCAAGTTTCATACCGCTACGTCATGGAACAATTTACCGAGAAATTTGTAGAAATCCCAATAACTAGGATGGCAATTTGCAAGTTAATAAAAAAGTTCAAGAGAAGTGGTTCGGTTTTGGACATCAAAAAAAAAAGAAGAAATACGACCATGATGATGTTGCTACAGTTCTAGTTCTTCATTTTGTTGAAGAAAATCCTATGACGTCCTTTAGAAATCGTGTTACTCAATTGGGTTGTGAAAAAAAGTCAAATTCAGAAGATCCTTAAAGCAAATAAATTGAATCCGCATAAACCGCATTTTAATCAAAAATTGGAAGAGGGAGACGACGCGAAACGACTTGATTTTTGCCTGTCGATAGGAGACAAATTTTAAGTGGAAATGTTGATTTTTATAAATGTATCATGTTTTCTGATGAAAGTACATTCTCAACAAATGGAACCGTTGCAATCCAGCACGTTAGGTATTGGTCTTTAGAAAATCCCGAATTCAGAATTATGACGAGAAGACAATATTTCACAAAATGTGATATCCCTCCATGGCATTATAGGGCCATATTTTTTTGATAACACGTTCAATAAATTATCATATTTAGAAATGCTGGATACATTTTTCAATGATGAACTCGAAAATCTACCATTAAATTTTCGACAAAATATGTATTTTCAGCAAGATGGTTGTCCAGCCCATTTCGCTCGTTAGGTTAGAGAATGGCTTGACCGCAGATTTGGTCCAAGGTGGATTGGCAAATGATATTGAAGTGCTGAAGGACAGAATTATCCAGGCTGTCCAATCGATATCTCAGAAAGAAATCAGAAATTCTTTCACTTATTTGAGAAAGCAATTAGAAAAATGTGTCGAGTATGGGGGTGGAGTTTTTGAATTATGAAATCGTTATCGTATTCATGTTAATAAAAATGTTCGTATTATTATTATTATAATTACTTCATTAAATAAAGACATTGGGTTTGTTATTATCACCTATTCATTATTCAAGTAAAAATGTTTATTAAGATTGACTTTTTTTCGTATCTTTAAATTTTTAGTCCATTTGTCCTCTTGTAAACCCCATCCGTGGACATAGTGAGAGAGCCATAAATTATGCTTACTATTTTTATAGTAAAGTTAACTAAGTAATCTATTAAAGCGACGCAACTTGACAGTTCTTATACGAAATTACGTTCTGCCTTTATTTATTTACCAGAATAGTGCTCATTGTCATAAAATTTAAATGAGTAAAATGCGTTTTCTCAACAGTAAATATTTCGTACTAACGGATTTTCGAAATACACCTACGATATTTCCTTTTCTGCGTGGTATTTCACTTAGGAAAGCTATTTATTAATTAACGCCTTATAACTTATAAGTCATCCTGACATATAATCCATTAAAAGCAAGATATTGTTACTTAAAAGTGTTTTTGTTTAACTTCGCTCTATTTACAAAACAAATAAAAATGGATAAAAGGGAAAAATACCTCTTCATCACACAAATGACGTGGGTGTTACTGACGTATATTCCTTTTAAAAACCTTTGTTTTTAATTCAATGGCGCCATTTTCTGAGACTTAATTATAACTAGGTAAATAATAATAGCAACAGTACAAAATATTCATTAAAATTTCCAGGGGGGCAAGGCTGGATCAGATATTATACTTCTATTGTCTGATTCGAACCGCATATTCGATTCTAACGTTACTTATAATAGTAAGAAAGACGGTGATAATAGGGGGTCCGTGAAGTGGAATCTCAGTAATTTGGTTTCTCGTGGAGTTCCCCTCTACAACTTTTATATCGTTGAGAGGCGCTGTACCGCTATAGATAGGAAATTCTCAATAAATTCTAAATTATATCGAGCCATGTCTGAAAATGAATTTACAGCATCTGCGTGACCCCAAAGTCTCGGGAAACACATTTTAAACTTGCAATCTAGAAAATGTAATTCCAAGTCTGATAAAAATTCCACTGCTGTAGAGTCACCTCTATTCTTTGCATACTCTTATAATCCCTTTACCATTCTAATGGCTTGTTGATAATAATTGGTAACATTTGTTTGATTACTGCATTCAACTTCTTCATCAGAGTCGTCAGATAGTGATGTGGTTTCAGTTTGGACTACATAATCGGTAGGAATGGGGTCACTATCATCTTCTAATAGCACATCAATGTTAATAAACTCGCCCAAATCATTGTTATCAAATTACAAACTTCAATATTCTCTTTCAGACTCGAAATGCGACATTTTTGTGCCATTGTTTATGATTTCAACCTTACAACTCACAAATTAACGGCGGACTGCTGTCGGGGAATTACACATACTTTCATTCGGCGAAGTCCTTTCGCGCTGCTACGCATCTTCAGAGAGTTTTTCAACGTTTTTCACTGCACTTATTCGTCTCCCAAATACTTTTAAAAAATTGTTGTCCGTTTAAAGGAGGCTTTTGCGCACTCTTTGTATGAAAACAGCCTGTCCGCGTTCGCCCGAGAGAGGTTGATTTTTATGGAATTTCATATACCTAGTTCCGGACTATGAAAAAATGTCCGCTTATTAGAGGTGTCCGTTATGAGAGGTTTCTCATGTATATATATCTTTTGTTAGGGAGAATTTTTTTCTGGTCTTCCTGTTAGAAAAGCCGTCAAACATTGTCATAAAATGATATAAAGGGTATTATTCTTCTTATAACATTTATAGTTTGTAAAATTTTATTCGAAGCCCAGTCGGTCAACTTTCATATCCCATAATTTATTTCCCAACAATAAAATGTCCTCTATTTGTATTAACCTCTTTTAAAGCGCTTTGCTTGCCAACTTTCAAAATATAAATGATCCTTTTGGAAGGAATCTTTGCGAATTTGAGGATTTTTTTTTATATTTTTAACATAAAATTTGCCTGTTATTGTTTGACACAGAAAAAGTTATCATCGAGTTTTATATTGTGGTATAGAAAAACTGAATTTTTTATGTAGCAGTAAAATGTTAGGTCATTTTATAACAAAGAACATAATAAGCCTGTTATTTTTCCAAAAACTTTTGAAAAGTTCCCATAAAACTATTTAGATTTAATATATGACAAATAAGCAGGGCCGGATTTGTGTGACAGATTCAGATTAGGTTAAAAAATAACGGGCATCATCTCAAATGATCGGAATATGGTCATATGAATATGTTATGAAATGGTTACCGTCTTTCCGGATAGCGAACAAAATATACATTTTGCGTCATTTCTTCGTTTCTTCCACTTTCAATATAAATCGATATCATATCAAATTGTGCAAAATGTTGATTGGTCATTTCCGTAAAAAATGTAAAACTGAAATTGACGTTAAATGTTAATAGTCAACATAGTTGTTTCTACGATATTAGCTTTGTTTCGTGGTTCTGTGGTTTAAAGTAATAAAGTTTAATAAATCGAGTAGGAATCATGGTGTGTATATTTGAAGGGAGAATTTAAAATAGTATCTTTTTAGATTAAACTATGACATTTAAAAAAATGAGGTTAGGTCCGATAACTTTTTTTATCTGACCACGCATACTTATTCTGAAAACGGCAGATTATTCAACAATCAATATGAAGAAACTTCCGTATAGAACATTTTTCTGTATCTTTTTAGGAAAATATAGGGTAATTTTGAAATTGTCAATTTTTTGATTTTCCCCCGTATCTCTTAAGAGAGTCGAAATTTTAAAATTTTGATTTTACCATTTTACGTTTGACCCAAAAAGAGTACATGACACCTACATTACTTTTTTGATAGCTCTAACAATTACGGAGATAAAGTATCGAAAATGGGACACCCTGCACAGAGTGCATTAATAAAGCATAATAATGTTATTTACGGAAATATGAACTTGTGCAAAAAGATCATTTTACGATACCTGGTTGGGCAATATGATTCCTTAAGGAGGGGTAAATGATCCCACCATTTCATTTAAAGAAAAAATCAAAATTGTTGAAAATAAGTTGAGGCTTATTATATTATTTACCTAACTAAAAACAGTAATGTAATATTACAAGATAAGAAAAAACATGCTGGTAAAATTTTTTACCCTACCCATGGGGCAGTGGCGTAACTATATAAACGGGGGCCCCAGACAATTTCTCCCATACCAGGGAAATATGTTACATTATTTCCACAAAAATCAATTTTTTATTGATAACTGCTCCAACTTATAGATTCAACTGAATGGCATGACTAGTATGACAACTAAGCGGGTAATAGTAACGAACGAACGCCATAGATGGCACAATCGGTACAAAATATAATAGGTTAGGGGAGGGGGGGGGGGGGGGATAATTTTGCCCGCTGGGATCACTTGGGGCCCCTCTTTCCCCTACATGTAAAAAAAATTCTGTTTTTTTTTCACAGAAATCCAGAAAGTGTAGACGACACCCTAAAGTATACTTTTTTTAAAGTTTCCCAAACAGGTTAGACAAATGATTGAAAGTTCATAGGTCAGGTTTAATATAGGAGTCTAATTTTAACTAAAAAGATATACTATGAAGAAATATTATATAATTATAATTATTAACCTAATTTAGAAAATGATATACTATTATTAATCAAGGTTTAGACGTACGGTATTAAACGTAGCTAACAAACCCGAACAAACCTTGGTTAATATACTATTTTTTCGTTAATTCACAAAATCTTGCTCTAATAATGATTTCAGTCAAGTTACCTGATGATTTAACGTTTCACATAATTTTGCTGTCACTTTATTATAATTTGCAGTAATCGGGTTGCCTGCTTTCAAGAGTTTGATGTTTTTTTATGCCAGATGCCTCTATTATTGACCTGGGTCAATAATAAAGGTAAATAATAACGGTTTCTGTCTGGAGGTAAAGAAAAATGATTTCACAAGCTGAAAATTGGTTAGTAATACGTGATTAAAGGGTTAGTAGTGGAAAAAGTCATTAATAAGTCGGCCTTAATTCAATGGAAAATAACAGACCATTCCACCATTTCATCTGCAGGTATATTTTTAAAAAATTAATTGTGTGCCGATTTTCATTACGTCAATACTTGTGAAATTTAACTTACCACAGCATCGGATCAGACTGATGGTTAACTCTTTTACTCTGGTAAAAATAGTTTTATTACAAACGTCAAAAGTCACGTTCGCGCTATAAACGTTGCGATCATAAAGTTTAAAAAACAATAAAAGCTCTAGCCTCGGTGCTGCGGGCCAAATCTTGATGGAAGCAAACTTTTTTTAAATAAAAAAAGAAAACTTTTTTTAGGGTCAAACACAAGCACTATAGGAAAAATCCTTTAGGGCACTCTGGGAGTAGTGCGTGTGCGCAAAAAGCAATTCACGTTGGTTTTGAATCGTTGGAGGTTATATTCGTTGGGAAAAACGACCTCGGGAAGGTCGTTCCATAAGGATAAAGTCCTCCAGATGAAAGAATTCTTAAATAATGAAGTTCGAGGAGTACTAAGCTTAACCACATGGGCGGCAATGGTTCGTCGTGTATTTCTGATATTCGCCGCTCTGGTCGGAATTAAGATGGCAAGGTCAGACGAGCACTTTCCATGAAAACATCTCTGTAAAAGAGAGTCAAATCCCCAACCTGTCTTCGATGTTCTAGGCTGTCGAGGTTCTTCGTCAGCTCGTGGTCCCCGATCAGACGAATGGCCCTCCTTTCGATGGAATCCAGTAGCCGAAGAGTATGTTTGGGTGCAGAGCTCCAGATATGAGAGCAGTACTCTAGTGATGGTCGAATCTGGGCTTTGTATAGTGTCAAAAGTTGTTGAGGTGTGTACAACTTTCTGGTTCGGAAGAGTACACCAAGTCTCTGAGAAGCTATCTTGGCGATTGCCACGACGTGGTTATGCCAAGACATATTTCCTCCCAGATTGACGACCAGCAAATTAACAGAAGAAGCCAGTGGGATTGCGTGCCCGTCCATCCACAGATTAGATATTCAAATAAATATCTTAATTCATATATCAAAGGTTAAGAAGAAGAACGCAAATAATAATTCTCAAATAAGTGAACCGTAACTGAAAGAGCAATTGAAAACGAAACGAACAAACCCGAACAAACAACACTGTTTATTTAAATTCCAAAGTTACCCCCGAACAAACCCAAATATCTAAATATCAACATTATATCTAAATATGTCCCGATGGCCCTAATACCACAAGTAAATTTCATGAAAATATTAAGAAATCATTTTTTTCGAAAATCGTTCGGAAATATTGACATTTCTGATAACATTTTTGAAAGAAAAAGTCAATATTTCTCTACACTTAGTCGTTGCTAGGCAACGGAAAATAACTGTTAGGAAATATTCATTTCCTTACTGTAAGAAAATGATATTTCCTTACAGTTCTTAGTGTTCTACATAAATGATTGAAAGTTTGACAATTCAACATTAATACGTTTCCATAGTAACGCAACTAATTTTATTACGAACTTCAAGCACCATTTATTTGTGAATAAAATTATTAGCGATTTTTAAAAATTATTCAATATTTGTCGATTTTTAAACGATTTTCGGAAAAATAGTATGTTCATCTCGTAGGAAAAACCACATTCCTGGACTCTGTGTTGCTAAGTCGAGACACAAGCCGTGCAGGAATGTTAGCTATTTTCTACTCTGTAAAGAATGTACTATTCTTAACCTCCTGCCAGAAATCATTATTATTTACCTCCATTATTGGCCTAGGTCAAACAAAGTATAACATTTTTGAAAGCAGGCAACCCGCAGCTAATGAAATATCAAAAAATCTCTAAATATGTATTTTATTCAGAACATAAGATACTTTAGATAGAAGAAAGAATTTATTTTTGCGACTACTTCTTATTTTAACCTGGCCTGTGTGATTTTCTAGTTCGACCTTCTTACTTTAGGAGAACCGATACTTTTGTAAATATTTCCTGTTTAAAAATAGTTGTAAACAATAAAGTTATTCGTAATATACAGGGTATCCGCTAATTAATAGTACATGGAAAAACCACAGACTCCTTACGGAAAAATATTAGGATTTAATTATACTTACTTACCTATATCCGAAAGTTGATATTAACTCAGATACAGGGTGTTAAAGTTAAAACTTCATTTTTGTTTTTCTCTAATAACTTTGCAGCCAACGTTTTTTTACAAAATTTGGGAATTATGGTTTTTTTAGGACGAGAAATTAATTTTTTTATGAAATTTTAATGTACAATGGGCGCTATCTGCGGCATTATTTGCACATTTATTAGGTCATAACTTTTTTGTGCCTCAGTGTATTTAAGTTTTTAATGAAAATAATACTTTTCTCATATGTATTACGTAAGAAAGGTATATTAAGTTCAGGTCGAAGTTATCGTTTCGGAGATATTTGCATTTAAATAGATTACACTGAGGCACAAGAAAGTTAGGACCTTATGAATGTTCGAAAAATGCCCCGCAGCGCCCCCTATATTGTACATTCAAATTTCACAAAGAAATCAATTTCTCGTCCTAGAAAAACCATATTTGCCAAATTTTGTAAAAATTCGTTAGTTTCTCTCAAAGTTATTAGAGAGAAACAAAAATGAAGTTTTGACTTTAACACCCTGTATCTCAGTTAATATCAACGTTCGGATATAGGTAAGTAGGTATAATTAAATCGTAATATTTTTACGTAAGGAGTATGTGGTTTTTCCATGTACCATCAATTAGCGGACACCCTGTATATGTAAATAATAATGTGTTAATTTTTTTTTGGCCCACCGCGTAGAAAATAATTTCGTAATCAGTGAAGTTACCTTATACAAAGTATTATTCTTTAACGATTTTATTTAACAGTAAAGGCTATATGCAATATTCATATCGATTGACCAGTGAACCTATTAATTTTTCCAACTTGAAGCTCCCGATGCAAATTTAAATTAAAATAATATTAATGGGTTGTTATTTAATTCATATTTACGTACGATGGTAATCATTTTTCGTATACAAAGTATTTTCAAAATGTAAATAAACAAGCAATCGTTTTAAGGCTGACAACCCATAATTATTATTCATTAAGAGAAATTAATTAAAATAATATTCATTAGGAAAAAAGGGGAAACGCTAATTGAGCAATTATGTAATGTTTATTTTTAAATGTCAGCGTGATTTTAAGTAGCCTGTATCAGTATTTCATGGCATGTTTCAGGCAGCAAGTAATACTCATTACAAATTTTTTAAAACTATTTTTTACTATGTAACAGTGTTTTTATAGTATAATATCAAATTAAAATAACAAGACCAATAAACGTCATCAGCCTATTGAGGGTGTCACAGGAAAAATCAGGAAGGCTTGATTTTTTGATATTTACATATTTGAAAATAGTATATTAAAATACAAGTTTCATAAGACATTATCTTAGAGCACGCGTTTAATTTAGAAAACGACCCGCGAGGCGGGCAGTTTTCTAAAGTATCAATGCTCTAATTGTCTTATGAACCGTGTATTTTATAATACTTTTTCTATTTGGGTCTTTAAAGTCTGAAAAACTTAAAAAAATATAGTAGATTTTTTCCATTTGAATTAATATTTTCTTTTTGGGTTGGCAATACTTTTACAATTTAATAAAATGTTACAAGTATTAAATATGCCATGATAGAAACAATTGAAAACAACAAAGCTTCTTCCCATCCGTCATAATTAAAAATAAATATATTATTAAAGTTAATAAAAATGAGTCGGGAAGAAAGTTGTACTCTATCAGAAATACGAGAAATTGCAGAAAATAATCTAGAAAATCTTTTAAAAAGAATATGCAAAACTTTGAGTTATAGTGCGAGCAGAACAAAGTTCAAAATATTGAGCAAATAATAAATAATACTTTTAAACAAAATATTGTGTTGACACAGAATCTGACAAAAATAACAATTACTGCCCAGGAATTGTCTACAGTAACTATAAATATGTATATATAAAGTAATATATATAATACTATATTGAATTAAAAATAAAAATAGTACTTTATTGAATAAAACTTTAGAAATAGAGCATAAACTGGAAGATATTTCTATTATTTTTAGGTTATGTTGTTTTACTGTAGTTAGTGAAAAGTAGACAAGGGTAAATGTTTAAATTCATCAGATTTGAATAAATCATACACATCTTATGGAAAAATAGGCTTAATTCAGTCATACAACTGAACGACACCTGCCTTCCGGTATCTCTGCGTAATATTGTCAGGATTCCGCCTAGTTAGGTGCGATTCGTCTGAAATTTTTTTTCCACAATTTTTCGGTGTCAACGCATGTAGTGTGACAATTTTCTGACATGTCACGATCGTTTTCCGAATTTCCTCCGAGGAGATTTTTAAAATATTCCAATAATGAATTGGCGAGACCTGGATCGATAACATTTTTTTCACATAATCTTTAACATTAATGTTCCATTCTAGAAAGTTTCAACTTCAAATTCGAATTTTTTATTTTTTTTTAAATTTTCATTTTTTTTGACACGCTCGGTAAAGTATATGCAAGGGTTAACTTGTCAGAAAATGTGTTTCCCGTGACTTTGGGGGTCACGCAGATACTGTCAATTTATTTTCAGGCATAGCTCGATATATTTTTGAATTTATTGAGAATTTCTTATCTAAAGCGGTACAGCGCCTCTCAGCAACGCTCTACGGCATTTCATCAAATAAAAAAGTTGTAGAGGGGGACTAAGCTCCACGAAATCTAAAATATTAAATTCGTTAAAAATAACTATTTTTAAAAATTTTGAATTAGAACTCAAAAATTTCTATTTGAACAAAAATGTCTTTGATATATGACGCGCGCTCTGCACCTGCACCAAAAAATATGTAATTCAGCGTAAATCGACAGCCAAATAATCCAAACAGGCGAAGCCGTCGACGAGATTTAGGAAATACTAGTAGTTAAATAATAATTAGTATTTGTAACAGTTACTGCCGTGTAACAGGAACATAACGTACCGTTACTAAAAAATACTCGTTTATACCATCGCTAGTTGATATATTTTCCGTTTTTCAGAACCCTTCCCATCCCTAAAGACCAACCTAGATTTGCCTGGCACAATATTCTATATTAAGACTCTTGAAGTTTCAATTTTGGCATGAAAGGCTCATTATGATTAAGCGATGCGTGAACATAATAACCCCATTCGACTAGTTCCAGGTGTTGCATAATGTTCAAGAAGATAAATATGTTCAGAGAAATAGGACACTGCGCGCCATTAATAATCTAATTTACTTGTTGAGTCTGCATAGATTGAAAAATTTGCCAGCCCAAATAAATTAATTACGGAAGCAAGATACAAGGTATTCGAATAATGCATCAGGGTACTTGGAGATGTGATTCTACTTGTTAAAGTTATGTAGGGTTGCCACGAATTAATTCACTTGAATTAAGTCAATGATTTAATTCGTGAATTAAATCCAACTAATTTTTTTTTTCCAAAAAAGTTACGAATTAATTCACACTATTTCTAATAGGAAGGGTTAGTGTAGTTATCTAAGTAACGTATGTCCCATAAGTTTTGGCACAAATTTCAACAAATTGTTCTTTTATAATAAAATATATTTAAATAAAGTTTTGTAATGAATACAACAAAATTATGAACTTAAATTAAATATTAGAGGACCATGGTCTTCCACCAGACGCAACTTTCTGCGGACATAGGTTGGACGGCATTTATATCGATTTCTCGGATTTTTCTATATATCCTGCGTCGAAATTCCTCCCCATTTTGTGCTTCCCATCCTCCATCGTAAACGTTTCGAGATAAAAGACACCAAAAATCTTCTATTAGTTAGAGAGACGGTGACAATAGGGGGTCCATGAAGTGGAATATCAGTAATTTGGGATTTCGTGGAGTTTAGATCCCCCTCTACAACTTTTATATCTGATGAAATGCCGTAGAGCGCAGCTGAGAGGCGCTGTAACGCTTTAGATAGGAAATTCTCAATAAATTCAAAATTATATCGAGCCATGTCTGCAAATGAATTTACAGCATCTGCGTGACCCCAAAGTCACGGGAAACACATTTTCTGACAAGTAAACCCTTGCATATACTTTTCCGAGCGTGTCAAAAAAAATGAATGGAAAAATTATAAAGTCTCAAGTAACATGGGTCCAAGTGAGCTTAATCGATTTATATTCACATGGAGATGATGAACAATTTTCTGATAAAAAGAATATTGCGAAAGTGCAGCATACTTTCCAGGATATCGTGAAAAGGAAGACTATGAAAGTCTGTACGAAGGTGCACAAAGCAAGATCTCTTGGACAATTGCTGACTACATCGCTCTCTCAAAAAATAGATTTAGAGAAAGATTCGTAATACCCGATTATTCAAGTCCCGTTTTCTCTCTGTCATGCCTTCCGGTATCTCTGCGTAATATTGTCAGAATTCCGCCTAGCTAGGTGCGATTCTTCTGAAATTTTTTTTCCACAATATTTGGGTATCAAGGAATGTAGTGTGACAATTTTCTGATACGTCACGATCGTTTTCCGAATTTACTCCGAGGAGATTTTAAAAAAATTCCCATGATGAAATGGCGAGACCTGGAACGACTAAATTTTTTTCAAAGAATCTTTGACATATAATGTTCCATTCTAGAAAGTTTCAACTTCAAATTCGCTTTTTCTCTTTTTTAAATTTTCTTTTTTTTTTGACACGCTGGAAAAGTATATGCAAGGGTTGCCGTGTCAGAAAATGTGTTTCTCGTGACTTTGGGATCGCGCAGACGCTGTAAATACATTCAGACATGGCTCTATATAATTTTGAATTTATTGAGAATTTCCTATCTAAAACGGTACAGCGCCTCTCAGCAACGCTATACGGCAGTTCATCAGATATAAAAGTTATAGAGGGGGACCTAAACTCCACGAAAACCCAAATTACTGATATTCCACTTCATGGACCCTCTATTGTCACCGTCTCTCTAACTATATGGGCCGAGCCTGGGGAAGGTTACGAGGGTTGTCGTTTCGCTGGTCTTTTGTTTAAACTTGACATTATCAGGGACCTTTGCAATATTGTCAGTATAAAAACCATCATTTCCCTTCCTTTCGGAGTTGTTTAGTGTGAAATACTTTTCGTCATCCATAATTATCACCCGGTTGTTAGCTAAATATACTCCTCTTAAAGCATGGCAGCATCTCGGGATTCTGACTAGTTGGTTGGCTGTATATTTCGGAGCCTATCTTCTTTTTTGGTATTTCCGGCCATTCCGCGATAGTTCCCGCGCTACGGTTTTCTTAGATGTTCGATATTGTCGTGCTAGTTTTCTTGTTGATGTACCAAGGTGTGTTTTTCGCCCTTCTTACCAGTCTTTGTGATCTTACTCTGGTAAAAATTCTAGGCCTTTTTGGAAGGTTGTTACAAGGAATACCTTGCTCACATTCAGGAATTGTCCGATAATTGGTTCTACGCGATATATTTTGATTTTCAAAAATGCGTATTATTTCAGATTTAGGGACCCGTCTAACTAAATTATACTCCGAATTTCTAATTTGTAAGCCATATCGACTAAATCAATTTAAAAACTGAACTGTCAACGTTAAGGGAAGGTGTCAAACAGCAATGAAAATTTAATTCGAATGATCGGGTTAAAAGTACCGTAAGTAAAAAATGCCTGTATAATGGCTATTCACAGCCTGCAAGTAATGGGTCATCACTCATAGCTACATATATTAGCTACCAGTGAATAATGATTATTTTACATTATAATTGTAGAAAAAATAGGTTACACGCTAATGATATATGACGCAATCAACCAAAAACTTTCTTTTTAATTCAACGACATGTTGAAATATTTTAAGAACCCGATACTATCAAAATTTATAACGAGGTGTTAAATAGAAATGGCTAAATTATGTATAGAATTATAATTTTATGCATGAACTTAAAATAAATAGTTTGTTTTGGAATAAAATGCTCACCAAATAAATAATATTTTACGTAAATTATGCTAATTGAAATGCATATCATTTAAGACTATACGGTAATGGATTAGTTGACGATTCTTCTTCTGTAATAATTGAAAAATTCGAAAAAGTTACGATAATTTAAAATAATTTTGTTTTAAAAGATTTTAATATCCATACTAATAAATTAGAAAACAAGGATAGCAGCAAACAAGGGATGACATTCACATATATATAAACAGTACCTATATTGCCAATACGAACGTTCCAAAATACAAAAAGTGTCCCCACTATGGGAGATGGCGCGGGTATATTGAGTTTGCACACTAGGGTCGAAATTTTATCGATCGCGTCAGAGCCGGCCCGACATTATTTGTTTGTTGTTATTCGTCGCAATCTTTGTTTCTGGATGATTTTTCAAATTACACACATAAAGAGTGGTTCATCCACATTGTTATAAGTATATTAGTGCTTATAAACTTTCATTACCTAACAACAATTTCTGTAAAAGAGTTTTTAATTTGTGGTGATTCGATTCGCTGTTTGGTAGGTTAGTGGCTTGTTTCGTTTAAGATCAAAGTACACAGCATGGTGCTTTTTTGCAAAAGTCGTGGATCAATACAAGGTATAAAGTATTTCAGGTATGTACATACATACGAAAATATTTTGCTTATCACATTATCCGATCTTCGGAACCGAATTTCACTAAAAACCCTGTAAAAAAAGAAGAGAGTGTCACTCGTATACAATATAATTATATATGGTCACTACCTAACCTTAAAATTAATGTATTTTTAATTTGGTGCATTAGTAGCTGATAATAATTCCCCAATAGTCAATATAGTCATTCATTCTTCATTTTTGGCTTAGAAAAAAGTGAGGTTAAGAAACATACATACATATAAAGTTAAAATAAAGCTCATCGTGTCGATTGTTACAAATATTCGGACGGAATTTGGCACCAAAAGTTTACACCAATCAGGGCACCGTCGGATCATCATATCGTCTGAAATCGTATGCATGGAACGCTGTCTTAAATCGAACTAATCGAAATTTTGATTGCAACCAGTGAAATTTACATTAAAAAAGTTGATATCCGATCCTGTCGAATGTTTAGTTTCACAAGGAAATTTCCGAACTGCGCAAACTCACAACGCCCCCTTCGATGCCCATAGCGGGGACATAATTGCAGATGGGATGAGCAATATATTGTTTAAGGCCGTATTAGACTAGGCAATTTTTTCTCTTGCGCCGGCAATTATAATGGCACGTATTCATGCGCAGTAAACCGTTTTCGATCAGCTGGAGCATTGTCAACGGTCAGAACAGCAGTGGGTACTGTCGAAATCCCTAAAATATCCCCAGAATTAGAGATGTGCAAACCTAATTTGATTACCAGTTAAAGCAGCTACTGCTATTTACAAATAGGAGGTACAAAAAGTTGCTGAATTAGCAGTCCATAAGTTTAATAAAGAATGTAAACTGCTAATTTAAGTACCAGTGGGTTTAAATGGCCATTACCTGTTCATACCTGGTTCGGCCAAATAATAAACAGTTAAAAATAACATAATAATCCATGTCTACCCAATTGCGCCGGCAAGGGCAATTAAAATGGCGCCTGCCCCATTTCTGGTAATGAGAGACAGCTGATCGGGAACAGTGTACTGCGCATGAATCTGTGTCATTTTAATTGTCAGAAGAGTAGAATTTCTGACTGTAGTACGGAGAACGGTGTACTGCGCCTGAATCCTTGAATTATAATTGCCATTGTTGGCGCCATAAAAATTCCCAAGTGTAATACGGCCTTTATATATATGTAGCCAAGGTTTTTGTGTTCACATACTCGATCGCCAAAAAGAGATAAATTGCTGCGTCTGCAGTTCCATCGTAGCTGCTAGGGACGGTTAGAACAAGGTATTTTAAATGACAGATATAACCTGTTCCGGTTTTAAAAAATACCTGTTTCAGTTCCAAACTGTTTCAAAATGTTCGCTGCTTTTCTGTTACATCGCAACGCCGCGTCGCGTCAGCGGTGTATTCTGATCAAGCCGGCCGGATTGCCGATTGTTCTATTCGGTTTAGGGACTTTCCCCAGATCTATTTTTGTTTTAATAGAAATTTTATCAAAACGAAATAAAAATAACCCGCGTTGGAACTTTTTACAATAATAGATAAAACAATTTCTGAGAACACTGCACACACAATTCAAAAAGTCAAGACGTACTTTTATAACTATAAGTCAGGACTTATTCCAATCCTGCAGCTAATGGACTAGTGTGTATGTACTGTATTTTGCATTAAAGTAGCATTGAGGCCAAAAACGCTGGTACAAGAAACAAAATCAAAATATCCTCCTATTGACTATTATGTCAATATTCTTATTTTTTATTATGGATCATTAGTAAAATAAAGCCATTGTCTCGTGTTAAATAATATACAGGGTGTTATGGAAATTATTTATTATATTTAATTGGGTGACTCCTGAGATGAAACCAAATTGAAGAAAAATATCCATAAATGGTAGTTTCAATTAATAGCTAAATATACACCTTATGTGAAATCTGAAAATTTACTTGTCCGCTACTGACGACGTGCACAATCAATAATTTATTGGCGTAGGACCAGTTTCAAAAGATTTCAGCGCATGTTAGGCGACGTTGTCATATTGCAACACAAAAAATTGCAAGATGCTAACAAACAGGGGGTCAGTGTTTGCAAACAAGACGTGAGACCCAACATTCGATTAAAAAAAGTATGTAGTGTTTCTCTAGGACACCCAGGGAATGACCCATTTTAATATAATAAGCCATTTCCATAAGACCCTGTATTACACGGAGTTAGCAATCTTCTTCTTCTTCTGATAGTTCGGTTGTTGACGGATTTTCCTTCTTAGTTCGCAATAGTGCCGACTTAATCGAAGTCATCCAGTGTAGTAGAAAAATTATATACTCAAAATATCTAACGTAAAAAACATAACGTATTAATTCTTTATTAACGATATAAAAATCTAATCACATTATGCAAATACAAAAGTTTAAATTATAAATTTTTCTTATAATTATATTCAGGACATTTTGGTGACCGAGTTTTTTATAAAAAGCAGAAAACCATAGTAAACCTAACTTGAATTATTATGCGAAAAAGATAAAACTGTTTGTTTATCCATTTCATCTATTTAGGATATGGCCGGAGCAAAAAGCATGACTGACTATAGTAGCTAAGCTTCTTTAGATTTATTGGTTATCTCAGTAAGAAGAAATACTTTCTTAACTGCACTATAAATTTATATATAATTTTAGTTGTTATTATTCGTTATTGGACTTAAATACAAGTTACAAATTTATGGTTCTTGGGTTATTATTTAAAAAACATTATTGTGTTGATTCCTTCTTTAGTAAGAAGATGCGTAGGTAGTCACTCCGGATGACTCCAATCCCTCCAATTCTTTACCAGGGACAAAGTCATCATGTGAAAAATTATATGAAATAGTCCATTTTTCGAACGCGATATACGTCTCAAAACATAATAAATTATGATATTATTGAAAAGAGATTTAGTCAACTTTTAAAATGATGTGCCACCCCTTCTCATTTAAGATGTTAAGTGTAACATCTACCCCTCCCAGGGGGTTAAACCACGAACGCTGCTAATATTCATTAAAAGGATTCCCGTTCACGATAAAATTAACTTGTCTTTTCGTTTTTTAATAGTATTTACTGAAACGCAGATATTAAGGTTGGGATGTTTTCAAATTGACAACAAACATATGAAAATGATATATTATATGAATTATATTTAAATGAAGGAAAACACACGTACACACACACACACACACACACACACAAAAGTGATGGTAATGAGGGTTTTACCGCTACCTTCAAATACAGCCCATGCACGAAGTTCTCAATGAAAGACATGCTGAGTTTCTTAGAAAACTGCGATTCCATCCAAATCCATTAATCCGAGACAACTTCCCCAAAAACCCCAACCCAAACCCCAACAAAAAACGACACAGGAGCCTAAACGCTCCGCCCACACAACACGGCACCCCAAAACTCACTTCACAACCACACACACAACACAAACAAACACACCCAAAACCCCTGGTCGCCAATGACCAGAAATGGCTTCTTGGTGACCTTAACACCCAATCATAAGCGTGTAAGAGTGCCTGACGGCACTAACACAATCAGTGTTACCAACTCGTGGGAAATTTCCCGATTCGTGGGAAATTATGAGTCCAAAGGGAAAAGGGAAATTTTCACTCAAAGTGCAATATTCCTGGGATATATTCGCCAAACAGTAATTGGTTGCAACGCAGCGACTTTCTATCAGGCTGGATTGGGACTTCCAAAATGTCGTGCACACCGACGACTATGGGAATACATTTTTTGCTTTCGTTCTACCAATCGAAATCGCTACCAGTTTTGGAATTGGGAACACTGAACACAATACCGCGGGGAGTTTAGTCGGTAGGTGTATCTCCTTCAGAGAGGTAGGTCTCCTCGCATGTCCCAAAAAAAAATGAGTGTTTTTTACAAATCCAACAGTGCAAGTGGAGCGAACGGCCTTCAATTTTTCTGCATCTTATCTTCATTTCAGTATTAGCAGGATTAAATACGTATAATAAACCAATTATATATCAACTTGTATATATGCATAACTATATCAAATATAAAATTGACCTTCTTTTCTAACCGCAATTATCAATCAGAACAACACTTTTACAGACAGCATGTTTTCTCTTATCAAAAGTATGGGAGCTTCTAATGACGGTACTTTCTGCGTATTTAATTTCGTTATTGTAATAATAATATTATTTCCGGAAGAGGTAGCAGTGAGTGGAGTGTATGCAATAGTTCTAAAATCCTACCTAAAGTCAAAATATCCTTGTGACGGGTATCATTATTTAACTAATTACTAGTCCCGTCTTCTTTACATACGTTGTAAATATTTGCTTGATTGATTTTGCTTGACTCGTCAAATGTTTATTTCTGATTATTGTCTGATCCATCTACCGACCTATAACTATGGATACGTACAACTTATGGGATGCGTAGTAAAAAGTTAAATTTTATGAGTGAAAAATTGGGTTGGTGCGCACAATTTACCGATCAAATTTTTAAAAGGTGCTCGCCGGTTGTCTTGCGCACAATATTGTCGCCATCATATAGGCAACCCCGCCGGCATTGGTGCACGTTGGGTTGCCAAATCAGTCGAAGGATGTAACGATATTATAAATCTATCGATACGTGGACAATAGATAACGAAATTATTTCTAAGAGTGGCTTTTCGGTGATGGCCACAAGAAATAGATAGATTGTTTAGTTCCCAGTAAAGAAGGTCTTGATATGCCAAAATATTGCAATGTAATCGTTTTCATAAAGGTGTACGATCCTGTTCGCCGGCTAAGGTAAATAGTTTATCAGTCTGCATCACGCTAACGATCAGCTTTGTTTACAGGCGCGACGCCATAAATTTGCCACTTTTGCTTTTAGAGTTTGGATATCCTTAGATATCTATAGGTCAGTGGATCTATTACGTAATTAATAAAAAAAATTAGGAAAACTCCAACGGCGTTATAATAAACAAACATGAGATCTTGTCCCCGCGTTTCACGCCAATGTAGACAATTTCTTTACGTTTTAACGGCGCTACGAAGAGTGGAACTATATAAGAAATAAAATGAAAGTAATGAAGTTTTTGTTTTAGCGTAGGATGTCAAATTTGAAAAAACACATTTAATGATATACAGGGTTGCCCAGAAGTCCGGAATAAAATTAATATAGCCTTAACCTGTTACTTTTGGGGATAACGCTCGGACACGTCAATTTAGTTTCATATGTGCTCATATTTTGACGTTATTCGTTTGTTTTTTTATAGACATTTGTCAAAGATATGACGACATCGATCTTTTTTTTAAATAAGAACATACAGCTTGTGATACATCATTTGAAAGCTAATGTCTCGTACAGTATGCTTATAAATTTTAGCGCGATTCTGTCAAGCTATTTCAAAATGGAGACTGTTAAAATTTTTAAAAATATCTCTATTTAAATAAGCGGAAATGATAAATCATTGATTGATGGTTTTTTATCTTTCAAGTTCACAATGTCACAAAATATCAGAACGATTTCTTACCTTGAAAGTTATTACGTAACAGTTCCACAATTCAAATTACCCGTGATATGCCAAAACCGTCAATGTTTCCAATAGATTTCATGTAAAATTGACTGTGAAATTCATCGGGTCACCTTGATAACGTAAATGTCAGGAAATTTTTTATTTTGATTTTATTTTTGGGTATGTTAGTATAGTATGTAGGACCAACGTTCAGAACTCAAGGATTCTTGTAAATGGTGACGATATTGAGCGAGTTGCGAAATTTAAATATGAAAACTGGGACCCATCGTGAACTTTTTGCAGCAATAAATAGAAGAAAATTATCGTACCTAGGACATATTATACGTGGAGAACGTTATAAGTTTCAACGTCTTATCCAGCAGGGCAAAATTGAAGAAGGAAAAAGGGGGTTAGGGAGGAAGAAATTATCCTGGTAGAGAAACATTCGACAATGGACAGGGATACTGGACTTCCAAATACTCCAAAGCGCTGCAACAAACAGATAAATCTAATAAGGATGAGAGGATGGACACCTACGCAGGAACCTGCATGGCACCTTAAGAAGAAGAAGTAAAGTATGAGTGACTACGATATTCAGATTGAAGGAACGCCACGAGAAATTACATTATAAGCTACTTCCGCAGCAAATAAATTATAACTAGACAAAGTATTTCAAAAATATATTGACTGGTGTACTGATAATGTGAGTACCGACTCAGAAAATGTTTATTAGCGTATTTCGATAATTTAACATAAAAGTAAAGTACACAACTCAAGTGGTAAGCCTATTACGCGCGATTTCGAAGTACGGCACTCACTTCGCTCGTACAGTAAGTTCCGAAATCGTGTACTGGTATGTAATATACTGTTACAACACAACTAATGAGCTCATAGCCTAATTTTCTGCTCGCATTTCTTCCGACGTTCAGAAACGACTGGACATACAATAAAAGGATAGAGATGGGAATTGTTATTTTATAAGGTTCGATCAATTGGTATTCTACATTTTCTGCATCGATTCGAGAAGACAAATCTTGAGGAATTTACTGACGACGAATAAACACACACATATGACGCAACAACGCAAAGTATTTGACTTGAGGCAAGACAACAACACGAAGTCAGAAGACCTTGCCCGAAGCACATTGTCTTGAAATTAACGCGCGAAGAATGTCCCGTAATCAGTGCTGCCGTTTCGGTATAATTGTACCAAATTCGGTACAATTTTCTTGTCTTGGTACCAAATTAGTTTTGTACATTTGGGCATAGGAAGACATGGACCACGGGGGAGGAAATATGTACAGGTATACTGAAATGATGATGTAAAATTTGATTGAATAAAATTTACCCAACGCTTAATATCCTGATAATACCAATGCGACCGACAGATTGCTGATATAAGTATACAGGGTATTCTGACAATATATCAGAATACTTGTAATAAAGGTAGTAAGTCACATAACAAAAATTCGAGAAAACTCAATACTTTTCCAGTTACAACCTGTCAATGTTTATTTTTGTTCTTATTTTAAAGATCTTGCATTAAGTTTTTAAACTATCAAGTTGATATCTGGCACAGGGACTATGTAATGACTTCTATGATTCTGTTATAAAACTGTTTCTCTACTGTGTCACCAGAGGTCACTTTAGCTGAAATTGAAATTTAATTTCTGGTAATTCTAATAAAACAGTCGGTACTCATATGGTTATCAGTAGGGAATCCAATACCGCAAATGCTGGATCCCGCGGTGATTTCGCGGGATTAATATTGCGGGATGAAACGTGCGGGATTCGCGGGATTTGCGGGACTCGATGTGGGTGCTGTATGTTAATAAAAAGTTGTTTTATGCAATTAAATACAGAGTAGAGTATCAGGAAAGTATTTATTGCATATAGGTACGATACAAAAAAACGACTAGTTTAACGCTTACATGTTATATTGATTTTGAAAGTATTTTCGGAGAAAAGATAACATGTTTAATGTTTCATCTTTTAGATTTGATCTTATTTTATTGCACATGTATCCTGCGGCTGAAAACGCACGTTCAGCTTCGACACTTGTTGGCGGAATAGATTTTACACGATTTGTGGCCCTGATTCAAATAGTTGGCGCATATCGGTCGATGTGATAAACTTTCCAAAAGGTATACCATCTTTAGCTACCATTCAAGGCACTCTTTCTTCCCTCTCAGATGAAAGAAAATCTGTAATTTTCATTTTCTTAGGTAGCACAGAAGAACCACTAACATCTGAGCGCTTAGCAATAGAACAAAACGAACTACTCGAATGGCTGGTACTAGCTTTAATGTCCTGTGTTATTTATCAATATCAACACTGCCGTTGCTGCTCTAGACTTTCAAATTAATATTATGTTGTGTGTAAGTGGGTGTGAAGACCTTTGGTGGAACGAGCAGAGATTTTGATAATGCTAGGGCATAACTTACATTTAGCTGTAATTAAGACTATCTTCAGATTTGAAACTTGAACCTTTATTATCTTTGTAAACTAAACTGACACTCATTTTTGTGATTGCTGTTTAAATTCCATGTATTATATTCAACCACATGATAAATGTCACTAGATACTAGTAGAATAACGCCCTTACTTTCGCACATACGCAAGAAAACTGTTCTGTTTAACGTATTTTCAATAGCCCAGCATGGCGGGGAATCCCCGACGCGTCGACCCGCAGATTTGCGGGATTAAAGTTTGGGTGCGGGATTGGATTCCCTAGTTATCAGTACACCAGTCAATATATTTTTGATACGCCTTTTTGATACCGCTCCGTGGATTTTTCTAGTAATAAATTATTAGCTGCGGAAGCAGATTATAATTCCCGTGGCGTTCCCTCAATCTGAACCACTCATACTTTACCCAAAAATATCCCAATTAAAAATGTTGACGTTTAAACTTTCTTGACATTTGCATTACCAAGGCGACCTGATGGATTTCACAGCCGACTTTATATAAAATCTATTGGAAATAATTCAAGGATTTTACTTGTCACGCGATTTCGATTCGTTCTTTACCCCTTTCTTAAACTTTCACAAAACTTTTTCCAGGCTTGCATTGTAAAAGGAACTTTTGAATTTATCACACTTCTTTAATTTTAACGGATGAATATTATTGGTACATTTCGGTACAATTCCTTATGAGTTTTGATACATTAATAAATTTGGCAGCGATAGCATTACCCGTAACGGCTCGCAAAAGTGGTTTTATCTTGTCTTTTTAAAGTTGATAAACAACATTTTCAATAGTCTATAGGCCTCGCCACATACATACGATTTCTTCGACGGTTTTTATATTACTTTCATATTTATTAGCAGCTATATAAAAATAAAGAGGCCATGAAAATATAGTTATTATCCTACAAAGTGCAGAAAGAGGCACTTTTCTGCATCAACTGGGAGCTCCTATTTTTGTCCGCGAAGCTTCTCCTTAAAATAAAAAGCAAGGGAAATAAGACAGCATACAGGCACGTCATGTGTGATTAGTTTGCATTCTGATAGCAACCAGAAGACATAGTTCTAGCTGAACCGACGACGACCGATAGCGATGCAATTAAAATATTTGCCTTGCATGCTATACAGTAGAATTTGTGGCAGGAATGAATTTAAGAAACAATAATTTGTTTATTTGGTGTTTTAATATCTTTTCTGTTGCACGGAGAGAAATATTTAGTTAAATTTACTATACAAATAATAAAACTAACCATAATTTATGACTGTTCAGTGTTGCCAGGTCTAATGAAATTTCACTAGATCTAGTGATTTTTGTGTAACCTAGTGATCTAGTGAAAACTTTCATCAAAATGACCTTTTTTAGTGATTTTTTTCAGATTCAGATAATTATAAAATTTATTGTTGGAAACTCATTCCGATACTCAGTGTCATCTACCGCTAATTACCTATGTCGATAATTGATACAAACTATGCCATCCACGTCCATCGGCTGCAGCAGCGTCTTGGCGGGAGAAAGTTTACAAAAAATTTTTTTTAGTGTAGGATGTAATTACATATTTGAACATTTCATAATTATAGTTTTCGATATTGTCACAAATTAAAATACTTTATTCTTGAGTCAAATTTATATTTTTTGACAAACCTCGTATACAAAAAATGTAGTTACCTACCAAGCAGAACTTTTTATAAAGAACTTTTTTTCGAAAAATTAATGCGCCAATTTAAAAGTGGCACACTGTATACAGGGTCCGCAAACGAAGCGTGGACGGAAGATTAAATCGTTTTCAAAGAACTTATCAACAATATTGAAACAGCTTGAGATATTGGATTAAAAGCGGCATGTTTTAAAAATATTTTACATTATACAGGGTGGCCCAAAAAAGTGTGACAGCATAAAGTTATATTTTTTTAAATGGGACACCCAGTATTTTATTGCATGCATATTTAGGTTCGTATTACTATCGTTTATAAGTGCCTCAAATTTTATTTAATTTGGTTCTGTAGTTTCGGAGAAATAAAATAAAAACTAAAAAAAAAAGTTTTGCAGTCCTGAATAAAAAAATCAAAAAAAACAATCCAGAACAATTTTTCTAACCTCGGCATTGAGTGAAATTTATGACAAGAGGTCTAGAGATACTATGAAAGTAATTGCGTTTATTTATTTTATACAGGGTGTTCATAATAAGCTTTCAAAAACCCCACATTTTAAAATAATTTTTCTCAAGTTTTTCAAATGGAACACCCTGTATATTAGTTGGCTATTTGACGTATAATTCATAGACAATTTTTTTTTGTAATACAAGCATATAAGTTATATCCAGCCGTTTTCGAAATAATTGTAAATATTATAAATTATGTTGTTTAAATAGAGTTTTTATTGGGAAATTTTGTTATAGGCGACTAGACTAATAATTGTAAACTAAAGTTAATGTTCAAAATAGCTTCCTTTTACTTAATTTAATGATTTTCCTCTACTGCCAACAGAACTCTTAATTCATTTTCTTCATTAATAACGGGTTTATTGATTATCATCCTTTTTGTGTACGCAGTGCTTTCTGTTGCTACAAATCTTTGCAACAACTTCTCGTAAGTTTTTGGTCTCGGCTTTCTCTCAATATCTGGATATCTTTCAGCATACACTCGGCTCGCGAGGAGGCAATTTCGTGCACATTCACCCAGTATAAAAATCATATTTACCATTTCTAAAATTCGACATTTTGTGTAAGTTAGTACTTAATTTCGACGACTGAACAAATGTAGATAATTTTATTTAACTGTCATAGTGACAATCTAAACAAAAAGAAATCATGGCAACTCGATTAAGAATAAAAAATAAAATTAAATAATAAAAGTAGCAAAAATGTATGCTTTTAAAATTTATATCGAAATAACTAAAATACGGTAAACTCTAAGAGTAAAAGGAAGCTATTTTGAACTTTTACTTTAGTTTACAATTATTAGTCTAGTCTCCTATAACAAAATTTTCCAATAAAAACTCTATTTAAACAACATAATTTATAATATTTACAATTATTTCGAAAACGGCTGGATATAACTTATATGCTTGTATTACAAAAAAAAATTGTCTATGAATTCTACGTCAAATAGCCAAATAATATACAGGGTGTTCCATTTGAAAAACTTGAGAAAAATTGTTTTAAAATGTGGGGTTTTTGAAAGCTTATTATGAACACCCTGTATAAAATAAATAAACGCAATTACATTTATAGTATCTCTAGACCTCTTGTTATAAATTTCACTCAATGCCGAGGTTAGAAAAATGGTTCTGGATTGTTTTTTTTGATTTTTTTATTAAGGACTGCAAAACTTTTTTTTTTAGTTTTTAATTTATTTCTCCGAAACTACACAACCAAATTAAATAAAATTTGAGGCACTTATAAACGATAGTAATACGAACCTAAATATGCAATAAAATACTGGGTGTCCCATTTAAAAAAATATAATTTTATGCTGTCACACTTTTTTGGGCCACCCTGTATAATGTAAAATATTTTTAAAACATGCCGCTTTTAATCCAATATCTCAAGCTGTTTCAGTATTGTTGATAAGTTCTTCGATAACGATTTAATCTTCCGTCCACGCTTCGTTTGCGGACCCTGTATATTTTTTTATTTACTACATTTTGTTACCATCATTTATTCTAGAAATAAAATACTATGTTAATAAGATTTATTATTAATTAACGACCCCCCCCCCCTTATTTTTACATTTGTTTTTTAAAGCGCGATTTAGTGATTTTTTTAAATTTTGACCTGGCAACACTGTGACTGTTTAAGTACTGCAAAAAGTCTTATTAAGACATGCCATTAAGTTATAGCACAATTTTACCCCCAAATTTTTAGTAATAATTACAAAAATATTTAGTAAACCATCCGTTTATATGAAAAGTTTTTGTAAAATTTACTAAAATCGTCTGTAAAATTACTAAAACTGAAAATTTTTACATACGCGATCTTCCAAGCGGTCACCCGTCCGAGTGGCAACCTCGCGTTGCGTCGCTTGACTCCTCCGATCGATGGTTCCACCCATTATTTGTTACGAAGATTGAAATCCCAGGGATCCGTTGCATTTGATTTAAACCTTTCAATATTTCATTTTCACAATAATGTCAAGCCATTTCCAAAGAAAGGTAAGAGAACCTTACAACTATCGGCTAGTCGCATTGCTTTCAGTTATATCCAAAGTAATGAAGGAAGCTATTAACGCACAACTTCTAAAGTACCTGAAAGGCTTCAACATTATCAGCTATCATCAATTTGGTTTTCGGAAGTCCAGATCAACTGGAGATATTCTAGCCTATGTCACTCATGTTTGGAACAACGCTATCGAACATCATGGTGCGTCTCGAGCTGTTGCACTGGATATTTCTAAAGCATTTGATCGTGTTTGGAATGAGGGGCTTCTAAGCAAACTGTAATCCTATGGTATGCCCAGTCGATTCTGTGCATGGTTGTCTAGCTTTCTTTAGGACAGCTCTCTGCAAGTGGCGATTGACGGATCTCTCTCAGACACCTTCACCATCAATGCCGGTGTTCCTCAAGGGTCCGTATTGTCTCCCACTCTCTTCTTACTCTACATTAACGACCTTCTAGTGAACACTAAAAATCCGATATTTAGCTTTGGTGACGATAGCACACTTATCTCATCTTTCTCAAACAAACATCGGCTACATTGGCTTCGCAGACAGCATGAAGTATCACGCCTTAACAAAGACCTGGAAGAAATTTTGGCTTGGGGTGACAGTAACCAATTCGAATTTACCGCTAAAAAAACGCAGGCAGCAGTTTTTTCAAAAAAGGTTAACATTACAGAACCGGATATAGTCATGGCAGGACACGCAATTCCACTGGCTTCATCTATTAATTTGCTGGGCGTCAGTCTGAGAGAAAATATGTCTTGGCATAACCACGTTATGGCAATCGCCACGATAGCTTCTGAGAACGTGAATCGCTTTATTCGCACACTCACCACCACTCCCACAGTGCCCTAGAGGATTTTTCCTATAGTGCTTGTGTTTGATCATAAAAAAAAACTTCATTTAAACTTGGAAATTTTTACAATAAACAATACTTAAAGTACCTACAATAATAGTCGTCAGTAAAATGTACCGTGCATTTAAAAATGTTTAACTACTGGAGTTATAAATAAATTATTTTCACTTACATTCGTAGTAAAATTTAAAATATATTTTAGTATTTACTTGATTGTCTTATATTCATTAGAAATACTAACTATACTTTTTTATAAATTATGTGTACCTACAATATTATTTTGGTACGGACTCATAATGAAGAATTTAATTAATACTATACAGTGAAACGTCTCATAACGGACACCTCTAATGAGCGGACATCTCTATTAAGCGGACATTTTTTCATAGTCTGGAACTATGTATATGGAATTCCATGAAAATCAACCTCTCTTTGGGCGAACGCGGACAGATTGTTTTCATACAAAGAGTGCGAAAACCCTCCTTTAAACGGACAAAAAAATTTTTAAAGTATTTGGGAGACGAATAAGTACGCTGCAAAAACTCTCTGAAGACAGACCGGCAACCAATCGCGTATGCGTGGCAGAGCGAAAGGACTTCGCCGAATGAAAGTATGTGTGATTCCCTGACACCAGTCCGCCGTTTATTTGTTAGTTATAATGTTAAAATCGTAAACAATGGCACAAAAAAGTCACGTTTTGAGTCTGAAGAGAATATTGATGTTGTGACAGTTTGTAATTTGATAACAATGATTTGGGCGAGTTCATTAACGTTGATAGCAATGTGCTATTAGAAGATGATAGTGACCCCATTCGTACCGATTATGTAGTCCAAACTGACACCACATCACTATCTGACGACTCTGATGAAGAAGTTGAATGCAGTAATCAAACAAATGTCACCAATTATCAACAAGCCATTAGTATGGTAAAGGAATTATAAGAGTATGCAAATAATAGAGGTGAATCTACAGCAGTGATTTCCAAAGTGGTCTATATCGACCCCCAGGGGTCTATGACAACCTGCAAGGGGTGTACATCAGCGAAAAAAAAATTTGGGGGTCCATGAACTGAAAATGGGGGTCCACGATAGTGGATCTCAACATACACTGATAGTTCCTAACTACTTACATTATACTATCTTATAATATAAAGACATATACATTATTTATAAAAGTACCTATGAAGTAAAAAATTTGATTAAAACAAAGTCCATCTTATCAGCGTTTCTTGCCAGAGTTAAACTAATGAAGCAAAATATTGGTCGGGGCGAATGTTCCCAGTTCCCTAATTTGTCACAGACAAACTGCCAGGAAGACGACGTTTCAACCTACGTTCAACATTTAAATGCCCTATTCAGATTTTGAAACTAGGTTTGAGGATGTTTTGACTATGGTAATACCACCGTGGATAATTAACCCATATGGTGACATAGAAGAAACGAATGTCATAATATAAGAGGAACTGACTGAAATAAGTACAAACGAAGAACTTAAGGTTCAGTTTAAGCACGGATATCAGCACTTCTGGCTGCAAGAAAACATACCTGTTACTTATCCCGTATTATGGAATATAGCGAGGAAACTTTAATTTAATTTCCATCGTTATACCTAGTGGAAAGGGGGTTCAGCGCTGTTACCAATCTCCTAACGAAAAAAAGAAACAGGCTGGACATCATTAGCCGAGGAGATTTAAGATTAAAACTTACAAAATTGACGCCAAATGTTGATAATTTATTATTAAAGCATCATATTCATTCTTCCCATTAAAAACATTTACTTATTGCTTAGTTTATTTTATGTTTAGTTTATGTTACGTTTATTTTATATAACGATACAAAATTTTATTTTGACTAGTTTTAATTTAAATTCAATTCATAAATGTATAAAACTTAACATGTGTTTTTGCTTTAAGTTTTTAACATTAAACTTCACTGCAGTTAGAAATTTACAAAAAATCAATATCAGGTAAGTAGGGGGTCTACCAAAAACCGAAAAACATGGCAAGGGGTCTACAACACAAAAAACTTTGGGAGCCTCTGATCTACAGCAATGGAATTGTTATCAGACTTGGCATTAAATTTTCTAGATTGCAAGTATAAAACGCAAACACGTCAAACTACGTTATTAGATTTTTTTAGTACTACATCCTAACTACATCTAGTGTATTTTTGCTACATTTAATAAAGGTTTATTTGCACATACATATACATAGTAATAATTTTGCATTTACATATTACCTAATAGCAAATTTCCCATGGGCGGACTCCTCTATCGGGCGGACACATTTAGACGGTCCGTAGGTGTCCGCCTAAGGGAGGTTTCACTGTATTTTATAGGACATCGTACAATCTTTATTATAATAATTTTATTATAATCTTTTTTCTGTGTGTATTTTGAGGGGGTTACGCGCCATACCTCCAACCTTAAATTAAATTCGCCACCGCCTGCCTATATTATAAGACACGCTGTATATTTTTCCTTTTATCTGCCGCAACACTTTTTTAACGGAAACCTTAATCAGTAAACCAGGAAACGATCTACGCCAATGCTTCATTTGGTTGTCGCGTGTCAATCAACAAATGGCTAGTAGGTGTTTCCAAACTGGGAATCAAATAAACATAAATATTCTGCAATTACGTATACACAGGGTGTTATGGAAATGACGTATTATATTTAAATCGGCAACTCCTGAGATGAAAAGAAATTTTAAAAAAATATCCAAAAATGGCGCTTTAATTTAATATGCCCTGTACATGACCTTATGTCAAACCAAAAATCACCATGTGGTGTCCCTGTCAGGAAGGTAAACAAGGCAACATATGTCAACAGTGTTGTCATATCTTCAGGGTAAACTCTTTAGAAAGTCAATAACCGTTTGAGAGATTGCAAGTTGTTTATTTTTCAGGGTACATTATTATAAACTTTTACATTCAGTTTAGTTCGCTGGGAAACAATCTCTGATTTATACACTTGAACTGATTCGAACGAACCGTCGCGGAGTTTATAAATGGTCAGGTATGTTCACATTTACCCTTAGAAAAAAAAAACCCTTTAGAAAAAAAAAATGCAATTTTATTTACCTTTTCGGACTTATTTAAAAACCAACTTAATTTATAAAAAACACCACAAAATCACATTAGTTTTCACGTCACAACTCATCTAAGTACCGTTCAATCTGAATTAGTATTTTAAAGTGTACTGTATAGACAAAAGTACGCCCTTATTGTCTAAATAACACGTTGGTTCCGTCGATCGATATTGAACTGCTGGACTGGGGCACTGCCGTCGCGAAAAGAACAAATAACTTAATAATTTAAATTACACAAACACAACACAAATCTGCTTGAAAAAACAGTAGGAAACCGGCCGGCTAATTTTAAACAGCTGATCTTGGAGAAACGGGTTGCATATTCTTTACGCGACTGCAGCGGCTGGGGTTAATACTTAAAAATACAGCGTGGCCACTTTCGATGTTTTATAAGGTTATATTCATAAAATGCAGAATTTCTTTCTGTACTACTTTTCTTTATAATAACAGTCTCAGAAATGGCAACCGCGCTAGTTAGACGAGACTATTTATTTTAAAGGGATGAAAGGGTCAATCAACATAATTATTTCATCATTCTTCTTCAGTAAAGGATAAATAAATTTGATTAGCCCATTAGAAATTAGCGTTTTTATTATTTCTGAATTTCTATTGAGAAATAATTTGTATCCTATAGTGCTGTTGTTTTATGTCTACGGTTCTGCATTATACGTTAGTATTGCTTTCGTGTAATCTAATAATAAGTGCATATCTTCAAAAAAAATAATTGGAAACTCGTGGGTGTCTGTGTGTTTCTTTAAGTGATTTAGTGCAAATGTTCCGAGAGATTGGAAATAACAGGCCGAATGGGGTTTAATGGGTATAAGCTTATTATGCAGTTCCCATAGAAAAAAAAAACAAAACCCTGAAGATGTATGTGCCCTGGACTACTTGCTAGTGTACTGGCACCTGGATTCACTTCTATTTGGATACGAGGTAAACTAAATATTATTTTTATAAGAATCTAAAGTTTTACATTTTTTACACAGTTGGCAACATTGGGCTTGAACATCTGTTGATTACACAGCTTCGCAATGTAATGTGATCATATATGAATATGCCGAGGAGTAACCGGTGAGTTTAGGGGTGAATTACCCCACTTTTTAAACGTCCGATTTAAAAAAAAATATGTAGCGCTTCTCTAGAACACCCCAGGAGTCACCCATTTAAATATAATACGTCATTTCCCAGAACACCCTGTAGATAGGTTTTACTTTTTTAAATAAACAATGTCTCATGCGATCAAAAGTTATCATAATCAATAGGGCTCCGGATCGAAAAACGTAGGGCTTAATTTAGGCAAGAACTCCTATAAAGAAGAACAACCGCGGATTCATTACTTAACTTGCAGATTACAACCTATCCAACATTACTTTTGGTTGAAATTAGCGATGATAATTTGAAATTTAAAAATTAAAAATATTTCACAAATTTGGTAAATTGTTTATTTTACTTTACAAATTCATTTATTTTCTAACAGAACAAGATGTTTTTATTCTTTGAATAATTAGCTCTCAGACAATCTCGGAATAATCATTTATTTCAGCTGTAAAATACTGTTGGGTGGGTGTATGTTTATTTGTTTTGGAAATACACACCACAGACTTTTAGTAAAAGACGCAAGGCTATTATTTTCATTTGATATTAAACAATCCAAACGTACAATGTACGAATTCAGGCGAATACACTTTTCTTGGGTATCTTGACAAATATGTCAATTTGAAAATTTTTGCGTCTAAACGGAACAACACTCCTCCGTCCAGCGACAGGGATATCTCGATTCCGGACCTGGTTTCCGCGTAAAATTATATATTACTGATCATGTAGGCTCCTCGAAACAGTTCTGAATATACAGGGTGGCCCATCGAAAACAGTCCAGCAAGGTTTACGG
This sequence comes from Barypeithes pellucidus, assembly GCA_963991005.1. Classification (NCBI taxonomy): domain Eukaryota; kingdom Metazoa; phylum Arthropoda; class Insecta; order Coleoptera; family Curculionidae; genus Barypeithes; species Barypeithes pellucidus. The sequence goes on from OZ022558.1 coordinate 16,037,836, forward strand.
CTGTGTACGTGAAAATTAAAAAAAAAACCTCGGACCCGTGAAATTGTGTTTTCAGGGGGACACGTTTCACTATTAATTTCATCCCTGTAACCTCAACCCCCCTAGCGGGGGCGGCTAATGCCCTTGATTTTTCAAATGGGAATGGGTATGTTGTGATACATCGTTCTAAAGAGCATGAAATTCTCTTTAAAATGGCGCATTGTTTTGTAAATTTTAAGCGCAACCACCAGTGCAACAGCCCGGGTGGGTTGGTTGGTTGGTTGATTGGGGGTCGGGTGTGTAGCCCGAACTTCTACTGGCTTATTTTGCACCCCGATCTTGTGAGAAAATATTTGTTCCTTTTATGAGGTTCAATATTCTTCTACCAAGTCTGTCATGCGGGAGGTTGTTGGATGTTCCCGAATATCTTAAGTCTTCTGCGAGTCAGCGCTTCGCAGCTGTATATGATATGGAAGGCAGTTTCATCCTCTACGCCGCAGAGTCTGCGTTCAATAGGTCCATTATAGTTTTCTATACGTTGAAGGTGGTTTCGTAAGTAAGTAGTAAACCAGTCACCTGTATTAACTGGGGCTTTCCAATTACGGTCCGTGCGTGTTAAGACCAAGTAACCCTTGCCATCGAGAAAGATGTTGTTTTTGCGCCCATCTATCTAATGCTGGTTTCGTTGCCTGTTTTGTTATCCCGATAGTCGGTTCAGGGCTCCTGAGATTGTAAGCGGATCCAGCTCTGGCTAGTCCGTCCGCTTTCACATTACCTATTATCCCAGAGTGACCAGGAACCCACAAGAGTTCTACGTTGTTCATCCTGACCGCCAGTTCTTGTAGGTTATTAACGCACACCAGTGGGAGATTTGAAGTAAACCGATTAGGAGAACAACCCGGAGCTCCCCGGGTATATATGTATATAAAAAAAATATGGCGGTGTGTCATTGGGCGTGTATATATACGGTTAACACCTGTATGTCTACATACTGTTAATATTTATAATGCATTTAGAACTATGGAACTGTTCTGCGGGCCATTACAATTTTGCATAAATACATATTTAACACATTAGAAACCATTAAAATAATAATCCTGGTAATTAAACTAGAATTGATTTAATAGTTTTATCGATGGTATAATTACTCGAAGAAAATAATAATTATTATATCTAATTTGCACACAAGTGGGTGGTTCTTATTGCTTTAATGATTATTGACTTATTTTTATGCTAGCATAATAATATTATACATTTATATCGAATAGAAAATACAAATACGTACAACAGACAACGGAAAATATCGCCACCGACCTGTAAACATATTTCGCTTCATCTGCGAAATGCGTCTGTTGTTCTCCTGATTGTTTCATGTATTTCTTTAATATCGACTGCACTATTTCTAATGCGTCGAATAAGTACATAACGATTGTCGAATTTTATTCGTTAAATTAATTTTTGAACCAGCCCAATAAACAGTAGTCTGCACATATATATATAAACAGTATATTGCCAATACGAACGTTCCGAAATACAAAAAGTGTCCTCGCTATGGGAGATGGCGTGGTACTATTGACTTTGCGCAGTAGGGTGGAAATTTTATTGATCGCGTCAGAGCCGGCCCGATATTATTTGTTTGTTGTTATTCGTCGCCATCTTTGGTTCTGGATGCTTTTTCAAATTACAGAATAAAAAGTGGTTCATCCACATTGTTGTCGGTATATTATTTAATTTGTGGTGATCGATTCGCGGTTTGGTAGATTAGTGGCTTGTTTTGTTTAAGATGAAAGGACACAAGTGCATGGTGCTTTTTTGCAAAAGTCGTGGATCAATACCAGCTATGTACATATATACGAAAATATTTTGCTTATCTCATTATCAGATCTTCGGAACCGAATTTCACTAAAAAGCTTGTAAAAAAGACGAGAGTGTCACTCGTATACAATATAATATATATATGTGATCACTATCTAACCTTAAAATAAATGTATTTTTAATTTGATGCATTAGTGCCTGATAATAATTCCCAAAATAGTCAATATAGTCATTCATTCTTAATTTTTGCTTTAGAAAAAAAGTGAAGTTTAGAAACATACGACGTCGGATGAAAGTTAAAATAAAGCTCATCGTGTCGATTGTTACAAATATTCGGACGGAATTTGGCACCAAAAGTTTACACCAATCAGGGCACCGTCGGATCATCATATCGTTAGAAATCGTATGCATGGAACGCTGTCTTAAATCGAACTAATAGAAATCTTGATTGCAATATTTTTCTTAACTAACCAGTGAAATTTACATTAAAAAAGTTGAAATCCGATCCTGTCGAATGTTTACTTTCACAAGGAAATTTCCGAACTGCGCAAACTCACAACGCCCCCGTTCGATACCCATAGCGGGGACATAATTTCAGATGGTATTAGCAATATACTGTTTATATATATGTGGTGGTCTGGAGATCTTGTAAGCTAACTAATAGGATCCCTGATAATAATATCGTTGGAGTTAACTAGAGTGTCAACTTAATCGAATATCTTAAATTTGTACTAAAATATTTAAGGTAATCGATCTCTGATATAAGCCATAGCAATTTATATACACTATACCCTTGTGTGACGTTAAAATCTTCTCAAACTACACATATTATATTTAAACTATGAATTATTATGACAAAAATTAAATTACTACCTTACACATGCAGGAGTAACACCTTTGCGCATCTATCAGTCCCAGGGACACACTGCCTCCTTCATTTGAACATTGTTGTCTTTTTCCCGCAGGAAACGGAGCTGAAATAAAAGATTATAATTATTAGTATTTAAGTAAGAATCCAAAGAAATGGAAAAATTCTTCTTGGATATAATAAAATAATTGTTGTCAGATTTATTTTTTTATTTAAACGAACAAATATGTTATAGTTAAAATTGGTTCCTTAGATTGATGTAATAACACTTTCTACCGAAAAGTACTGATACATTTAATACTAAGTAAGAGGTTTTTAATAAATTATCGGCTTCATTTCTTAACAACTGTAAATCAGTGCTCATTATATTGAGCACGCATACAATAACTTTAAACACAATATACAAGTTAATAACAAACCCATCAATGCATGGAAAACAGCAAGTACCTGCTGTTTTATTTTATTTTTTAGTTAGTATGTTGATGTAATAATTATTCTAGCATCTTCGTATTGGTTTGTTAATTGAGTTTAAGTTTCATAAACAATGTACAATAAGAAATGTTGATTCGGCGAATTCATGTATTCGTCCGAGAGTTTGAACGAAAAAACAGCAAAATTTGGAAAAAAACATGGTTTTTCTGTTTTCCTCTCGAGCATCTTTTTCATAATTCAAAACATTTCCAGCAATTTCAAAGACCTGACTTATTTTATAAATCCAGAGCCATATAAATCAATCAAAAAATAAATAGATTTCTTTCAGTAATGCAATTGTGATTTAACAGCTGCTCATATCAATGTAATATTTCGTAATGGCAGTAGGTATGTTCTAAATATGAGTTATTAAATCTACCTTGAAAAATGAGGCCAGTTTTATTACTAATCTGTTTATTTACATTGCAATATTCAACAACAATCTTTATATTAAGCGGATTAAGCGAAATCATGTCTAAAGCACAAGTTAACAATTGCTTCTAATGGTTTGATATCGATTTATTGCTATCGTTTTATTGTTCGGCAATTTTGTGATTTGTAGAGTTTTTAGGTTTTTCCTTAAATTTAGCACAACATATCACTTTAAAAAGAATCCAAACATAATAAGATCTTTGAATTATTTTATGCAGAAATTGACCGTTCCGACATAATAAATACCTAGTCCTTTTAGGGCGCTTATACAGGGTGTTATGGATATGACGTATTATATTTAAAAGCGTGACTCCTTGGGTGTCCTAGAGAAGCGCTACATATTTTATTTTTTTTAAATCGACCGTTTTAAAAGTGGGGTAACAAACACTCTTACTCACAGCTCGTCCGCGCTACTGTACAACATTTCACCCAGAGCCAATGGCAATGTTGCCAAACTTAATGTAAAACTGAAATTCCATATAAAATTATAAAAATAAATTATTTTCTACCTAGTTGTATTTATCTTTATACCTAAAGAGCGAGGAAATCCAGGCACAAACACAATCCGTTTTTTTCTTTTCCATGGGAACACTCCTGGAAGTACTTTATGTACACACAGTAATAGTGAAACAGAACCGATAGTTACCTTTTGAAAATACAATAATACAGATTATTAGATTTGATTACACGCGACGAAATTTGACGTCCAGAAGAAACGCGTCAATAAGAACAATATTCAAACATTATTTATGGACGGGGAAGATACACGCGTTAACCGAAAAAACAGAGCGGATTGCTGAGAGTGTGTTGGTGATCGACGAGACACAACGTATCCGGCGGCTGGTTGGTCTTCAACTAACAGACCGCAAGCGTGCGGCGCTATATAAAACTACTTCGCCCAGACGATGTAAGGCGTCAAGAGGTCATTGGCATTTGACCTAGTGACGTACGTAGCTATTACCATTCCATATGCTTTTTCGGGTTGTTATAGTTTAAGGTGTACATATGAAAACACCGGCCAGAATTCCTTGATTGCTTATATGTATCGCAGTGCCACACAGGTGTTTTCTGGTTTGTCACTTTTACCGCTGAATGAATTGAGAGCGCCATTTATGGCTATTTTTCTTCAATTTGTCTTTATCTCAGGAATTGCTTTTAATATAATACATCATTTCCATTACACCCTGTATTTTTAAATATACATTTTGTGACATATATTTGTATTACGTTTTTTAATTAACAAAGTTTCCGTAATCGGTGAGGTGATCAGATTTATAAACTTGTAATACAGAAAAACAAAAAATGCGCGCAGGCCAGAAAATTTTGGGTGCGACGCCCAAAGAATCCTTTTTTAACCAATCAATATTTTTTTGAATCACCAATTTCTTATAATTTAATAAATAATAATAATACTAAGTAGGCAATATTTTATATTCACGATGTTTTCCAGAAATTTCCCAAAGAATTATTTTGTGCGTTTTTCGTAAATATTACTGACATTGGAAACAAAACTGATGAGTCTATTGCGATTGTCAACACTGTCTATAGCGAGAATTTTATTTATTATTTTCTTTAGCGCGAACATATAAAATGCAGCAGACTTTGTCCTGCTGGACATGATGACGATGAATGCTGGACGGTTCTACCTAATACAGGCAGGACGCCTGATTTAATCTTTTGGTAGTGTGTGCTGTAAAGGGGCGTGGGGCGCAAGCCACATGAGGGGTGGGGGTGTAATCGTTCTCCTGCGGCTACGCCACTGTATATTAAAATAAATAAGAAGAAGGATTTTCATCATCAGTTCATGAAATTGATCATTATGGATATTATTTTCAACTTTTTACTAATTATTAATTCACAACGAATTTTCTGTCAAATTATCTATTTAAAAATTGTTATGCACGTTCAGTGTACCCTGTGTTGAATTAATTAGGTTTAATTAATGCTTGATTTCAGAAATCAAAATGCGAAAATAGTATATTGAAATGAATAATGGATATTATTATGAAGGAAATAATGTATAATGGCCATATAGTTGTGCCCAAATAAAATTATATGGTTTTATTGTCAGGGATAAAATCCCGTAATTCTTGTATATCATTAAAAAATTTATTAAATTCCTCCGGTATGGATATAGACGACTCAAATAAAAAAGCTATCAAAGTGCGTGACGAACTCTACTGATTATGTTTTCCGTAATTTCCTTTTAACGAGGACTTTATTGAACATATCTTCGGGTTTAATTATTCCACACACATTAAATATTATTTAATAACAAGATTATTATATTAAAATATATATTTGAAAACAAATATAAAATTGGTAATTTTTTAACGAGTTAGAAAAGTAATTCAGCATTAAAAAAGTAACGTGTCATTTTTTCGCTTCTCATATTTCGCATTCTTGAATGCTTATAATATCAAGTTGCCTTGGAAACAGCATCCGCGTCGTTCGTTCCCTGGGCGCCGCATTGTTATTGTCACCTTACTAATATTTGAAAACATCAAAAATAGAAAGAAATAATTCTGATTGCGAAGAAGGAAGCTCATTTCAATGCGCTCCAGACGAAATAATAAATGACGCCGATGAAGCAATACAAAATGTATTGCCTGCAAAATCGAAAGAAGCTTACAAAAAGGAATATAATAATTTTATTAAATGGAATTGGTCCAAAAGTGATGAGTTTCAGCGAATGGGTATTGTTAACGTATTTTCAAGAAATATAAAACATTTTTAAATCTTCCTACCTTATGGCCACTCTATTCCAAGCTCAAATTCACATTAATACTGAGTAATCAAGTCGATATAAGCAAATATCAACTTTTTGTATTCGTAAGTGACAGTGAGTTAGTTATACACCAATATATTTATTTTTTAATTTCAAAAAACCGGTACGAGCGTAGAAAAAATATTTTTTTCTGTGGCGGGAAAAATGTTTTGACATGTTATCTCTGTTGGTAACAAAATGTCACATTTTATGAAATTACTTTTTTCCCCGGGAAAAAAATTATGAGAATTACTTTTTTCCCGGATATATGCGTATACAGTAAAGGTAGATATTTAATTTCAGAATATTTTATTATACAAAAGTTACATTTTCTTTATATAAAAAGTACAATTATTAAATGTGCTTTGCAAGAATGACATGTTCATTTTACTATTCGGTACAATAGTCGAATTTTCTTGTCTCGAAATTATATATTTTTCTGTCATGGACACAACTGCCGTTGATGTTGACCTTGTCGCGAATCGGGTGTTATTTCAGCACTGTCACACGTTCTAAACACTTTATTGGCTATTTCTGTCCTGTGTGCTACCGACTCATCAACATACCCTCCAGCGACCGTTAATGACTTTCAACCGCCATGTTTCTTTCGTATCATCAAGTCTCCCCCAGATTCTACTAAAAGTGTAGCTGACGATCTTCGAAATGAATGACCCGTATATAATTTAACATTTTCAAGTTGAAGAAAATTATCTACTGTTTCAGGTACCTTATAAAACTACCCACAACCTGATTAATACATTTTCCATTGTGATATCCATAAAATAGGCGGCCATCCTTTGCTGATGTTGGACGAAGGGCTATATATATACATTCGGTAAAATTTAATATATTTTTCAGTAACTACAAATCAAATATTACCTGGCTGATTTCAGAAATTCGACAAGCTCCTACAATCGCAAATAAAACAACAACCTTGTCCATTAAATAAACTTCATCGGTAGCATTATTTAAAAAATCACTAATATCTGTATTCGTAAAAATAGAAGCTTTCTTGGACGTGTAACCATTCCCATTTTGTTTCAGAAATGTAATTAGTTTGAACTATTTTGAAATGTCTACATTATTATTGGATTGTAACATACTTTAATCATTGAATAATTCGACCACACTGTTGAGGACGTTTGTTGTTGTGCCAATTTCGTAAAATAGGCCAATAGCATCGTCTCCGACAAAGCGCTACACGTTTTTTTTCTTTTTATATTCTATAAATCTTGAATACGAGGTTTCGTAAATTTTGAGCGATTTTGCTGGCAATAATTTTTGTGACGCTACATTCGCTGCTTCTACCAATTCCGGTGCAGTCAGAGAAAACTCGGAATCAGACTTTTTAACTTTATAATATTCAAAATAACTAATAAACAACAACTAAGTTCTTAATTTTTAAATTAAATCACAGAATAAAATTGACAGATGTTTGATTATTTTAAAGGTTTCCTTAGCAACGCAGGTCTAATTGTCTTTATAAGTAAAACAGCCTACTAGTTTATAAATTTAAATTAATTACATAATATTTTACATCGATACTGTTCTAAGTTTAATATATTGTAATAATATGTTTTTCACTATTAAATCGTCGTTTTTCCCATTACAGAAAAACATAGTGTATTATACAAGGGAAAAATATTAGATTTTAGCTCACGGAATTTTCTCACACAACCTCGAGCTAAAATCTAATACTTTTCCCTTTTATAATAAATAAGTATTATGAATCATATGCATAAAGTTACTTTCTTTTAAATACACGATTGCGGCACTCGCCTTCAGCTCATGCGCTCAAATTTCCCGTTCGTGAAATAAAGTAATACTTTATGCCTTTATTATAGAAATAATTATTTTTACATTTTTTTTTACTTGCACAATAATACACTACTGGAGCTTGGTCCGTGACTACCGGGTAAAACAGTTTTGTATTAAATGCTAAAATTGCTTTGAGGAGTAAAAAAATTATATTCTTCCACTGGTAGAAAAATGATACGTGTTGCGAATCTATAGCAACATAAAAATGTAACGTTTGTGTATGATACGATCGTACAAACATGATATTTGCATAGTCCATTATCAGATGCAGCCAACCTTAATACTGTTGAGTAGGTCAGGTTAATAGATGCAAAACTATAATCTAGGACCGCGATATATTTAACAACATTTAATTTTAATTTTCTAGGACGTAACAATGACATACAAAAATATAGGAGTGCGAGTAATTCGATATAGGTGCGCTGCTCTACAAGAATAAATTTGCGTTTTTGATTTAAGCTTTTCAATCAAAAGTACAGCTGGATAGTATACCTAAATTAGTTTTGAAAAATACCACCTTAAGTAAATAATATTAAATATCGGAAAGACTTGTTGTTATGTTACCCTTGAAGTCTTAAAAATGGGAAGCGATATCAAGTCGCACAGATCGTTTAAATCTCTTTCCAATAATACCCTAAGTAATTATTTTTTTAATACACTCGCCGGCCGAAAATTCCGCCACTTTGGTCAAGTTTGATATTTCATAAATTTTTTATTTTTTTGTAGATCCGTTTATTGTGTTTTCCTTAATTATTTTATAAAGTAACATTTTTCGATTAAGCTATATTATACAGGAGTAAATCAAACTGTTGTTTTTCATCGTAATTTCAAAATACCCTGTAGGAAAATTGAGGTGGGTAATTTTATTTACATACTGTTTCCTTGTCATGTTTGATGTATTCTAAATATTTCGTTTTTTGATTCATTCCATTATCTCATTTCTGCTGCGAGCTGCAAAATTTTAAATGAAACGGTAATTTGAAGCCTATTTTCATTCAGAAAAACAAACACTAGGTATATCATAAAGTTCATTAACAAAAATAATTTTAATATCGTGTATTTCCTGCTCTCGGAGCAATGACAGCTTACAGTCTTCGTGATATCGAACGAATAAGGCGAGGTCTAGCATTATCATGCATTAATGTAAATTGGTTCCCAATGAAAAGAGCAAATGGAACAACAACTTCTTGGAGGATTTCCCCAATGTAACGGTAGACTATTAGAGCTCAACAAATACAAGATTGGTGCGTGCTTCGGTAGAAATACCCAGGACATATATTTTCTAAAATTAACATCTTTTCATTTAAAATTTTACAGCTCGCAGCAGAAATGAGATAATGGAATGAATCAAGGAACGAAATATTTAGAATACATCAAACGTGACAAGGAAACAGTATGTAAATAAAATTATCCACCTCAATTTTCCTACAGGGTGTCTTGAAATTACGACAATAAATAACAGTTTTATTTACTCCTGTATACTATGGCCTAATCGAAAAATGTTACTTTATAAAATAATTAAGGAAAAACACAATAAATTGATCTACAAACTAATGACCAAATCATGAAAATCGCATAAAAAATATAAAAAGTTATAAAATATTAAACTTGACCAAAATTTCAGGGTGGCGGAATTTTGTTCCAGCGAGTATAGTAATTCCAGAAATGGACGGAATTGGAAATCATATGCACAGATTTGAGGCTTCTGGGTTATTATTTTAAAAAAAATTATTGTGCTGAGATCTTTTTTAGTAAAATAATTAGGGTAAACGTAGGTACGAGTGACACCCGTTCTAATTCTTTACCAGTCACCGCCTAAAAAAAGGTTCTAATTACCTCCACACGGGACACGATTCGTTGGAAAGTATTATTTACCATAGGACCCCCTTCCTATTTAAGATTTTAAGGGTAACACACACTAGTGGGAATTTTTCTTATGGACACCCTGTCTTAATTAAAACGACACTATCTCAAAAAATACGTAAATTGTATTTCAATCCGATTATTTCCGACTATAATACGTCGATTATTAAAAGATGGGATGAGCTTGTCGAAAAACGCAGATATGGTTTCGTCAGAAACAAATATTATGAATATATTTTAATGTATATACAATAACCCGGATTCTACTAGCCTACTACTAGCGTCAGGAAAAAATAGGCGCCATCTCCATTTGAATAAAAATTAAATAAATAAACAAATTCTCCTCCAGCCTTCATTGACATTTCCAATTTCGACCAGTTGGCTACATAATAAAAATAATAAAAAATGGAAAAACAACTAATAAAATTAATCATGGCTGCCTTCTTATACATGAGATTAGCAGGGATTATCATAATGTAGTCTTTCCAAAAGAAAACAATGAAACATAAATCCTGTATAATTTTTCGATGTAATGGTGTCCCACGTCTTTACGGAAGTGATAGTCTATACCTTAGACACCAGCGTCAGTGTTGCCAGGTGGAAAAGAATATAAATCACCAGAAATAATTACAAGAAATCACCAGTACATAATATTAGCCAATGCATATTTTTTATAACCGCATTAGCAATAAAAAAGGATACTACATATAAATATGTCATCGTAGCCAATAATATATTGATGAGCAAGATAAAGGTCATCGTCAAAGGAAATCTAAATTGTTTCCATACCGATAGGGGCCAAACCGTAGAGAAAGTGATCAAAACTAAACATGAATATGAAGAAGAGAAAGAGGAAAATAATAATAAGAGAGCTGCCAATGTAGCATGCCTCGTAGCATGCTGGCTGTAACGGTTACATTGTACCAAATGTTTCTTTAGATTACTTTAGAATCTTAAATACTGCTTTAAATATTTTTTAACTGCACCAGTGGGGTCACCTACGAATTCTAAGGATTTAACTATATCTATGTATATCTTCTAGTATTAACAAATTGAATTAAAGTTTCTAGTCTAGACTAATATTCGGCAGCTGAAAGTAGTCCAGTACCAGATTCGCAGAATGTAGTACCAACACGACCTAAGAGACCACAAGAGCAAGCGACAATAAAATTACACTCCTATCTGATTACTGCGGGATAGATATTCGATAATTCAGAACCCGCTTTTGAAATATCGATACAAGCCATAATGGATAGATGACGTAACAGAATCTATGTCAATAGGACAGAACATCTGGTCAAACACATGACCCACTTTCTAAAAGGCCACTGTTATTTGACAGACCACCTAGGTATGCTTACTTATAGAATAGGAATCGATAATGGTCCATTCCATTCTTTAGGATGGAAGATTTGACATTTGGCAACGAGTTCTAACAGGACTCAACACGGATTTGTTCGAGTTTGTTCAAATAAAATGAATTAGGGGTCTCCAGTTTAGAGACTAATATTCGGCAGCTGAAGGTACTCCAGTACCAGGTTCTCGGACTGTGGTATCAACACGATCTAATTCTAAGAGATCTCAAAAGCCAGAGACAATAAGATTGAACTGTGGCATTTTGATTACTACGGGATAGATAGTGGAGCATTCAGAATCCGCTTTTGTAACATCGAAACAGGCCACAATGGATGGATTGATGTAACATCGTCTATGTCAATAGGAGAGAATATGACAAAAATATGACCCGCTTTCTAACCGAGGACTGTTATTTGACAGAGCACCTAGGTGTACTTACTTATAGACTAGGAATCTACAATGGTGCAATCGAATGCAAGCTGTCCAGTACATTTCCATCCTTTATGATGGAAGATTTGATATTTGACAACCAATTTATTTTCATATGCAAGCACGCATGGGTTTCCAGTGAGGTTCGTGAGGTAAAATCTACAGTAAATATGACTACTCTAATAAATCCCTAATACATTTATTTACTGTAATGACAGGGAGTCCTTTCTGAGGAATTTTAAAAGTAAAATGGCATCTTCTGCTGTAGACTGCAAGAATGGACAGTAAGGAAAAGGATCTAATAAATATCCAAATATACGTAATTAAAGTTCCTCCTTTCCTAACCTGCCAAACAGCGACGCATTTTTTAGTACACTTTTTTTAGCATAGCTGGGCTTAATGCTACTAGTTCATCGCTGATCTATTATCGTTATTCTATAAAATTAATAAATGTTTTATGGTTCCTTTCTTTAATTTTGATCGATATTTATCGTATCAATCAATCTGTTTTATCAACCCAAAAATTAATTTACATAATGGTTACTTTGCAAAAATAAACTGGCAAGTATAATTTGTTTTAGTCTGGAGTACTACGAATCGAAAAGTTTATATAACTAAATTAGAATAATTAAAAATAGCCTGCAACGTCAGTTTTTTTACTATATACACTTTGAGTTCATACGTGAATGTTAAGCATGCCTTATTGCTTTAGTCATTTTCTTGTTTTATTAAAAGATTGAGTTTTCTTGTTACGTAGCGAAGCGAGGTCAGGAACTGTAAGTAATAATATATAAATAAATATGGATTTAAAGGCGATTGTTTTTCATAAAAAAATTAGTCAAAGAGTGTCAATCGTTATTAATTAGTTACCAGAGTATTAAAACTTAGTTTCAAATATAGCAATCTTCAAGAGTCAGAGTCAGTGTAGATCAATTCAGTTTGTTCTTCCTTAATTATTTTATAAAGTAACATTTTTCGATTATGCTATATTATACAGGAGTAAATCAAACTGTTTTTATCGTAATTTCAAAACATCCTGTAGGAAAATTGAGGTGCATAATTTTATTCACATACTGTTTCTTGTTATCTTTGATGTATTCTAAATATTATGTTTTTTTATTCATTCCATTATCTCATTTTTGCTGCGAGCTGCAAAATTTTAAATGAAACGATGTTATTTTTAGAAAATGTATGTCATGGGTATTTCTACCGAAGCACGCACCAATCTTGTATTTGTTGAGCTCTAACCGCCCACCGTTACATTGAGGAAATCCTCCAAGAAGTTGTTGTTCCATTCGCTCCTTTCATTGGGAACCAATTTACATTAATGCATGATAATGCTAGACCTCACTTTGTACATGTAGTGAGCAAATATCTCGATGAAGTTGGACTTCCAAGATTGGAATGACACGCATATAGCCCGGATCTCAACCCAATCGATCATCTTCGGGATCAACTTAAAAGGGCCGTTCGTCGTCGTCCTGTATAACCACAAACCTTGCAAGACTTACGACTGGCGCTGATCGAAAAATATTAGCCTATCCCTCAAGAAACGATAAGTAACCTTATTCATTCGATGCCACGAAGACTGCAATCTATTGCTGCGAGAAAAGGAAATACACGATATTAAAATTGTTTTTGCTAATTAACTTTATGGTATATACAGGGTGCCCCAAGTAAAGTGGCCTATTAGAAGTATCTCGAGAACTAAATGAGATTTTATTTTGAAAATTTGGCTGTGGCTATAAGAGATAGTTTTCTACGTTTCTAAAATATTTTGGATGATGCGGTGTTGCCGGATCATACCGAAAGTGGTAACAACTTCCGAATTTTAAATGAATTACCCTATATATTATATTTTTTTTGGAATTTAGGTAAAAATCTAGAACAGTTTTCTGTATAATATCATATACCTATCTTTAAGGCTTTTTGAATTATAAATAATTTTGTGATTTTTTAACGCCGTATCGTTACCTGAAAAGAAAATCGTATCTTTTTAGCGGTTACAGCTAGAAAGCTGAAAATTTTACAATAGTTTCACAAGACCATCGCAATTTTATAATTTTAAACAGAATTGAATTCGTTTTATACAGGGCGTCTCCATAACAATATTTCTGAGGCAGGGGAGGTTATAACCACAATTTATGAATGTTTAAGAGCGAACGGAGGGCATTTTAAACAATTTAGTTATTAGATATTTTATTGATGTAATTTTCATTTTGTTTATTTATTTATTAATAAATTCCTTATTGGTTAACTATTTTTTTTTACAACAATACAGACATAACGTCACATGGATTTTTCATTATTTTGTTTCTATGAATCCACAGCCAACTACCAAAAAATATATTTTTATAAGATAATTTATAAATTTCGCTATAAGTCCGAAAATAGTGAAGATAGGTATAGGAACACATAATATCATTAGATAGAAAATTTGATCCTCTATTAGCAAAACATATCAAATACAGGGTGTCCCATTTAAAAAAAATAAGATTTTTGCAATAATTCATCTACCTCAGAAATATTGTTATGGAAAACGAATTCAATACTGTTCGAAATTATAAAATTGCGATGATTTTGTGAAACTATTATAAAATTTTCAGCTTTCTAGCTGTAACCGCTAAAAGATACGATTTTCTTTTCAGGTAACGATACGGCGTTAAAAAATCACAAAATTATTTATAATTCAAAAAGTCTTAAAGATAGGTATATAATATTATACAGAAAACTGTTCTAGATTTTTACCTAGATTCCAAAAAAAATATAATATATAGGGTAATTCATTTAAAATTCCGAAGTTGCTACCACTTTCGGTATGATCCGGCAACACCGCATCATTCAAAATATTTTAGAAACGTAGAAAACCATCTCTTATAGCCACAGCCAAATTTTCAAAATAAAATCTCATTTAGTTCTCGAGATACTTCTAATAGGCCATTTTACTTGGGGCACCCTGTATAGTGTTTGTTTTTCTTAATAAAAATAGGCTTCAAATCAGCATTTAATTTCAAATTTTGCAGCTCGCAGCAGAAATGAGATAATGGAATGAATGAAAAATCGAAATGCTTAGAATACATCAAAGATTACAAGAAACTGTATTTAAATAAAATTATCCACCTCAATTTTCCTACAGGGTATTTTGAAATTATAATAAAAAACAACAGTTTGATTTACTCCTGTATAATATAGCCTAATCGAAAAATGTTACTTTATAAAATAATTAAGGAAAAACACAATAAATTGATCTACAAACTGATTTTAAAAAACATCATTGTATACAGCGTTCTGCATCTTAAATCCCGTCTTCTACGATTTTGATATTTTGCAAACTTTACCGTACCCTAGGGCGCATTTCTGGAAAATATTTTTGAATACCAACTGTCAAAAAATATGTATTTTCTAAAAATTACATGCCAAATATTTCTTGCTTAGTTAAGTGTCTTTTATATTTGCTAACATACTCGGAGCTCCGAGAGAGCCGGTACTAAATGAAACTAGCATTTTAGAATAAAACTAGTAAATTTGGATCATCGTATGATAAAATTGCGTTTCGCAATATTATGCACACCTGTGAATACTTAATATAAAAATTGTACCTGTCTAAAACTGATATGTGTACAGTTAATTAAATCTCTAGTAATAAGTCGACATAGTTATTTTTTAAATTTATGCATGTTTAAATCATTTTAATGCATTCTTAAGGACCAGAGTGAGCTAATTGAATAATTAAATTTTGTTTTTACGGTAAATTTTAATTAAATTTTAATATTTAATATTTATACCATACGACATGAGGATAGAAAGTTGATTTGCGATTTCTAAATGTGTTTTAACTAAAAAAAATATGCTATTAATGCCAAGTACTTAATAGGGAGATCTTGGAGCACTAAAATAACGAAATTTAAGACAATTTTATGGTTAACTTTTATTACCACTAGTAATTAAATATACAGAGTGTTATGGAAATGACGTATACTATTTAAACCGGCAATTCCTGAGATGAAAACAAATTGAAGAAAAATATCAAAAAGTGGCGCTTTAATTTAATATGCCCTGTACATGACCTATTGTCAAAACAAAAATATGCACGTGGTGACACTGGGAGAAAAGTAAACAAAGCAACATATGGCGGAAAAAGTTAGTGAATTTTGAGCAGTGTTGTCATATTTTAATGGTAAACTCTTTAGAAAGTCAATAACCGTTTGACAAAATCGAAGTTGTTTATTTTTCAGGGTACATTATTACAAACTTTTACGTGCAGTTCAGTTCGCTGTGAAACAATCTCGGATTTATAAACTTGATCTGACTCGAACGATCCGCCGCGGAGTATATAAATGGCCAGGTATGTTCTCATTTGTTCAATTCAAACGACACCCGTCGAATCTCAACAACTTAAAAGTTTATAAATGCTACCCTTTAGAAAAAAAATGCAATTTGATTTACCTTTTCGGACTTCGGACCAACTTAATTTATAAACAAACACCAAGTAGGTAACCCGAACAAAAACCGGCACAATAAACACACAAAACCACATAAACTCACATTAGTTTTCGCATAGACTTGTATGCGTCTCATGGACAGATCTAAGTACCATTCAATCTGAATTAGTATTTTAAAGTGCTACTGTATAGACAAAAATACCCCATACCCCCCTTATTGTATAAGGTTTCATCGGGTGGTCTGGGAAATAAATAATTTTTCCATACATTGGTATTTGACATCTAAAAATTTTGAAACACGTTTGAGTCTGGTTGACAGGTTTGGGTTTACTCGGTCGATCGATATTGAGTACCTTGAGTTAATATCTAAAAATACAGCGTTGCCACTTTCGATGTTTTATAAGATTATATTCATAAATTCGGGAATTTCGTTCTGTAATATTATTTCCTGTATAATTATTAGTCTCGGAAATGACAACCGCGCTAGTTAGTTAGTTATTTTCCGAATATTCTACCCTTGGACGCGTATATAATCTATATGAAAGGGAGGTCCTGTTTGTCGAATTATTTCGTCATTCTTCAGAAAAGGATTAATAAATTTTATATTTTAGGCCCATCCATTAGAAATTAGCGTTTTTATTATTTATGAATTTCTAAAATAATTTGTATCCTATCTTCTAAGTGCTGTAGTTCTATGTGTACAGTAGTTTTATTCTAAAGTGTAATTATGCGTTAGTGTTTAGTGCTTTTGTGTAATCTGATAATAGGTGCATATCTTCAAAAAAAAAAATTTGAAACTCGTGGGTGTATGTGTGTTTCTTTAAGTGATTTAATATAATTTGTTCTGTTTCACTATGTGTTTTTTTCTCTCGACAATATGCCGGAATGGGGTTTAGTGGGTATAATTTAATTTCCAAGTACGCTAAATATTTATTTTTATAAGAAACTAAAGTTTTACATTTTTACACAGTTTGGCAACATTGCGCGTAACAGTTGTTTGTGAGGCCTCAGGGTGTTATGATTCATTACCGCGGAGTCACCTGTGAGTAAGAGGGTTTGTTATCCCACTTTTAAAACGGTCGACTTGAAAAAAAAATGTAGCGCTTCTCTAGGACACCCAAGGAGTCACCCATTTAAATATAATACCTAATTTCCATAACACCCTGTATAACGGCAATAATAATGTGTAATGTCGTGTGTTAATTATTTTCTTCTCAAGAGTTTAAAAACTAACTGACAACGCCTATTTATTCATTGACGTATGTTGACAGGCATAACTGACCTATCAAATTAATTGTTTATATTTTCCGCCAGAACCTTCCACGTGGTTTCATGCAGATAAGATATTTCCATGACACCCTGTATTATATGTATGTATTTTAATGATATTATTACCTGTCTACGTTTGCCACAGCTTCTCGACCGAAACTCATCAAGTGGAATATAAAAACTTCTATTAGTTATTAAATTGAAGCGTATGGTACGAAGTTTTTCTCTGTGCCATCGTGTGGCACAAACTTATTAATGCTGCATGGCATCGCTTTGACACGTGCAAACTATCGCCGGACATGAAGAAATTCCTGAACGTAGAAGGTACTATAAGTTAGTTTTTTGGTGTACGGAGGTAAATCAACGACTTAGGTTTTTTTATAGTAATTATAGCGATAAATGTAGTTTACATTAATTTGTCGCTATCTGGGAACTTTAGTGATTTATTAAATTTTAATGCCTTTTAGCCATGCGGTATATTTATAGCAGAATATGTTTAAAAACAAGTTCAGCCATTTTTTAAGTTCAAGATTCTCCGAAACGACAGTCGCAAAATCTTATTGTATTTAAAATTAAATTTGAACGATTACATCCTCGTAACCAGAAAACTAAATAGAACAAACTTTGTAAACCGAGCGTACTTTTCTAGCCGGGGTCGCCGTCGCATCGCCTCGATAGAAAGTAACGGTACATTAACGTCGGACGGGAGAAGGAGAACCTCCCGGTCCTCAGTCAATTGGTTCAGTCTAGAATCTCCGAAAGGTACCAAAATATCATACCTCGGCGATATACAGGGTGTTATGGAAATGACCTATGATTCCTAGAGAATCGCTACATATTTTTTTTTTTTTTTAAATCGACCGTTTTAAAAGTGGGGTAATAAACACTCTTACTCATAGGTCAGTCCGCGCTACTGTACGACATTTCACCCAGAGCCAATGGCAATGTTGCCAAACTTAATGTAAAACATAATTTCCATATAAAATTATAAAAATACATTATTTTCTACCTACTTGTATTTATCCTTATACCTAAAGAGCAAGGAAATCCAGGCACAAACACAATCAGTTTTTTTTTCATGGGAACACTCCTGGAACCACTTTATGTACACACGGTAATAGTGAAACGGAATCGATAGTTAGCTTTTGAAAATACAATAATACAGATTATTAGATTTTATTACACTTGACGGAATTTGACATCCAGAAGAAACACGTCAATAAAAACAATATTCAAAGATTATTTATGGACGGGCAAGATACACGCGTAAACCGAAAAAACAGAGCGGATTGTTGAGAGTATGCTGGTGATCGACGAGACACAACGTATCCGGCCCCTGATTGGTCTTCAACTAGCAGGCGCAAGCGTGCGGCGCTATATGAAACTACTTCGCTCAGCCGATGTAAGGCGTCAAGAGGTCATTGGCATTTGACCTAGTGACGTACGTGGCTATTACTATTCCATATGTTTCTTCGGGTTGTTTAAAACATAGTCCGTCGTAAATGTTTCCGAACAAACCCGCCATTTATGGCTATTTGTCTTCAATTTGTCTTTATCTCAGGAATTGCCGGTTTAAATATAATACGTCATTTCCATAATACCCTGTATAAGGTTTAAATTTTTTTACATATATTTTTATGTATATAATATGTCAATAATAATAACGCAGGTCTAGTGATTTAGTTCGATTTAGTTTTAACTTTAGAAAGACGATATTCTAACAATAAACATATACAGTAGACACTCGATAGTGTGAACATCGCCTAACCAAAAACCTCGCATAGTGTGAACAAGATATTAATTATACAAGACCACCGTGTACCGTGAACAAACTAAACTTTCGCTAATAGAAACAAACCCGAACAAACCGTAAAAATTTACATTATGTGGCAGTCGTTGTTCCGCGGTGCTGTAAATCCCCGATATATGCGGTATTTTCCCACCGCGGGCGCTGTGTTAGCTAGAAATGCATACGTTTTGTGCCAGTTGTTCGATGTTAATGCGTATTTGGGTCACGTAATTTCGGTAAATATCGGTGAAATGTCGCTTAAAAACCCAAAGTGTCTTACTCTTTATGAAAAATCGCTAGTGATCCAAGGATTGAATGAAGGGCAAAGTGTTACGTATTTAGCAAAAATATATGGTGTTGCAAAATCCACAATTTGTAAAATACAACGACAAAAAAGAAACTCAAGGAATTTCTAAAACTGTGAAAGATACATATGTGGGTCCAGGTAAAAGACAAACATTAAAGAGTTCGGGATTTCCCAGAATGGAAAAAAATTATATAAGTGGCTCCTTGAGCAAAGAAGTAAACATTTTATTTTAAGTGGGGATATGATCAAGCAAAAAGCAAAGCAAATCCATTTACAAAATTAAAGAAAATGATAAGCAATTTACAGCCAGTGAGGGATGGCTACAACGCTTTAAAAAGAGATTTGGAATCCGCTATTTGAAAATTTCTGGAGAGAAGTTGTCCTCACAGCCAGAACTTGTGGATTTATTTAAAATCCAATTAAGAAACAAAGTAGAAGAACTTGGTATTACATTAGGCCAACATTACAATGCTGATGAAACAGGACTTTACTGGAAATTATTACCAGACGAAACATTTGACTCGGCGGCCGAAAAAACTGCAGCTGGTAGGAAAACTGAAAAGCAGCGAATACCTTTTTTAGCTTGCAACTTGACGTTGGAGATACTGAAAACTGTAAATGCGATGAGATTGAGATAGCCGAAGAGAATCCGGAATCATCAACTTCATTGGTTTCTCTAGATAGAGTTATAGAGTTTGTAAATGTAATAAACCAGTGGGCTGAGGAAAGTATATGTTTATTATAAAATGTTCTAATATATTAAATGTAATCTCCCTTAACGTGAATAAATCGATAATGTGAACGGACGTTGTTTTTTTCGGTTCACACTATCAAGTGTCTACTGTAGTATGCTTAGTAATTTGTTATTCGTCAAAGCGGCGACCCTTCAATTTCCTGCCAAAAAAAAATTACATAATATAGAAGAAGAATATTCCCCAAGTTATCTAAACTTTTAAACCAAATAATTATTTATGTGAATTGACCACTCCTGCATCATCATCATTATTCAAGCCATATTAGACGTTGGTGCAAATGAACCAAGATGTTCGCCTCTGCAGACTGCACACCTGCAGCTGTACTGCTGAAGCGGCCTTGGCCTCGCACACAACACGCGTCCTGCTGTTTTTAACAACACATTAGTCAGTTTTCGCATTGCCATCGCTCCCTACTTGCTGTGTTTTTATCAGAGGCGAATCAGACCAAGACATTTACTATACATTATATACGACTGACAGTTTACACCAGGCGAGACGTAAACGTTTTTTTCTAGTTTGGTTTCATATTAAAGCTGGTTCGATACAGTTCTCAGTATAGGAACAAGCATATTATTATGAAACCGTTTTTCTGTTTTAAAGGTTGGTATTCCGGTCATGTATGTTTGGTTGCAGAAACAATTTGCACCTGTCAAGTTTAATTTATTTTTAAAGTTGAACACAGCACTATAATATCTTCCAAATATATTAATTTAAAGCTTTGCAATTTTCCTCAGGATGAGTTTAAAATGAACCAAGGTGATTTGACATTTGATTTGACATTAAACATGTGATTAAACGATATGAAGCAAGATGATTTGATTATTTAAGAAAGAAAAAAAATTACCAAAGAAAATGGCTCACACACAAACACAAGGTCGATTTTCAATAATTATTATTAGTATTATATCAAAATCGATTCAATTTAGTCATATTTCGTCACAGTTTCAAATATGAAAAATATTCAGGCTGTTTAATTTAAAATAAAGAAGTTGGTACAGTGAAACCTCTCTTAGGCAGATGTGGCCGCCTAATAGAGGTGTCCCCCCATGGGAAATTTGTTATTAGGTAATATGTAAATGTAAAATTATTACTATGTATATGTATGTACAAATAAATATAACAGAACAAAAATACACTAGTTTTAGTTAGGATGTAGTACTAAAAAAATCTAATAACGTAGTCTGACGAGTTTGCGTTTTATACTTGCAATCTAGAAAATGTAATTCCAAGTCTGATCACAACTCCATTGCTGTAGTCACCTCCATTCTTTGCATTCTCTTATAATTCCTTTACCATACTAATGGCTTGTTGATAATTGGTGACATTTGTTTGATTACCGCATTCAACTTCTTCATCAGAGTCGTCAGATAGTGATGTGGTTTCAGTTTGGACTTCAGAATCGGTAGGAATGGGGGTCACTATCATCTTCTAATAGCACATTGATATCAATGTTAATGAACTCGCCCAAATCATCGTTATGAAATTACAAATCCACAACATCAATATTCTCTTTCGGACTCAAAACGCGACATTTTTGTGCCATTGTTTACGATTTTAACCTTAAAACTCACAAATAAACGGCGGACTGCTGTCGGGGAATCACACATACTTTCATTCGGCGAAGTCCTTTCGCGCTGCCACGCATACGCGATTAGTTGCCGGTCTGTCTTCAGAGAGGTTTTGCACCGTACTTATTCGTCTTCCAAATACTTAAAAAAAAAATTTCCATTTAAAGGAGGGTTTTCGCACTCTTTATACGAAAACAGCCTGACCGCGTCCGCCCAAAGGAAAGTCCGCCCAAGAGAGGTTGATATTCATGGAATTTCATATACCTAGTTCCGGACTATGAAAAAATGTCCGCTTAATAGAGATGTCCGCTTATTAGAGGTGTCCGTTATGAGAGGTTTCACTGTATATATATACTTCCGGTACTACCGAAAGTGGCACAATCTTATCCATTTTAAGTAAGTATTTTTTTTTCAATAGGGAGAAATTTTTTTGTCATAATTATTTTATCAAAAATAATTGAACTTCTTTTTTAAATAAAAATTATCATGTTAAAGACGGTACCGACTTTAAGGAGAAAATACTGGATAGTTGATTAAATCAGACCCACAATATGTAGAAGATAATAAACCAAGCTTTCCTGAAATAAAAAGCATTGTTTATTCGCATATAGAATGTGACATTACATCACAGTGAGTCGTTTAAGCTTGGCCTGCAAAGAATTTGCCAGAAGGTCGATGACTTTTACATCTTCAACGCGACCCATTGACGGTGTTGCCATTGCGAATAAGGACAGTAAAGAAATTGCATTTTTGATTAGATAATGGAAACACGGTCGTTATTTTTTAAATCACTCCAATTAAAAAAAAATTAAAGGTTATTGTATTATAATAAAGCTGCACGACTTCGTATTCTTGGAACCTTTATTCTTCATGAGTGTATGAAGTTAGAGGTCTAATTAAGTGCAGTTTTTTTTCTGTAGTATCTTCTTTACTAGGTTTAATGATCTGGGACGCAGAATAAGTTTGTATCTTAATCACGTCGTTTTTCCCACCCGAAGAAGCCACCGTGTTGCGGAAACAAGTCTCATTTAATTTTCTTTACATCAGTACACAGGGTGTCCTGGAAAATGTGGGAAATCTCCAGGATATGAAGGAAACAAGTGAAATGAGTACTATAAGTTCATATAAACTTCTGTCATATAGCCCTGCTCTTCGGAGAGAATTATTTTTTTAATATGATGTATATAGACAAGACCCTTCAAATGACTATCTAAGAAAGTGTTGTGAAATAATCACAGCTGAAGGGACGGACTAGCACTAATTGCCCGTTTTTTTTAATGCCCTGTATGATAAGAACTTAGGACAACGTTTTTTACATACCTTTAATTATTGACTAAGAATTAAGTACTCTTCATTCATGTCGCTAATCCTAACCGTTTTCGAGAAAACGCCATTTTGTTTACACTGACTCCCCTAACTTCTCATGGGCTAAATATGAACAAGTGGAATTTTGATACCGACAGTGGCGTAAAAACCCTTCCACTGAGAATCGTACTATCTTTGTTACCGCTCGAAATCAATGTAAGCTAACAATAGATCAAACCAAAGAAGCCATAAGCCGTAAGGATCAAAAATAAACTTCTTGACAGTCCAAACGGATCAAGGTCCTTTTGGTCAGTCGCTAAGGCCGTCAGCCGAACTATTCCACCTCTAACACGTTCCGATGGTACAATAGCATCCACGGCCGGAGACAAAGCAAACTTACTTGCTGAACTATTTTCTTTGCATTCCACTGTAGATTTCCAGGGAAGAACACCACCCAACATTCCTGCAGTTCAATCCGAAATGACCGAAATCGTGTTCCGTCAGCGTACCGTCAAACGAATACTGAAAGGGCTCAACGTCAAGAACGCTTCTGGCCCAGACAAAATTCCTGTTATAGTTCTCTCAGACACCTTCACCATTAATGCCGGTGTTCCTCAAGGGTCCGTCCATATTGTCACCCACTCTCCTCTTACTCTACATTAACGACCTTCTAGTGAAAACGAAAAATCTGATATTTAGTGTTGCTGAAGATAGCACACTTATCTCATCTGTCTCTTTGAATACACAAACATCGGCTGCCGACGCACATCATGAAGTATCACGCCTCAAGAAAGACCTAGAAGAAATTTTGGCTGGGGTGACAGTAACCAAGTCGAATTTAACGCTAAAAAACCCAGGGAGCAGTTTTCTTTAAAAAGGTTAACATTAAAGACCCGGATATAGTCATGGACGGACACGCAATCCCTCTGGCTTCATTTATTAATTTGCTGGGCGTCAATCTGGGAGGAAATATGTCGTGGCATAACCACGTTGTGGCAATCGCCAAGATAGCTTCTCAAAAACTTGGTGTACTCTTCCGAACCAAAAAGTAGTACACAACTCAACAACTTTGGATACCATACAAAGCCCAGATTCGACCATCACTAGAGTACTGCTCTCATGTCTAGAGGTCTCCACCCAAACATACTCTTCGGTTGGGGATTTGACTCTCTTTTACAGATATTTTCATTTTTCATGGAAAGTTTTTTTTTTTTTTTTTTGATTTTTTATGATCAAACACAAGCACTATAGGAAAAATCCTTTGGGGCACTCTGGGAGTGGTGCGTGAGCGCAAAAAGCGATTCACGTTGGTTTTGAATCGTTGGAGGTTACATTCGTTGGGAAAAACGACCTCGGGAAGGTCGTTCCACAAAGATGCAGTCCTCCAGAAGTAGCCGAGCAGTTTTTTTCAAAACCAACGTGCGCACATGCACAGCTCCCAGAGTGCCCTAAAGGATTTTTCCTATAGTCATCATAAAAAAAACTGACTAGTACTATATTGTAATATTCCTGTAAATTTCTGTATTCCAGAGAATGTTTGACTACTACCTGTTGTTAGTAGATATTTTATTTATGTCATTTCATGATTTCTTGCAGCTCATTGTATTCCTTAGTTTTCATACGAAAAAGAACGAAAAAATAATCTTTTTCTATAAAACCGTAAAATATCAATATATTTATTATTTTAAAATTTTTAATTATTTAAAGATAACATGTTTAAATGTTAATTAGTTTATAAAAAGCTCTGTTATTTATTAATACATTCTAAACAGCTAAGTTGTAAATACCAAATTAAGGAAAAACCAAACATGTTAATTTTTTATACGCTTTCTTTACCATACAGAAGAAATATTCGGAATTGTCTCACAGGATTTATTATAAAAATTTACATAATTATTAGGCTCTATCTATTTATTCGTTCT
The DNA here is from genome assembly GCA_963991005.1 of Barypeithes pellucidus. Classification (NCBI taxonomy): domain Eukaryota; kingdom Metazoa; phylum Arthropoda; class Insecta; order Coleoptera; family Curculionidae; genus Barypeithes; species Barypeithes pellucidus. The sequence continues at coordinate 16,062,991 of OZ022558.1, forward strand.
GCATCCTCGGTAATTACTAGCATTGGACAACTCAACAACTATATTCGATTAGACAGAGGGCTGGCGATATTTCAATCAACTTATTCGTTGGGGCGTCCGTCCTGTGGAATACAGATGGATGGGGTTCATAGTAAAAAAAATGCTTCTGCAAGTTTTATATTTCAATTAGCGGCTTCAGGAAATGCTTCCTCCTAATAATAAAATATAATATCACTTAAATTGATCGCCTGTGATCAGTTTGAAAACTCGTGGCCATCGTTCCTTGAGGCCCAGCAGGAGTTATTCTTGAATACGTGTCAGACACAGTCATCGTCCGTAGTTATTTAATTAACACTTTCATTTTAGAGAATACCCTCACGGGATAGCATTAGAATATAAGGACTACTAGAATGTTCCTGTAAACATCAGAATGCAACTGTATTATCAGCAGGATGGAGCTCCTGCACATTTGTCTCATCAGGTCTAGTAACATATGGATGAAAGATTTCCAGGGGTTTGGATTGGTCATGGTGGTCCTATTGGCATCCAAGATCTCCAGACCTCATACGACTAGACTTTTGTTTATGGAATATACTATTCCGATATATTAGAAATACTGTAGCCGATATTAAAACAAGACATGAAGATAAATTAAAAACGGATAAGGGTATATGAGTTTTTTACATTTTTTCACTTATACAGGGTGTTATGGAAATGACTTATTATATTTAAATGGGTGACTCCTAGGGTGTCCTAGAGAAAGTCTACATACTTTTTTTTAATCGAATATCTGAATACTAAGGTAAAAACCGTCGCGCCGTTCCATCTGGATTCAGTTAGCCACAATGTGGGTCACTAGAGTATACTAACAGTGTTGTCAGATCACAACGCATATTTCGCCATTGCTTGGATACCAGCCACGCGCGACTATCGTTGCTTCGGTATGTTTCGAGACTTGGGGGTGGAATGGCGCTGTCGAGGGTGCCACGTGCTCGATGTATACGAATTTTAAACGTTTTGTTAGTTGTAGCATTACCCGATTTTTTTTCTGTTGTGAAGTAATTCATAATAAGAAATATTGTGATGTGATTTCAAATTTGTTTGATATTACCTATGTTGGTTCTGTTGCAAAACATACTTTTGTGTTTTATTTTATGGAATTTAATTATAAAACGGATTATAAGATCGAAGGTAAGAGAGTATGTACCTTAAAATTGTAGTATTTCTTTTCTAAAAAGTTTGAAAAAGAAGTGATAACGCGGGTCAAAGATGTCTTGTTGTCAAAAACTGAACACGTGCGTTTACAATTCTGTGTTGCAATATATGACAACGCCGCCTCAATAAACTATTGATTGCGAACATCCTCAGTAGCGGCCACGTAAATTTTCAGATTTCATATAAAGTGTATATTTCGTACAATAAGTCAAAGCGCCATTTAATGTTATTTTTCTTCAATTTATTCTCATCTCAGGATTTGGCGGTTTAAATATAATAAGTCATTTCCATAATACCCTGTACATATACTACACTTCTGAAGTGTTATCCTTTCGTCGCGACTCACCCTATGGAAATTTGACAGGATCAGAGAATAATTAAATGTTCTATTGTTGTGTAAAGGTTGTGTATAAAATTTAACGAAGTATACTGGACGATTTGACAATATACACATACCATCAGTGAAAATGTCGCCAGCTCTTCGACTATATAGGCGGGTAGCTTTAATGAATTACTAATTAATTGATTAGGTTATAAATCAAGATCACTAATTAAATGTGATTTGGTGAATACTTTAATTAACGATATAGCTATTAAATATTTGTCGCCGCCTTCAATATCAGCATTAATCAATACGCATTTCAAAACAAAAAAAGTTTAACAAGATAAGATGGGATAGCGGCTCGGCTGTTAAAACTGACACTTTACATTTTTTACATACATTCTTTCCATAAGGTGACGTGACAAAGCATATTAATTATCATATAAGTCGTTAAGGATTTTTTATTTAAAAGAAACAAGTTCAAAGTAAAATAAGAAGATATAAAATATAAACGTGCATCGAATCATCAAAGAGACTAAGAAATATTTACGCTTCGTTACCCTGAAATAAAGATCCAAGTACAGGTATTGGCCAGAATAAGTCTTCTGTTTCTACTTTAACTTTACTAAGGAAGCCAACGAACCAAATTGTATGGATATCTTGCCTTCTAAAGTCAAAAACTTAAATATTTTCCAAAACGTTATCTACCATTTTATATTGTATCGAATTGTCTCTTACCCAATGACCATCCTCCGAACCATTTCAGTACAAATGTGATGATTGTTCCTACAAACATCATAATGAGTCCGTTGCAGCGAAAAAGTACCATTAGTCCAAAAGAATGTATGTTTTGCCAGCGTTTGGACTGTTTTTTTACAGAGAGGAATGGACCAACACCGTTGATTAATTTTTTTACCACCAAAAAAGTTTGATTGAAATGAATTTTTTGGTTCATTTAAAAGCTAATGAATGTATTAGCAATGGGCTTTAATACTTAGTACAATATTAAAGTCCTACATAGCCCACCATTTCACACTCGAAAATATTGTTATATTTATTATTCTGTTAAGAGTTATTTACATAATGGTTACCATTTAACTGGTTAGCAAAAAATTCTTATTTTTGCGAACAGAAAAATGTAATCAGTCAGCCAAAATGGCTGAAATGGTCAGCAACTTATGGACAGCAAACATTTCTGAACCGTGACAGTGCCCTGGGAAAACAAGTGAAACCCCGCCCCCGCTACACCTTTTGGAGCCGATTTCATTCTGTATTCGACAAGAGAAAACACAAGAAAGTTACATAAATTGACAGTGCACTGGGACCTCTGAAGTAAACTGCTTCTAGACATGTTTGTTTCTACTGACCAATTCTAACCTCTTGCTGACCAAGTAATCATTTCGCAGCTCGACTGTTAATAACGGCAAACCATTTAATTACTTCTCTTAAATAATTAGGACGGAAATATTGCAATGAGAATAAAATGATGTATGACATATTTAATAACTGCTTTTCGCTTTCTTTATATAGCATTAACCTAATTTTTAAATTATTTCACCAGATATGAAACCACCGGCACCGTCCAGAAGGTGTTCATGAATGATGGTCGACGGTTTTACTCCTCGCAAAAAAAATATTCTCATTTTGAGAGATTTTTTGACATTGAATGGCAACTGTTCCTTGGGACCAACTCTAGCCGGGTATAATGCGCGTATTCCCAACTCATCACATATGGAGAGTTACTAACGAAAGCTTAAAATTTAAGTTTACCTTTAAATGAATTTGCTTGCACCAGCTGCAAATTTTCAAAACATAAAACAGTCGCAACATTACACCACCAGTATTTTCTTGCGAAATGTTTGACATTTGGTAAAATAATCTGGTTGTGACTTTTGTAATGGAATCAAAAATATCAGGAAAAGAGCTCAACATTATTAGTTAGAGAGACGGTGACAATAGGGGGTCCGTGAAGTCGAATATCAGTAATTTGGTTTTTCGTGGAGTTTAGGTCCCCCTCTATAACTTTTATATTTGATGAAATGCCGTAGAGCGTTGCTGAGAGGCGCTCTACCGCTTTAGATAGGAAATTCTCAATAAATTCAAAATTATATCGAGCCATGTCTGAAAATGAATTTACAGCATCTGCGTGACCTCCAAAGTCACGGGAAACACATTTTCTGACAAGTCAACCATTGCATATACTTTACCTAAACTCCACGAAAAACCAAATTACTGATATTCCACTTCACGGACCCCGTATTGTCACCGTCTCTCTAACTATATACGACAAAAGAAAAAGAAGTTATTTTGGCTCTTCAATGATATCGAAAACGTCCAAGTCGTCATTGAGCAACTCCATGAGAAAGAAATTATATGACACCAAAACTGACAACATCATATTCGATTTAATTCAAAATTTAGGTTATTAATCATTACTTAAAAATTCAAATACAGAATGGTGTTTACCGTGTCGGTCGAATGCAAGAAGCCAAGTGTGGTGCAAGCCGGCATTAGCGACTCAAGTAGCTATCAAGTATTGAAATATATCTTAGAATAGAAACGGAACGTAACGGTTATTGAAGAACAATCCCGAGGGACGATACCGTTAATTTATTAATCAACTTTTATAAGTAGTAGATGCTCGGGCAGTGCAATCTTTTATGCGCTCGCTGCACGAAAACAGCTGTCCAGAAGCAGTTGGTCCACATTAACTTGGCACTTGATGCACGGCCCAGTCTTGTGTCCATTTCCTTCTCTGCAATTTAGGTCACACCAAAAGCCGATTATGTAACAAGTCGTAGGCGGCACTGTTGACACCGATCTCAAGGTCGTCGAGATGAAGTGGCGGTCGCAAATTATTTATTGTAATTTTTGTTAAATTTATATTACTAATGTTAACTGTGCTTTATTACTATCGGTTTATAATAACAGGATAGTATGTAACAATTGCCAGGCTGATGCAGTAGAATGAAGTATTACGCCTTAACAAAGACCTGGAAGAAATTTTGGCTTGTAGTGACAGTAAGCCAGTCAAATTTGACGCTAAAAAAACCCAGGCAGCAGTTTTCTCTAAAAATGTTAACATGACAGAACCGGCTATACTCATGACAGGACACGCAATCCCACTGGCTTCATCTATTAATTTGCTGGGCGTCAATCTGGGAGGAAAGATGTCTTGGCTTAACCACGTTGTGGCAATCGCCAAGATAGCTCCTCAGAAACTTAGTGTACTCTTCCAAACCAAAAAGTTGTACACACCTCAAAAACTTTTGACACTATTCAAAGCCCAGATTCGACAATCACTTGAGTACTGCTCTCATGTCTGGAGCTCTGCACCCAAACATACTTTTCGGCTTCTGGATTCCATCGAATTATTTCATCTGGAGGACTTCATCCTTATGGAACGACCTCTAACGATTCAAAACCAACGTGAATAGCTTTTGGCGCACACGCACCACTTCCAGAGTGCCCTAAAGAATTTTTCCTATAGTGCTTGTGTTTGATCATAAAAAAAATCCTACCTAAGAATGTGAATTTTGTATGCCTCAAAACCTGTGAACCAAAGCCGTAACTTCCTTAATTTAAAATCCTTGAAACCAACCAACAGTTTTCTTCATATGTAAATAGAAATGCATTTTAAAGTGGTTAAATTACGTTGTCATCGTTATAACTCATTATTGTGTAAGTAAAAATTCTTCATAACGAGAAATGAAAAATCTTCCTTCTTCTTCGTCTTACTGGGAAACTCTCCACCGCTTCTTCACGGCAACGCTACTGATAAAAAGTAATTTTTAATTTGTATAGTAACTCAAGTACTTACCTTCTAGTAGAATGTAAAATTTCTTTAACATACTTGGATATTATTGAGTAAGTAATTTCATTAAATTCTCGTCTATTGATGATGACCTCCATCATAAAATGAACGAAAAGGTAATGACAGGGGCGTGCGAAGGAAGAAGAGCAATTTTTATTGAAAATACGTTTCAATTGTTGTGTTTTTCTCGTCCATTAAAGCATAATAACAACGAGTATGTTTATTGTGGGTTTTGATTTTGCCGTTTGTTTGCTTTAACTTGTTTTGGCATGTTTTGGATAACAGAAATGAGCAAGAATATGATTCTTTGTAGGTTAATTTAAGAAGCTAATTCTCAGACCTAACAGTTCAAGGTTAGACACTTGTATCCGTTCACAGAGACAAAATGCAGCAACCAGTTACAGGTCGACAAGTGGATCTGTGTCTCCGACGTATCGGTAAGAGGGAAACAATATCGTTTAAAACATGGTCATGTCATAAATAATGTAATGAAAATAGGAAATTCTTCAGTAATTTCATTTTATGTTTGGAAAAAACAGCTACAGGATTAATGTTGATTTTTCAGTTTTGGTTGTATTAATATCCCTCTCTAGCTTTCGCTTAAGTGTGATTTTGAATATATTGATTTATGATTCCTCTTCACATACCCTACATTTGATACATTTGCAATCACTTCACGGGTCTGACTGAGAAGGTTTTTATGAGATGACTTTATCTGTCCTACTGTTCAACTACCCTAATGTTCATCTGCCCTACCAGCCGAGTGTATTCGGGTTATGTTCGGTTAAGCTCGTATGACCTAATCCGTTGGGAACGCCTTTTCCCCCTGTTTACATGCATTTTTACTGACATGCTGTGAATTATTATTGGATAGAGACTTGAAATATTGCTCTTAGCGTCGAACGATTGAATGGTTATGTCATATTTATTTCATATTAGAACTGTACTATTTTTGGGATTTCGTGAAGCCTACCTGACTACGCCATTAGTTGTAGTTATTTTATTATCGAAATTTTATTCTTACATAAGAAGAAAATTAATGTGTAATAATATTTATAGATGCCCTGGGGAAACAAGTGCAAACCCGCCCAGATGCACCTTTTGGAGACGATTTCCTATTGTATTTTAATAATTTAATAACAGCTACTTTACATATAAATAAATTAGAGAACTATAACAAGTATTTATTATTTCTATCCTAATGTTCATCTGTCCTAAACTATCTCATTAGCCAACATGTCTATTTCAAAGAACAAATTTCGAATCATGCTCGAACCCGAAACTTACACACTATCCCAAATAATTTTTCCATAACGAAACACACACGAAACAACAAAGAAAGTATGCATATTCCATCCTTGTTAGTCGACTCCCGCCCCCTCCGCTTCGTAACGGTGGATAGGGCAATTGCAGAAACGAAGATTCCCGGTTCAACACGAAGTGACCTTCGAGGAGTAGGCCAGATGCACTTTAGGGCAGTTGTGGTTTCCCCGTTTTTATCAGGAGTATACTCATTCATTATCACAAAGTTCAAAATTTTAAAATAACAGCCTAAAACACGACACAGTGAACACTTATTTATAAAACACAATACAAAACTATTGCCCTTTCTATCACTACGCAATTGGGTGGATATATCCATCAAATATCGGACAACGCCGAACAAGCCCGATGGCGCATGGGGTGTCTCACGAGACGCATGCGCTATCAACTGTCTCGGATATAACCTATCAAATTAGCTCTAGCTACCTATAACAATAATTGACAACGCACGATGTATATTTGTAGATTAAAAGTACTTTAATCAAAAAAATATATTATTTTGCATTTAAGTATGAAAATAAATAACATGGAAAGAAAGTTTTTATAGTATTGAAACTATAATAGAATATTGGTTTCTTATATATCAATTATAATTTATTTTAAATGCGTAAATGTAATTTTAGGAATTTCTCGGTAATATATTATTAACTTTAGATTTAATATATGTGACAACATTGTTAACCCCAGAAATATTATTGCCCGCATTCCTTTCGTAGCTACAGATAAACTTGTCGACCTATAGATCCTCTTCCACAATTGAACATGCGCAGTACGAATTTTGCAACCGGTTGCCTCAAACCTTAAGACAAATTCAAGGTGAGAAAAAATTTTAAAATCAAGTAAAATCAAGTAAAGAAATTGTTATTGAGTAAGGCTTATTATACGTTGAACGAGTTTTTTGCTGATTCATTTAGCTGAAACTCGTGTTACATTGCTGGTCATTGCTAGTGCACAGTGCTTGGGTGCATTCAGGTTGCTTCTTGTTTTTGCATGGTGTACTTTCTGTCTTGTTTGTATTGATTCGTCTTGTCTGTATTGTATCATTATTATTTATTATATTAAGTACATATTTTTTTTAACAGCTTTGTTAACGACAGACAACTCTTATAGCAATAAAGCATATTTTGAATTTGAATTTGAATTTGGAATTTCGCTTTGCAAACGAACCAATTAGCATTTAGGTGGAAGCAACTTCGCCAATTGCGGATTTCGAAGAAAAGCTATTCCCAATTATCAAATACCAATATGGAAAATTATTATTTCCCAGACCACCCGATGATCCTTATACAATGAGGGCGTATTTTTGTCTACACAGTAGCACTTTAAAATACTATTTCAGATTGAATGGTACTTGGTACAGTAGCACTTTAAAATACTATTTCAGATTGAATGGTTGCATCCTATCAATGGAGAGGTCTTTCTTTTCTTCGTAGTACGATTCAATCTGAAATAGTATTTTAAAGTGCTACTGTGTAGACAAAAATACGCCCTTATTCTATAAGGTATCATCGGGTGGTCTGGGAAATAATAATTTTCCATATTGGTATTTGATATTAATATCACCTGACAAGCATAGACTTTTTATTTCTTAAATAGATTCCCAATTATATCATCTTTTTGCTTCAAAATAATAAGTTTATTCTACTAAATAATATTTTTTTTAGTTCCAAGCGCACGGCTTCCCCAGCTTCAATGGATCGCTGCACTTCCCTGTGTTTTGTTGTAACTAGCTATACTTACGGCATCAGTTAACATTCCTCACAAAAAGATGCCCCTTTTAATGCTGAGAATGCAACCCATTGTTTCACGACGGTTGCGATCACGATAACGGATTAAACTTTATATTATATAAACAACAATTTTCTTATTTCCACGGATAAATGTATGGAAGGTACTTAAACAATGCACTTGATAGACAGCCAGGTCTAGAATTAATTGAAAATACATTATTTTAAGTACCGTAAGTGAGATTGCATATTATCACAGAAACTGGTGGGAATCTTGCAAAATGGAGCAACGTCAATGACGCACCAATATGGCCGTCGAACAGCTGATAAAACTAAAAGATGTTCAGGTTTATTTGAATTGCGCTTGTATTCATTTTGTTGGGTTTCCGAGTACTATTGTTGCTTTAAAATTTATTTGGTTGACTTTAAGCGTTTTTACACAAATAAACCCGAATAAGCCTTATACTAGGGAATAGGTGCCAGCTAGTGCGGCATAATTAGTAAGTAAACATCAGCGAATAGGAACAAATGTTTTCTCTTGCTCGCTTTCTTTGTGTTTCTGTACCTTAAAACTTCACTTTCTTTAAATGGAAGAAGAAACGATATTGGGTGTACGACTTATATACACGGTGTTGAAAAAAGGTCGGTGCATCGCATTGCAGCGGAAAATGTCTAGGGAAAAAGTTGTTTGGTTTTGAAGGAGGAATAGTTTGCAATTTAAACTACCCCCACCCCCTCCACACCCGGGCGCGGGTGGGGGTAAGTTAAGATTTTAAAATGGAATCCCATATTTTTTATCCGCGTATCGTGTTCTCCGACCAAAAATATTGTTATATTATATAGGTATTAGGTATATATACAATATGTCCCCGTAAGTTCGCACCATATGGAAAACTTTTTTATTATTAATTTTACGAAAAAAAGTTACTCTTTATAAAAAGCTCTGCATGGTCTAAAACCTAAAATGCCACTATCAGATATTAAATTTTCCCAGGCATATACGGGGTTTGTCAAAAAATATGAATTTTTCCCAAGAGTAAACTACCTTTATTTTTGACAATATCGAAAATTGTTATTTAAAAAAGTTGATCAAAACTAAAAACCACGTTTAAATATACCATTACACCCATTTACGATGAAAAAAAATAGGTTTTGTTATTTTTTTATTATGTAATTTTTATATTGCAAATAAGAAAACACATACAAACAATAAATTGTAACACAGTACATTGAATGTTAGGGCATATCTTGAACAGTTGTTCAATGGCAAAGTTATGCACAGATTTTCCGATATTTTTTGGCCTGCCAGATCCCCCGACCTAACTCCACTAGATTACTTCTTATGGGGTTACTTAAAACAAAAAGTTTACCAGCAATGGCCTTTCCATGATGTTAATCATTTGGAGAGGATAATTACCCAATCATGCCGGGAAATTTCTTCAGAAATGGTATGGTATATTTAAACGTGGTTTTTAGTTTTGATCAACTTTTTTAAATAACAATTTTCGATATTGTCAAAAATAAAGGTAGTTTACTCTTGGGCAAAATTCATATTTTTTGACAAACCCCGTATATGCCTGGGAAAATTTAATATCTGATAGTGGCATTTTAGGTTTTAGACCATGCAGAGCTTTTTATAAAGAGTAACTTTTTTTCGTAAAATTAATAATAAAAAAGTTTTCCATATGGTGCGAACTTACGGGGACATATTGGATATTATTCGGGCACATCCTTCACTAATAATCACCATGAGAAAGACAAAATCAGAACCGTGCGAAAATCAAGTTTTATCCCGGCAATACTCTTTTTCTTGTTTTTCCCGTGGAAAAAGTTGTTTATATTCCACGGGAATTTTTTAGTACAAGAAAGAGAAAAAGAGTATTTCCGGGATAAAACTTAATTTTCGCACGGTTTTGATATTGTCTTTCTCATGGTGATTATTGGTGAAGGATGGGCCAGAATAAAAAAAAAATTTCGGAGAAATGATGTTTATTTTTGGTCGCAGAACACGATACGCCAATAAAAAATATGGAGTTCAATTTGAAAATTTTAACTTACCCCCACCCGCGCCCGCGGGTTGAGGGGGGGGGGGTTAAATTGCAAACAATTCCTCCTTCAAAACCAAACAACTTTTTCCCCAGACATTTTCCGCTGCAATGCGATGCACCGGAGTTATTCCGGAGTACCGACCTTTCTTCAACACCCTATATATGTCTTATTACCTTTATTTTAACATGTAGAATCATCTCTCCATGTATACACCCTGTATAGTTACTGTTATATTTTTTTAAAAAGATAAAAAAGTTCGATATTAATTAAAAAAGTATTTATTTTGCCGCGATCAAATAATATTCAAATACTTTATCTTTAATTTTATAGGTAGTTTGTTTTTGGGTTTCGATCACTTTGAAATGAAATTCCAATATTTGGTTAACGTTTCGGTTTATTATACTAAACCATCGTCAGAACTATTTAAATATAGAATAAAGGCGTATAAATAAAGTAGAAAGAAGCAATATTTTTAGCGGTGTTAGTGACAAAATTCTTAGTTTATGTTAATATTAGTTTGAATAGAATGAAATGTAAAAATATATGCCATTGTAAACATGTAAACAAACCAAATAGCCAAAATTTAAATAATGTTATATATTCATACCTTTTATTTTATGGCATTTAAATAATAACCTACCTTACTACTAAATTTATATAACTAAGTTAGTTCACGTCCACTCAACAACAAGACAAAATGTTATCAAATTTAGTGTAAGTGAATGAGAATTGTACAAGGCATGTTCATTTATATATTTTTTCATTTCATTCTATACAAACTAATGTTAACATAAATTAATAATTTTGTCACTAACACCGTCAAAAATATTGCTTCTTTCTACTTTATTTATACGCCTTTTTTCTTTATTACAAATAGTTCTGACGATTGTTTCGTATAATAAACCGAAACGTAAACCAAATATTGGAATTTCATTTCAAAGTGACCGAAACCAAAAACAAACTACCTATAATTTGAAAAAACAAACAAGATCACAAACAAGATCCAGGGAAAAACTCTCGCGTAACCCATATGTTCTCCCACGTTCCCAATTCCCAAACAACGATATGACGATATAAAATAAAAAGTAGTTTACAAACGCAATAAAACTCTTTATCAAATAAATCCATAGCCTTATTATAAGATTAGCTGTAACTTACATTACCTTGTCAAACACGAGACACCTAGTCTGGATCAAAGGATTTCCTTAACTGATTAACTAGAAATTGTTTAGTTTTCAATTTTGCTCAGGGGCGGATTCTGACACAGCAATTTTGCTTTGCTATATTTAAAGAAAAAGTCGACTCTACTACCGTAAATCTAATTATTTATACAATATTCATCGTCTAAATTCATTCTTTACCAAAAATTCGGCCAAATTGTTCATTTTCCGAAAAAAATTAAATTGCAGTGCAGCCATCTGTGTAGCAAACTCCTTATAACTTAAAGATTTAACCAACGAAGAGGAGAGTCTTGTGTTTTAAATAATAAATTCGTTGGAAAAATGGACATTTAAATAATATTTCGGGCCGTTGTTTATAATTACGATGGTAGTGTCGACTTCCATTCTCAATGAAAATAAATAATGGCCAAAAATAGTAAGAAAACAAAAATGATCATAAGTGATTCAAATTTGGTATTCGATTCGATCAGAAAATGCTATTTTCGATATTTTGTGGAGAAAAGGTCAAATTTAACAGTTAACAAAAGAAGGGTCCCATTTAATTGTGTAGTTTTTGGTCCTTATTAAAGCAAAGCATTCACAGCCGGAGACAAAGCAAACTTACTTGCTGAACTATTTTCTTCGGAATTCCACTGTAGATTTCCAGAGAAGAACACCACCCAACATTCCTGCAGTTCAATCCGAAATGACTGAAATCGTGTTCCGTCATGCCGTCAAACGAATCATGAAAGGGCTCGACGTCAAGAAAGCTTCTGGCCCAGACGAAATTCCTGTTATAGTTCTCAAGAGATGTGCCGATGAACTAACACCAGTATTTTGTAGACTTTTCAACTTATCCTACAAGCTCTCTGCAAGTGGCGATTGACGGATTTCTCTCAGTCACCTTCACCATCAATGCCGGTGTTCGTCAAGGGTCCATATTGTCTCCCACTCTCTTCTTACTCTACATTAACGACCTACTAGTGAAAACTAAAAATCCGATATTTAGCTTTGCTGACGATTGCACACTTATCTTATCTTTCTCTTTGAATGCACAAACATCGACATCCTCGCAGACAGCATGAAGTATCACGCCTTAACAAAGACCTGGCAGAAATTTTGGCTTGGGGTGACAGTAACCAAGTCGAATTTAACGCTAAAAAACCCAGGCAGCAGGTTTCTCTAAAAAGGATAACATTACAGAACCGGATATAGTCATGGCAGGACACGCAATCCCACTGGCTTCATCTATTCATTTGCTGGGCGTCAGTCTGGGAGGAGACATGTCTTGGCATAACCACGTTGTGGGAATCGTCAAGATAGCTTCTCAGAAACTTGGTGTATTCTTCCGAACCAAAAAGTTGTACACACCTCAACTTTTGACACTATACAAAGCCCAGATTCGATCATCACTAGAGTACTGCTCTCATGTCTGGAGCTCTGCACCCAAACATACTCTTCGGCTACTGGATTCAATCGAAAGGAGGGCATTTCGTCTGATCGGAGACCACGAGCTGACGAGGAACCTCGACAGATTGGGGATTTGACTCTCTTCTACAGATATTTTCATGGAAAGTGCTCGGCTGACCTTGCCCTCTTAATTCCGCCCAGAGCGGCGAATAGCAGAAATACACGACGAACCACTGGCGCCCATCCATATGTGGTTAAGCTTGGTACTCCTCGAACTTCATTATTTAAGAATTCTTTCATCTGGAGGACTTTATCCTTATAGAACAACCTTCCCGAGGTAGTTTTTTCCAATGAATATAACCTCCAACGATTCAAAACCAACGTGAATCGCTTTATTCGCACACGCACCACTCCCAGAGTGCTCTAAAGGATTTTTCCTGTAGTGCTCTAAATTTTACCTAAATGGAAAGTAAATATTTTTCCCATAGGGTTCCAACTTTAATGGCGACACTGTAGATCAAGGCGGCTCGAGGTGGTACACCCTGTATACCTATTATCATTGATATGGGTCAGGAAATTATATAATTAAATTTATTGTACACCCTTAACGACTTTCTGAATCCGCTTCTCAATTTATCTGGTTATTTTATAAAAGCACTATCTTAAGTACCTATTTTAGGTTCCTACATATTGCCTATCAAGATTTTTATCAACAGTGATCGAGGATTTATTTAAATAAAGCTTTTTTACAGGAAATAACGACCCCAGATGGCGATCTTTAAAGGCTGTTTAAGTAATATAATTTTCGCTAAAAATGCCTAATGGGTAGTAATGATTAGAAAATATGTGAATTTACGAAACTAACGGTAGATAATTTAAGAATCAACCGGCTAAAGAATATAAAATTGTAAATAATTACAATAAAAAAAATAATTAATTATAATAAAATAAATCATTTACCTAAGATAACAGATGTGCTAGTTTTAGATTGATTTAATTACTTTGTGTGTCTCTTTTAAGCAGGCGCGGATCCAGGGGGTCATTGGGATCATGACCCCTACCCCTCCCAACATACATTTCACTAAAGAATACCATAAAACAACAAAATATTTAATAAATTTGCGAAGATTTAAAAAATTATAATAATAAAAGTAGGAAGAATGGGTGGCTAGGGGCACCAACAGGAGGCCCCCATAATCCCCCTGTAAATCGGTCCAATTCTGAGCAGGAAGCAGCAAATAGTTTAATTTATAATCCGTTTTAGGAACACAGGTTATTAGTTTCTTAACAAATCACCCTGTAATACTTATTTAGAAATCATGACGGGTATCCGAGTTGGATTTTATTCGATGTAGGAACATAATGTGTATCCATTTACATGATAAATAGATAAGCGTGTAAAGTAAGAAGTAAATAGATATTTTACAAATTTTTCAGAAACATTATACACTAGTGCAGGAATAATTTATGCACAGTTAGGCATGAAAAATGCATGATTCCTTCCTAGAACTAGATGGTACTCGAATAATGGTACAATGGGCGTATAATAAATTATTTTTTCTATTTGGGATTCATAGTGGCTACATTATGATATGCAAAAAAATGTAATAACTTGCCACTTTATGGAACTGAAATTTTATTTGTTTCATGTTGGCAACAAGTACGGTTCGAGTTTTAGGCCTACTTCGATTTCGTTTCTAGTTCTTTTCTAATTTTTACTAGATAATTTTCTGAAATACCTATACTCGGAAATATATAACATGCTGACGGTGTCCGTCAACTAATTTTTAGTCACAACTATAAAACAACATAAACTAAAAATAATGGAAATATCTTAGTTTATGTTCTATTCCTAAAGTTTTATTCAATAAAGTACTATTTTTATTTTTAATTCAATATAGTAGATAGTATACATATTACTTTATATATACATATTTATAATTACTGTAGACATTTCCTGGACATTTATTGTTATTTCTGTCAGATTCTGTGTCGACACAATATCTTGTTCAATAGTATTATTTATTATTTTGTTCGATATTTTGAACTTTGTTCTGCTGGTACCATAACTCAAAGTTTTACACATTATTTTTAAAAGTTTTTCTAGATTATTTTCTGGAATTTCTCGTATTTCTGACGGAGTACAACAATTTTTATTAACTTTAATAATATATTTATTTTTAATTATGACTGATGGGAAGAAGCTTTGTTGTGTTCAATTGTTTCTATAATGGCATATTTGATACTTGTAAAATTTTATTAAATTGTAAAAGTATTGCCAACCCAAAAAGAAAATATTAATTCAAATGGAAAATAATCTACTATATTTTTAAAAGTTTTTCAGACTTTAAAGACCCAAATAGAAAAAGTATTGTAAAATACACGTTTCATAAGACAATTATAGCACTTGTAAACTTGTATCTTAATATACTATTTTCTAGGATCGTTATAAAAACATTTTATTTCTCAAATGAATGCATAAAATTGGTCATTTTTTAACAAGTTAAAAAAGTAATTTGCCGTTAAATAAAGTGTGTGTGGGGCCAAAATTTTTTTACAGGCAACTTTCAGTCCTTAGCATATAACTTACTAACAAAAACTATTTGACTGTAGAAACGATTATAATTTGCGAAATATATATTACTTCCTGCATTAAGAAGCAATTTTAAAAGATTTTTTAGATATAGATAGCTGCAGTATTCAAATTTGAATTTAAAAATGTATCGCCGGTCACGTGTCCCCAGTCAATAATTTCTTACTTTACCCTTTTATATTTCACGTCATTTTACTAAAGTTACTTTTATATATAAATAATTTACACTCCTACTACAATTTGTATTGAAAAAATAATTTTCAAAGAACAACAGTTTAGTTTCTCTAACGCAATTATTCACCAGAACTTCCGTCCCCGCAGCTGCATGTATCGCCGGTCACGGCAGAAATTGCTTATAAATAACGCCACTAGAGGTTGGCCTAATAGTTTTACAAATATGACGGTATGTGTTTGAATTTGTGTAAAGCGTGCTCCTGTTTAGGTAAGTCCCTTATTATGTTTATTTAGGTATAAACTAGAACATTGCCTACTTTTTACCAGGCGTATGTTTTTATGTTGTATCGCCGGTCACAGGGTTAACTCAGACCTAGTAGTCTTAATTAAGGGAAAAATACTACACGAAGTTATTCTCTTTAGTACAGATACTCATTTCAGTCTAACAAAGTTTAAGAAATAGCTTGTATTAGCTGTTATCCAGGAATTTGTGCATTTTTGTATCGCTGGTCACAGTATCGTCGGTCACGCATGAAAATGTTACCGGAGATACATTGATGTGGCGGTTTGTTATCCGAAGCTATATACAATATTTTTTATTAACCATTTATAAACCATTAAGGAACAATATATTTTGATGTGCAAGTTTCGTTTGCACCTTAGGTAGATTAAAAATATGACTAATTTTCTTAGTATTTTAACATGCTATAAGGAATATTCCAAAACTTTAAGCCAATATAAGACAGGGCTGTTATAAATAATAGGAAAATGGTTATAGTAACTGATTGAAATAACTCAGTTACAAATATGGGCGTTATATGATTCAGAAGAGTAAAATTAGCCATGTGACGGGCGTTAAATTATAAAAAAATCGATGCTATAGATCAAGATCTTTGTGACGATGAGCTTTTGCGCGAACATATATAATTCCTCTAATTAGATACTATAAGAAACCTATTGAAACATTAACAGGTGTTTTTGAGAATATTTATCTTGAAATTCCGATTTACTGAAAGTCGCCTGTAAAAAAATTGTGATCCAGTGCAGAAAACGCCATTTTGCGCTGACTATAATTATTGTATGCAATGCGCATCCGTAATAATAAATTAGGGGCGAATAGCTGCTTGCTGAAAAACTTAAATATCATCAATTAATAGTGAATATTTAACTACATTTAAAAAAAATATATAGAGAGGCAGTATTAAAAAAAGTCAGAAATAATTGTTTTACAATTCATTGTATTTTTATATGCTCCTAAAAAATGTTTATTGATGTCTTTAATTTAAATTGGCTTTATAGTATGCTATATCAATTAATTAATTTGAATTATTATTTTTTATTGACTATAATAGCTACGGAATACAATATTCCTGTAAATATTTGATTCTATAAAGATTGATTTGCATCCGATAAATAATTGAGCTTAATTAAAATATAATTTAATTTGATGAATTGAAACTTAGTTTATTTTTAAATGTCTAATTAAAAACTAGATATAAGATATTAAAGTGAATATATTATAAAGAACGTTGACAGATAAAGACAGAGAAATATTACTATAGTCAATATTTCTTAAATCACTTTTATACTTGGTTGCAGAAAGATTTTTCAATGATTATTACCTGTCAAATATACTGTTTCGACGATTCAAAAATTTTTTCACATACATACCATTGACATGTGATTACACTGATAAAATTTGCATGTTCCTTATAAGTGAGAAAACTGTCTCATTATCCCACAACATTTTTAAAAGGCGTTTCTTAGTGAGTTTTGATAAATGTCAAGTTTGGATGACATTTCCTTTTAATAGATGTAGATTATTTTAGATTTTCATTATTATTTACCCAAGACTAAGTAAAAACATATGTATTTACGGTTTATTTGTAATATATTTTCATATTTATATTTTTGACTTGTATTCTTTTGAATTTTTGGTTGTAACCTTAAACTTATGAACCTTATGAAAAGTTCAAAGTAAAGAGCAACAGCGCTGTCTTATATTGGCTTAAAGTTTTGGAATGTTCCTTATAGAATGTTAAAATACTAAGACAATTAGTCATATTTTAATCTACCTACGTTGTAAACGAAACTTGCACATCAAAATATATTTTTCCTTAATGGTTTATAAATGGTTAATAAAAAAATATTGTATATAGCTTCGGAAAACAAACCGTCACATCAATTTATTTCCGGTAAATTTTCATGCGTGACCGGTAATACTGTGACCGGCGATACAAAATTGCACAAATTCGTGGATAACAGCTAATACAAGCTTTTTCTTAAACTTTTTTAGACTGAAATGAGTATCTGTACTGAAGAGAATGCCTTCGTGTACTATTTTCCCCTTAATTAAGACTACTAGATCTGAGTTAACCCTGTGACCGGCGATACAACATAAAAACATACGCCTGGTAAAAAGTAGGCAATGTTCTAGTTTATACCTAAAATAACATATTTGTAAAACTATTAGGCCGACCTGTAGTGGCGTTATTTATAAGCAATTTCTGCCGTGACCGGCGATACATGCAGCTGCGGGGACGGAACTTCAGGTTAATAATTGAGTTAGACAAACTAAACTATTGATCTTTGAACATTATTTTTTCAAAACAAATTGTAGTAGGAGTGTAAATTATTTATATATAAAAGTAACTTTAGTAAAATGACGTGAACTATAAAAGGGTAAAGTAAGAAATTATTGACCGGGGACACGTGACCGGCGATACATTTTTAAATTCAAATTTCGATACTGCAGCTATAATCTAAAAAAATACTTTTAAAATTGCTTTCTAATGCAGGAAGTCACATATATTTCGCAAATTATAATCGTTTCTACAGGCAAATAGTTTATTTTAGTAAGTTATATGCTAAGGACTGAAAGTTGCCTGTAAAATTTTTGATCCAGTTATAGTTTTTCCGAATACAGGTATGAAGGAAATCATTTGTTATTTAAACGCACAAATTCTGCGATAAAAAAAATTGTAGAAAAATAACCATAAAGGGCGCATATTTCTTTGCGCATACACAGACCTAAAATTCATTCATGCTGAGTATTTCATTTTTATATTAAGTAACACTTATTTTGTGTGTACCTATGCCCATATTCATGCCACATAGTTTAGAGGATTGTGTAGCAACTAAACGTAAAGCTAATAAAAACATGAAATCAATTGTTTCAGGTAATTATTTCCGCGCATAAAACTGAGGCACATGCCTCTAACAATGGATCTTCTTAATTGAACTTGCCGCACACAGACAGCAGTTAAAGTACATACAATTACAATGTGTCCGAGTCAGTTCTACACAAATGGAAAACTTATTTATTACCTATGCGTTTCATGGAAGCAAATATCTCTTCACAAGAAGCTCTGCTTCGCAAGAAACTAAGATTTATGAAGAAACAAATGTATTATATTGTAAAGATTGTTTCACGAAAAATAGATATAACTTACTGACTGCACTAAAAGTACCTGGGCCATCCCATTATTTATGACCGTTTGTTATTATTATGTGGAAAGGACCGGATTGTAATAATTATAATTAAATATAGGCACATCAGGTAGGTTAGGTTGCTTAATTTATATTTAAATATCTTTTTGTGGTCAAATTTGTTAGTTTTTGAGGAATGGTTCAAGAATTGTCTTTTACCAAACTTTCCTCAGAATAGCGTGATAGTAGTGGACAATGCGGGCTATCACAGTCGCCAATTACATAAAGCTGCAAGCTCAAATAATACAAAATTGGAGATTCAGAACTACATGGCGGCGAATGATATATATTTTGAAGAAAGTTATAAAAAAAGGGATCTTTTAGAAGTTTTAAAGACATTTTGTATAAAAAAAGTATATGTTTGTGACAGATTGGCAGAAGAAAATGGACATACAGTGCTACGGCTCCCACCCTATTATTGCATTTTAACCCCATAGAGCATATGTTGCAAAAAATAAAGATTTAACACCATGTAGCAAAAAATTTCAGCCGTTGCGGACATATGTCCATATGAACTTTTCTTTATAAAATAACCTAAGGAATCTCACCCTGAAATATTAACACGTCATTAAGGAACATCCTGTATACGGCTAAAACTTCACGATAATAAATATTGATCAGCTGATGAGTCTCGCTCCCTTTCTAACCTGCTAAGAAGCCACATATTTTTAAATTGATTTGTTTAAACTTAGATGGGTCTGGTTGTTAATTTGGTATCCTCACATTAACATATAACAAAAATGGAGAAATTATTTTCTGCAGAGATCATGATATCGTATGAAAGTATCTTGATTTGTATCTTCCTTCTATTAGAGTGTTATTTTTAGATTTAATTCTGCTAACTAAAGTAACTTTCCTTGGTCGTTCGTAGGTACGCCTCTAACATGCAAAGCACATACTTCAGTAGTTCTTTGTAACACCTTAAGCGTAAGGTAGATAAAAATGTGAAATCAATTACTTCAGGTAGGTAATTACTTCCAAGCATAAAACTGAGAAACCTGCTTCTAACAATGGATTTTCTCAACTGATATTGCCGCTCTTAGCGGTAAAAGTGCAAACACAAATTACTTTGATTTTACAGAAATTAATTTCGCAAAATAATTATATTTATTTGCCAGCTCAAGATAAATAATGACTTGGGTAGTAAATCAGTATAATTATTATTAATCTATCGCGCTGCTCCCAGCAGATGTTTTGTTTTTGCTTAGATTGTAAGCAAATAGTGTAATTTGTAATTGTTTCTCCATAAATTTTTCATTTGTCAACTGTAAACGAGATTTATCGGAAGACGAACAATTAAATTAATTAATTCCACCTTGTGCACTCAACTACAACTATACTGGAAGTCAGTGGCGTATTTAGGGGGTTCAGGGGGGTTTGGATCCCCCACCGAAAGGCAAAAAAAAATTTATGCCGCATTAAATATAAATAAAAAGTACAAATTATGGGCCGCGCTGACATTAAGACGCAAAAAACAGTTTTCGATTAACTTATCCTTTATTAACAAAATAACAAAATATAAATTTACGTTTATATATTATTTGGTTGTATTTACATAGAACTGGCAATTCTAGAAAGTTCCGCTGATAGCTAAATTTCCTGCAGCAAAGGTTGACTCATTATTCATTGTCTGGGTCTCTAGTTTCTGTAAGGAAATGCGAGATCCAGATGGTACGCCTGCCAACATCCTTGAAACCTCATTTTTTGAGGATATGCTATCCTCTAAATATCCTTCAGCAACTGTGGTACTCTTCCACCATGGCGCTGCAGCGTAGTCATACTTGCTACAGCTTCTGCTAAAAGAGTTGCCGACGTTCGACGTAAACAATGGCCAGTGTACTTTTCGGGGTTGTTCAAACCCAAATATTTTGCAATAATACAGGGAATTTTTCCAAATGTGTTTTTTCCAATAGGTTGTACAGTACAGCTATTCCATATCTGCAACCTTGTCTGTAGCTTCAAAATAATCTTTTCTGCGCAGCCATGTGGCCGCAAAGACATATAATCTCTTATAAGTTTCAAACTATTCACATATTTACAAGTTCTTGCCGCCGACATCCACCAAATACACCAAATAATAATACGACCTTGCTGAATAAATTTTAGGACATTTTCTCTAGAAATTACATATATTAATATTCTTATTTATCATTAAAGTCTTCTTTATCAGCGAATATTTAGCCCACAGAGAGGTCGGGGAAAAATTTTCAGATAGATCATTAAAGTACCCCAACAGCACAGTTTCGTTAATGTTCTCTACAGCATTTTCTGACATCCACTTCAAAAATTCGTCATATTCTTTGTCGTATGAGTCTCTGGATTTTCTCGGTAACAGGTTTTGCGTTGCCTTTTCAGCCTTTTTTTCAATTTCGTCGGAAATTTCAAAACCTTGTTCCATTTTTGATTTTTGACTTTAACACATTAAACATTTGAATACTTATCTTCCCAGCAACAAAAACACAGGCTATAATAATGTCAATGTAATGTCGCAGGTAAAAAAAAAATTGGTAAATCAAATTAAATTTTAAAAAAATATTTAAAAACGAACTGGTATGACATAAAAGTTTGTATGCACCACGGGTACTAATAGATATATACTATCGGGCGACTTACGAACCCTCGGGCCAGAGGCCCTCGGCTTTGTAAGACTGTCGCCCTCAGGGCATAATCATCTATTTAGTACCCTTGATACATAAATAACTATTATAAACTATGCCTTACACCGGCACTGTGCACGCTGTCTGCTGTCTAAACTTTTACTCTGTCCTACCGACTCGACTGTGAAATATGAATAAAGAGCACAGCACAGGTGTTCTTCAAGGTGTAAAAATAATTTTCTGTAATGAACTATAAATAAGAATATTTTATCTTCTTATTTAAATTTTAACTACCTTTCAGTTCTTGACAATTTCAATAAGTCATATTTGCTGATCGCTTAGATAAAATCCATCTCCCCAATGATTATTGAATATTATGACATTTCTCAACATCTCTTTCCAGTATTCTGTGGCGACGAACCCATTAAATTTTTATGGTCCAATATTCCAATAATATATTTTTTCTACCATAATATAAGAACTATATATTTTTTTAAGAAATGAATGCATAAAATTGGTAATTTTAGAGTTAAAATAAAGTAATTTAGCGTTTAAAAAAAGTCCCGTAACGTCTTATTTTTCACTTCTCCCCGAATACTTATTAATGTCAAGTTGCCATGAAAACGGCATACGCGTCATTCGTTGCATTGTCATTGTTACCTTGCAAATATCAATAATATTTGAAAACATCAAAAATGGAAAGAAATAATTCGGATTTCGAGGAAGAAAACTCATTTCAATGCGCAACGTACGAAATAATTAAGAAAATCAATGAAGCAACACAAGATGTATTTCCTGAAAAAGACTTATGCATAAAGTTACTTTTTTTCACAGACAGGACACCCTGTATAATTTATCAATCAAAACAAAGAGACAGAAAATGGTTTGAAATCGGTAAGACACGAATTATAATATTATATTTAAGTACAATTTTTTTTTTATGATCAAACGCAAGCACTATAGGAATAGTGCGTTTGCTCAAAAAGCGATTCACGTTGGTTTTGAATCGTTGGAGGTTATATTCGTTGGAAAAAACGACCTCGGGAAGGTCATTCCATAAGGATGAAGTCCTCCAGATGAACGAATTCTTAAATAATGAAGTTCGAGGAGTACTAAGCTTAACCACATATGAATGGGCGGCAGTGGTTCGTATATTTCTGCTTACGCTGCTCGGGGCGGAATTAAGAGGGCAAAGTCAGCCGATCATTTTCCATGAAAATTTCTGTAAAAGAGAGTCAAATCCCCAACCTGTCTTCGATGTTCTAGGCTGTCGAGGTTCGCCTTTCGATGGAATCCAGTAGCCGAAGAGTATGTTTAGGTGCAGAGCTCCAGACATGAGAGCAGTACTTTAGTGATGGTCGAATCTGGGCTTTGTATAGTGTCAAAAGTTGTTGAGGTGTGTACAACTTTTTGGTTCGGAAGAGTACACCAAGTCTCTGAGAACCTATCTTGGCGATTGCCACAACGTGCTTACGCCAAGACATATTTCCTCCAAGATTGACGCCCAGCAAATTAATAGATGAAGAATAGAATAGAATAATGACAAATATGCCAAAATAACGAACATAATGTTTGGAAAAGGTCATTTTGGAAAATAAAAATGTCAAATTTACTCAAAAATCATTAAAATAAAGAGGTCGGGGGTAGTTTTTGTATTAGATACGGAAAATATCCAGCAAATTTTACTTATATAATACGACCAATTAACAATAATAATTCTTGCATGTTGTATATAACCGCTGCATTAGAATCCTCTATACTTAAAACGTTTTTACTGTGTAACAACCTGCGGATGTTCAACTTTTTCGTATTATTCAAGGTTTTGTCCTTACACTTGTTCCGCATTGAAATTAAAAATAAAAAACGTTTGCCTAACGTATGTATTAAAATAAATCAAAGTAACACCTGACAGTATGTTATTACCATCGTCTAAAGCAATCTTAAGCATAGCACAGGTATGTCAAGATTGCAGCTAACTCACAATTATGCTAATTTTTCTTTGGGGATACATATTTTCTCATTGCCACGTCAAGTCGATCCTTGCCCACATGTCACGGTGAGGAATGTTTATATTTGAAAGAACTGACGGTGGCGATTCTACATAGAAGAAAAAATTTTAGTTACAAATTATTTTTCATGTCAAAGTCGATATTTCGGGATATTTGCGGCATTTTTTGTGTTTTATATCCCAGACTCTCTAGTCTTGATTTTTTAGAAAAATTAATTGCTATTTTGGCCACCATCAATGTCTTTGGCGAAGCATATTTAAGCAGCACATTTAATTTTTAATCCCTCCCACAGTTTATTTATTAATATAAAGACAATAAATTAGGGTTGGAAAAAACCGATGATTTTAATAATCGAGTACTTGATACTCGAACGATTTTAATAATCGAGTGAATCGCTCGAGCGATTAATCAATTGAAATTTTCATGACTAAGAAGAATGTGTTGATAAAACAGCAGGGGTTGATTTTATAAGTTTTAGAAGTTTAGTCTACAGTTCTTATTAAGGAAGAACAGTTCATTTTGATTTAAAAAAAAATTATATCCTTCGATTTTTTAAAAATTTACAATAGCCGCTGGCTAGCCAGTCCCAGTCAAAACAAAACCCATGCAGCGATAAATCCACTAAGGGATTTGGCATACTTTTTTGTATGCACCTTTAACAAAGATGTATGGCGTGTCAGCCTTCTGAGCGTCAAACTCGAACGTCGCCAATCGGCAAATTTCGGGTGGAGCGCGAGCAGTTTTTACCTCGAGCGATCACACAACCAAGCGCGGCACATTTCGGTCGGCGTCAAGCGAAGCTCGGGTATCGAGTGAAAGGTAATAAGTAACAAGCGACGACTTTCACTTGAATCTATAACTCGAGCAGTTTTTTAATAAACGAGCTATATCGGTTATTTCAATAATCTAGTACGAACACCGATGAACCGATGAAAAATCGCGAGATCTGTGGGGGGGCTTAAGTTTAAGCAAATAAATTTTAAAACGAAAGTCAAACTTATGTGTTACCTAGTCTATTAGGAATCATTTATATTCTTATAATATGTTTACTTATTATATAAAAATATTTTTAAAAATGATGAATTTACAAACAAAGTTATATTATACCTACATATAAAACAATATCTATTTTTAAAAATGTCTAAGTGTTAATTTTATATAATTAAATAATTTCGGTACTGGACGAATCTGTAGTAATTTCGCCCAGATCAATATTGCTATAAAACCAGCCGGCGAACGTGGATCAAAATTTTTTTACAGGCAACTTTCCGTCCTTAGCATATAACTTCCTTAAATAAACTATTTGCCTGTAGAAACGATTATAATTGGCGAAATATATGTTACTTCCTGCATTAGAAAGCAATTTTAAAAGTATTTTTTAGATTATAGCTGCAGTATTCAAATTTGAATTTAAAAATGTATCGCCGGTCACGTGTCCCCAGTCAATAATTTCTTACTTTAAGGCCAATTTATAAACTCGACGGTGACGATTGACGATGCAGTTTGCCGTAAAAAGCTGGATTTATAAACTTGACGGTGGCGACGATATCATAACCTGTTTTTCTCGGCTTTTCTGTATTTTTATGTGATTATATTAATTTTGGTGTTTATGTGATCTGAATGATACTATCAACACTTATCAACAGTATACTTTAAAATGGTTAATAAGATGGTATAAAATAAAATAATATTTACTAAATATCACGTGACAGGCAAACACGATTTTGATAGGCTGTGTAAACTTGCTACGAACGTTGCTACGACCGTCCATCGTCAAAAGATAAAATTGGTTCATGTCGGCCGTCACCCACCGTCAAACTGCACCGTCATCGTCAAATATAAATGGTCTTATGCATTTCAATATGTTTAAGCTGTACCGTCACCGTCAAACAGCACCGTCAATCGTCAACGTCGAGTTTATAAATTCAGCTCAATCCTTTTATATTTCACGTCATTTTACTAAAGTTACTTTTATATATAAATAATTTACCATCCTACTATAATTTGTATGTTCAAAGATCAACAGTTTAGTTTCTCTAACGCAATTATTAACCAGAAGTTCCGTCCCCGCAGCTGCATGTATCGCCGGTCACGGCAGAAATTGCTTATAAATAGCGCTACT
The DNA here is from genome assembly GCA_963991005.1 of Barypeithes pellucidus. Lineage (NCBI taxonomy): Eukaryota > Metazoa > Arthropoda > Insecta > Coleoptera > Curculionidae > Barypeithes > Barypeithes pellucidus. The sequence continues at coordinate 16,088,974 of OZ022558.1, forward strand.
ACAGGTCGGCCTAATAGTTTTACAAATATGACGGTATGTGTTTGAATTTGTATAAAGCGTGCTCCTGTTTAGGTAAGTTCCTTATTATTTTTATTTAGGTATAAACTAGAACATTGCCTACTTTTTACCAGGCGTATGTTTTTATGTTGTATCGTCGGTCATAGGGTTAACTCAGACCTAGTAGTCTTAATTAAGGGAAAAATACTACACGAAGTCATTCTCTTGAGTACAGATACTCATTTCAGTCTAACTAAGTTTACACTTTAGGTAGATAAAAATATGACTAATTTTCTTAGTATTTTAACATTCTATAAGGGACATTCCCAAACTTTAAGCCAATATAAGACAGGGCTGTTATAAATAATAGGAAAATGGTTATAGTGACTGATTAAAATAACTCAGTTAAAAATATTGACGTTATATGATTCAGAAGAGTAAAATTAACCATGTGACGGGCGTTAAATTATTAAAAAATCGATGCTATAGACCAAGATCTTTGTGACGATGATCTTTTGCGCGGACATATATAGATACTATAAGAAACCTATTAAAAAATTAACAGGTGTTTTTGAGATTATTTATTTTTAAATTCCGATTTACTGAAAGTTGACTGTAAGAAAAAATTTTTTTATTAAAAAAAAATGTATATTCGAAATAAAAATTTCTGCCCACCCCTGGGAATTTCAAAACGAATTATTGCAGCTCGCCGCCTTTAATTACGATTTTCAAAATTCTCAGGCACATACTTAAAATTATCACAGAACTCTTATTAGCGGTTGGCCGGTCCCATTTTGTGAAAGACCACCCGTACCCCATCATTAAGCGGTCAGGGGCGGGTCCGCGGGGGGGCTAAAAGATCACGGACCGCCTGCTTGGTTGTTTTATACCTTTCTTGTTAACCGGTAATAAACTGGGAATGCATTGAAGGTAGCCATAACGATAATTTTTAAACAATATTGAATTTTTTTTTAGCGAACTAAGTCAATTTTTTTTTACCACAAATACGTGAACAAAAAGCATTCCAAAACAGTAATAAAACGAACAACGAAAAAAGTAAGGAACTACATAATCAGGTGTTGAAAATCATTTCCGTTATTCTCTAAGCACAAATAACATCTTCTAACTGCCACATAACCGTTTTTTTGAGATAAAATAAAACATGCGATAGAATATCAAACTTTTCAGCATTTGTAAATTTATGTTCCATATTTTCTGGAAAATAGAAAACCTCTTAAAACGCTCTCAAACGATCACAATGGGAATGTCAAGTAAAAGAAATCAGGCGTCACCATCTTAATTTTTTTTTCAAGCGCCTACTATTCTTTTAAATCCCGAATCAACAGAAGTTTGAAATAATGTTTCTGTATTTTGTTCACTTATTTGTGGTTTTTATTAAATTATTTGTTATTTATTGAACTAGTCCAACATAAGTAAAACTGTAGAGCCTACTTATGAGATATTATTTATAAAATTAGGAGAAATACAGGACCGTCTCCCAAAATTTCCTGATGTTGTTCAAAAAAACCCTCGAAACGTCATTAAACCACAATGTCTCATACATCGTTCCATTCGGAAGAAATAACTTTCAGATTCCAATATCAGAAAAACAGGACTATATTTTTTTTTAAAAGTTGATAATAGGTTCGTTCCAACCACCCTAAAAATCGTACAATGTACGGTCACGCACATGCGTGTAGCTGGCGATCCCTTTGGTGTTCCAACCAAATTGTGATCGTTCGCAAACCAGTTCCTGAACGGTAAAAACGATACATGGCCAAGACCAGGAACCGCCTGTACTGACTTGCGCCCTAAGAATTTTAACCGTTGTTTTTGTATTCCTGGCATTCATGCAGTTCTTTTAGCCTTGTTTTGTAGGAGTTGTTGCTTAATATTTTGATTATTTAATTTATTCTTATTAAATTTGTATAATCCGGTTCCCAAACCTACAAGATATTCTTAACATTAAACGTTATTAAATACAACAAAACGAAACGAAAAAAGATAATACTCAAGCTTAGACGAAGAAATCAAAACAACAAAAGTAGGGTTGTGATTTATGAATGTTATGATAATTAACTAATTACTAAACTTCTTTCCTAGAATCAGACAGGCGATCAGCTGAGATTTTTACACAGAATGGTCACAAAAACGTACCAACCTTGCCTCCCTTGTGCATCGGCAACAAACAGTGCAAATTAACGCCTGCGCACAAAATCGATTCCAACAGTTTCGTGACGGTTCTAGAACGATACAAGAATAGGGTGTTGGAACAAACCTAATGGCTCTTCGATGACGACTCGTCGGATTACAATTAACGCTGTTAGATAGAGCGGAAAAAGTGGCAATGCAAAAGTGCAATTTACTTTAGGATTCGATGTCAAAGAAATCCAGGAAAACAATAAAACGATTTTTCAGAATTTCGGTTTTTTCCGGATATCTCCGGAATTACCCGGAATTTTAAAACTTTCTAAACGGCATATTATTAGGCACGTGAATGCGCAACTTTACCTCCATTTAACCGACTTCTTATCTCTTACGGTTTCCGAGATATTGGTATTTGATATTAATACCACCTGAAAAGTATAGACTTTTTATTTAAGCTAATACCTAATTTCTAGGGAATCCATTTCAACCGATATTCGGTTTATAAAACAACTTGAATGAAGTTGCTTCTTTCGGTCTCTGACGGGTCGGCACTAAAGAAGATGTTGCGACCGTTTTCATCGGTTTTGTTCTTTGTTTAGATGTTTGTTTAGATAACGCTAATGTTTGAAAAAGGTTGACTCCCATAGAGAATGTTTTAATCGTCTTTTGAATGGAAGCAGAGTGACTTTTTACATTAAACAAACATAGGTAGATAGGGAAAGGAGCTTAAGGGTATGTTGACATAAGGATAATGAATGTTGGAATTTTAAACAGCCGTGCATGGACTTCCAAGGGAGTTTATTATGTGTTTCTCATGGACTTTAGAATGATGGGTAATAAAATAATTAATTTAATAGAGGTATTTTAATTAAGAAATGTTTATTCGAATATTTACGAACGAATATTTTTAACTTCTTGCCAGGATATTTTTTTCCAGAAAAAATGTATCGATTGCCAACTGATTTGCAACCGTCAGAATAATCCGCGTATTGGTACGTAATTCTGGGATTGGATTCTGCGCATTTGTTACTGTTCATTTTAGGGATATCTAAGTAAATTAAGAAATTTTATACATTTCATAGAATTGCATACTATAAAAAGGCTTATACAGGGTGTTATGGAAATGACGTATTATATTTAAATGGATGACTCGTTGGGTGTCCTAGAGAAGCGCTATATATATATTTTTTTTAAATCGACCGTTTTAAAAGTGGGTAGCAAACACTCTTACTCACAGGTCAGTCCGCGCTACTGTACAACATTTCACCCAGAGCCAATGTTGCCAAACTGAATGTAGAACTGAAATTCCATATAAAATTACAAAAATAAATTATTTTCAACCTACTTGTATGGTATCTTTATACCTAAAGAGCGAGGAAATCCAGGCACAAACACAATGGGAACACTACTGGAAACACTTTATGTACACACAGTAATAGTGAAACAGAACCAATAGTTAGCTTTTGAAAATACAATAATAGAGATTATAATACAGATTATTAGATTTTATTACACACGACGAAATATGACATCCAGAAGAAACGCGTTAAAGAAACAATATTCAAAGATTAGTTATGGACGGGCAAGATACACGCGTAAACCGAAAAAACAGAGCGGATTGCTGGGAGTGTGTTGGTGATCGACGAGACACAACGTATCCGGCCGCTGGTTGGTCTTCAACTAACCGACCGCAAGCGTGCGGCGTTATATGAAACTACTTCGCTCGGCCGATGTAAAGCGTCAAGAGGTCATTGGCATTTGACCTAGTGACGTACGTGGCTATTACTATTCCATATGTTTTCTCGGGTTGTTTAAAACATAGTCCGTCGTAAATGTTCTTCAATTAATTGTACAAAAAGGTATTACAGAATGGAAAAGTGTTTAAATTATTTTATTTTGTCTAAAGAGTTTAAGGTGTACATATGACAATACCGGCCAGAAATGCTTGATTGCTTACATGTATCGAAGTGCCACACAGGTGTTTTTCTGGTTTGACGTCAGGTCACTTTTACCGCTGAATGAATTGAAAGCGCCATTTATGGGTATTTTTCTTCAATTTGTCTTTATCTCAGGAATTGCCGGTTTAAATATAATACGCCATTTCCATAACACCCTGTATTTACCATTGAAATACACTTCTAATACTGCATCTGGATTTTCGTTACACTTTTACATTGGCTGTCATTATTAGAACATACTGATTTTTTACTATTAACTAGAAATTATAAAACAACTTAGAGAACCAGAGTAATCTGAAATAAATATATGTGAGGTGATCCATTTAAAAAAGAAAATTTGTATTTTTTCATAAAAACTATTGAATGTAGAAAAAATGTCAGTACGTCACTTCATTCTAAGTAAAAAACTACAAAGCAAAGAGAATTTCTTTTTGATAAGAAATATGGGGGGGGGGAGGATACCCCAAAATAAATGTAAAATTCTTAAAAATAATTATGAATAACAAAAACAAGGAGGCCTACAAAAATTCCAGCATCTTATGTCTCACAAAAAAGTAACATAATAGGTACTGCGAAAACCACATCCTTCTATCTTTACTAATAACGGAGATACCCCGTAAAACCATCGATAGACGTATACGCTATGCTATTAAATAGAAACTTATTTCCTTCTTTTCATTCATAAACGAGGAATAAGCAATAAACCTTTTCCCTTATTAATTCTCTTAGTTCTGACAAAGAAAAGATAAACTTTGTTACCCTAAAACGAGGATAAGAGATCGAAAAGTCCAGTTAGTGAGAGAAACGTTGAGATAGTAACCGTACTGTCGATGTTAAGTAAAAGTAATGCCCAAACAAAATCCAGAGTAAAGTCAATGGTACAACAGAGCTTTACTGTTTTCGCCACTAAATTTAGATGGATTTATTCAAAAATTATTTATTTAAAACTTTTAAAGATCTTGCTACTACCTTATTTAAAATTCACAGATTGAGATCAGTTGTAATTTTTTAAAATAATTATAACGATCGAAAAAGAAGCTGACTAATAAATTCCAGTAAATAAAAAATTTATGAGATAAAAATATAGTAATTTGATGCCGCTTCTGTATTCAAATTATATTTATTTTCGAGACCTAATGACTCAAAAACTCATCATTTCCGAGGCACGTCGGAAAAAGCCATCTGGCGTTGTCGACGCTAAGAATAACTATCAAAAGTGACTCTTGGGATTTTCTTTTTGTCATCACGAATCTCAACTAATTTGTGCGTGTGTAATACTAAATATTTTTGTCAGTTTAATATCTTTGTTGTTCTATTAAAGTTATTTTTAACTGACAGAGAGGATTTTTTTAAAATTAAATGTAATTAAATATATAATAACTTCTCTTAGAATGTTTATAATACGATTTTCAGGAAAAAAATTATCGATGATTTGTCGATTTTTTTTCTATTTTGGTTTCATATGCAAGCTATTTCGATATTGTTTTCAGTATATTAATACGTTCATTATGAAACCGTTTTATTTTTAACGGTCGGTCATGCATGTTTAGTTGCACTGCCGTGCAGCAATACAAGAACCTAGTCGACTTACTATAAAATAGAGTAGTAAGTTTTTAATATTTATTTAACTGTTTATTTGTTAATAAGAATCAATGATTTTTTTGAAAATGAAACTATGTAACAAGAGCTTACTATGTATAAAATTTTAGAACAATAAATTAAATATTAAAGAAGTTGTGCAATTTTTAAATGGAATGTCTTAAAAGTTACTTTTACGACTTACTAGATTCTTGTATTGCATGGCAGTGCAGAAACAATTACTAAACTAGCCTCACACATGTCAAGTTTGCTTTCTTTTTAAAGCTGAACACGGTTGGTTGGTGGGTTGGTTAAAGGCGGGGGTCGGTTTAAAGGTCCGAACTTCAAATCACTGCAGACATCTAAAGTTTTACATTTTTACACAATTTGGCAACATTGCGCCGTAACATGTGTTTATTACACAGCTGGGCACTGTAATATGATTCATGACCGTGGAGTCACCTGTGAGTAAGAGGGTGTGTTACCCCACTTTTTAAACGTTCGATTTGAAAAAAAATATGTGGCGCTTCTCTAGGACACCCCAGGAGTCACCCATTTAAATATAATACGTCATTATATTTTAGTATAACTTTATTGCGAAAAACGAAAATTGAGGCAATAGTAGTTTTTGGCCGATACGATCATGATGAATTTATGGATGCTTTTAAAACATTTACATTATCTGATGCATCAAGGGGCATAAATGTTCTTTATTGTTATGGATCGAGCTTGTTAATGACAAAAGACAAACAATTAAAATATCGAATTGGTATAAAACAAATACATTATCAAGTCGTAGAGATTTGTAAACATTATAAAAACATTTCTTAAACCTGTGTTGATTAGTTTTGTTAAGAGATTCGAACTCGTTAAAAATTTAGCCGATTATAGCCGTTCTTTGGAGGCAAATTACAAAAACTAAGTAAAATATTAAGTTTTTTACACGTCTTGAGGATATAAAATACTTCCCACCATTAATGTCTCACTTCCAGTAAGTAATATTAAAAATCGGAAAGACCTTTATTGTGATAGGAGACATTTTAATATCATATTTACACCCATCGTAGTTTAATCCCTTAAGAAAGGTAGACGTTATCCTTGAAATCTTGAATCGAAAGTCTGTACATCATTTTATATGTTGTTTAAATCTCTTTCCAGTAATACCATAGTTTACGTCTATATTTTGAAAAAAAAAGTTTAAAAATCGAACCGCTCGCGGTGAGCTTTCGGAGGGGACAAGTGCTATAATAGCCTTTTAAAACATGCACTTAATACTATCTTTTTATTCTACGTCTTTTTTAATATGAAAATCTAAATAAAATATATACAGTGATGGGCTAAAATATGGAACAAATTCATCATAAAAATCAGGTTTTATTTTTTTGTAAAAACGCTCGGATACGTCGATTATAATTTTTTCTTCCGGATTTTTTGCCTCAAAAAGAAATTATACTGGGTGTGTCAAAAAGTAGATGTTGTAAAATTTTTTTGTATTTTAAATAGAATAACCCTATTTTTACTTATCACATAAATTCTACGTCAAATTCTGAGCATAATTCATGTAGCATACTCTATCCTTATCTCTAACGGTTTTAGAGAAAAATTACATCTTAAAAAAGAAATTTCTTTAAAAAAAAGGTACATGTACCTACTTAAAGGTAAACAGGTAAATTTAAATTAATTGTTACTACGATAGCAAGTCATGTGTCAATCAAAAAGAATTTTAAGTATAATTTTGAAAAAACGGTGATCATGGTGCATTTAAATGAAACTCAAAGAATCGAAATTTTAATTTTAATTGGATGTGGAGACAAAACAAGAAGTCAAGAAGAAGTTTGTAACTTGTTTAGCGCTAAGTATCCAGAACGACGGATTACAAGATCTACAGTGAGTAAAATTGAGAAAAAATTCTGGGAAACAGGGAATGTGAAGGATCGTCTACGGCCAGGTCGTCCAAAAATTAGTGAAAACACAAAATTGAACATTTTGTTAGAAGTTGAAGATAATCCCCATAGTGTATCCACTGAAGTAGCCCTTAATAATGATGTTAGCCGACGATCTGTTTTGCGGGTATTGAAACAAGAAAAGTACCATCCGTATAAAATTAGGTTGCTGCACGAGCTAAACGAAGATGATCCCGACCGCCGACTACAGTTTTGTGAAACTATGATGGAAATTTGCAACTTAAATCTATTTTTCCATCGCAGCGTACTTTTTAGCGATGAAGCCACGTTTTGTTTGAATGGTTCGATAAACAGACAAAATTTTCAGTATTGGAGTACAAATAATCCCCGTTGGATGAGAGAACAGCATACGCAATACTCACAAAAAGTAAATGTTTGGGCAGGGATATTAAATGATGATATGACCTTTTTTCTTCGATGGAAATCTTACAGGAAACCGGTATTTACAATTTCTTCAAAATGAATTAATTCCCACACTAGCAGCGGATTTTCCAAATCCGAATCAGCCTAATCTACCAGAAGCGTCTATTTGGTTTCAGCAGGATGGTGCTCCGCCTCATTTTGCTCGACAAGTACGAGAGTATTTGAATACTATTTTTCCCGAACGATGGATAGGTAGAAGAGGACCCATAGAATGGCCTGCAAGATCTCCCGATCTTACACCAATGGATTTCTTTCTTTGGGGTTATTTGAAATCACAAGTGTATAAGGATAAACCACAAAATTTGGAAGACTTAAAATTTAAAATTAGATATGAAATTAGGCAAATTAATGAAAATACTGTAAATAATGTTTTAGAAGTGTTTTTAAGTAGATTGGCATATTGTCAAGAAGTTAAAGGTTTGCATTTTCAACACTTAATAAAATAAGTTTTCAAAATTATACCTACATCTACTTTTTGACACACCCAGTATAATTTCTTTTTGAGGCAAAAAATCCGGAAGAAAAAATTATAATCGACGTGTCCGAGCGTTTTTACAAAAAATTAATACCTGATTTTTAAATGAATTTGTTCCAAATTTTAGCCCATCACTGTATGTACAAGTTGTATTCATTGAAAATGGGGCCACTAAATTTGTTGTAATGTAAATCTTTCTTCACTGATTTTGACTTCTTCAAAAGTTTATGGTTGACAAAACTCTCCCTGTCACAATTCTCAAAATGCATCTGAACTTGAAAAAGTTCAAATAGTAACCAGAATTGAAGGTGGGTGGTGAAGACGGGCACTAACAAATTTATACAGAAAAGGCAAGAACACAATTTTAACAGTTAAGCTCTTTGAAAAGAAAATCTGGTACTGGTCAGGGTCCCGAATTTCCAACCCAAAAGAATCGGAGCTAAAAACTGGGTAGCTGCGTACAAAAATATTGCTAATAGATAAACGTAGACAGTCTCGGATAGTTTTCACCTTAAATTATATATTCCGCGACTGTCAGTTGTGGAACGCGGCACGAGTAAAAATATGTGTTATTACAGAAATATTTTTATATATTTAACTCATTTATCATATTTAATTAGATTATTTTATTTTGTTTAGTGACGCCAATGCTTATTGCTCATGCCCTTAAAAATAAATATCAATCAGAAAAGCCTGATTTACGCAAATATGACAAAACTAGTCATAGGACTTGTCCCCATTTGCAATGAATTCTACTGTACCATATAAATTCTGGTAATTTTCATTTCGAAAAATACATTCTTGCTAAAAAGTTTTGTTTGGTAAAAAAAAAATAGTAGAATATCCGAAATATTGTGCAGAGTGGGCAAAAATGTGACAACAATATTTCGGATGCTCGACTATGGCTAAGGAGGTTTTCGACCAAACAAAACTCTTTAGCAAGAATGACTTTTTCGATAAAATGAAGGATAAACAAGCTTCCCATTTGTTACACTTTCTACCGCCCACGCTCTATACTTTCGAATTATTATAGATTATTTTATCATACTATCGTTTGATAAATCATCAGTGTCTGCCATTTCATCGTGAAAATTGAAAATTTGCTTAAGCATTAAGCAATATAAACCAAGAAGATTCTATAACTCCTTGTGAGTTAAGGGAAATTGAAAGCCTATAAATTGACATATTTGTAAAATATTATAGTGCTGTCTTTGTTCAGCTTTAAAAAGAAAGAAAACTCGACAGGTATCTGGTAATTTATTTTAAAGCCTCCTTTAAAAATTAATAATAGTGTAATGTATAGTTTTACTGTCATTACAACTATTTGCTAACTATTGTAATGTTAAAGAATGCGCATTGTATAATATTTATTGTATTAAGTTGGTAAACCAAAAGCTGCTAACTGCTCCTGTTTTAAATAAATAACAAACCCATAAAAATGAGCTTATTGTCTTGTAAAAGTACTTAAAAGTTTTTTTTAAATAACTTCCCTCATTTTCTATGGAATCCAAAACAACGCATTTCGAAAAAGTGAAGTATTGTTATATTTGGCCGCTTCTACATTAAAGGAAAATATTGTCGATTAATAATTAATGCGCCAAAAGAATAAGAACGTCATCTGGTCGACATGAGACGATAAATGCAGTGTTTCCCTTTATATCGCGACTGATACCATGAGACCTTGATGAAAAAATATCGCATGAATTGAAGGTTAAAGTTTTAAAACGTGTCTTTGGGGATAACTCGTTTATTATAATCAAAACCGTACTGGATATTTTCGTTATGCGAATCTTTTGTAGTATTTTAAGAAAAACTCGTTATTTTAATAATAAAAGTAATTTGATAGTTTTAAGCTATAAAAATTACCATAAAATTTCAATTGGCAAGGACGTTGAAATTTGTCTAAACGATTTTTTAATTTATATTTGTATAATTTTAATTTTGGTAGTGTGAGCTCGAGGTAAAAACAGCTCGTAGTTTTTCGCTCGATAGGAAATACTGCTCTAGTTATAAATTCAAGCGAAAAATCGAACTTGATACCCGATCTTCGCTCGACGTCGCGCTCCACCCGAAATGTGCCGATTGGCGATGTTCCAGCTCGACGCTCAAAAGGCTCACACACGACATACGTCTTTGTTAAAGGCACATAAACGAGAAAGATGCAAGTATGCCAAATCCCTTAGTGGATTTATCGTGACATAGGTTTCGTTTTGACTGGCTAGCCAGCGGCGATTGTAAATTTTTTAAAAATTAAATCATATAATCAAGTACCCGATTATTAAAATCATCGGTTTTGACCAACACTATATTTTAATTGACAGAACTATTATTAATAATAAATTCTATTATACAGGGTGTTATGGAAATGACGTATTATATTTAAATGGGTGACTCCGTGGGTGTCCTAGAGAAGCGCTACATATTTTGTTCTTTTTAAATCGACCGTTTTAAAAGTGGGATAATAAACACTCTTACGCACAAGTCAGTCCGCGCTACTGTACAACATTTCACCCAGAGCTAATGGCAATATTGCCAAACTTAATGTAAAACTGAAATTCCATATAAAATATAAAAATAAATTATTTTCTACCTACTTGTATTTATCTTCATACCTAAAAAGCGAGGAAATCCAGGCACAAACACAATAAATTTTTTTTCTTTTTAATGGGAGCACTCCTGGAAACAGTTTATGTACACACAGTAATATTGAAACAGAACCGATAGTTAGCTTTTGAAAATACAATAATACAGATTATTAGATTTTATTACACGCGACGAAATTTACGGTCCAGAAGAAACGCATCAATAAAAACAATATTCAAAGATCATTTATGGACGGACAAAATACACGCGTAAACCGAAAAAACAGAGCGGATTGCTGAGAGTGTGTTGGTGATCGACGAGACACAACGTATCCGGCCGCTGGTTGGTCTCCAACTAACAGACGAAAGCGTGCGGCGCGATATGAAACTACTTCGCTCAGCCGATGTAAGGCGTCAAGAGGTCATTGGCATTTGACCTAGTGACGTACGTGGCTATTACTATTCCATATATTTTTTCGGGTTGTTTAAAACATAGTCCGTCGTAAATGTACTTAAATTAATTGTACAAAAAGGTATTACAGAATGGAAAAGTGTTTAAATTATTTTATTTTGTCTAAAGAGTTTAAGGTGTACATATGACAACACCGGTCAGAATTCCTTGATTGCTTACGCGTATCGCAGTGCCACACAGGTGTTTTTCTGATATAACGTCAGGTGAATGAATTGAAAGCGCTGAAATGGCTATTTTTCTTCAATTTGTCTTTATCTCAGGTATTGCCGGTTTAAATATACTACGTCATTTCCATAACACCCTGTATTCATACAAAAATGATATAAGCAAATATAATTCTGGTATCCTGGCATTCTTTTTCTTCCCTCTCCTCTCATTATTGAATTTAATCAAAATAAATGCAGCAAGGCTTCATGATTATGCATCGTATAATATACCATAATAAAGTTGTTAATAAAAGACTTATGGGTCCCCAGTCCATTACTGTGGAGCTTTATTAACTTAATGGCAAATTACACTAATAGACATCCCAGTTATTTATTAAGCGTACCCTTTGGGAATTCTTTTGTAACGACATAGTTACATGGTTTAAAAATCAGAGGCGTCTCCATCAGGGGTACGACTTGAACGTTTTGAAGCAGATTTCGGTGCTTCAAACCGTTCTTGTGCTTGTCCTTTCAAAGTGCTTTAAGATCTTTCAAAGATCTTCAGGCCCTTTTAAAGGAACAACAATCTTTTGAATTATTCAGTTTAAACTTTAAACGTTATTATGCCGCCTTATGGGTGAATGCTGATGGGAATACATACAGTGTGTATATTATTATAAAGTAAGGAACAAATTCATTATCTAGGAATCTAAAAATATTTCGGAAAAATCTTCGGACACGTGTATAATAATTTTTAATGGCGCATTTTTTCCCATACAAACTTAATATACAAGGTGGCTCATGTGGTAGATATGACATTATCGAAGATTTTTTTAAATGAGAACCCCTATATTTTAGTTCAGATCTATAATCTCCAAGAACAGCTGATTTCAAAAACATAACACACTTAGGGCCTAAAATTCATAGTTTCGTTACTACAGGGTAAAACAAATAATTTTATTTAAGATATATTTTTTTGGCTTGGGAGGCATCAATTAATTACGTGAGGCGTTTTTAGCGATTTTTCAACCCCCCTTCCCCCAATAAAAGATTTCGTGACATTTGGCTCAATCCCTTCCGCCATCACCCAATTTTACCTGAAAGCCTTACGTAATTAATGGACGCACCATCATTTGCTGTTACTTATGTTTTTCTCAAGTAGGCTTATTTGCTGTTATGTAACTATGGTATTTAGATAATGTCATTGTCATTACATTGTATTTTTCTAGTAAGTTTATTAGAAGTAATAAATTTTATTTTAAAACATATTGAGTTACTATGCGTTTACCTTTAACACAAAGAATAGAAATTCTTATGATGATTGAATATGGTGATAGGATCCGTACTCAACAAGAAGTTTGCATTTTGTTTAACACTAAGTATCCAGCAAGACCAATTACTAGATCAACTGTGAGTAAACTTGAAATAAAATTTCGGGAAACGGGTTCAGTGGAAGATATTCCCAGAAAAGGCCGTCCAACTATTCCGGATGATGAGAAATTAGATATTTTATTGGCTATGGAAGAAGATCCCCATAACAGCGTCCGCCAGATTAGCATTGATCATGGGGCGGCTGCTATGACCGTTCATAACCTATTGACGGTAGAAAAATGGCACCCGTTTAAAATCCGATTGGTTCATGAGTTTAATGAAGATGATCCAGATCGTAGGATGGAGTTTTGTCAAATATTAATGGAAAGAAGTAACTTAGATCCTTTGTTTGTTGAAAATATCCTATTTTCGGATGAATCTACCTTTAAATTAAATGGAGAAGTGAACCGGAAAAACTGTAGATACTGGGCAAAAGAAAATCCCAGGTGGATGCGTGAGCACCATACTCAATATCCTCAAAAAATTAATGTTTGGGCTGGTATTGTGAAAAACAAAATTATTGGGCCATATTTTTTTGACAACAATGTAAACGGGCTAAATTATCTTCATTTTCTTCAGAACTTTCTTATCCCTACGCTAGTTAACTTATACCCTAGTAGAAATAATCCAGGAATTCTAGATGAAAATTTGTGGTACCAACAAGACGGCGCACCTCCACATTATGCAGCAGTAGTGCGCCATTACATAAACCAAGTTTTTCCGAACAAGTGGATTGGAAGACGTGGGCCTGTTGAATGGCCGCCTAGGTCTCCAGACCTTACAACACTGGACTTTTTCTTGTGGGGTCACCTGAAAAATGTTGTTTATAAAGTCAGACCTGCCAATATTGAAGATTTAAAAAATCGAATGACAACAGAATGCAGGAACATTTCAGAAGAAACCAGAAGAAAAGTCCAAGAAGAATTTATTGATCGCTTGGGGTACTGTCAGGCAGCAGAAGGAGGACAATTTCAACACTTAATTAAATAGCTTATTTAATTTTTTTAAATTAAAAATATCTTAAATAAAATTATTTGTTTTACCCTGTAGTAACGAAACTATGAATTTTATGCCCTAAGTGTGTTATGTTTTTGAAATCAGCTATTCTTGGAGATTACAGATCTGAACTAAAATATAGGGGTTCCCATTTTAAAAAATCGTCGATAATGTCATATCTACTACATGAGCCACCTTGTATATTAAGTTTGTATGGGAAAAAATGCGCCATTAAAAATTATTATACACGTGTCCGAGGATTTTTCCGAAATATTTTTAGATTCCTAGATAATGAATTTGTTCCTTACTTTATGTATACACTGTATAGTATATTTTAAAATATAGAGGACAAGAAAACTCGTAACAACATAATCTCTGTCAATAAAATTTTAGTTTGTTGAGAATTAAAGGACCTAAGAATCTTTTATTCTCTGCGTTTTTGGATAATTGCCGACCACAACTAAATTAAAAATAATTCTGTATTTCTTTATTTTTGAAGTTTTGTTTGATTGACCGTTTTTTCAAATTATAGGAAGTTTGTTTTTGGGTTTCGGTCACTTTGAAATGAAATTATAATATTTGGTTAACGTTTCGGTTTATTATAGTTCTGACGATGGTTTAGTATAATAAACCGAAACGTTAACCAAATATTGGAATTTCATTTAAAAGTGACCGAAAACTACGTATAATTTATTTTTAAAATTGGACAAGGAACCAAAAAAACCTTAAATTTTATGTCAGCCGAGGTTATAATATAGACATCCCTATTTAGGAATTAACAAAAGTTTATACAGGGTACTGCATTTCACCTCCCATATTCTATAGCCAGTTAGCATAAGTTAAACTCTTGATATTTTGCACACGTTACCAGTACCCTAGACAGCGTTTCAGGAAAATATTTTTGAATATACAGGGAGTCCACAAAAAAGTGTGACGTCATGATATATTTTTTAAAATTAAAGGCAATATATTTCGTGGATTATTTGGGTGTCTCTTAAGGTTACTTACATACGTTTTCGTAATATCAGCGAAAAAAAAAACTAAAAGAAAGTTGTGCACCACTTGTTATTAAATATAATATAAAATTATACAATATAGTTATTAACTGAGGTCTAACGTTCTCGTTAACCACGTTTGATTGATACAGATGGTATAGGGTGTTCAAAATATAGTGTGAAACTTTTCGAACTTTAAAGCAGTTTATTTTTCTTATTTTTAATTGCAGCCCGTTTATACAGGGTGTTATGGTAATGACGTATTATATTTAAACCGGCAAATTCCTGAGATAAAGACAAATTGAAGAAAAATACCCATAAATGGCGCTTTCAATTCATTCAGCGGTAAAAGTGACCTGACGTCAAACCACAAAAACACCTGTGTGGCACTGCGATACATGTAAGCAATCAAGGAATTCTGACCGGTGTTGTCATATGTACACCTTAAACTCTTTAGATAAATAAAATAATTTAAACACTTTTCCATTCTGTAATACCTTTTTATACAATTAATTGAACATTTACCACGGTCTATGTTTTAAACAACCCGAAAAAACATATGGAATAGTATTAAATATGTTTGAAATAGGCGGGTACGTCACTAGCTCAGATGCTAATGGCCTCTTGACGCCTTACATCGGCTGTGTTCATATAGCGCCGCACGCTTGCGGGCCTTCAGTTGAAGACCAACCAACGGCCGGATACGTTGTGTCTACTCTCAGCAATCCGCTCTATTTTTTCGGTTTACGCGTGTATCTTGCTCGTCCATAAATAATCTTTGAATATTGTTTTTATTGACGCGTTTCTTCTTGACGTCAAATTTCGTCGCGTGTAATAAAATCTAATAATCTGTAGTATTGTATTTTCAAAAGTTAACTATCGGTTCTGTTTCACTATTACTGTGTGTACATAAAGTGTTTTCAGGAGTGTTCCCATGGAAAAGAGAAAAACTGATTGTGTTTGTGCCTGGATTTCCTCGCTCTTCAGGTATAAAGATAAATACAAGTAGGTAGAAAATAATTTATTTTTATAATTTTATATAGAATTTCAGTTTTACATTAAGTTTGGCAACATTGCCATTGTGTCTGGGTGAAATGTTGTATAGTAACGCGGACTGACCTTTGAGTAAGAGTGTTTGTTACCCCACTTTTAAAACGGTCGATTTAAAAAAAATAAAATATGTAACTCTTCTCTAGGGCACCCAAGGAGTCACCCATTTAAATATAATAACCCATTTCCATAACACCCTGTATAAGATCAATAGGCCATTAAGAGCACACAGTTTTTTTATTTTAACTTAAAGAGTGTATTAAATTCTTTGCATAAGAATAAGTGGTCTTTAAGAACTTTTAGTTTAGTTTAAGGTAACTTTAAACCCAACATCTTTTTATTGAACATATGGTATTAAAGGACTTAAACCATAAATAAATCAAAAGTGTCTTACAATTATTATTTGGGTAGATCTCTATCTCCTCACGTAAACAATGTTTTCAAAAACCAGATCGCAACTCCACGCTCATGGGAGAAAAAGCCCAAATGTTAATTGGCAAACAAAAAGAATTTTCGAATTTTTTTACGACCTGTGGTTCTCCCAGGTGGTCAAGCACTTAACATGATGTCTAATGGACAAGAGCCCGAAGCCGCCTTCGGCATTTCGGCTTAGGCTCCTTTATTTTGACGGTTTTATTACTGTTCTTTTAGAGGTTCTGTTTATTTGCGCTTGCACGGTCATCGGATACTTTTTGGTAACAAAAATATTTACATGCTACCTTACTTAACGAGAAGACAATTAGGTTTGTTTAGCTAATTATTTGAATAAAGCAAAACCACTCTAAAATGATTAGTATAACGGCAACGTAATCTTGACTACTTTGTAACATCTGGCTAGATGTGCAACATTGCATTGCATCTGCAGACCAAAATTATTCGACACGATAGAATCGAATACAATGTTAAATGATTAGAAAGAATACGGTGGAGTGATATACAGATCTTTCAAGTGACTAAAAACACCCCAGTCTCGGTGCCAAAACTATTCTAATATAATTCTGTAAAATTATACCACTGAGAATTATTGGAATTGTACGAAAAGTGCATGCATTTTCAACAGATTACACTGGGAAACAAATTTCAACTTTTTTTTTGTTTCCTGAACAAAACCTATTTTTTTGGATTCAACTGTACCCAAGTAACTAAAAAATACCTATTAAAGATTTTAGTTGGCTCGCAAAAAAAAAAATCTCAATTATTTGTTACAAAATTTTAATTCATAGGCATATACAATGGACATACAAAATACAGATAACAATATATTGTTGGTTCAACAAAAGCAACTAAATAGCACATTTTTATCATTGAATCCAAAGTTTAGACACTCATTTTGCGCTTCTTAGCTTGCCTTTTGAAAGCAGCCTCTGGGGCATCTCTCGTAATAGTCCAGCAGTAGTCGGCTAACATCTCACAGTTCCATTTTCCCTGATATCTTCTTTCCATGTTCGAAATATCCTGGTGGAACCTCTCACCGTGTTCGTCACTTACAGCACCACAATTTTCCGGAAAGTAATCCAGATGAGAATCCAGGAAATGAATTTTCAACGACATATTACACCCTAGGTTTTGGTAACACAAAAGAAGTTGGGCAAACAGGTCTTTATAATTTTCTGCTTTTATGTTTCCCAAGAAATTTTTTGCAACCATTTTAAAGGCATCCCAAGCGTCTTTTTCCTTGCCTTCAAGTATGGAATCGAATTGCGCATCTCCGAAAAGTTTCCTAATCTGGGGACCCACAAATATTCCCTCTTTAATTTTAGCGTCACTGATTCTAGGGAACTTTTCTTTTAAATAACTAAAAGCACGGCCTTCTTTGTCCATTGCCTTCACAAAATTTTTCATAAGTCCCAATTTTATATGAAGTGGCGGTAGTAAAATCTTTTCTGGGGCAACTAATGGCGCGCTGGTCACATTTTTCTTTCCTGGCTCAAAAGACTCTCTCGGTGGCCAAATTTTCTTTCTGTAGTGATCCGATCGTGCTCGACTGTCCCATTCGCAGAGGAAGCAGCAGTATTTGGTATAACCTAGCTGCATTCCAAGCAAGATCGCCACAACTTTTAAATCCCCACAAATTTGCCATTTATATCTTTCATATTGTATGGTCTCAAGTAACAATTTCAAATTGCTATATGTTTCTTTCATATGGACTGCATGACCAATTGGGACTGAAGGCAATTTGTTTCCATTATGGAGTAACACAGCTTTAAGACTTACTTTTGAGGAATCAATGAAAAGTCTCCAGTCTTTTGGATCATAGTCCAGATTTAAAGCTGCCATTAATCCCTCAATGTCCCTACAGGTTACCAAATTGTTATCCATGTTAAAAAATGGTGTTAGGTTTTTCTGACGGCTTCGGTACACAGAAACTTTTACTTCATCTTCAAGTAAATTCCATTGTTGCAATCGAGAGGCCAATAGTTCTGCTTTTGTCTTGGGCAGTTCCAAATCCCTTATAAGGTCACTTAATTCACTTTGACTTATTTTGTGAGGCTTTTTACTTGGAAGTTCACAGACAAAATCGGAGTCTTGCGAGGTTGATGGGCCGGCGACATTTTCCGGTACACTACCGTTTGAATCCTCTTGATCATCATCAGAATGAAGGGTATATTCCTGAGGTGGATTAGGTATAGGCAACTCGTCACTATGAGGCACCGGGCGTATGGCGGATTGTAAATTTGGATACTGTATCGCAGACCTTTTTTTCTCTGAAAAGCCTTTTTTGATGGGAGGTGTCAAACAAAAGTAACAGTCAGTAACGTAGTCTTTCGGTTCTCGCCAGATCATAGGAACAGCGAAGGGCATCTTACGGTTTTTTCCACTTAGCCAGCCGCGAATGTTGGACGCACATTTGTAGCAGCAGATATGGGGAGCCCAATTTTTATCCTGGTCTCCAACTTTGCAGCCAAAATACAAGTGGTAAGCCTTTTTTATTAAAGGGCTAAGCGTACGTTTTTGTTTCACAAAAGTCATTTCACCACATATATAACAAAAATGATCCGGCTTATTTACACAAACTCGCGACATGTTGCTCAAAACTCTCTAATTTCTCAAATACGAACAGCTCTCGATCAACTGGTGGTTGAAATACAACTAACTAACAATTTAGGATTTATATTATATGTATTTAAACCCCTTATAAAGTACACCTGTTATAATAAATCCAGGTATATCTCATTTAATGGTGAAATTTTCCCATATATTAAGGGCAGGTAGGTAAATTATCATAATTGGGATGGATCTATAAAACCGGAGCCAACTGAGCCTTTTGCAAGACAGATTGTTAATTAGTATAATAAAATAAGTAAGATTTTGCTATTTTGGTCTCGGAAACATTTTTGCTGTTCCCCAGTGTTATTAGCCAAATTAATAATGATCACCTTTTGATCATAATTATCTTCAATTCAAAATGTTTTGACAGCTATAAGTAATATGGAGAGTAACAATACAAGGTGTTATGGAAATGACGTATTATATTTAAATGGGTGAATCCTGGGGTGTCCTAGAGAAGCACTACATATTTTTTTTTAAATCGAACGTTTAAAAAGTGGGGTAATTCACCCCTAAACCCACGCACAACTCCTCGGCACATTCATATATGAACATATTACATTGCCCAGCTGGGTAATCAACAGATGTTCAGGCACACTGTTGCCAAAATGTTTAAAAGTGTAAAACTTTAGTTTCTCATAAAAATAAATATTTAGCTTACTTAGGAAGTAAATCCAGGACGCGATTAAGGAATCCAGGGCACAGACACTTTCAGTTATTTTTTCTATGGAGAAAACTTTATGCTCATCACGTGTCCTGATGATAGTGTGGGAGTGCATAATAAGCTTATCACTAAACCCCAACACTAACGCATAATTACATTTTATAATAACAATAAGAGCACTTAATGATTTCGCAATAGAAATAATAAAAACGCCATGGGCCATTAACCCTTTACTAAAGATAAATTGAAACAATTATGTTAACAATTGACAGGAACTACCCTTTGAAATGAATGGTCTGGTCCACCTTCGGACCAGTCAACCTCTCCACTAGTAGAGCCAGCGCGGTTGCCATTTCCGAGACTATAGTTATACAGGAAAGTAATATTATAGAAGGAAATTCGGCAATTTATGATAGTCGCTTATAAAACATCGAAAGTGGCAACGCTGTATTTTTAAATATTAGCACGATTGTCCATAATCAGATGTTTAAAGAAGCCGGCCGATATCAATCGAGAGAACCAACGTGTTATTTATTTTTAAAATTTTTAGATGTTAAATACATTATTTCCCAGACAATAAGGGCGTATTTTTGTCTACACAGTAGCACTTTAAAATACTAATTCAGATTGAACGGTACTTAGATGTGTAATGTAATTTTGTAATGTGAGTACCTGGTGTTTCTTATAAATTAAGTTGGTTTTAAATAAGTCCGAAAAGGTAAATAAAATTGCATTTTTTTTTCTAAATGGTAAGTGGCATTTATAAGCTTTTAAGTTGTCCAGATCTGACGGGTGTCATTCGAATTGAACAAATGAGAACATACCTGACCATTTATAAACCCCGCGGCGGTTCGTTCGAGTCGGTTCAAGTTTATAAATCAGAGATTGTTTCCCAGCGAACTGAACGTAAAAGTTTATAATAATGTACCCTGAAAAATAAACAACTTGAAATCTGTCAAACGGTTATTGATTTTCTAAAGAGTTTACCTTGAAGATATGACAACACTGTTCAAGATTCACTGCCATATGTTGCTGTGTTTACCTTCCGAACAGGGGCACCACGTGGTAATTTTTGGTTTGACGTAAGGTCATGTACAGGGCATATTTAATTAAAGCACCATTTTTGGATATTTTTCTTCAATTTGTTTTCATCTCAGGAATTGCCGGTTTAAATATAATACGTCATTTCCATAACACCCTGTATAATCATGTCATTAAATCTTTTATTCAGGACCGAATGTATCAGGCCCAAAGATATTTCTATTCCAGATACCAGCGAAAGGTCCTGATTATTATCTGGTAGATTACCACATAAAAATAATCAGATTAGAAAGACACATCGTGTTTCGCGAAATAACCCAAGTGATCCCACTAATGGCACTGGCTATATAAAAGCCACTAAAATGACATTATTAAATCACGACCCGACCAAAACCTTCTAACCTACCTGTTGCGTGGGAAAGAGAGTGGCTTTGTCTTAATAAAAGGTCTCTTGTTACAATCAAAATAAACACAAGAACAAAATGATAAAAAAAAATATTTTATGAGATCATAATGGATTCAAATATGGATTCCCCTCTTATGGGCCGTCATGGTGATTTCAACACTTTTTTTCTTTGCTTAGGTAAGTATCTCTCTGGCCTTGTGTGTTCGTTTAAGTTGCCTCGGATCAGCTCTATCGTCTCATAATTGATTTTTTGTCAGTAATGAAAAGCTTTAAGAGTGTTTACGTACTTTAAAAATTGGATACCAAAGTCTAGTCATGGTGGTAAATTGGGCAACCAACTATTTTTTATTTGGGAAACAGCTTTTAAATATAGAATCCAGCATGTATTCAATTATTTTAATCCCAATTAAATTTAGTTCCTTGGTTAACATTAGAAAGAAGAGAGAATAACTTTGTTTTCATCTACCAAGACGTCTTGTGATATGGCAATGCTTTAAGCCGCTTGACTGTCTGAGTATACAGGGTGTCGATTTGAAAACGTTCCACCCTTAATATCCCGCTTTCAGTAAATAATATTAAAAATCGGAAAGACATGGCAATTTTATTGTGACGAGGGACGCTTTTAAGAAATATTTGCAGCATTCGTGGTTTAACCCCCAAGAGTTGGTGTTACTCTTAAAACCTTACATTAATGGGAAGATCTACTCATCTACTGTAGTATGGCCAACGGTGTGGGCGCAGGTTTGGGGGAAGGGCCAGGATGGACATAAGCATTCCTTTGGGGAACTACGCCACAGTATACCAAGCGGAAGTTCATGCCATACAAGCATGAATACTACAAAAAAAGGCTACCACAACCAAAAGATATACAGCCAAGCTGCTCTTAAGGCTCTGGACTCCAATCGGTATACTTCAAACCTCACACTGGAGTGCCATACCAACCTAAAAGAACTGGCGGCCACAGGGAACAAGGTGGAGCTCTTGTGGGTCCCTGGTCACTCTGGGATATTAGGTAATGAGAAAGCGGATGAACTAGAGAAAGCAGGATCCGCTCAAAGTCTCAGGGGCCCCGAGCCGGACTTTGGGATATCAAAACAGGCAACAAAAATAACATTGGATAGATGGTCGAAAAAACAACACGTATCTCGATGGCAAGGGTTAACTGGTCAAATACAAGTACGAGCCGCAGTTGGAAAACCATCGAAGATACCATCGAATGGGATGCTAACCCTGACGCGGTCTGCTAATAGGCCACTGTCATTTGCGAAAACACCTTCAACGGATAGGTATAAACAACGGATCCATTGAATGCAGACTCTACGGCGAAGAGAATGAAACTGTCTCCCACATAATATACCACTGCGTAGCGTTGTCTCGTAGAAGACAAAATATCTTCGGGAACATACAACGTGGAGACAACCTCCCACATGAGCTTGGTAGCAGGTTACTGGACCTCATAGAAGGAACAAACATCTTCTAACAAGATCGGGGTATACAATAAGCCGGAAGGCTGCAGTGATAGAAGTTCGGGCCTCACACCCGACGCCCGCCTTTAACCAACAAACCATGGCCTCAATAAAATATTACAATTTCATTAAAATATACATGTCGGTTCAAAAGTTAGAGCGAAAAATGGAAATAGCTAGTTTGCTGGTTGGGACTCTCTGTCTCCGTTAAGAGGTAATTTAGGAATATTTTGACCTCCTCTTTATGCTCCCGAGCAATTAGGAGGTACTTATCGGTCACCCTGTATATTTACGAACATTTAAAAAATTCTCACAAATTAGTTTCATCTGAACAATCGCAAAATAATTGTAAATTGTTTATCGTGTCTCAGTTATATGCGTCTTATATTAATTATATTAATCACCGAGAACAAGGTGTTTATAACCTATTAAAAAATTATAGATAATTTCGTTTTTTCCCACTGCTGCATATTATACGGAAGTATAATTTATGCGTCAATGCAAAGTAATGAAGTTGCATCAAATGGGTAATAACTTCTTTATTATGATAAACATTGATATTATTCGCAGTTTCAAAGCTTCCGTCCTGTACATACAAAGCAATTTGCAAAAAATCTTATGGAATAATACAATTACTATAATTATGAGATAAGTGTATTTATTTTCTTGGAAATTGCATTTCTACTGGTAACAATTTTTGTTGTTCTTTTATTATGCATACTTACGTTGTAGACATACCTCATAGTTCTAATTACATGGTATCGATTTGAAAACTTCCCAAGTTCATAATATTTCGCTTCCTGTAATTAATTCCGGGATCTCGAGGAAAATTCAATCTCGAAAATCCCGGGATTAAGCCACCGATCTATAACTGGGTGCGCAGTAAAAATGGGTTGGTGCGCAGGGTTTGCCGGTCATATATTGCATTGCATATGCTCGTCGATTGTCCTCAACAAAGTGTAAACCCTTATTGGCGTGCATATAGAACTGGCGCGCCCACTGGCGCCACTAAAGCCATACATGTGTAAATGCACCTTAATACAAATATGCATTTACAAAATAATGTAATTTTTTATTATAAAAAATTTTCAGTCGATATACGAGGTTTGTCAAAAAATATAAATTTGGCTCGAGAGTAAAGTACTTTTATTTGGGACAATATCGAAAGCTGTATCTAATTATTAAAAGTTGTTCGGTATGAAGAACTATGTTCTAATATGCAATTGCATCCTTCTACAGAAGTGATTTAACGGTACCTATAACAAGTTTTTTTACGAGTTAAGGTACCTAATATAGTAGCAAATAAAAAGAAATTATTTCTAAATATAAAAAATAATAATCAAGATAGATATGCTTACTCTGAAACAAAGAATTCTTATACGTACCCAAAACATTACATTACATGAGTGAAAGAGATAATTTCTTGATCTTCAAAATTAATGTAATAATTTGATTTGTTATGTTAGGAAGGATATTTCTAGCAAAAACTTATTCAGGCTGTTTTATTTTTAAAATAAGTAACTCTTTTAAATTATTATTATAAGCTTAGAAATTATTGAACCCATGTCTTCCTTGAATGTCAATTAAGTAACAATTTGTGTAATTTCGTGGAAGAAAATACTGAAAGATCCGCGAAAACAGAAAATGGTCGCATTCGTGTTTTTTAAGAACTTTTATTTAGATGGTATGAGTTGTAACACGAGAAATTAAGCGGTCGAAATCCATAAAAATTTCCTAGTAATAAGAAAATTAATATATTATCACGTTGACCATGGGTATGGTAAATAACGCCATAAACCATTGGCGACTCGTACCACGGCAAATATTCATTAAAAGAGTCACCCTTCACAATAAAATTGACGTATCTTTTCGATTTTTATACGATTTCGATATTATTTACTAGAAGTGAGACATTAAGAGAGGGGAGTTTTCAAATTAACACCCTGTATATACACTCCACGACAATAAATTTCGAATAAAGATAACGTTAGTCAGGTTTATAGTCTTTTTCAGTTTTTAAATTGTTTTCCAATCTTGGTGAAACTTTCACCCAAGTGTAAACTTGTATCTTGAAATGGTATAATACGGTATAATTTAGCTTCGTTATATTTTGTTTTGAAGTGTGACATTTTCCTAATACAATGTTTTTTAGTTCACGTCATTATCACTGTAGGTTAAAGAAAGATACAAATTTTTAAAGAAAGTATTGCAATTTTCCAATTTTATTCACAAATTCAGAACAGTACCTATATTATTTTCAAATAACAATGTATGGAAAAATTTGTATTTTCCCAGACCACCTGATAATACCTTATACAATAAGGGCATATTTAGTCTGCACAGTAGCAATTTAAAATACTAATTCAGATTAAATAGTACTACCAAGGAAAGGAAGATTTTTCCATTGATAGGATGTCACCACCTGCAGACAGGTTTCGAACTCTTTTGTTCTCGTCAGTACCAGGAAGGTGTACATACCTATCATCAGAGAAGACTCTATACTTTACGCCCTTATTGTATAAGGTATCATCAGGTGGTCTGGGAAAATAATAATTTTTCCATACATTGGTATTTGATATTAATACCACCTGAAAAATATAAAACCTTTTTATTTTCCTATATTATTTTATCGAGTAGCATAAACAAATATTCCAAAAATTAAATTAAGGGTAAAAAAGGTTTTGTTTCTGCCTGTATAATGATCGAAACGACAGTATATTTGAAAACTAGACATTTCCAAACACCACAAGTCTACACTTTGCCAAAAATTCACCAAAATCGGAAAACAATTTAAAAAGTTAAAGGACTATATAAACCTGACCTACATTACATTATCTCTCTCCAGAATTTATTATCGGGGCGTGTATTTCGAGGGTTTAAAAGATTTGAAGAACCGTTGGACAAATTTAATAAATACAATAAATTATTCTAAGGATTTTTTTTTGATCAAATAACAAATACAGTGAAACCTCTCATAACGGCCATCTCTAATAAGCGGACATCTCTATTAAGCGGACATTTTTTCATAGTCCGGAACTAGGTATATGAAATTCCACGAAAATCAACCTCCCTTGGGCGAACTCTCCTTTGGGCGAACGCGGACAGACTGTACAAAGAGTGCGAAAACCCTCCTTTAAACGGACAAAAAAATTTATAACGTATTTGGGAGACGAGTAAGTACGGTGCAAGAACTCTCTGAAGACAGACCGGCAACCAGCGTATGCGTGGCAAGCGAAAGGACTTCGCCCAATGAAAGTATGTGTGATGCCCGACAGCAGTCCGCCATTTATTTGTGAGTTGTAAGGTTAAGTCTGATAGAGAATATAGATGTTGTGGAAGTTTGTAATTTGATAACAATGATTTGGGCGAGTTCATTATTATGATTGATAGCAATGTGCTATTAGAAGATGATAGTGACCCCATTCCTACCAATTATGTAGTCCAAACTGAAACCACATCGATGAAGAAGTTGAGAATGAAGAGAATGAAGAAGTTGAGAAGTAATCAAACAACAAATTATCAACAATTATCAACAAGCCATTAGTATGGTAAAGGATTTATCAGAGTATGCAAATAATAGAGGTGAATCTACAGCAATGGAATTGTTATCAGACTTGGAATTACATTTTCTAGATTGCCAGTATAAAACGCAAACATGGCAAACTACCTTATAAGATTTTTATAGTACTACATCGTTACTAAAACTAGTGTATTTTTATTATGTTATGTTTATTTGTAGATTCATATACATAGTAATAATTTTGCATTTACATATTACCTAATAACAAATTTCCCATGGGCGGACACCTGTATTAGGCGGGCACATTTAGACGGTCCCGTAGGTGTCCGTCTAAGGGAGGTTTCACTGTATTTTATTTTCTTGACTTTTGAACAAACATAAACTTTAAATATCCGTAAATACTGAACAAGGATTACATTCTCATTCTATTTAAAATTCTAGATATTATGTTCAAATCATTGACATAATTTTCAAACAGAATTTGTAACTGATAAATTGAATTTTTATAAGGTTCAGCGACTCGCTATCTTATTAAACCATCATAAATAGTGCTTATATTTAATTGGGTTGCTAACATTTTAAAAAACAAATTCCAGTAGCTAAATTAAAATTAAATTATAATAACAAATTTGGCATCATAAACTCGTAGCACAGGTTTTTTGATTTCAATCAAGTTTAATGTTGATATAGTGATGGGCAATTCGGTGATTTATATCACCTATATTATTTATATATGTATCTTGTCTCTATGTACCGTTTTATTTCACACGATGCGGCAAGTACAATCGAGCTTCGTTGCGATTTAAAGTATACAAAAATATGTAACAAATCCTAAAATATCCATCTAAGAAATAAAAAGTCTATGCTTGTCAGGTGGTATTAATATCAAATACCAATATGGAAAATTATTATTTCCAGACCAAATTCCTTATACAATAAGGGCGTATTTTTGTCTACACAGTAGCACTTTAAAATATTATTTCAGATTGAATGGTACTATCAAGAAAAGGAAGCCCCCTCCATTGATAAGATGCAACCACCTGTAGACCGGTTTCCGATGGTTACCTCCTATCAATGGAGAAAGCTTCCTTTTCTTGGTAGTACCATTCAATCTGAAATAGTATTTTAAAGTGCTACTGTGTAGACAACAATACGTCCTTATTGTATAAGGATCATCGGGTGGTCTGGAAATAATAATTTTCCATATTGGTCTTTGATATTAATACCACCTGACAAGCATAGATTTTTTATTTCTTAGATGGATTTATTAAAATTTGATTTAATCAAATAACGTATGTTCAGATTGTGTGGGACTACTAAGAGATGGCGCTGCGCGCTGTATTTTGTCGACTTCCGTCGGTAGTACGGCGTTAAGTTAAAAGTCCTTGCTGATGATGGGTATGTACACATACCCTGTATTGACGAGAACAAATAAGTTCGAAACCGGTCTACAGGTGGATGCATCCTATCAATGGAGAGGGCTTCCTTTTCTTGGTAGTACTATTCAATCTGATAGTATTTTAAAGTGCTACGTGTAGACAAAAATACGGCCTTATTGTATAAGGATCATCGGGTGGTCTGGAAATAATAATTTTCCATATTGGTATTTAATCCTAAAATATTCCATTGCTAATTAAAAACTGTATTATATTCCTTATTGTAAGCTTTATTCGTTTATCAGGAAATAAATTTGATGTTGCTTCATTGGCTTTATTAATTACCTTGGTATAATGGGTTAAAGTTAAAAAAATCAGAAATTGGACTTGTAAACAATAATCCGTTTGTGGCTTGAACAACGAAAGTCTCAGTTAGTCATATTTTACACATTACTATACGTTGCTTGCCTGCAACATTTTGAAGTATCTGGTCAATATAATTTAAAATCTTTCCCGCCCGCTTCGATACTTTCCCGCCCGCTCTCTTGGAAAACGCCACTTTCGGTGAAGAGAACATGCATGAAAAGAGGCACTTTCGGGGCACATGTAAAAAAAGAAGATTACGGTACATATCTCGGGCCGTCGGAGGCTTTACGGACTCATGCGGCCTCTTTTCGGCCCTTGATATGGAATGTACTATTATTTGCGCAGCAGATTTGACAGGTGGCCGAATGTGATATCAGTCAAATTCAGTATTTACCCGATGGAGTGTCTATCACTTGACCTATGGCTCCGTTTCCGTTATGTCTGTGTGTAAGTTACAAAATTGTTGTTGAAAATGTTGTTAACAGCCCATTGTCACTTCATAATTGTATTTAGATAATATATCATAAAATTATTTTATTACTGTTTAAGAAGATACGATAAGGGCAATAAAAATATGGTACTTAACTGGATTTATTACAGTGACTTAATGACTTAAAAATGCTATGCGTAGACCTAATATGAAAAGTGCACAAGTCCGAAATGAACAGTTTTACAGCAGGAACAAGAAACCATGTTTGGATGTTTATATTATAGCACGTCCATAATCAATAGTCAGTTGCGGTTCTTCCACAGGAGCACATACGCACGAGCACCCCCACAACAAAACGAATAAAAAATATTAATTTATATTCATTGAATATTATTTATCGTATAAAGTCCGACCCTCCCTAATATTTTATCGTACCGTCAAACTAAAAAAGTCCGACCCTCCCTAATATTTTATCATCCCGTCGAACCAAACTGTATAGATCCGGCAACCGTGCCTCGGTCGAGGAAAATGGCGATTATGACGAGACTTGCTCGCACGTGCGATTAAGTACTGCAGTTTCTCTGTAGTAACAGGTGGCGGGTGGTAGCGGGAGATAGCGGGGCTATGGCGATTTAACATGGAAAAGGCGCACAGTTTTTGTGTGCACCGCTCTGTTGTCTGTTCTTGCATCTAGTTAGCAATTCGAGCGTATAGTTTTAATATTTTAATATTATATATTTATTAAGTTAAAATGAATAGCTGACGGTAGACTATTTAAGAAAAGCAAAGCAAAAAATTGAAGTGAAGAATGCGGGAACACCTAAATCCGAAATTAATTTAACACAGACCACAAAGGGTAAATCTAGGGACTTTATTAGAAAGTTTAAAAATGAAATATATGCAAAAAAATGTATAGAGGGTATTCCAAACTTAATGGGGCTGTTATTGATCAATTTTCTACAATTAAGAACTGAAGAATGGAATTTACTTTTAAGTACTATTGTGTAGGTTCGATAAATGTTGTGTATTTCGAAAAATGATACTCGATATGATTTTAAAGGATTTTTTAGGATGATTTTAAAGAATTTTTTTTTTATTTGATAGGATGACTTTAAAGGATTTAAGGATTTAAACTAAAATACACTGAAAATATGAAGAATGCCAACTTGCCAGTTTCGTGGCTCGATTCGTTCTCGTCATAAAACAGTTAACTATTGTTCTCGTCTTGGTTGCGCCTAATGACGTAGCCGTAGATGGCGTAGTGGTATTAGACATCATTCGCTTTTCTTGATAACTCGTAGATGGCGGTAGTCGTATTGGACATCATTTGGTTTTCTTGATAGCTCGTAGATGGCTTTAGTAGTATTAGTAGTGGACTGTATAAATATTGTTACGAGGGTTGCATGCGACGACGTTAAGATCCGACAGCTATACACACTAAGTAAACCTTTCTAATTTTCCAAAAGTTGTATTTCCTTGTGTAAAATTAAAAAATAAATAAAAATATGTTTTACCTAACGCATTTTCTTATTACTGTTTTTCTTTCTATTTAAAACGCCTAGAAAGTAATTGTTTGATCGTTACACAAAAATAAAATTTTAAAAATAATTTCCCCTCTATCATCGGTCCCGAGTGGACTTATTTAAATTAATTTTCTAATTTAAAAACAACTTGGACTTGTGCAAAACTCATGAAAGAAAAGCTTGTAAGCCTACGTATGGCCATTTGACCAACCCGAAGTCCTAAAATATTTAAGTTATTTGGCTCTGGTCAAACCCCATGGTCCGTAAACCGATTCTCACTCGGTAGATTTTACTGGTATAAGTAATGGCGTTACTTTCCGGCGTCACGAAAAAAATAAGAAATAGTGAAAAATGTATCATCTCCCATCCCTACCCTATTTACCCCGGTAACCAGGCCGGATGATACCGGATATCTCGTAGGGTACGGAGACGTGGTTCGGAGCAGTAGGTAACCTGGGAAATGTCCCTATCAGGCGTATGAAGAGGAAAAAATTGAGGAAAAAGTTACATATACAGGGTGTTATGCAAATGACTTATTATTTTTAAACCGGCAAATCCTGAGATGAAAATAAATTGAAGAAAAATAACCTTAAATGGCGCTTTGAATTATGGTACGAAATATACACTTTATATGAAATCTGAAAATTTACGAGGCCGCTACTGAGGACGTTCGCAATCAGTAGTTTTTTGAGGCGATGTTGTCATACAACACTGAATTGTAAACGCACG
Organism: Barypeithes pellucidus; assembly: GCA_963991005.1. Taxonomy (NCBI): domain Eukaryota; kingdom Metazoa; phylum Arthropoda; class Insecta; order Coleoptera; family Curculionidae; genus Barypeithes; species Barypeithes pellucidus. The sequence continues at coordinate 16,119,698 of OZ022558.1, forward strand.
TATTCAGTTTTTGATAACAAGACGTCTTTGACCCGCGTTATCACTTCTTTCTCAAACTTTTTAGAAAAAAATACTACAATTTTAAGGTACATACTCTCTTACCTTTCATCCACCATCAACACTGTTAGTACACTCTAGTGACCCACATTGTTGCTAACTTAATCCAGGATGGAACGGCGCGACAGTATGTGGGTAAAAAGGGTTTTTACCTTAGTATTTAGATATTCGATTAAAAAAAAAGTATGTAGACTTTTTCTAGAACACCCTAGGAGTCACCCATTTAGATATAATAAGTCATTTCCATAACACCCTGTATATGGTTGAGAGTTCATTTGTTCGTTTAATAATAATATAAGAATATGACATGTAATGGGTCCGCTTTTACAATTCACATTTCCAAAATATTATCTGACAGTCAGAGAAACAAACTCCAATAGTTTTTATTTAGATCAAAAACAAAATTCCAATTTTGTGGGTTCATGCTTTCTATGAACATGTACAATTTCAATTGTCCTCTTAATATATTACTTTTTATTCTAGACGCTAGACTATATATAAATGAGTCTAAGTGTCATTAGAAAGTTAATGTTTAATATTGGGATGATACTTTTAATAATGCCCAAAAGAATTTCGATAATTTCGAAGTTATTTTATTCCTGATAAATTCCTCAATTTCCAAACGTTTTAAACATTAACGGATTTTGAGCACGATACATACAATCTGGGCATTTTTTTCGCAAACAATGGATAAATATTTGAACACTTGGAGAATGCTAAAGATTTCAATGGGCCTCTTTAAATGTAAAAAACGTGTATTTGTTATCCTCTTATCCTTTTATCTTCAAGTCTTTCGAAGTAAATACCTGCTTCTTGGAAAAAAAGTTAAGTAATTTTTAGGAATTTCAACCGGAAGCTATATATATACAGGTATAAATATGAGCCTTGATTTAAAATTTTTATAATTTTTTAATTAATCATACTATTGAACAATATGTTACTGATACAATAAATTGTGAACTATTTTTTTTATCTCGCGTAGGACATTACCAGAGGAATAGCGCCGACGTATCATGCCTATGTGCAATAATTGTTAACAATAGTTTTTTTATCGAAATTAATTATACAGGGTATCCCACTAAGGTAGGCGAGGAAGCCATAAACCTAATTTCTTTGAGAAAAAAATGTCATTGCCTTAATCGACCAAAAAAATTGTTGTAAAATATTTCCATATTTCCCAAAATGACCGCTAGGGGGCATTACCTATTATACAAGGTGTCCCAGAATATGTGGGCAATCTCCCGGGTTCAGATAGAACACTTAAAAATAACAGGAGAAGTACCTATAAATTTTTCTTGCTACGGCCTCGCCTACGGAGATACGGGCCCATAACGGACGTCCCTGGGAATCTTTGTTTTTAAATAATTTTTTAAGTACTAGGTGTAATTTAATAATTTTTTGGTATAATGGTTACTAGATTAAGATTAAGATTCGCCCTTTTAAATACATTTAGCTTATTTAGTTTGACAGGGGCGGACTAGATGTATCACAAAAATTCTTTTTTTTGTACACCTTGTATAATGAAGGAACGACAATAATATTTTTGGATACTCTAAACCTTAAGCTTAAAAAAATGTACTCTTGATCAATGTCGATAAAATGAACTGTTTTCGTAAAACAAATAATTTAATTTTTCAATCAATTTTCATAACGGACACCTCTAATAAGCGGACATCTCTATTAATCCGACATTTTTTCATAGTCCGGAACTAGTTATATGAAATTCCATGAAAATCAACCTCTCTTGGGCGGAAGCGGACAGGCTGTTTTCATACAAAGAGTGAGAAAACCCTCCTTTAAACGGACAAAAAAATTTTTAAAGTATATGGGAGACGAATAAGTCCAGTGCAAAAACTCTCTGAAGACAGACCAACAACCAATCACGTATGCGTGGCAGCGCGATAGGACTACGCCACATGAAAGCATGTGTGATTCCCCATAAATAATGGCACAGAAATGTCGCGTTTTGAGTCTGAAAGAGAATATTGATGTTGCGGAAGTTTGTAATTTGATAACAATGATTTGGGCGAGTTCATTAACATTGATAACCATGTGCTATTGGAAGATGATAGGGAACCCATTCCTACCAATTATGTAGCCAAAACTGAAACCACATCACTATCTGACGACTCTGATGAAGAAGTTGAATGCAGTAATGAAACAAATGTCACCAATTATCAACAAGCCATTAGGAATTATAAGAGTATGCAAAGAACAGATGTGACTCTACAGCAATGGAATTGTTATCAGACTTGAAATTACATTTTCTAGATTGCAAGTATAAAACGCAAACACGTCCAACTACGTTATTAGATTTTTTAGTAATACATCCTAACTAAAACTAGTGTTTTTATTATGTTATGTTTATTTGCACATACATACACACAAACATAGTAATAATTTTGCATTTACATATTACCTAATAACGAATTTCCCATGGGCGGACACCTCTATTAGGCGGACACATTTAGACGGTCCGCCTAAGGGAGGTTTCACTGTAATATGCAACTTAAAAATAGAATTCTACAAATTCCTATGTCTTACTCATGAAAACATCATACGGCCAACTTGGAATCCGATACATACATTAAAACGTTCCAATTACTCCATTGCCCATAAGTTATGAGACACCCTGTATAATTATTTTTAATGGAATTATGTCATTGAGATTTCCTGTTAATTTGACTTACATATCTAACTCATTCCCAGTAGGTACCTAATGCGAAACAAAATAAATAAAAAGGCGAGGTTGAAATTCATGACATTTTGATAGCTTGGTATGAATATTAGTATGCGCGATATAAAACTTTATGGAATACAATTGCAAATTTTTATGTCTAATTGATTTAATAGTTTTTATAGCATAAGCTGACAATCTAATGAATTTAAATTTATTGCATTTCAATGTTAAAAGAATAATCCCATAATCTCTATATAATTTTTTTCGTTTGGTTACTGAATACCACGTTTACCATAAAATGTTTTGATATTCCAGTATTAAACATAGTTTCTCCTTGCTGACATTATATGCAGTTCATTTTTTGCATTGCTTCTTCAAACCTTATCTATTATTTTAAAAATTGCTTCACTTTTACATTTTGAAACTGTGACCGATTAAGTATATTTTTTTGTAGCAGTTTTGGAGAATAGCTAAATGAAATTTAATTTAAATTAAATGCATTTAATATTACATTCTCAATGTTCGTTCGTTAGGAAATGTAAAAGGAAACTTTTACGGAATTATTGCTGTATTTGCCTCTCTATCAATCAGTCACAATCGTTTTTCTTGAGACTAAGGAGGAAGAAGGCCAAGAGAGTTGAAGAAGTAAAATACTTAATTCATCTTACCGAAATATCAAATAATTTTAATAATGGGACGGAAAATGCAAGTGTATGCACAAGATATGTATACAAGGTGTTCCTTAATGACGTGGTAATATTTCAGGATGTGATTGTTTAGGTCATTTTATAAAGAAAAGTTCATTTGAACATATGTCCGCAACGGCTTACAGTTTTTGCTACAGTGTGTTGAATTTTTATTTTTTAAATGGTTATTTTTTAATATCCCCGAAAGTACTTTAGATATTATTTTCAATTTTGGTATGTGTTAATAGGACATAGAACCGCAAATTTTAGTTAGAAAAGTTATTCAATTTTTTCACCAGTGGCGTCCCTGCAAACATGTTCTCTGATATTTTTTACAAAAAATATGGCACGCCACTGACATTTTTCCACGTGGATATTTTTTCTGATTAGCCTGATCAATTTTATATAAAAACGGTCTCTTGAGTTTTTCTCGTCAGACGTTGTTAATTAAAACCACTAAATTCATGTTGAAACTCATTATTATTAACATGGGTAAAATAATTAATGATAAATTTTGTTTTATAAAAATTGTTGGAGTTGGCGATTCGATGCGAAGACGGGCGGAAGCATGCCTTTTAAGTGAAGGTGGCCATTTCCAACAATTTTTTTAAAACAAAATTTATCATTAATTATTTTATCAATGTTAATAATAATGAGTTGCAATATGAATTTAGTGGTTTTAATCAAGAACTGAGGGGAAAAACTCAAGAGACCATTTTCATGTAAAATTGAGCAGGCTAATCAGAAAAAATATCTACATGGAATAATGTCAGTGGCGTACCATCTTTCTTGTAAAAATATCAGAGGATATGTTTGCAGGGACGCCACTGGTGGACCAATTGAATAACTTTTCTAAAATTTGTGGTTCTATATCCTATTAACATATACCAAAATTGATAATACCCGAATCGGAGATATTAAAAAATAACCATTAAAAAAATAAAAATTCAACACCCTGTAGCAAAGAATTTAAGCCGTTCCCGACATATGTTCATATGAACTTTTCTTTATAAAATGACCTAAGGAATAACACTCTGAAATATTAGCACATCATTAAGGACCACCCTGTATACAGTCCTGATAAATTAAAAAATACGTCGAAGACTAAAAAACTATATTCGATATACTATTTCTTCTTTAACCATCGATATAAATTGCTTATTCAAAAAATAGTTTACTTGGAATTGTCTTCTTTCAGTTTATTTAAAAAAATTATTAATATTATTATTAGGAAAGAACTTCCCACAATATACAGCATGTCCAAGAAAGTTCTACACAAATGGGAAACGTCTTTATTATGCGTTTTATGAAAAAAAGTGTGTGTCTCTTCCTAAGACGCTTTGCTTGGCAAGAAACCAAGACCCACGAAGAAAGAAATTTATTATATTATACAGGGTTCTCAAAAATTTTTGAACAAAGTTTTTTCAAATCTTGTACAACAACGTCACAGAAACTTATTTTAATTAATTGGTAAGTTCCAGGTTTTTTTTCGGAAACACTTTTGACGGAATTAATGGTCCAGAGGTACGATGATAGGAAAGCATCATAGCTAGGAAGAGCATAACTCGATTAAGCGATACATTTCTAGATTCTATAGATTAGGTAAGAATACCACGAACTATTAAAATCCAGCAAATTTACTAATGCATTACTAAATAATATTTTTCTTCTGTTTTAAATGTTACAACATGAGATCGTATTATTGCGCCCCTATCACAGGTCAACTAATCTATAATAGTCATCAGCATTTGCAAACAAATTGCCTCACGCACATCTTAGGTAGGATGTAATTTCGTTTCCAGATTGACAACGATGAAGACACTCTTGATTCAGGACATTATGGTTCAACAATAAGGCTAGTTGATAATAAAATAAATTTGTAGTTGATTCGCACTTTAATTTACCAACAACTTATAGAAAAATATTATCATTCCTTGGAGATTCTGTCATTTTAAAGTAAGTAAATATAGATACAAGATTAACTGACTTACCCATTCCTGTTCCGTACGCAGTTGCTAAATGTGTGACCAATGCCAGTGTGACGGTAATGTACCAGTGCTTTTCCAATAAATCCATTTTTCTGAAACAACGAAAAAAAATAAATTATAAAAAATATTATTCTCTGAATGTATCCCACTAAAAAGAGAATTTTTGCATTTTATCCTGCTATAAAGTATGATAAATAAACACATTTTTTAATCGCTTGCCACAATATTAGCTGAGCTAAATAAATTCATTCGGCCTCAAAATTAATAACCGGTTTCGTATTTTATTTCCTTTGTGAAGCCTTTACGCAATAAATGCAATAACGACTTATTACAGGGAGACTGTAAATATTTGTTCACTTTTGTTAGTTGCAAGAACTAAGAAAAAAAACGTCGAACATGTCATTTCTATCGAAAAACTTTGCACGTTGCAAGGTAGTAATGTAGTTTATATTTTTGTATATTCTCTTCAACCTTTCGGCATATAAATTTGTGTAATTTTGTCAGAATCGGTTCACTATAATATTAAGTTAGTGTTGTGATCGCTCCAGCGAAAAAACGCTTGAGTACTCAATTATTCTCGCTTGATTATTAAAAAAAGCGCTCGAGTTATAAATTCAAGCGAAAATCGTGCTTGTTAATTATCACCTTCCACTCGATACCCGAGCTTCGCTTGAAGCCGACATATATTCGATATTCTAGTTATAAATTCAGGCGAAAAATCGAATCATTGCCTTTCACTTGATACCCGATCTTCGCGCGCACGTTCGAGCCTAACGCTCAGAAGGCTAACACGACATACGTCTTTCTTAAAGGCACATAAACGAGAAGGTGCATATAAAAAAGTATGCCAAATCCCTTAGTGGAGTCATCGCGACATAGGTTTTGTTTTGACTGGCTAGTCAGCGGCGATTGTAAATTCTTAAAAATTTAAAGGATGTAATTTTTTTAAAAATCAACTGTTCTTCCTTAATACAAACTTTAGACTAAACTTCTAAAACTTACAAAAACAACCACTGGTGTTTTTCAACACATTCTTCTAAGTTATAAAAATTTCAAATGATTAATCGCTCGAGCGATTCACGCGATTATTTAAATCTCGCGAGTATCGAGTACTCGATTATTAAAATCGTCGGTTTTTCCCAACACTAGCTTTAATTCATAAAAATGTATATATGTTACCATAAAAACACGGTTCCAATTAAAGCCCGATTTTCCTGGGGAAACCAGTTCTAAATATCATCCCTATTCAATTCTAGATCTAGTTCAAACGAGAATTAACAAATATTCTCAGTTAATTCTAGTTTCGACTGAACATATTTTGGTCAATTCTAGATTTAAATAGTTCAAACTAGAATTAACAAATATTCTCAGTTAATTCTAGTTTCGACTGAACATATTTTGGTCAATTTTAGATTTAACTAGTTAAAACTAGGATTAACAAACATTAACAGTTAATTCTAGTTTTGTCTAAACTTATTTTAGGCAAAATTAGCTTTTAATAGCCCGGTAAAAACCGAATCGACCCGCGCCAGCCCGTCAAACCGTATCCTTGCATCTTTTCTGGTTTAGTAAAAACTAGTTTCAACTAGTAAAATCTGTTTTCAATTGAATTAGTATGAAATTTTCAGTTTTAACTAAGGTTATAAGATAATTCCAGTTTATAGGCGGGCCATCCTGTATAATGCAATAAAGGTTTTTAACAGAACGTAAATAGTCTTCATTTGCTCATTTGCATCTGTTGCGATTACATGATGAATGTCGATACTATCCATGCAATCGCTAACGAGCCGCGATTTAAGATCTTTTGTAATACAGAAGGTATTATTAATATTGGATGTAATTTATACGTTCACAGACTTGATGACAAGCATAAGAATATCGTGGGTTAATATTACGGAGAAGTAAAACTAATTTCTGACATTTCTTGATTAATTGCGCAAGTCATCGGCTAGAAGGCGAATGGTTGAAAGAGTTAATACACTTAATAATCAAGTACACAAACATCTGCAATGTGGGCCATATCATCAACTCTTAAGAGTATGCTGGAGCTAGTCGAAATCTCCGATTTGACCCGTGTTCGTTTCACGCTTTGAAGGCACGGGACGAGTTGGATCTTCCCTTGCAGTTAGAAGAATACGTCGAGCGTCCGCCCGTAATCGATACGCCGTCAGAAACAACGATAATGGTAAGAAAGAGACTGCACGGGATCGGGGTCTATACTTCAATTTTATACGCTGAAAAACGGAGTTTCCGCTTCCTATGAAAACGGTACATTTAAAAAAAAAATTTAACGAAAGATATCTAAATTTTGTTAACAACTCGAGGAAAGTCCGTAATTTTTTTCTATATGGAGCAGTAAAAAAAATTAAATATAAAAATCTTCCGAAACAAAAAATATAGACTTTCCGCGAGTTCTAGTTCTATTACCTTTATTTTTTTGACATTTTTTTCCTAAAACAGGAATAAACGCTTGGAAAGAAAACTCGTTTACAGGTACTCCGGAATCCTGTTATGTAGGTAATAATAAAAAATCCATAGAATTGTGTAATATATTTTTTTAACAAATTTAGTTATTCCCTCTTACTCTCTAAGTTATACAGTCTATTTATGTAAGGTCTTAATTTGAAAACCTCGCACCCTTAATGTCTCTCTTCCAGTAAATAATATTAAAATCGGCAAGACGTCAATTTTATTGGAAATTGGGACGCTTGTAAGGAATATTTGCATTCTTTGTGATTTAACCCGCGGGGAGATGTAGATGTTGCCTTTAAGTCTTAAATGGGAAGAGTCCAATGACGTCCTCGTTTTAAAGGGCGTTTATATATATTTTCAATAATACTATTTTTTGAGTATACCAGGTTCCAAAAAATTGGGTTCCCATAATGGACGTATTTTGGAAATTACTTGCACTGATATTTATCGTTTTTAGTAGTGTTGAGATCGCTCGAGCGAAAAACCGCTCGATACTCGATTATTGAAATAACCGACATCGCTCGATTATCGAAAAAAGTGCTCGCCTGCGACGCCGACCGGAATGTGCTGCTTGGTAGTGTGATCGCTCGAGATAAAAAATCTGCTCGTATATTCGAGCAGTTTTTCACTCGATAGGAAATACTACTCTCGTTATAAATTCAAGCGGAAAATCGAAAATCGTTGTCTATCACTTGATACCTGATCTTCGAGCGCCACACGAAATGTATCGATTGGCGACGTTCGAGTTTGACGCTCAGAAGGCTGACACGACATACGTCTTTGTTAAAGACACATCAATGAGAAGGTGCGCGCCATGGGTTTTGTTTTGACTGGCTAGCCAGCGGCGATTGTAAATTTTTAAAAAATTAAAGAATATAATTTTTTTTTAAATCAGAAATAACTGTTCTTCCTTAATAAAATCTCTAAACTAAACTTCTGAAACTTACAAAACCAACCCCTGGTGTTTTATCAACACATTCTTTTTAGTCAACAAATTTTCAAGTGATTAATCACTCGATTATTGCTCGAGTATCAAGTACTCGATTATCAAAAGCATCAGTCTTTCCCAACACTAGTTTTTAGGTTATTATTTAAAAAAAAATATTATATTGACTCCTCTTTTAGTAGAATGTTTAGGGGCCTGGGCGACACACTTTCTAATTCTTGACCAGGGAACGAATGAACAGTCCAAAAATTCACATGATTAAGTCCATTTTTGGAACGCGATATCTAAAAAACTATTACTCAAAAAATAATAAATTATTGGAAAGAGATTTCAATGACCTTTAAAATGATTTGGCTTTTGACTCGTGGTTCTCGAAACATGTAGTTTTGAAAGAAAGAAGAAGGATATAGTTCCCATGATCACGGACGATGCTCGGGTAAGAGCTAATAAAATACAAAGTTGTATATAGGTTTGTGGAAATTTATGTGTTTGAAAAATCATTGGCAAGAAAATCGCTATTTTTTAGCACACTACTAATCGATATTTTACTACGTAAAAACCTTCGTCCAGCTGATAGAAACAAAATTTATAAACCATTTGCTATTCCGATCTTCTTATGAATATAAACAGTGGCAAAAGTACAAACCAACTTTGTAATACTAATAAGATTCATATAAATGTTGTATATATATCCTACATATCCTACCTTTGATATATATATATATATATATAACTATTTAGGAAATATTGGGCTTTGCAGCAAATGAAAGTGTACTCTTTAAAGTTGGTCCAAGCTTTCGGAAATCTTTATTTCCATCATCAGGGATACTACAATACAAGAAAATTGAATGTAATCAGAGTTAAGCTCTTAATTCACCAAAACAACTTAAGTTACTTACAACTTTGTTGAGGATGTTCATAAATTTGTAGTTAATTACTAATAGTAACACAGTAAAATTAGAAAGCACTGAAGCATCGAAAAGTCAAAATCTCTTGTGGCTGGTAAATCCATACAAAAACAACACTATAATTCATTAATTAAAAAAGACAGCACAGATTAAAATAATTTAAAATTTTTTTTTAAATAAAATTACTGGTCTTTATCGACCATGCCTGCGGAAACGGCCATTTTGTACCGGTATTATTTGATGAAATCGGCGTAGAGAATTTATAGGAACAATAATGCACAATTATTACTCTGTGATATGACACCATTCCACAAAGGACTTTTTTAAGTGTATCTCTCGATGCTGGACAACAAAAGAGGAAAACCTTATTATTCTTAATTCTATTGGTTCAGGTGTTGATTCAAATGTGTGTATGCAACGCTTGAAACATATCTGGCACCCATCATCTGATTTATTAATATGAAGTTTATTTAAATTTATAATTTATATTATTTATTATTATTAATATATATTATTTAATTGTCGGTATTTCTTATTGATTAGTTATTCATTATTAATATTTTACTTTATTGTTATTATTTTATTATTGACTCCCAATGTCTCTGTGGAGGGTGGGATTTTTTATCTAACGCCAGTAAATAAGCATAAACCTCACTTAAATGGCTGATGTCAGTTCTTCTGTTCATGTTGTCGGGGATCTGAGAAATCCAGGCCATCTCCAAGAAGAGTCTTTTTGTGTATATCGACTGTGTGGACAAGATTTTAGTTGAGCTGTAGTTCATATTATGACCAAGTGTATTGGCATGTTCAGCCAACGCACATCTCTCAGGGTGTAACCTACAATCACTCCTATGCGAAGCAATTCTTTTATTTAATGGTCTGGCCGTTTGGCCAATATAAACTTTATTGCAATCTTCACATGGAATGATATAAACCACATCCGAGAGTTGGCCAATTGGTACCTTGTCTTTCAGACGTGAGTGTAAAGTTTTAATAGTTAATACAGACTTATTGGCAATTTTGATATTACAAAAATCATTGATTATTCTCATGATTGGTGGTGATATCTCTTTTATATATGGAAATGAAGTGAATTTAATTGTGACTGAGTTAACTGGTACTGCATTCAGCAATGTGTTATTATTAATGTTAGGTATATTAAAGTTTGTATCATTCGTGGTTCTAAAAAGGATTTTATTAATTAGTGAAGGAGGGTACGAATTCTCTATAAAGAGTTTTGAGAGGATATCTAGATTTTTCCTCAAGAAAGAAGCATCAGAAATTTTCGAAACTCTCGTTTTCATTTGTTTGATTAAATTCACCTTCATGGCTTGTTTATGGTACGATAAATAATTGAGGTATCTACCAGAGCTACATGGTTTGCGGTACCAGTCTATAAGAATTTTATTATCTGGCGTACGTATGAAACGTGTGTCCAAAAACGGTACTGATCGTTCTGGACATTCTGTCTCAATGGTGAATTGTATATGTTGGTCAAAATCATTGAGAGTATCTACTATTTCATTTATGCCATCCTCCGGAAGTGCTAAAATGATATCATCTACATATTTTTTTATGAAAAATGGAGTAAAGGATAAGACCGGTATGACAATATCCAGGATATCATCCATAACGTAATTGGCCAAACCCCATATTACATTAAAGACTCATTCGAAATTTCTGAACAGTTTAACGGGATGCAACTCCCAATTAATTTTGTTTTAGCCAGTTTGGATGTGATTTCTCTTTTCAGTAACGTTTACTTAGATATAGCTCATAGAGCGATTAATAAAAATTGGTACCGCATTAAAGATTATTGTAACATTGAAAAAAATACCTTTTTAGAAATTATCTCTTTTTTATTCGATAACACTTATTTCACATTTGATAACAAATTTTATAAACAAAAATTTTTGGAACGCCAATGGGATCGTCAATATCACCCATTTTGGCCAATTACGTTATGGATGATATCCTGGATATTGTCATACCGGTCTTATCCTTTACTCCATTTTTCATAAAAAAATATGTAGATGATATCATTTTAGCACTTCCGGAGGATGGCATAAATGAAATAGTAGATACTCTCAATGATTTTGACCAACATATACAATTCACCATTGAGACAGAATGTCCAGAACGATCAGTACCGTTTTTGGACACACGTTTCATACGTACGCCAGATAATAAAATTCTTATAGACTGGTACCGCAAACCATGTAGCTCTGGTAGATACCTCAATTATTTATCGTACCATAAACAAGCCATGAAGGTGAATTTAATCAAACAAATGAAAACGAGAGTTTCGAAAATTTCTGATGCTTCTTTCTTGAGGAAAAATCTAGATATCCTCTCAAAACTCTTTATAGAGAATTCGTACCCTCCTTCACTAATTAATAAAATCCTTTTTAGAACCACGAATGATACAAACTTTAATATACCTAACATTAATAATAACACATTGCTGAATGCAGTACCAGTTAACTCAGTCACAATTAAATTCACTTCATTTCCATATATAAAAGAGATATCACCACCAATCATGAGAATAATCAATGATTTTTGTAATATCAAAATTGCCAATAAGTCTGTATTAACTATTAAAACTTTACACTCACGTCTGAAAGACAAGGTACCAATTGGCCAACTCTCGGATGTGGTTTATATCATTCCATGTGAAGATTGCAATAAAGTTTATATTGGCCAAACGGCCAGACCATTAAATAAAAGAATTGCTTCGCATAGGAGTGATTGTAGGTTACACCCTGAGAGATGTGCGTTGGCTGAACATGCCAATACACTTGGTCATAATATGAACTACAGCTCAACTAAAATCTTGTCCACACAGTCGATATACACAAAAAGACTCTTCTTGGAGATGGCCTGGATTTCTCAGATCCCCGACAACATGAACAGAAGAACTGACATCAGCCATTTAAGTGAGGTTTATGCTTATTTACTGGCGTTAGATAAAAAATCCCACCCTCCACAGAGACATTGGGAGTCAATAATAAAATAATAACAATAAAGTAAAATATTAATAATGAATAACTAATCAATAAGAAATACCGACAATTAAATAATATATATTAATAATAATAAATAATATAAATTATAAATTTAAATAAACTTCATATTAATAAATCAGATGATGGGTGCCAGATATGTTTCAAGCGTTGCATACACACATTTGAATCAACACCTGAACCAATAGAATTAAGAATAATAAGGTTTTCCTCTTTTGTTGTCCAGCATCGAGAGATACACTTAAAAAAGTCCTTTGTGGAATGGTGTCATATCACAGAGTAATAATTGTGCATTATTGTTCCTATAAATTCTCTACGCCGATTTCATCAAATAATACCGGTACAAAATGGCCGTTTCCGCAGGCATGGTCGATAAAGACCAGTAATTTTATTTAAAAAAAAAATTTTAAATTATTTTAATCTGTGCTGTCTTTTTTAATTAATGAATTATAGTGTTGTTTTTGTATGGATTTACCAGCCACAAGAGATTTTGACTTTTCGATGCTTCAGTGCTTTCTAATTTTACTGTGTTACTATTAGTAATTAACTACAAATTTATGAACATCCTCAACAAAGTTGTAAGTAACTTAAGTTGTTTTGGTGAATTAAGAGCTTAACTCTGATTACATTCAATTTTCTTGTATTGTAGTATCCCTGATGATGGAAATAAAGATTTCCGAAAGCTTGGACCAACTTTAAAGAGTACACTTTCATTTGCTGCAAAGCCCAATATTTCCTAAATAGTTATCCCTAACTAGTCAGCAACGACTACCCTTCCTATATATATATATATATATATTTCATAAATTAGTTTGTAAGTTCTGGATAAACATAGGCGTATCGCCGAAAAATTAAAATTAATTTTTAATTTATTTTTCATCATGTGAATTCCTTTTGCTGATGATGATAACTGCTAAGCGCAAGATCAATCTCAAACCTATCTTGTATAATATATAGTGACCGGTACATATGGCAAACATTTTTATTATTGTGCTTTTTACGCCGATTGTCTTCGCAAAACTGATTTTGAGAATATTTTCCAAGTTCTTGATATGAAACTTATATATGGACAGCGTTTATATTACTATTGGGAATTATTATGATATCTAAGGACCTGCTAGATAAAAATAAAAATGTCATGGGATAACCACGTTGGGGCAATCGCCAAGGTAGCTTTTCAGAAACTTGGTGTACTCTTCCGGACCAAAAAGTTATACACACCTCAACAACTTTCAACACTATACAAAGCGCAGAGTACTGCTCTCATGTCTGGAGCTCTGCACCCAAACATACTCTTCGGCTACTTGATTCCATCGAAACGAGGGCCATTCGTCTGATTGGAGACCCCGAGCTGACGAAGAACCTCGACAGCCTAGAACATCGAAGACAGGTTGGTGATTTGACTCTCTTTTAAAGATATTTCCATGGAAAATGCTCGACTGACCTTGCCCTCTTAATTCCGCCCAGAGCGGTAAATAGTAAAAATACACGACGAACCACTGCCGCCCATCCATATACGGTTCAGCTTAGAACTTCATTATTTAAGAATTCCTTCACCTGGAGGACGTCATCCTTATGGAACGACCTTCCCGAGGGCGTATTTCCCAACGAGTATAGCCTCCAACGATTCAAAACCAACGTGTGTAAGAAACGAGAATACTTAAGATAAATTTTTAACGTAGTATGTTAGAAAATAATTTGTAGGTCTCCACTAAATAATAATAAGAAAGAACGTCTTTATTATTTAAGAAAAAGAACAATTATTGGTTTAAAATGAACGTGGCGATATTTATGCCTTCTTTGGGCCACTCTATATTCTCTAAAAGTGGTCGATCTCGCTGCAAACAGAACTTCTTTTCGATCCAGCCACAAACCCGTTCCACTAGACTAGACTAGACGAGCCAAATCCTTTTGAGCTTCGTGGTAAAAACCGACAGAAAACGCATCGCTGCGAGCCTCTGACGAGCCTTCTTCGAGAGGCTCGTGGTAGGCGCGTCCGAGCCTCACAGCCCGTACCAATATGACGAACCAGGCCCGTTGTTGGCGCGGCTCAGGCCAGTTTCGGGCTCGTTTCGCCATATTTATACGCACCTTAACGCGAGCCGCCACTGGTTTGAAATACCTGTTAAGATCAAAGAAAATACTAAATCCGACACCAAAGCTTACTTCCTTATTTACTCGCATCATTATATCATATCTATCATTATAGAACCGGCAAACAAATAATCAAAAGTTCTGTCTTCATTTCACTGACCTTTTTCAAATAAACAGTCGTCTTCGATAGTGTTTGTGTCAATACAAGCTAATTGAAGTATACAAAATGGAAATCCTATAATTAACAAAATTATTAGGTGCACATGCAGTCAAAGAATTTTTGTTTAGACTAGAAATTCGATAAATACGGCTGTAAAGCCAGACAAACTTTCTCAATATTAAACGTCGATGAAAAGTAAGTTTCGACTTTTAATTGTAAAATATTCCGCGAACTGTTTGACGTAATTAGTGATGAGCGATACCGTGATTTTTCAATAAGGTGATTGTTACTTTTTGATATCAGTGAAATTAAAGCGTGACGTGATCAAAGTTTATAAATTTTTATCACTGTTAACTGAAGAATTAACTAGATACTGGGCGCATCGTAAAATATTTATTGAGTGATGGTCGATGGATTTAAATTATTTATTATGAATATCTACTACTGAAAGAACTATACACAAGAAAAATAAAATCTGTAGAAAAATCAAAACAAACAAAAAGAACCTTATTTCTACCTAAAGTGGGATTATATCGTTCAAAGAAACTATGATGACCTCTGTAATTTACAACAAACTGTTTGTTCATGCAAATACTCATGATTTCTTAATCAATTTGTGCGTTATATATTGGTATTTACGGGCCTAGTTACCAAGGTCAACCAAACCCAAAATACAGTTCAAGAGTCAAAAGTCACAGTCAAGTAACAAGTAACGACTTGACAACTTCATGGAATCACATTTTAAATATCGTCTATATGAGATGTGATTTGAGAAAATCCATCAAAAGGCAAGTCCAGTACCATCCATGTTACTATTATGATCATATGCTAAAATGACCTTTATTGCGTACTCCCTAGCAATAAGGCACGAAGTCCCGTATCACCCATGTTAGGGCGATAGTCTATACAGGGTGCACCAAGTAAAGTGGCCTATTAGAAGTATCGCGAGAACTGAATGAGATCTTATTTTGAAAATTTGGTTGTAGCTATAAGAGATGGTTTTCTACATTTCTAAAATATTTTGGATCTTGTGATTTTTTAACGCCGTATCGGGACCTGAAAAGAAAATGAAATCTTTTTAGCGGTTACAGCTAGAAAGCTGAAATTTTGACAAAAGTTTCACAAGACCATCAAAATTTTATTATTTTGAACAGAATTTAATTAGCTTTATACAGGGCGTCTCCATAACAATATTTCTGAGGGAGATGAATTATTGCAAGAATCTTCCTTTTTTTTAAATGGGACAACCTGTATTTGATATGTTTTGTTAATGGAGGATCGAATATTCTATCTAATATTAAGTATTTCTACACCTATCTTCAATATTTTCGGACTTATAGCGAAATTTAAAAATTATCTTATAAAAATATATTTTTTGGTAGTTGGCGTGGAATGGATTGATAGGAACAAAATAATGAAAAATCCATTTGACGTTATGTCTGTGTTATTGTAATAAAAACAATGGAAACAAGCTTGATTTTGTGTTGAATTTTGGTGTGGTTTAGTATGATCGTAGGGCACACTTTCATATTGCTTACAATTTTAGTTATATGGCATTGCGGCAAAGAGGTAAGTTTATGCGTTTCATACAATATTTTTTCTACGATCGTATCAATTTTCTTTTTCGAAATAAAAAAATATATATTGGTGTATATATAACCAACTCACTGTCACTTACGAATTCTTCAGTTGGGATATTTGCTTATATCGGCTTGATTATTCAGAATTAATGTTGATTTTGGCGTGGAATAGCATGGCCTTAAACTACCAGATTTAAAAATGTTACATCTTTCTTGAAAATCCGTTAGCAATACGCTGAAACTCTTCACTTGTTTTTCGTTCATTGTAATTTAATAAACGTATTATATACCTTTTTAAGCTTCTTTCGTTTTTCCGGCAATAAATTTTTTTTGTGTTGCTTCATTAGCTTTATTAATTATCTCATCTGGAGCGCATTGAAATGAGATTTCTTCTTCGGAATCGAAATTATTTCTTTCCATTTTTGATGTTATCAAATATTATTGACATTTGTAACAAGAACAATGCGGCGACCAGACAACGAAGCTGTTTTCAAGGCAACTTGATATTATAGGCGTTCAGAAAGAAGTGAAAAAATGTTACGGCACAAAACAATCATAGAGAAATACCTTATTTTCTGTCGTGTTTACATTATCATCACTCATTATATGCATTCATATAATTTATTACAAATTTAACAACTAAAGGTGTTAAATACTTCCCATAAAGTCACTTTCTTGTATAGACTATTCATTGCTAATTTTATGAATAGTAAAAAGGCGTTATGTACATATAACATTCGACTTGTGTGGCAAGTGCTTTTTAGAAAAATATCAGCCGTTTATCATAGATTTTCTGATTTATTGCTTCATATCAAAGATAGACCTACATCAAAGAGAAATATATCATTCTGAACACGGGGTTTCTGATACAGAACAACGAGTTCGCGAACAAAAGACATGCAAATCTGTTTGTCTCCGAGTTTGCCAAATAAATTGCCACACCTTTGTTATTTTTTTATCGGTAGATTGTAATACTAAACCTGAATTGTTTTTTATACCGAAACATCACAAAATAAAACTTTTGGGGAAGCAAAAATAATCGTGGATTAATTTCACTTTCTCATTACTACTTTATATTCTCCATAAGATGGTATCATCAGACCTTTAATGTGACGTTTCGCCTTTGGGTCCCCATAATCAATTTAATTTTTTTAAATACGGATTTCTTTGTATAAATTATGAAAGACGGCTTTAATCTATATTCAGCAGTATACAACAATTACTGGTTTTCCGACGTTTTGCTCCTTAAATTAACCATCTTCATTAAAATACCCTAGTACGTTCCTGTAATTTACTGGTGGGTTCATCCATGAAAAATTGTATCTTCATCTATTAATTTGATGGGCGTCAATCTGGGAGGAAATATGTCTTGGCATAAGCACGTTGTGGCAATCGCCAAGATAGCTTCTCAGAAACTTAGTGTACTCTTCCGAACCAGAAAGTTGTACACACCTCAACAAGTTTTGACACTATATAAAGCCCAGATTCGACCATCGCTGGAGTACTGCTCTCATGTCTAGAGCTCTGCACCTAAACATACTCTTCGGCTATTGGATTCCATCGAAAGGAGGGCCATTCGTCTGATTGGAGACAACTGGCTGACGAAGAATCTCGACAGCCTAGAACATCGAAGACAGGTTGGGGATTTGACTCTCTTTTACAGATCTTTTCATGGAAAGTGCTCGGCTGATCTTGCCCTCTTAATTCCACCCAGAGCGGAAAATAGCAGAAATGCACGGCAAACCACTGCCGCTCATCCATATGTGGTTGAGCTTAGTACTCCTCGAACTTCATTGTTTAAGAATTCTTTCATCTGGAGGACTTCATCTCTATTGAACGACCTTCCCGAGGTCGTTTTTCCCAACGAATTAACCTCCAACGATTCAAAACCAACGTGAATCGCTTTTTGCGCACACGCACCACTCCCAGAGTGCCCTAAAGGATTTTTCCTATAGTGTTTGTGTTTGATTATAAAAAAAAATTCTCAATCCAAAAACAATAATGAAATTATGTAAAAATTTCAATTATTGATAACCATGAAAAATTTGCATTACTGCATTCGCTAATCAGATTATCAGGATGCAAAAAGATATTGTTGTAAACCAAGAATTAATTAAAAATTTATTTGGAAACAAACTTAACTACCAATTTTTATTAAATATTAGTATTAAAGTAAATATGCTATACTATTTAAAAACAAACATTTAACTTAAATATTCCTCAATAATTTGTATTGCCTCCTCTAGCCCTCATTACTAGCTGTAAAAGTCATACCATCACGGAACCTCCTCCTTGCCAAAGAAAATGATAAACTCATATTGCATTAAAAATTATGGAAAAATTTTAATTATTGATAAACAATATCGTTTTGCATTTGTTTTGCAAACAAAACGTAAAAAATTGATGACCCTAAATGAAAACTGTTATATCGAAATAATTTTGCTACTTAATTGTCTTGAATTTACATTTAAAAAAAAAACAATATTTTGTAACCAATGTTACTTGAAAATTGCAGAAGACACGTTAAAACTAATAGTGGTTCCTTCAGTACTAATCTAAAAATATCACTAAAATGGAACTATAGTCTATTCATTCTCCCAATTCAGTAGACCAAAGCAAATACACGGGACGAGCATGTGAACAGCACACAAGGTTCAATTAAGAACAACATATCATTATAATATCGAATCACGCATGAATTGACCTAAAATAATAGCTTACGCTGAACTATCACCATGTTAGAAATACATGTCGACAGCATCGGCAGTTTCTAGGCCGATTGACCAATCGTCGGCCCAGAATCATCTTGTTCTATATGCCAAAACTTAAGTTTTTGAAAATCACGGTTTTGTGTTTCAACGTGTAATAAGCTATATTTTAATTCAACTAGGAAAAAAATATTCAATCAATTATGAAGATATGACATCCCTGAGATGATTTTTATTTTATATAACTCATAAACTATCCTTATACGACTTAAATTTACTTTTGTTATATTGTATATAGAGCAAAATGTCCAAATTTCTTGCATTTGTTAAATGTATAGGGATATAGAACAATATGTTTGGATATTGCTCAAGTTTTTCAATTGTTTTTGACCCAATAATTCGGAATTAAACAGTCTTTCTTCTTCTGGCATTTATGGCACTATTTCAAGAAGATGTTTTTTTCCTGTCCAGATATAACTGCTGGCATCAAAGTTATCTGTGGTACAATTGTTGGAAACTCTACTTCTTTTTTCATATTAATTCTTCGAGTATATTTTAATTTTATTGTGGTTGTTCTTCCTTCGAAGGATTCTTGATATTTTACATTTAATGGAGCATTCTTTTCGTATGGTAATTTTTTCACTTTGGTGTATGGAATCATATTATAGATACATAGCAGAGAATGACTGATAAATCGAAGTAATTTGTTGCACACATCTGAATTATTGCTTGAATTTAAGCTTCCACTGCTTTGGAATATTTAGGAGTAGTCTTATTAAGGTTAAAGATGAACAGCTATGTTTCGAAGATGCCTTTCTATACAGCTATGGGCATTGTCCATCTCTTGTACATTTCCGTGACTTGATTCCCAAAAACTTTTGTTCTATTGCAACTTTTTCGAGTCCTCAGATTGTAAAAACATTTGTAAAGCAAACGACGTAAATGAATTTTTAATCTGTGTGACGCAACTATCTGACCATAAGTTTCTATAGGTCTGGATTGTCTTCTACAATTTCTTTCTGACCAGAGCAGAGGGTGTGCGAATTCCAGCTCGACTACATAAAAATGCATGCCAAATCGCATTATAGACTATACCGTTAAGATGTGCTGTAAAATTATAACAGCACAATTTCATCTTATAAAAATTTTTTCGAGACATTTGATTTAGGAAGCGAAAAATAATAACTTACCGCAACCGAACCGAACAGTCAGGTGGTTTCTGTGGAGATGGAGAAGTACTAGCAACACTATGATCCATGTTCAAATCAGAAAACGTATTTTAAAGCATAAAAATAAACACACAAGGGCACACTAGCTTACTCTTTGCTAGAATATATAACTGGATATAGACAAAATAATTCTGTAGTTTAGTAATATGGTGAATTTGCAAATTGTCAATTGTCATGTACAGTACGTTTCACGCAATTTGCATACGACTTAATGATTTCCTGGGTCGGTCCCATTGTGTCGACAAGAGCTTGGCAATAAACAAGTGAAGTATGAAGGGACGGACTAAGGAAAACAAGTAATGATATGATTATATTAATGTACTCAAATGAAATAACATTTTTTTAAATATTATTAGTCATATTTATTTACATTTATAATGTCATTCTATAGATAGTTCTGTTTCGCTATCGCTATCCTCATCAAAATTAATTACAATTGGATTAATTATACGATCCAGACTAATATACGAATTTTCTACAGTTATTACGTGACGGACTGAATTTTTCCAACTACCTGGGGGAATATCATTAAAGCATTTTCATATTAATTCTACAACACTAGAACTTAAAGTCGGAGAAATATTTTCAGACCTAACCAGTGATTTTAACTGGTGCCACATATGTTCTATGGGGTTAAAAATGCAATAATAGGGTGGGACCCGTAGCACTGTATGTCCAATTTCTTCTGCCAATGTGTCAGAAACATATACTTTTTTATACAAAATGTCTTTAAAAGTTCTAAAAGATCACTTTTTTTATAACTTTCTTCAAAATATATATCATTCGCCGCCATGTAGTTCTGAATCTCCAATTTTGTATTATTTGAGCTTGGAGCTTTATGTAATTGGCGACTGTGATAGCTCGCATTGTCCATTACTATCACGCTATTCTGAGGAATGTTTGGTAATAGACAATTCTTGAACCATTCCTCAAAAACTAACAAATTTTACCTCAAAAAGATATTTAAATATAAATTAAGGAACCTAACCTACCTGATATGCCTATATTTAATTATAATTATTACAATCCGGTCCTTTCCACATAATAATAACAAACGGTCATAAATAATGGGATGGCCCCAGGTACTTTTACTGCAGTCATTAAGTTATATGACAATATAGCAATGAGTTTATGCACAGGTGCGTTGATGTTTGTTTATGCTCCTGAATTGAGTATAAAAATAAAAATTACCAATTCTACAACTTAATCAATATGTAATGACCGTTTTGTTTTTGAACATGAGTGTAGTGTGTGAAACCGTAAAAAGTTATTATATAAAAAAAAACTTACTTACTTATCACGTCGTTAACAAATTGTTGATTTTTTAATTTACAAGTAAAAATTTCGCATTCTAATTATTCTAGGGAAAAAGGTAGAGCTGGTTTTTCCTGTATACATTTATTTCGCGTCAATTACAATTCTTTATAGAGCAATTTATTAGGTCTAACTATTAAGGTCAAAATGTTGTTAATAAAAAAGTAAAAGCAGTTTCAGATTTGGTAAACACAACTTTCTTTATTTGGTAAAGGAATGTGAGATTAAACATATTGAACAATTTATCGTACTCGATGTGCATACGTAGGATGGTAGATAAATTCCAGTGCAGCCTTTTTTAAAAAAAAAATATTGATGTAAATTACATATGTAACATTTGTAATAAGATCAGGTTCGTTCGCAGAGCGACTTTATATACTACAATCGCAGTTCGAACTTTGCTGGCGTGGCGTCATCATCTAATACTTTTACATACAGTATGTCCACGGATGGGGATTACAAGAGGACAAATGGACTAAAAATTGAAAGATACGAAAAAAAGTCACTCTTAATAAACGTTTTTACTTGAATAATGTGATACTTGTTATCAATGTCTTTATTTAATGAAGTAATTATAATAATAATAATAATACGAACAATTTTATTTACATGAAAAGAATACGATAACGATATCATAATTCAAAAACTCCATCCCCATACTCGACACATTTTTCTAATTGCTTTCTCAAATAAGGGAAAGAATTTCTGATTTCTTCCTGAGATATCGATTGGACAGCCTGGATAATTCTGCCCTTCAGCACTTCAATATCATTTGGTATTGCGGTTGCAAAAACAATTTGCTTTAAACGGCCCCATAAAAACATATCGGTCAAGGTTAAGTCGGGACTTCTTGGGGGCCACAAAACTGGGCCATTCCTGTCAATCCACCAAATCTGCGGTCAAGCCATTCTCTAACCTCACGAGCGAAATGGGATGGACAACCATCTTGCTGAAAATAAATATTTTGTCGAAAATTTAATGGTAGATTTTCGAGTTCATCATTCAAAAATGTATCCAGCATTTCTAAATATGATAATCTATTGCATGTATTATCAAAAAAATATGGCCCTATAATGCCATGGATGGATATCGCACACCACACGTTCACTTTTGTGAAATATTGTCTTCTCGTCATCATTCTGAATTCGGGATTTTCTAAAGACCAGTACCTAACGTGCAGGGTTGCAACGGTTCCATTTGTTGAAAATGTACTATTTTCTCCTATCCACAGGCAAAAATCAAGTCGTTCCGCGTCGTCACCCTCTTCCAATCTTTGATTAAAGTGCGGGGAATTTGACATTTTTTCACAACTTCCAACTGAGTAACACGATTTCTAAGGGACGTCATAGGATTTTCTTCAACAGAATGAAGAACTAAGACTGTAGCAGCATCATCATGGTCGTATTTCTTCTTTTTTTTTTGAGGTCCAAAACCGAACCAGTTCTCTTGAACTTTTTTATTAACTTGCAGATTGCCATCCTAGTTATTGGGATTCCTACAAATTTCTCGGTAAATTGTTCCATGATGTAGCGGTATGAAACTTGCCCATCCCCATAACATTATATTATAAAAACTCTTTGTTCAGTAGATACCATTTCTACTTAAATAATAAATTCATTAAATAAAGACATTGACAACAAGTACCTATCACCTTAAGTGTCATTATTATTTTAACTAGGTTCACCAGTCAGAGGTGTGCCAGGGAATACTTTTTGGGAAATAATTTTTACATAGGTAAACCTTTTAATGAATTGTTCTACTTGGGTTTGTTGTGTAGAAAACACATTCATTAACAGTGACTTTTTTCATATCATTCAAAATAAAGTATGTATACTCTTAAGCAAAATAACATGTTTGCAGTTTTTACCCACCCTGTATAAAAAAAATGTAAGTTTCTTATGATGAATCATATTTCCTAGACAAGCAAAAACGTTTATTAAGAGTGACTTTTTTTCGTATCATTCAATTTTTAGTCCATTTGTCCTCTTGTAAACCCCATCCATGGACATACTGTATACAGTGGTACCTCGAGATACGAGTGCCCTAACATACGAGCTATTTGAGATACGAGCTGTCGAGCGAGCGAAGTTTCGTCTTGAAATACGAGCGACATTTGAGATCGGAGGAACGGTCAGCTGTGACGCTACACACAAGTTGTAACTGGTCGTGCATCGGAGCTATTTAATGACACTTGCCTAACTCATTTCCGCAGCATTCTGAAAGGGAGGAAGAAACAAACCTCTTTGGACCGTTTTTTTTTCAATCCAGCGAAAATGGCAAATACCAGTGAAGAGAAAGGCAGTGACTAAAATTAAGCATACAGTAACATTTAAGTTTTGTGTAAGTTATTATGTCTTTATACAATATTTGTAATTTATAAATACATTTTTCTTATTCAAAAACACGTAACAACAATAATTGGGTGTTTGAACGGATTAATGGCATTTCAATTAATTTCAATGGGAAAAATTGCTTTGAGATACGAGCAAATTGACATACGAGCAAGGTTACGGAACGAATTAAACTCGTATCTCGAGGTATTACTGTAGAGTGAAACCTCTCATAACAGACACCTCTGATAAGCGGACATCTCTATTAAGCGGATATTTTTTCATAGTCCGAAACTAGGTATATGAAATTCCATGAAAGTCAACTTCTCTTGGGCGGACTCTTCTTTGGGCGGAAATGGGCAGGCTGTTTCATACATTTACACGGACAGAAAATTTTTTGGGAGACAAATAAGTCAGGTGCAAAAACTCGTAAACACTGGCAGAAAAACGTCGCGTTTCGAGTCTGAAAGAGGAAGTTAGTAATTTGATAATAATGATTTGGGCGAGTTCATTAACATTGATAGCAATGAGCTATATTTATAGCCCAAACTGAAACCACATCAATATCTGACGATTCTGATGAAGAAGTTGAATGCAGTAATCAAACAAATGTCACCAACACACAAGCCATTAGTATGGTAAAGATCATGCAAAGAATAGAGGTAACTCTACAGTAATGGAATTGTTATCAGACTTGGAATTACATTTTCTAGATTGCAAGTATAAAACGCAAACACGTCAAACTACGTTATTAAATTCTTTTAGTACTACATCCTAACTAAAACTAGTGTATTTTATGTTATGTTTATTTGTACATACATAGTAATAATTTTGCATTTACATATTACCTAATAACCAATTTCCCATGGGCGGACACCTCTATTAGGCGGCCATATTTAGACAGTCCTGTGTCCGCCTAAGAGAGGTTTCACTGTATTTAAAAATACTTAACTACTGGAGTTATAAATAAATTATTTTTACACTTGATTTTACTAAATTTATGATTATTATAAGAAATCCAACTATAGTTTTTTGTAAATTATGTTTAGAATATTATTTTGGTACGGACTGATAATGAAAATTGTACTTGTTACAATATTTTATAGGAAATCGTACAATAAAATCTTTACCATTATAATTTTACTTAGTGTTTGTTAAAATTTATTATATATTTTAGTATTTACTTGAGTTACAGATTACTAATATAATAAATAATATATAAAAATATATTTTATTGGAAATTTTGCAATAAAATCTTTAGTATAATAATTTTACTATAGCCTTTTTTACGTGTAATAAGAAAAATAACAAGGTTTCTCTGGAATTTCCAAAAATGTATTTATTGGTAGTTCTCAATTCAAATTTTCTTAACATGAACCTCAGAGAAATATAATATATATATATATTTATAAATAATTATTATAGATGTTACACAGGGTGTCCAGAAACTCGTGGCCATTAATAATAGGATACATAGAGGAAGTTGAAATAATATTAGTACTTCTTATAAATATTATTTCTATCTCGCTTTCTTATTGATATAAACGGTTTCACGTTAAATAATTAAATTTTAATATTTTTGAATTTTGTTGTTTTTTTTTGGTACCCTGAAATTAGGGTGATAGTAGTAATTCATAGCGGTACAACTTTCGTTATTGAAATTGCTTTATTATGCCCTCATCCTGTATAAATTTGTCTAATCAATGTCAAAAAAACAACAAATAAACTGTTTTAATGGTACCGTTCAAAAATTTCACCTGGCAAGTCAAGTATATGAGATCTTTGTGCAAAAACTTGCACTTGTGTCGGATAATAAGAAACATTGAGTATGAATGCGCATAAATATTTATGTAAGACATCTTCTCGCTTGGTCGTTGGCTTAATGAGTTCAATGAGTCCCCTTTGTTTTTACAGAAGCATGTTTGTAGTTTTGTTATTATCATGGTTGGTCATCTACACAAATAATGTCAATCAGATATATTGAATTTTAATTATATTTAATAAATAACCAAAAGTGAATTAAAATATTTACGACGATATACAACGTGTCCAAGATAAGGAGGGATGTACAGGGATCTCGGAAACCATAAAAGTTGCGCTGAAAAATCGTTTCATTGTTTTCCTGGTTTTTTTGAGATCGAATTCAAAAGTAACCTGAACTTTAACCTGAACTTTTACATTGCAACTTTTTCCGCTCTATCTAACAGCGTTAATTGTTTTGTAATCCGACGAGTCGTCCTCGAAGGACCATTACGAACTTTTTTTTAAATGCGGTCCTGTTTTTCTGGCATTGAAATTTGAGAGCATGTTTTCTTTCGAATGCAACGATGTATGAAACATTGTGATTTAATGACGTTTCGAGGGTTTTTTGAACAACATCAGGAAATTTTGGGATACGGTCCTGTATTTCACCTAATTTTATAAATAATATCTCATAAGTTAGCTATAAATTTTTTACTTATGTTGAACTAGTTCAATAAATAACAAATAATTTAATAATAAACGACAAATAAGTGAACAAAATACAGAAACATTATTTCAAACTTCTGTTGATTCGGGATTTAAAAGAAAAGTAGGCGTTTGAAACAAAAAAATTAAGATGATGACGCGTGATTTGTTTTACTTGATATCCCTATTCGTAAGGAAAAATGCGCTCAAATTCCCATATCAGAAAATAAGGACCGTATTTAAGAAAAGAAAGTTGATAATGGCCCTTCGAAGACGACTCGTCGGATTACAAAACAATTAACGCTGTTAGATAGAGCGGAAAAGTGGCAATGTAAAAGTGCAATTTGCTTTAGAATTCGATCTCAAAAAACTCAGGAAAACAATAGAACGATTTTTCAGAATTTCGGTTTTTTCATGGTACCTCCGGAACTACTCGGAATTTTAAAACTTTCTAAACGGCATATTATTAGGCACGTAAATGCGCAACTTTACCTCCATTTAACCGACTTCGTATCTCTTACGGTTTCCGAGATCCCTGTAGTGGCCCTCCTTATCTTGGACACGTTGTATTGTTACAATCTAGGCTATGAATTAATTTGAGTCATAATTGTTGGCTATTGCTCAGCGAACTAATCGCTGTTTGTTTAAAACTTAGAGACAATGCTGTATTATGAGCGATAGAGGTATTTTGGAATATTGTATTCACAGTTTTCGCCTGAAGACGACTGAAGATGTTTACCAGTTGAAACGTTGTGATATTAAATAAATAAAAACAATGGAAATCCAAAATACAGGAACGTACTAGGGATATTTTAATGAGATGATCTATTTAAGGAACAAAACGTCGAAAAACCAATAAGTGCTGTATACCAATAAACATAGATTTCGCTCCTCTTTCACAATTTAACCAAAAAAATCCAGGCCCGTATTTAAAAAAAATGAAGTTGATGATGGTGACTTAAGACAAAACGTCGCGTTAAAGATCTGATAATACCATCTTGTGGAGAATATAAAGTAGCAATGAGAAAGTGAAATTTATTTTTGGACATCTCTTCGAACAAAGTAAGGAAAAAATAAAAACCGAAACGCAAAATTTTAGATTTGACCAAATATTTTGCCACTGTATTTATGTTTGATTTTTTTTGGCACATCTTTCGGCCCATACTTACGCAACTTTGTCCCAATTTAACCGACTTCGCATCTCTTACCGTTTTCGAAATGGTAAAGGCTAAACCACCCTCTATAGGAAAAAAATTTCAATATTTTTGTATAACTAGGTTTTCTTAGACAATAAATCAATAAAATCGCTTCGCCGTTCATAAACATGTTTAAGACAACGATCTAAACAACAATAAAACAAGCATCTGAATACATGGAAGCAATTATATTTGAATTATTTCTCGTCGACCCCATTTATATCGAAGTCATGCTTTGTTTAGATTAAGCAGGTCATAAGGCAAGATCTTTTAACTATTTTATTGTCAATTTATCTCATCTATTGTGAATTATTGGCCCATATTACACACACACAACTCGACATATATAATATTATAATGTTTTATTGCATAAATCCACAAAACAAGAATAATATATAGTTCTTGTGGCATAGAATGGTTAGGTATAGTTTCTGCAGAATTATATCGTTGATCTTTTGACTACAATAAAACCTCATTATCCATTCGACCATAAAATAAATAAGGAAATCCCAAATTTTAAAACCTTTTCGAGCAGAGCCGGACCAGGTAAACAAATTCAATTTATACCTATGCCTGATGCATATATAAATACAAAGTGATTTTTAATAATTTTAATCTTTAGTGGTTTTCCGGCGAGTAATTTTTAGTTAGGCTTATTAGTGGTAGAATGTGGCGTCCTTGGAATTGTGCTGATAGGGGGGCATCTTCAAGTGTCGGGAATGGAGACTTAAATATTTAACAGCTGTTAAACAATTTAGAGAAGAAAATCGTCCAATTATTTACCTTGACGAAACATGGTTCGATACCCATGACACTCCAAGAAAAGGTTGGGAGGGTTCTTCCAAAAAATGTCAAACCAAGGCACCATCAAATAAAGGCAAAAGAATCACAAAATTACCATGGTGTGTTATATATTTGAAAGGATCATTTAAAATAGTATCTTTTTTGATTAAATTATACAGGGTGTTCCATTTAAAAAAATGAGGTTACGTCCGATAACTTTCTTACCTGACCCCGTATACTTATTCCGAAAACGGAAGATTATTTAACAATCAATATAAAGCAACTTCTGTATAAAACATTTTTTTGTATCTCTTTTAACTAAGAAAATATAAGGTATTTTTGAAATGGTAAATTTTTTGATTTTCCCCCGTATCTCATAAGCGAGCGAAAAAAATCAAATTTTGATTTTACCATTTTAAGTTTGACCCAAAAGAGCACATGTCACCTACTTTACTTTTTTGATAGCACTAACCATTACGGAGATACCCTATAAAAGTGTCAAAAATGGGAAACCCTGTACAGATTAGAAAATCATCCTATCATTATCTACCTCGATGAAAATATTTAGTAAACGTCCAAAATACCGGTGCCTAGTGTAGCAAAAACAAACCCGAACATGACGATGGCGTTGCTTTCCCTGCAACCCCCCCCCCCCCCCCCCCCCCCTAAATAGTAACTTCCACCCCTGATTATCATCTATTAACCACGATTACCTTAGTTTATTAATTAAAAAAAAAACGTTTTGTTTTTCAGGAACTTCAGGTCAACATCATTCAGCGGTTCGGTGTAAATAAGTAAAACTAAAAATAGTACAGTAGTCGTTTAATATTGTTATATCTTAACCTTGCAAAAAACCACCGATATTTCTGGATGTGGAAACTAGTACAGTCGAAGTTTAATTGAGTAACTAATTTTTGAGGTTTGAGTTTTAAGGGCCCATTAAACTTTTAATTGAAAAATATTAATTATGCTAAAACGAGCAAGCATACAGTGTGGCACCGGGTTCGGCAACGGCCAGTTTTCTTGTCAGACCCTGTAGAGTAAACCGCAATCATGGAAATTACGATGACGTAGGTGCCGGCGGAAACTATGTGCGTTCTCTCTCTCGAAAAATGTGCGTTTAGATTACATATATATAACTATTATATTAGGTTTGTTTTGGTTGTAAAATAAGGATTGATTCTAGACAGTTCGAGAACTGCGCAGAACTCTATGTGCAATAAAATAAATCCTCGAACTGTTTTAGAATCGGTTCGCAGTAGAAGAAACCAAAACAGCTTATTGAAAAAGAAGAAGAGGAGAATTAACCATAACCTCAAAATTTCGAAAATTGACGAAGTGGTTATTTTTCCTTATTTATGTACAGAAAATACAGATATTTAAGTGTATATTATATGATACCAATAATTCTAAGCCTGCACTATTTAAAAGCTGATCCTACAAAAAATACTCAAATAATTTCCCAATACTCTTGAAAAATGAAATTATATGGTGCATTTAACTTATTTACAGAAACTTCTACCTACCATAACTATGGGATTATTATCCTCCATTCTATAGTATTTTACTTTTAACAAAAAAAATAGCTGAACTAAGATTCAAAACGAAAGACACGAGATACGAGCACAAAAGGGACACAAGCCACGCAAAAACAATTTAAAATGGTGATCAGCTGGGGAAATCCCTTCTTTTTATTACACTGCGCATGCGGCAACTAAAAATCCCGAATCGGTTCCATCAAAAAGCTAGAACTGCATTGACAGTTCAAGAACGGTTACGAACCGGTTCGAAATATAACCAAAACGCTTAAATTTTAAGTTCGGAATCGGTTCTAACTAAACCAAAACAGAAATATGTCACTGCGCATGTGCGGACTGTTCTAGAACGGTTCTAAGTTTGAACCAAAACAAAGCTATTGCCAATACGAACGTTCCAAAATACAAGAAGTGTCCCCGCTATGGGAGATGGCGTGATACTATTGAGTTTGCGCAGTAGGGTGGAAATTTCATCGATCGCGTCAGAGCCGGCCCGACATTATTTGTTTGTTGTCATTCGTCGCCATCCTTGGTTCTGGATGATTTTTCAAATTACAGAATAAAAAGTGGTTCATCCACATTGTTGTCGGTATGTTAGTGCTTATAAACTTTCATTACCTAACAACAAATTGTTGTGAAGGAGTTTTCAATTTGTGGTGATTCGCTGTTTGATAGGTTAGTGGTTTGTTTCGTTTAAGAGGTGCGTTTAATCACAGGTTGCCAAGCAGGCAGTATTTTATGCCCAAATATACTTAATTTTTTCGTAAGGTTAAAGGATTGGAATACGGTATGCAAAAATTGCGTTAAAAAATATAATGTTATAAGAATAATAATAACAATTTCAAATATGAACAATTTTCAAATTTTTGTCACAGATCTTCCTCAGACAGACAATCTAAATATCTATAAGTTAACTAAAAAACTTTATTATTAACAGTTAAAACTTCACGAAAAGCTGATGACTCTCGTCTCTTTCTAACCTGCTAAAAAGGGGCATATTTTCAAATTAAATTGATGCAACATAGATAGCTCTGTTTCCTAATTTGGGATTGTTAAGATGAAAGGACACAAGTGCATGGTGCTTTTTTTGCAAAAGTCGTGGATCAATACCAGATATAAAGTATTTCAGGTATATACATATATACGAAAATATTTTGCTTATCAAATTATCCGATCTTCCGAACCGAATTTCACTAAAAAGCTTATAAGAATAGAAGAGAGTGTTACTCGTATACAATATAATATATTTGTGGTCACTACCTAACCTTAAAATTAATTTATTTTTAATTTGGTGCATTAGTAGCTGATAATAATTCCCAAAATAGTCAATATAGTCATTCATTCTTAATTTTGGGGTTTAGAAAAAGTGAGGTTAAGAAATATACGACGTCTAATGAAAGTTAAAATAAAGCTCATCGTGGCGATTGTGACAAATATTTGGACGGAATTTGGCACCAAAAGTTTACACCAATCAGGGCACCGTCGGATCATCATATCGTCAGAAATCGTATGCATGGAACGCCGTCTTAATTCGAACTAATCGAAATTTTGATTGCAATATTTTTCCTAACTAACCAGTGAAATTTACATTAAGAAAGTTGAAATCCGGTCCTGTCGAATGTTTACTTTCACAAGGAAATTTCCGAACTGAGCAAACTCACTATTACCCCTTAGATGCCTATAGCGGGGACATATTTGCAGATGGTATTAGCAATATAATGATATTAGCAATATAATGGTTTTATATATATGTATGTGGTTTAGATACGTCAATTGACCCTCAAATTAATTTAAAACATGATTTTTTAAGGTTTACCATAACGTTAACGTTAGGTGAGGGCTAACTTAAGGTAATATTCAAATATCATCCCTTAGTTGAATAATTCTAAGTAACCAATTTAGTTTTTTCCCGCCGGCGTCTCGCCTTTGTAATTTTTATTTAGAAATACTTCAAATTTATTTTTGATGTTGTATAAGTTCAGTTAGTTGAGATTATCTTAACTTTGATGAGTGCTATCTACTATCAATATTGGGCACCTACTTATTAGCATCCTAAATATGTTTAAATAGTTATACATATATGTCAATTAGTGAAATATCATCTTGCGACTTTCAGTGAATTTTTTTGTTTTTGACATTCTTTTCAATCTTGTCAAAACTTGTGTTGTGATCGCTCGAGCGAAAAACCGCTTGTGTACTCGATTATTGAAATAACCGACATCGCTCGATTATTAAAAAAACTGCTGGAGTTATAACTTCAAGCGAACATCGTCGCTTATTATTTATTACTTTTCACTCATATAAAAAGGTATGGCAAATCCCTTAGTGGATTCATCGCGACATGGGTTTTATTTCGACCTGGACTGGCTAGTCAATATTCCTAAACTAGGGAAATTAAGGATAGACTTCGTTTTGTAACATAATTATTGTTATGCCCTCTAGCGGCAACTTTACAATTATTTCCAGCTATTTCTCTTGGCCACTTTTCTTGAAACTAAAATTTTCCCAAAGCCGCGCGATTAACGGTTTCCGAGATACAGCCGGCGTCCTCTTTTCGTGAGCCACCCAGTATATGGAAAACGTGGAAGTTCATAAAAGCATCAACTCGCCCCCAACTTAAGTAGGTATTAAATTAATAGGTTTTAAAACGTATTTGCTTTTCGTTCGGAAATAATATACCCATGTTCTTTATTTAAAGAAAACCAGACTTTCTATTTTTTTGAAGTGTAATAATATACGTGCTATAAAGGTAAACAAAGCTTACCGACTAACAACCAAAATCTAGGCTCTCGTCAAATCCGACCGGCTGTGTTTATGGAAGAGATCTGAAAACGTTCAAGGTTTACGATTCCGAAAATCTGTCTACGTTTGTACGAGGATAAGTCGCTTTAAATAGGCGATTTGCTACTCTAAATCAAGTTAAGGGGATCATTTAACTGGTTAGAAAAATATTCTTATTTTTGCGAACAGAAAATTGTAATCGGTCAGCCAAAATGGCTAGTTGGTCAGCAACTTATGGACAGCTTTCTGAATCGGTCAGTAATTAATGTTATCCTAGAGTGCTCTAAATTATTTTGGTACGCGAATTAAATATATAAGCTGCTATGAGCGATCCACTTTTAATCAGATATTAGTAAGCAATCAGCGGATAAGCAAAATATTTAATCTTGGTCATCAAAAAAAAAACAATAAAACGTGAAATAGTGACAGTGCCCTGGGAAAACAAGTGAAAACCCGCCCCCGCTACATCTTTTGTAGCCGATTTCCTTCTCTATTCGGTAAAAGAAAAAACAAGAAAGTTAAATAAATTGACAGTGCCTTGGGAAAACACGTGAAAACCCGCCCCCGCTACCTTTTGGGCCTTGACTGCTACACCGAATGAAAACACACGTACGCAATTAGCTACTCGTAGCACGCGACTGCTTTCGCTCCGCCCACAATAACGAACTATGCCGATTATTCAAAACAAACGCAATCCAATGATTTATATTGATAACAATTCTTTTAATATGCAAACCTCTGAAGTAAACTGCTTCTAGACATGTTTTTTTCTACTGACCAATTGTAAAATCTTGCTGACCAAGTAATCATTTCGCAGCTCGACTGTTAATTAAGCGAACACATGATATTAAAAGCGGACTGATATCGGTTAAATTGTTGACAGTTTGTAGCATTTTTTGCAGCAGTGTTGCAGCCAGATTTTTATTTATTTCAAGCAAAATCTTTTTATGCTGATCAAATGATTTAATTGCTATTTTTTGCTGCGAACCAATTTTAATAACGGCAAACCATTTAATTACTTCTCTTAAGATAATAATAATGGCAATTTCGAGGTATATTTACAAAAATTAGTTGTAGATACGCAAAGCCATATCAAATTACTTAATATGTACACTAACACAGTATTAATTTTTGCTTAATTTTTGCCATATTGTTTAAAGAATGGCAATTTTTTGATCTAATTTCTTCGGAGCTGCTAGCTACAAATAAGAATGAGCCATATTAAAAGCCGTATTAGAATCGGCAATTTTTTCTCTTGCGCCTGCAATTCCAAGGAATCATGCGCACTACATCGTTTTCGTTCAGCTGACGCCATACTTCTTGCGTTGCGAGTGCAATGCGAGAATAGAATCCACAATCGGCAATTCTACTCTTGTGGCAATTAAAATTACTCGGAATCATGGACAGTATACCGTTCTCGATCAGCTGGCGCAATTAGTCTTGTATTACCAGAAATGAGTCGTGCGCCATTTTAAATGTCATTACCGCTGCAAGTCTGGGTAGAGATGCATTATTCTGTTATTTTTAACTGTTTATTATTTGGTCGAAGCAGCTATGAAAAGCTAATGGCCATTTAAACTAACTGCTATTTAAATAAGCAGTTCACAGTTTTTATTAAGCATATGAACTGCTAATTCGTCGCAACTTTTCTGAACTGCTATTTGTAAGTAGCAGTAGTTGCTTTAACTGGTAATCAAAACGATCAGCTTTGCCCATCTCTAGTTATGGGAGTATTTTAGGAATTTCGACGGTACCAACCGCTGTTCTGACTGTTGGCAATGCGCCAGCTGATCGAGAATTTCCTACTCTAAAACGGCTTTAAAGTAAGAACTTATCTGCCTTCTTTTAAAATATTTGCATATGCATATTAAACTTCTTGTTTTGACTTTGACTTCCGATCTCTGGTAAAAAAAAATTATAACACTGTCAGAAATGTCAAATTTTTGTTTACAATATCTATAATACATATATCACATCTATTCTTCATTATTATAATTTTGTGTTCGAAAATGATGCGTTCTTGAAAATGAAAAATAAATTTATGTTATATTCTTATTATTATTATAGTAAATGCAGTGAAACCTCTCATAACGGACACCTCTGATAAGCGGACATCTCTATTAAGCGGACATTTTTTCATAGTCCAGAACTAGGTATATGAAATTCCACGAAAATCAACCTCTCTTGGGCGGCCTCTCCTTTGGGCGGACGCGGGCATGCTGTTTTAATACAAAGACTGCGAAACCCCTCCTTTAAACGGATAAGTACGATGCAAAAACTCTCTGAAGGCAGACCGGCAACCAATCGCGTATGCGCGACAGAACGAAAGGACTTCGCCCGAATGAAAGTATGTGTGATTCCCCGACAGCAGTCCGCCGTTTATTTGTGAGTTGTAAGGTTAAAATGGTAAACAATGGCACAAAAATGTCGCGTTTTGAGTCTGAAAGAGAATATTGATGTTGTGGAAGTTTGTAATTTGATAACAATGATTTGGACGAGTTCATTAACATTGATAGTAATTATTAGAAGATGATAGTGACCCCATTCCTACCGATTATGTAGTCCAAACTGAAACCACATCACTATCTGACGACTCTGATGAAGAAGTTGGATGCAGTAATCAAACAAATGTCACCAATTATCAACAAGCCATTAGTATGGTAAAGGAATTATAAGAGTATGCAAAGAATAAGCGTGACTCTACAGCAATGGAATTGTTATCAGGCTTGGAATTACATTTTCTAGATTGCAAGTTTAAAACGCAAGCACGTCAAACTACGTAATTAGATTTTTTTAGTACTACATCCTAACTAAAACTAGTGTATTTTTGTTATGTTATGTTTATTTGTACATACATATACATAGTAATAATTTTGCATTTACATATTACCTAATAACAAATTTCCCATGGTCGGACACCTCTATTAGGCGGCCATATTTAGACGGTCCCGTAGGTGTCCTCCTAAGAGAGGTTTCACTGTATTTAACTACTGGAGTTATAAATAGTTATTTCCAGTTACTAACTATACTTTTTTTATAAATTATGTGTACAATAATATTTCGGTATGGATTATCAATGAAAAATGAAATTATTTTAAGGAAATCGTACAATTTTTT
The DNA here is from genome assembly GCA_963991005.1 of Barypeithes pellucidus. NCBI lineage: Eukaryota > Metazoa > Arthropoda > Insecta > Coleoptera > Curculionidae > Barypeithes > Barypeithes pellucidus. The sequence continues at coordinate 16,155,736 of OZ022558.1, forward strand.
TTTTACTATAGTTTTTTCCGTGTATGGAAACTTATGCAATGTAGGGGATTAAATTATTCCAATGATCGAAATATTTAAATCTTATTTAAATGTGATACGACTTTATAGATTTGTCCCAATTCGTGTCATGGCACTTCCATACACAATAGATTTACTTCACAATTTGTGCGCCTAAAAATAAAATAATCGTTCTCATATTACCAGCATATACGCTAGAACTCGTTGTAAAACGTTAGAGCGATAAGACCTCGTATAAAAACAATAAATTTCGTCTACAAATTTAATAGTATAAACACTTTTTCGAAGTTTTCATTTGCATTACACTGTATCTAAAGTTTATAATTATTGCCGATATTATAGGTATAAATAAATATTTATCAAAGTTATTGGGTATTGCTATAACACTTAAAGCGATAACCGAAGAGAAATGTTTTTAGTGCTTGGAGTCGTTTTTAAAGTTGTTCGGTACGAAAGAAATAGTTTTACTCAATACATACAATGTCGTCAAACTCCAATGACTATATTAACTAAAACAACTGTATTTTGGTCACAATAGATAGGATTGTTGGACGTCCGACTTTAGCCGGACATATCCTCCTTTTTTGGGAATTTGGAACTATTTTTTTTTATCCTAGTATCAGGGGAAGTTACTATGTCTAGTCGTGATTAGTAGAATAGATTTTTATTTTTTGAGGATATAAATAATTCATTAGTTTTGTTGGTTTTTGTCGTTTTATCAATAATCAAAATTTGTTTTTGCGTTTAATTTGATTAATATTGGTTGGACTGCAAAAATCAAAAACACAAAAATTTTATTTTTATTTTATATGTATGTTTAAATGCATTTAAAAAAATTACCAGCTATTTAATAAAAGAATAAGGCCTTTTCATACAATTCTCCAACTTTTACACGTTATCCATCGGGCAACCATTATAATAGACTAATGACATTACTACACATAAAATCACTTTATTACTTAAAATAGTATAATATTTCTTGCTAAAATTTCGCATTTAGATTCTTGCTTCCTTGATTTTATAGTATTCTTTCCTCAAAATGACCTTCTGACAGGTATTATTATGTAATTACTAGTCACCTCATCTTTACATGCGTGGTAAATGATTGCCACGATTTATTTTGCTTTATTTCTATTTATTGTCTGATCCATCACTTAATTGATAGAAAAGACATATTAGCAAAACGCCAACACGAAATTTCCTACCCGTGCTTCACGTCACTGTAGCGCCAAATTTCTGTGCGTTTTAACGACGCTACGAAGAGCGAAACTGCATAAAAAAATAAAAGTATTGAAGTTTTTGTTTTAGTATAGGATGTCAATTTTGATAAAAAAAAACATTTAATAATATATATAGAGTTTCATTATTATTTACCGATGACAAACGGAAAACTACTTTAAAAGTCGAGTTTAAGTTAAAAAGTATCTACATACTTACTGCAATGTATTTTTTCTATTTGGGTTTCATAATCATTTTGAATAACCTGCCACTTTATGAAACTGAAATTTTATTTTTTTTATGTTAGCAGCAAGTAGGGTTCGAATTTTAGGCTTACTTTGATTCCGTTGAAATTAGTTTTCTAGGCATTATGGATTCGACAAAAAATTTTTATAGAAAACTTTAAAATACTAACCTTTAACCTTGCAAATAGATCATTTTTACTAGATATTTATCTGAAATACCTATACTCGGAAATATATAACATACTGACGGTGTTCATCAACTAATTTCTAGTCACAACTATAAAACAACATAACCTAAAGTCCGTTTTGTTGCAGTTGATAGCTCATATCGAGGGTTGAAGCCATAAAACAACCGTAAACCATAGGCCTTGCCAATAGTAATTACCTTATTTAATAAGAAAATTGGCCTCTGTCCATTGTTAAGTAGGATTAGGGTTAAAGTAGGTACAACAGGGGTAATTAATTTACCTATTTTTGCCTGCTTTAGGATGTTATTACGCCATTTGATGTGCGTTTGTCAAACTATGTATTTAGTTGTATTTAGATACTGCATTATCTCAAAGTTGAATTATTTCCTATACTTGTAACAATGGCTTCAAGTTTTTCGCCAACGTGTCTTCGTCAAATTAGCAAGAGTGCATATTCTCTCCGAGAAAAGACATTAATATTAAACGTGCATGATGCTCTAGTGTACCAGAAACCTGCAAGTGATGTTCGTAGCATCATTGCAGAGTGTGCCAATATGGTAGGAGTTGGAGAGGCTACTATATATAGGTTCTTGCGTGAAAGAAAATCTAAGAACCTCAGTGAGCCAAAACCACTCCCAGGAAAGAAACCGTTAGAAATTGACAATTTCATTAAAAATGGTATTAGAAGAAAAGTACATAGTTTTTATTTTGCCAAGCAAATACCAACTATAGACAAAATTTTACAAGCCATTAACTACGACGAGGACTTACCACAGCTATCACGAACGAAACTATGGAAAATACTTCATGATATGAACTTTCGATGGGAGAAGCAAAACAGAAAATCTTTTCTTATTGATAGAGCAGATATTATTTGCTGGAGACGTCAATACTTAAGGTCCATCCGAAAATACCGCAGCGAAGGCAAAAACATTTTCTATTTGGATGAAACTTGGCTGAACGAAGGGCACACCGTATCTAAAGTTTGGGAAGATAAAAATGTCCTAAGTTCTCGACAAGCTGTCATGGAAGGCTGGTCAACAGGACTTAGACCACCATCTGGAAAGGGACGCAGACTTATTATAACTCATATAGGAAGTTCAAATGGCTTTTTGGATCAAGGATTATTACAATTCCAGTCGAATTCTACTAAAGACTATCATGAAGAAATGACTGCTGATGTTTTCGAGGAATATTTTAAGCAAATGATAGAATACATTCCCGCTAATTCTGTAATAGTGATGGATAATGCCAGCTATCACTCTAGGCTAAAAGAGAATCTTCCCACAACTTCATGGAAAAAGGCGGAAATCGTAAACTGGTTACAACGAAAGGAATTGAGTTACGATAATACCATGGTAAAAAAAGAACTTTTGGATATTGTTAGGCTACATAAATCACAGTATAAAAAGTATGTTATTGGCGAGATGGCAAGAGATCGAGGTATTATAGTGCTCCGTTTACCACCTTACCATTGTGAGCTAAATCCTATCGAATTAATATGGGCTCAAGTAAAAGGATATGTTGCTAGAAATAACAAAACTTTTAAAATGCAAGAAGTGCGACACCTCTTGCTTCATTCTTTAGCAAATGTGTCATCAATGGCAAAACGCCATAAAACATGCTATAGTAGAGGAACAAAAAATGTGGGAACTTGACAACGTAATTGACACAACTATGGAAATTGAGCCTTTAGTAATAAGCGTAGGACATGATGACTCTTCAGATTCTTCTGAGGACCATTTTATCGAGTTATAATTATTGAAATTGTCAATATTTTTTGATCTGTAAATAAATTAGTTTTCTTGTAAATAAATTCATAAAATCATAAAATCTATTACATTTAAATAAAATAATAAGCGGTTACATTAAAAACCCAACTCTCCGACCATGATGGGCCGTTTTAATCATTATCCTTTCATTTCATTTTATGGCTCTATTGTTACTTTATCTGTTACCCGGTGGAATAGGTCAAAATTTCTTCATCTTTATGCTAGATGTACGTAAAAAGACCATTTTATAGGTAAAATATTTTAGGCCACCGGGCCCTTGTTTTGAATCTTTAATGAGGGTATCGAGCTATCAACGGCAACGAAACAGACTTTAAAAATAATCCAGTTTATGCTCTATTTCTAAAGCTTTATTCAATAAAGTACTATGTTTATTTTTAATTCAATATAGTATAATACATATTACTTTATATATAGATATTTAGAGTTACTGTAAACATTTCCAGGGCATTAATTGTTATTCCTGTCAGATTCTGTGTCGACACAATATTTTGTTCAATAGTATTATTTATTATGTTGTTCAATATTTTGAACTTTGTTCTGTTCGCACCATAACTCGAAGTTTTGCATATTCTTTTTAAAAGTTTTTCTAGATTATTTTCTGCAATTTCTCGCATTTCTGACGGAGTACAATTTTCTTCCTGACTCATTTTTATTAACTTTAATAATATATTTATTTTTAATTATGACGGATGGGAAGAAGCTTTGTTGCGTTCAATTGTTTATATCATGGCATATTTGATACTTGTAAGATTTTATTAAATTGTAAAAGTATTGATATCCCAAAAAGAAAATATTAATTCAAATGGAAAAAATCTACTATATTTTTTAAAGTTTTTCAGACTTTAAAGACCCAAATAGAAAAAGTATTATAAAATACACGGTTCATAAGACAATTAGAGCACTTGTACTTTAGAAAACTCCCCGCTTCGCGGGTCGTTTTCTGAATTAAGCGCGTACTCTAAGATAATGTCTTATGAAACTTGTATCTTAATATACTATTATGATAGATAGATGAGACAAACTATCTTGAATTTATTTACATATGAGTCAATTTTGACCTATTATTTATTGTTAGTTTAATAATGCTTGGTTTCGCCCTTTAGCAAAACACATATACTACGGCTGCACAGCGAAAAAAATCTGAAAACAATGAATAGAGATATATTGTATTGATTTAAATATTGTGGAAGATGATAAACACCACAGAAATATCTAGAATTTCCGTTTCTTTTTAATTTTCAGTCTGTTTCTGATTTCGCAGCTGACAGCTGATCGGTATAAGTCTATATTTTATCCAGTTAACGGCAGACTTCGCACAGTCTTATCATATTGAGTTAAGAATAACTATTTTTTCCACAAACAATAGTTACCTTTAACACACAATTACTGAAAAACCATAAAGAATTATATTCAACAATAATGACAAATATGACAGTTGCTAATACAGTAACATTGTATTATATTACTGGTAAGTTTAGTTCATCTAATTGGGAATTACATTATTCTTTTCTGTTAGCAATTTTTACAACACATAGCCTAATTTTTGGCTCGCATTCCTTCCCACGTTCGAAAACGTACAATACCAAATGAGGGAAAAGTGTACAAAAATTGTATTAAATAAAAGCGCATTTCCATTCGACGTGCTAAAAAGCTCGACCCCTAATCAAAAAAATCTTTCCAATCACATCAATCAATATTTTGTAAGAATATGAGTTATTTATATGCATTTAACTTATGGCAGGCGGCTTGCAATCTCATTATAATCGCACAACTATTATTTCAATCGCATCCAGTTCAACTATATATGCTACATCATTATTCCTTTAAGTTCGTGTACGTGTTACTAATTCACTTATTACGGCCATCGGGCTACTTCCAATTAGAGATCATAGGTGTTCTTCAACCAGCATAATAACATAACGTCTAGTCTTATCAATTTGTCTAGACCAATGAGCAGAATAATAAACATGTATATAAATTATATTAATTTTTAAGAATATTAGAAATGGAAGATTCCGCGACGTTAATTGTTGATAAGCCGAATGAATCTGACAAATTAACTAACCCATCTCTTCTTCTTATTCATTTCTATTTCGTTATTTATTAAATTGATTTGTATTGTTCCGCTTGATTAAAATGGATTTAACTGACTCTGATTGAACAGGAATAAAACATTCCATTAAAAGAAGAAAATGAAAGTAATTTGATCCTGGTAAATTTTATACACACTCTATACAGGGTGTTACTTAATGATATATACAGGGTGTCCCATTTTCGACACTTTTATAGGGTATCTCCGTAATTGTTAGTGCTATTAAAAAAGTAATGTAGGTATGATGATGGTGCTCCTTTTGGATCAAACTTGAAATGGTAAAATTTGAAAATTTTCGCTCGCGATACGGGGGAAAATCAGAAAATTATCAATTACAAAATTACCCTATATTTTATTAGTTAAAAGAGATAAAGAAAAATGTTTTATACAGAAGTTTCTTTATATTGATTGTTGAATAATGTGCCATTTTCAGAACAAGTATACGGGGTCAGATAAAAAAATTATCAGACTTATCATAAACTCATAAACTCATTTTATTCATACTGTGGCTATACATAGTACAGATGTATACGTCAGGTTTTAAAATTAAGAAAATAGTAAAATACACACCAACTAGATATTCACAAACAATATTAACATAAAATCAACAACAAAGTGACGATTATGTGACTAGAATAGCATAAGTTAGACAAATATTTTCCACATAAAACATTTTTTTTTTTAAAAGTCATATCTTGAGATAAAATTAAGTTTATATACTATCGATAAAAAAATCTTTAGTAGAATAATAACATTTATTTAATAATATATTTTTAATTTATTTCTTAAACTGGTCGTATTGTAACTCCTTTATATAATTTGGTAATTCATTAAATAGTTTTTTTCCGGCATATACGGGGGATCTTTCAACTTTTGTCAAATTATGACTATCGATAGTAAAGAGGGGACCCCCTCTCGTGCGGTAACTATGATACCGATCGGATACTATTTTAAATTCTCCTTTCAAATATATAACACACCAGTCGATTTTTTATTAAACTTTAGTACTTTAAACCACAGTAGAGCATGAAACAAAAGCTAATGTCCTAGAAACAACTATGTTGACCATTAACATTTAACGTCAATTTCATTTTTACATAATCATTTGCGAAAATGACCTATCAACAATTTGAAGAATTTGATGTGATATCAGTTTATATTGAAAGTGGAAAAAACGAAGAAATGGCTTAAAATGTATATTTTGCTCGCTATTCGGAAAGACGGTACCTAATCATTTAAAGACATATTCCGAACATTTGCGATGATTCCCATTATTTTTTTACCTTAATCTGAATCTTTTATTTCGTTTCAAAGTAAAAAAATTTAAATAAATCGCCTAGGAAACCAGTATCATACATGGTGTGTTATATATTTGAAAGGAGAATTTAAAATAGTATCTTTTTAGATTAAAATATATAGTGTGTTCCATTTAAAATAATGATCCGATAACTTTTTTATCAGATTATTCAACAATCAATATAAAAAAACTTCTGTATAAAACATTTTTCTGTATCTCTTTTAACTAAGAAAATATATTGTAATTTTGAAATTACGAGCGAAAAATTTCAAATTTTGATTTTACCATTTTCAGTTTTACCCAAAAAGAGCACATGACACTACATTACTTTTTTGATCGCATTAGCAATTACGGAGATACCCTATAAAAGTGTCGAAAATGGGAAACCCTGTAATTATTTTAATGGGTTGATTTATGGAAAAACGAAGAGTTCATATATGCACACATATATTCTAAAATGCTGTATTTTCATTATACAGGGTGTTAAAGTTTTTATTTTAATAATAATAATCGTTAAGGCGTAGCTGAACCCACGCCACTGGCTTGAGAAAAAAAAATTTCGAATAAAAATAAGTGGTTTATATCATAATAGTATATTCTATAACAAAATTTAGTGTAATATCTCGAACAGTTTTCGAAAAAACTTGAACACCCTGTATATTAAAAACAACACATTTTAGGACATACTTGTATAAGACGGCCATTCCAATAAGGGCTTTAGAAAAAGCACGTTCCGAACGCTCGAAGGCGACATAATATCTTTGTCTAATTAACGCAAAATGACAAAGAAAAATTATACTAATTTACAGAGTTCCCCGTTTGTTTTTCTGGAAAGTTGCTTGCAACCTACTTAAGAATACGAATTGTTTATTTTTCAAAGACCATAAAACCAAAGACGTATCCTCCTTACTTTAAGATCCTTGGAACGAACCCAGGTGATGCCAGGAGGAAAATATTTAAATCCCCAGAAAAAGTTTCCAGATTCAATTAAAAATCCCTGACCTTCTTTTAAACTAACAAACTGCAAATAATGAAAGGATTTTTAATGTTAAGAAGTCATATGGGAAAAATCCCCAGAATATGTGTTGTTTAAGAAGTTTTTTAAATGCAAAAATCTCTCCATAGAAACCAGAAACAATGTCACTAATGTCTAATGTCGCTCCTATTATAAATAATTATCCTTGAAACTAACATTAAACAAAGAGGAATAAATACCATACGGAATTTGAAGGGAATTAAACGCTAAATATTTTAATATTGTATAAGTTTACGTGGAAAACTAACAAAAGTCGTGTTTGTACTTGTATACATTAATAATTAATATTTCCTTTTCATGTAGGTCTACGGTTTACAATTGCATGAATTACCATAACATTGCATGTGTTTTTAACTACATTTGTTGGCCATTGTGTGAGTCACTTATAATAAAGGTTGTAATTTATATTACCGATTGCTTTACCGGTCTTCGAGACCAGTAATTTATTATTCTTTAGTTGTACACTCTACTTACACATGAATACGTATCCTAAATTGAATTGTACTTTTGTGTGGCAAAGCCCATTACCGCAATAATTAAAGTAGAATTCGTTGGAAATTGGAGATTAAATAGTTCTTTTTATTACTACGTTTGACATTTCTTTAGTTGTACAACTCTACTTACACATGAATACGTATCCTCAATTGAATTGTACTTTTGTTTGGCAAAGTCCATTACCGCAATAATAAAAATAGAACTCGTTGGAAATTGGAGAATCTGTGATACTGCTCTAGATATTTTTGTGAAATTTGGTATACACTTTCTATTCATCAAGAGGCATTTTATGATGTATAATATGTTTTTTATTCCGACCAGTGGCGTTCGTGTCGGAATTGCCCTCGGTATTTTTGAAGAAAAGAATGGTACGTCACTTTAAAAAAAAATTAATGAATAAGAACTTCCTCATTTATCACTCTCGCCGTCCAGGATATATTAAGTGTTCTGCGATATAGCTACATCAAAGGTACTAAACTACACATACAGGGTGTTATGGAAATGACGTATTATATTTTAATGGGTGACTCTTTGGGTGTCCTAGAGAAGTGCTACATATATTTTTTTTTTAATCGACCGTTTAAATGTGGGGTAACAAACACTCTTACTCACAGGTCAGTCCGCTCTACTGTACAATATTTCAAACAGAGCAATTGGCAATGTTGCTAAACTTAATGAAAAACTAAAATTCCAGATAAAATTAAGAACATAAATTATTTTCTACCTACTTGTATTTATCCTTACACCTAAACTAAAGAGCGAGGAAATCCAGGCACAAACACAATCAGTTTTTTCTTTTTCATGGAAACACTCCTGGTAACACTTTATGCACACACAGTAATAGTGAAACAGAACCGATAGTTAGCTTTTGAAAATACAACAATACAGATTATACTACAGATTATTAGATTTTATTAGACGCGACGAAATTTGACGTCCAGAAGAAACGAGTCAATAGAAACAATATTCAAAAATTATTTATGGACGGGCAAGATACACGCGTAAACCGAAAAAACAAAGCGGATTGCTGAGAGTGTATTGCTGATCGACGAGACACAACGTATCCGGCCGCTGGTTGGTCTTCAACTAACAGACGCAAGCCTGCGGCCTATATGAAACCTCTTCGCCCAGCCGATGTAAAGCGTCAAAAGGTCATTGGCATTTGAACTAGTGACGTACTATTCCATATGTCTTTTCGGGTTGTTTAAAACATAGTCTGTCGTAAATTTTTTTCAATTAATTGTACAAAAAGGTATTAGTGTTTAAATTATTATATTTTGTCTAAAGAGTTTAAGGTGTACATATGAAAACACCCACCAGAATTCCTTGATTGCTTACATGTATCGCAGTGCCACACGGGTGTTTTTCTGGTTTGACGTCAGGTCACTTTTACCGATGAATGTATTGGAGTGATAGTTCGGCCTTTGTAAAATGGTATGTTAGAAATTAGAGAATATAATCATTAGTGGAGTTTGTGAGTCGGGAAAAACACCGAAAAAGAAAAAAAAATCGAAATATTTTCAGCCCGAACAAACCCGAGCAATATTGCGAACAAACCCCATTATGGAACGACATTACCTTTATATAAAAAAAATTTCGAAAAAGTGTTTAAAAAATTTATTTTTTAAATTACTCTTTCTGTTTTATGATTTTTTATTTAATTGAAATTTAAAAAAAAAAATTGAAATTTAAAAAATTTAAAAATAAACTTGCTCCTTGGCGTTTTTTCGCGCAAACTATTTGATTATATTTTTTCACCATTACAACCAAAAAGAGAAGTACAACTATTTTCCCCCTTCTCAACATCCTCGAAAACGGGGGGCGAGGGGGTAGGACGCGATATCCCGCACCACTAACGTGCTCAGCATCCTCGAAAACGGGGGGAAAGTGTGTTTCTCTGCAGGGAAACCTCTTGAAGCGCGTTTAAACTCTCTGGGGGGTGGTTTTTGGCCGTTTTGACGGGTTGCGCAACCCCAAAGAGAAATTCTGACGTAGCCATCGTGTTCAGCATCCTCGAAAAGGGGTGGGGGGGGGGAGGTACTCTTGATTCGGCTGAAAATATTTCGATGTTCGTCCTACTCACAGACGCCACTACTATACATCGTTCATTTAGTTAACGCAAAATTACGTAGATATCTATTTTTCTGTATTTGAAAACATTTCGATTTATGATGCAATGGTTTTCACAATATGAATGAACAAGTTTGGTGCTAATTGACGATATTTGTTGAATTCTTATTTACTATTTTAATACTGTTATCCCATTTAACATTATCTATTAAATTATTATACAGTGTGGAGACATAGGTTCGAATAAATTTATTTAGAATTCAACCTTTAATTATTCGAAGAAAGGCTAGAACCCGTCTATTTTAATTTTTTGATGGGTATTTTTTAAACTGATTTTCATTTTACAGGGTGAAAATAAACATTCGAAGAGAAATATTTCAAAACTTATAGCACTTAATTGGCTCAGTTTTATGTTTAGTATCTCCAGTTGCTCTAATTTAAAATAGAGATATGTATATCAATATGTAAATACAGTGGAACCTCTCTTAGGCGGACACCTACGGGACCGTCTAAATGTGTCCACCTAATAGAGGTGTCCGCCCATAGGAAATTTGTTATTAGGTAATATGTAAATGAAAAATTATTACTATGTACATGTATGTACAAATAAACATAACATAATAAAAATACACTAGTTTTAGTTAGGACGTAGTACTAAAAAAATCTAATAACGTAGTTTGACGTGTTTGCGTTTTATACTTGCAATCTAGAAAATATAATTCCAAGTCTGACAACAATTCCATTGCTGTCGAGTCACCCTTATTCTTTGCATACTCTTATAATTCCTTTACCATACTAATGGCTTGTTGATAATTGGTGACATTTGTTTGATTACTGCATTCAACTTCTTCATCAGAGTCGTCAGATAGTGATGTGGTTTCAGGTTGGACTACATAATCGGTAGGAATGGGTATGTTCTAATAGCACATTGCTATCAATGTTAATGAACTCGCCCAAATCATTGTTATCAAATTACAAACTTCCACAACATCAATATTCTCTTTCAGACTCAAAACGCGACATTTTTGTGCCATTCTTTACGATTTTAACCTTACAACTCACAAATAAACGGCGGACTGCTGTCGGGGAATCACACATACTTTCATTCGGCGAAGTCCTTCGGTCTGTCTTCACAGAGATTTTGCACCGTACTTATTCGTCTCCCAAAAAAAATTTTTGTCCGTTTAATAAAGGAAGGTTTTCGCACTCTTTGTATGAGCCCGCCCAAGAGAGGTTGATTTTCATGGAATTTCATATACCTAGTTACGGACTATGAAAAAATGTCCGCTTAATAGAGATGTCCGCTTATTGGAGGTGTCCGTTAAGAGAGGTTTCACGGTAACTATATTTTCAAGTCGACCCCTGCACCGATTTATAGCGGTTTGAAGATGTTGGGACCTACACAACGGGATTTAATCAGGTAGTTGATCTATTGCCGTAAAGGTCAATGATATAATGTAAATTTTCCAATAAGATAATTTAGATAACAATCGAATTACGCGAAAGATCGCACAGTTATTTCTTGCTAAAACAGATTATTACCAAAAATGCTCGTAACGCTTGCGCTACAATTTTCGTCAAGAAATTATTAGCATACCGATGTTATTAGATAATTTTTATTTCGCAAATATTTGTAAGGCGAAATAAAAAAAATATCAATAACTCGTTTTAAAAAACTCGGGTTATTATTAACATTTTAAACGTTAATTAATCAACCGGTAGAAATATGCAACAGAATATTTGCTTAAAGAATCAGTTCTTTAATGGTAATTAATCAAATATATTAACGAAAGTTAGCTTTCAATCGGTAGGCTACTATTATAATATTTTGCATTTCTTTGATGGTACTCTATCATAATGGAACAGTAGAGTAGCCACAATTAGGAAATCCAATCCTGCAAATGCCGGATCTAGCAGTGATTGCGCGGGTTTGACATTGCGGGATTAAACGTGCGGAATTCGCGGGATTTGCGGGACTCGATGTGGGTGCTGTATGTTAATAAAAAGTTGTTTTATGCAATTAGAAACAGAGTAGAGTAGCAGGAAAATATTTATTGCATATATGTAGGTACAATACAATAGTACGACTAGTTTAACGGTTACATGTTACATTGATTTTGGAAGTATTTTCAAAGGAAAGATAACGTGTTTAATTGTTTGAAGGTTGTAGACAATGGTGTTTCTTGAATAATAGAAAAGTTTTGGACTTGCATTGTCTTTATTTGATGAATTCACCTGAAGACGACTGGAGATACTGACCAGTTGAAACGTTGTGATATATAACAAATAAAGACGATGCACGTCCAAAACTTTTCTATTATTCAACGTGTTTAATGTTTCATCTATAAGATTTGATCTTATTTTATTGCACATGTATCTGCTAGGGCATAACTTACATTTAGCTGTAAGACCATCTTCAGACTTTAAAAAATAATTCCTAACTAAACTTCAATCTTTATTCTCTTTGTAAATTGACACTGACACTCATTTTTGTGATTGCTGTTTAAAGTCCATGTATTATATTCAACCACTTGATAAATGTCACTAGATACTACTTGAATAACGCGCTCCTACTTTCGCACTTACGCAAGAACACTGTTCTGTTTAACGTATTTTCAAAAGCCAAGAAGATCGGGGAATCCCCGACGCATCCACCAAAAATACCGCAGTCCATTGTTTGCTATCCCGCAAATCCCGCGGATCCGCAGGATCGATGGGCTCAATCCCGCAGGTTTGCGGGATTAAAGTTTTCGTGCGGGATTGGATTCCCTAGCCACAATGGGATGACTGCCCCTTTTGATCTGTCGCCCCATTACCCCTTAACTACTTAAATACCTAACAAAGCACAAATTACAAAAAAAAATCAAATCACAAAGTCTGTAAGGTCCGGTTTAAAAAATTTACCGTATATTCTGATTTAGGAAATTTTAGACGAATATAAGAAACATATTTATAGAATAATACATAATTAAGCACGAAAACAGATGAAAATAAATGCTACCACACACAAATGTTTATGCGTTATCTTAACCTTAGAATGTTTACTCATCAGTTATTTATTGTTTTCTTCCGATTAATCAAAATCTACCAAAATTAATTTGGATACATGGTGATATAATTAATTAGGTACTTGGATCATTAAACCCTGTATACAGATATAAAAGACACATTCGATTCGCATAACATGAATATACTTGTGCTGGGAGAGGAACTCTTAAGTTAGGTTCACAACGCAACACAACGCACGGTTTTTTGCAGGATTAATCTTACCGAATAAGTAATCGTGCATATAGAACTGCAAATAAACTTACACGATTGAAGACATTTACCGTGTGAATATTCGGATTGTTCAGATTGTGCAGTAGTGCATAGTATTACAACATATATTTCAAACTGGGCGATGCCACGTCTTTAAACGAATATCAACCCAATATTAAAAAATGTCTAGTACATATTGCCTCTATATTAATATAATTATATGAACTAGGGGTTGTTTATTTTAATATTTACTATTTCTTATTCTAATATTTACTATTTTTTATTTTAATATTTATTATTTTTTATTCTAATATTTATTATTTTTTATTCTAATATTTATTATTTTTTATTCTAATATTTATTATTTTTTATTTTAATATTTACTATTTCTTATTCTAATATTTACTATTTTTTATTCTAATATAATAATAATAAAATAATAAAATAAAATAATAATATTTTTTTATTCTAATATTTATTATTTTTTATTCTAATATTTATTATTTTTTATTCTAATATTTATTATTTTTTATTTTAATATTTACTATTTCTTATTCTAATATTTACTATTTTTTATTCTAATATAATAATAATAAAATAATAATATTTTTTTATTCTAATATTTATTATTTTTTATTCTAATATTTATTATTTTTTATTCTAATATATATTTTTTTTATATTTATTATTTTTTATTCTAATATTTATTATTTTTTATTTTAATATTTGTACAATATTTTCTGTTCGTAAGGACCACGTGCTTGTAATATTCATCGGTAGGTAAAATAGCAGTTTAGTTGAAAACATAAATTGTTTGTTCAATATTGTACAAGTTTTGAACGATATTTTATATACAATTTTTATATATTTAAATGGGTGACTCCTGGGGTATCCTAGAGAAGCGCTACATATTTTTTTTACTTCGAACGTTTAAAAAGTGGGGTAATTCACCCCTAAACCCACACACAACTCCTCGGCACATTCAAAACCCACACACAATTCCTCGGCACATTCATATATGAAGATATTACATTGCCCAGCTGATTAATCAACAGATGTTCAAGCAGAATGTTGCCAAAAAGGTTTAAAAGTGTAAAAATTTAGTTTCTTATAAAAATAAATATTTAGCTTACTTAGAACGTAAATCCAGGACGCAATTAAGGAATCCAGGGCACAGACACTTTCAGTTCTTTTTTCTATAGGAAAAACTTTATGCTCATCACGTGTCCTGATGATAGTGTGGGAGTGCATAATAAGCTTATCACTAAACCCCAACACTAACGCAATTACACTTTACAATAACACACATAGAGCAAGAGCACTTAATCATCTCGCAATACAAATAATAAAAACGCTAATTTCTATGGGTCATTAACCCGTTACTAAAGATAAAATGAAACAATTATGTTAACAATTGACAGGACTACCCTCTGAAATAATGGTCTAGTCTGTCTTCCGACCAGTCGTCTCCAACTTTCTCTCTAGAGCAAGCGCGGTTGCCATTTCCGAGACTATAATTATACAGGAAAGTAATATTATAAGGAAATTCGGCAATTTATGATAGTCGCTTATAAAACATCGAAAGCGGCAACGCTGTATTTTTAAATATTAGCCCGATGTCCACAATCAGCTGTTTAAAGAAGCAGGCCGATATCGATGAGAGAAACAACGTGTTATTTATTTTAAAATTTTTTAGATGTTAAATACATTATTTCCCGGATCGCTTAGACAATAAGGGCGTATTTTTGTCTACACAGTAGCACTTTAAAATACTAATTCAGATTGAATGGTATTTAGATGTGTTATGTGATTTTATTGTGCCGGTTTGTTTTTGTTCAAGTTACCTAGATACTTGGTGTTTTTTATAAATTAAGTTGGTGTTAAATAAGTTTGAAAAGCTAAATAAAATTGCATTTTTTTCTAAAGGGTAAGTGGCATTTATAAACTTTTAAGTTGTCCAGATCTGACGTTCGAATTGAACAAATGAGAACATACCTGACCATTTAAAAACTCCGCGGCGGTTCGTTCGAGTCAGTTCAAGTTTATAAATCAGAGATTGTTTCCTAGCGAACTGAACTGAACGTAAAAGTTTATAATAATGTACCATGAAAAATAAACAACTTGCAGTCTGTCAAACGGTTATTGACTTTCTAAAGAGTTTACCCTGAAGATATGACAACACTGTTGACATATGTTGCTTTGTTTACCTTCCTGACAGGGGCAGCACGTGGTCATTTTTGGTTTGACATAAGGTCATGTACAGGGCATATTAAATTAAAGCGCCATTTTTGGATATTTTTCTTCAATTTGTTTTCATCTCAGGAATTGCCGATTTAAATATAATACGTCATTTCCATAACACCCTGTATACAGGGTGCCTAAGACAAGTATGGGGATCTTGTTAATGGTAATAGATACGACTTCGATCAAATAGGGAAAAAGTGTCGGCGTCAAAGCACGAACAATATGCCGCACAAAAAGTTTTGGTAAGATTTTTAAATTTTGAGTTATTGATATGAAACTGAAATTTTGGATTTTTGATTTAATTTTTTTCCGGCGTAAATATTAAAGTTAGAGCGAAACTGACAAAACATTTTCACAGCAACTTTTAGTGAACTCAAAGATTACACAACGAGATCGTTACCAGCTGACCTGATGTCTAATGGGTCCAGGCCATGGGGTTGAGGTTATGTCCGACTAGATCCTTTACAAAAATCAGACTAAGCGTTACATGCCAGTACGTATATTTTGATAATAACTTGTTAAATTGTTTTCGTTACAATTCCATCAGTTATTTTCGCGATACCGCTCGTCACCTTTGACCCTCAGTCATTCAGAAAATTTTGAAAGTAATAAAAATCAGTAAATATAATTTGTTAATGTCTATGATTTCAAAGGTTAAAAAAACAATCAATTATAATTTTTTTTCTAATTTATATTGGAAGGAGATATCTGGTAATCTTCACAGACTCAATTTGTATAGTTTAAAAACATATATAATACTGGTGATCGCGCGAGTGAAAAACCGCTTGAGTAGGGTAGACCGAGGAGGGTTGTGACAATTTTTACTTAAAAGAACATATCTCAATAAACAAACATAACACCATTATGAATTGTATGCCGCAATCTAGCGCAATCCTGGCTCTTTTAAAAACAGTCATCAAAGTCAATAAAAGTTATAAGGTTTCTGAGAAAATCCACGAAAACTGAAACTACTCCCTTTGTCACAACTCTCCTAACACCGAGGTAAATTGTAACAGGTACCAAGGTAAGTTGTGACAGCTGTCTATCTAGACTAGTTTTAATAGATAAAATTACTTTTATATGAATTATAAACAAAACACACATTTTTTTGCATAAAATTACTTTAATTATCATTAGGCATAATTGTAGGGACTATAATAATATGAAACATTAACATAACAGTAAATCTTTTATAAGTAACTATGGCATATTATATCAAACTTAGGTTGTAAGAATTGACCAAAGCAAACGAACAGGAACAGAAATAAACAAAAAAAAACATTGCAATAAGCGTGTAAAATAAGCTAACTAGGAAACAAACTTTAATAGGAGAGTTGTGACACGCTGTCACAACTCTCCTAGGTGCCAAAAATCGCGATCTGGTCAGAATAATAATTAGTAATTTCGAAACAAGCAAGACAATGCCACGCTTTGAAACTCAAAACCCACACAATATAAGAAAAAATAGCATAACCACGTGAATGTAATATATCATGATATAAATACAATCAAAAATTTTATAAAAAATGTACTTGTCGGTTGTTTTTTTATGCAGACGTCGTAATCTATAAACAAACAATCGTGCGCTGTTGTCAGCTCGCTAACGGCTATAGATTCCGAGAAATCGTCTTTGTCACAACTCTACGCTGTCACAAATCTCCTCGGTCTCCCCTACTCGATTATTGAAATAACCGACATCGCTCGATTATTAAAAAAACTGCTCGAGTTATAAATTCAAGCGAAAATCGTCGCTTGTTACTTATTATCTTCCACTCGATATCCTTGACGCCGACCGAAATGTGCTGCTTCGTATATTCGAGCAGATTTTCGCTCGATACATATTTGGTCTTGTCTCTGTTCAAGACCAATTTGTTTTTTCAAACCATTCCCGAGCCTTGTCCAAACAGTCACCAGAAACACCAAGGAGTTCATTTAGTGATGACCCCAATACCAAAATATTGGTGTCATCGGCAAAGTTGACCAGATGAGAACTCCGGTCCAGTATCTCAGGCGACAAGTTGTTAATGTAAAAAACAAAAAGCAGTAGCCCCATAACACTCCCCTGTGGAATTCCCATCCGTACTCGATTATTAAAAACAGCGGTTTTTTTCAACACTATCTAATACCTGCATAACTTTAACATGTCACAATATAACCGCTTTATTTTATTACGTTTTTCTTTATTATTTTATTTAGTTAATTTTACAGTGGGTGCTCATTTTCATTTGAAGGGGCGAGGTAAAAATGTAGATTCTGTCTTAATTTGTCTAATTCCGCACTAAAGTCGATTACGAAGTAATTTTTGAATTTGTACGAAAAATAAACAAACCAAAATACCCAATTAAATAAGTAGGTATACTAGGAAAAACATTTTACCTACATTTTACCTTCAGATGTCAAGATGTTAGAGTAGTTCAGCTAATTAAAAATGTTGATTATTACCAAAATATCTCAATAGGTGTTTTAAAATGTAAATTTTATTTAATCATTTATTAAATGTGACGGATCGAAAACAAAATCGTACTACTTTAACGGTAAAAATTTTGGAACTTAACTTCAGTGGCGCCTTTTCCTTAGGACCATATGGCTTAACAATCCACCCCGTTGAAATGCAGAAATCTAAAGCCCTGGTTTTTATTACATTTCGTTACGAAATATTTCGGTGGATTGGAACGGAAAATTTCGTCGTTGGTCATGTGTGGTTTATACTGCAGTACAAGTGCGTGGTTAAAAATGGACGATATTAGTAGATTCATTTGTACAGGATGATCATGTATTATGTCCCCCATTCTTAACTTTTTATTTTACGTACTTGAGAAAAATTAAAACGATTGGTATACAAGGTTTTTAAAGTAGTATTTGCAATGGGAACAAATATCATTTAGGTCTGTTGATTTACAAGTAGGGTTGGTTTTACTCAACATGAACATACCTGTTTTATTTGATCCAAATTCTACCGTTTTTTTTTCAAATATTCTCCTTCATTTGTATGTCTTTAAAAGTTTTTAATTTTTTTGCATATATGGGTGGATTTTCTTTTACCCTCTATCTATCTACTTTTACTCTCTATCAATAATTCATCTTCTAAAGCTGCTCGTCACCGCTTGGCGTCTGTAACGTCATGGGGTGATATAAGCCACGCCTCAATCTGCGTGGTATCTTACCTGGTCCTATATACAGGGTGTTATTGAAATGACGTATTATATTTAAATGGGTGACTCCTTGGGTGTCCTAGAGAAGCGCTACATATTTTATTTTTTTTAAATCGACCGTTTTAAAAGTGTGGTAATAAACACTCTTACTCACAGGTCAGTCCGCGCTACTGTACAACATTTCACCCAGAGCCAATGGCAATGTTGCTAAACTTGTGTAATGTAAAACTGAAATTCCATATAAAATTATTAAAATAAATTATTTTCTACCTACTTGAATTTATCCTTATACCTAAAGAGCGAGGAAATCCAGGCACAAACACAATCAGTTTTTTTTATGGGAACACTCCTGGAAACACTTTATGTACACACAGTAATAGTGGAACAGAAACGATAGTTAGCTGTTGAAAATACAATAATACAGATTATACTACAGATTATTAGATTTTATTACACGCGACGAAATGTGACGTCCAGAAGCAACGCATCAATAAAAACAATATTCAAAGATTATTTATGGATGGGCAAGATACACGAGTAGATCGAAAAAACAAAGCGGATTGCTGAGAGTGTTGGTGATCGACGAGACACAACGTATCCGGCCGCTAGTTGGTCTTCAACTAACAGACGCAAGCGTGCGGCGTTCGATGAAACTACTTCGCTCAGCCGATGTAAGGTATCAAGAGGTCATTGGCATTTGACCTAGTGCCGTACGTGGCTATATGTTTTTTCGGGTTATTTAAAACATAGTCCGTCGTAAATGTTCTTCAATTAATTGTACAAAAAGGTATTACAGAATGGAAAAGTGTTTAAATTCTTTTTATTTTGTCTAAAGAGTTTAAGGTGTACATATGACAACACCGGCCAGAATTCCTTGATTGGTTACATGTATCGCAGTACCACACAGGTGTTTCTCTGGTTTGACGTCAGGTCACTTTACCGCTGAATGAATTGAAAGCGCCATTTATGGCTATTTTTCTTCAATTTGTCTTTATCTCAGGAATTGCCGGTTTAAATATAATACGTCATTTCCATAACACCCTGTATATCATGGGTTACACTGGTCCAATTAGTTGGCCTCCAAGATCTCCAGACATCACACCATTACACTTACGTTTATGGGGGTGGTTCAAAAATTCAGTTTACAAAGTATACGTCGACACTCGGTATGCACTAGGGATGGTTGGAACTGGGCTTTTTAAATAACAGGTGCAACCTGTTTCGGTTTTAAAAAATACCTGTTTCAAGAAACCAGTTTCAGTTCCAATCGGTTTCAAAATCTTCGCTGTTCTTCTGTCACATCGCAACGTTGCGGCACGCGGGTCGGTTTGGCTGCTGGTGACGGAAAAGTAGCCCATATTGGAACTTTTGCGTTCCTTTTAAGATACCTACGTATTATTATATTCTGTTTAGATATTTATTGTTATTACATAGGTATCAATGTTTTGGTATTCTTTTAAACTTAAACCAACCAAATTTGGAGAAATTTAAGTTCCTACTTGTTGGATTTTGTTTTTCTATATAGTTTATAAATAAATATATGTTCTTTACTTAATAGTTTTTTTAGTAGGTACCTATTAGTATGTGTGTTGTGTTGTTTAGATGACAAAAAGAGACAAACTGATACTTGTGATACTACACTCACATATACTTTATCTTTGGACATTGCCAAAGGGTTTTACTTACTATATTATTATTTTCTTGTTACAAAAAGTTTTGTGATAAATATTTAGTTCTAATTTTTTCCAATATTTCTAAAAAATATTAAACATCGACAACGTCGCATAATCCCTGCACGAGGCGACGAATCGTCACGATCAGCCAATCCATCAGCCATTCGAAACTGTTTGTTCGAAACCGTTTCATCGGAGACTCGGAAACAGTTTTACCGAAACAGTTTCATCGAAACAAATTCTTTCGGCCGCTTCGGAGAAGCAGACCGCTGCAGCGAAGAGCGAAGTAGATAGTTCCAGTGGAACCGGAAAACATCGTTCTATACCTGTTTCGACCGGTTCCACATAAAAACCTGTTTCGAAAAGAACCGATACGGTTCAAAGCGGCATCCCTAGTATGCACTACTTCGACTTATTAGAAATACTCCGGCCAACATAAAGCAATCAGGAGAGCAACAGATGCTGTTCGTAGACGAAGCAGAAAATATTTAGAGATCAATGACGATATTTTGTATATTTATAAAAAGCAACAGAAATAAGTCTTTCTGGAGCCGTCCTGAAAGATACAATATTTTTTTTAAAGGTATTTTCGTTGTTGTGCCCTTTATATTTAAATCTCACGAGTTGTCACTGGAGAATTTCAAAAATATGCCATAATTTGTAAATTGTGACCAAAATTACAATTTAAATATTTTATTAATTTTATATAAAGACATAATAAATGTTTATTAAATTAGTTATGAAAACCAAATGCCATACGTCATATTTCTTTATTTCTTATTTAAAGGCCATTTAGATTTTAAAAAATAATCATAAAAATATTAACATGTATCTAAATTAACAAACTGTCTATTTATGTAATTTGGTGTACAATAAAAATGGAAAATATTACATATAAATTTAAAAATAATTTTAATGCGTGAAATATAAAATATATTGCATACTAAACTAAACCATAAATGGAAAGAATTTTTAAATTTGAAACTTCCAAAATTTGAATATCCAATAAAACTTTATTTATAGGCGCCTTATTTTAGTTAGAACCACCTCATTCTGACGTAGAAGGAATTCTTTATACCAGCAACATGTTCGAATTGTATGAATAATATTAAAATATGCTGTTTTTATTTAATATATGGTTTGTTGTTTGTTAGTAGTGGCTCTTTAGTTAATTTAATTATACCAAAACAGGAAACCTGATTAAAGTAGAATAATTACCAATTACCAATAGTTTTAAAGGTTTGTTCGTGTCCATTTTTTCTATGGTTTTACGGGGTATCTCCGTTAATAGTAGTGTTGGGAAAAGACCGATGATTTTAATAATCGATTACTTGATACTCGAGCTATATTAATAGTCGAGTGAATCGCTCGAGTGAATCGCTTGAAATTCCAATTCACCAAGCGATGACGTCACCGACTGATCGACCGGCAGCCTAGCCGTTTCCATGTGATCAGGTAGGGTATTTAGCAGGCACGTAACTACGGGTGGGCGCAGGTTTAGCTAAAAAATTGTAGTAGCCACCAAAAAAATTCCAGAAATTTATTTATTTGTGAATAATGAATTTTTACCACGCGTCTCGATACCAAACAAAAAAACTGCAAAAGATCACCCAAATATGTATTTATTGTTCGGGTTTATTCTTGTGCTTTTTTAAAACAAAAAGTATTACGAAGAGTTATTTTTCTTCGCATCTTTCTCAATCTACGAGCATAAATTAAGTAGATATTTAAAATGGCTTGTCAAATTCCCCACTCTAAATTATCAGGTGCCCACTGTGTGCCCTTCAAAAATTTAGGCTTAGTTACGCGACTGACAAAATAAGAAAATAGGTGATTATTTTTTTTAATTCATGTTTATAGTTACCTAAAAGTTCCTGTTTAAATTTAAGAATGTTTACTTTTGGTTACCAAAAAATTTGTCGATACCTATGTTTTGTTCACTATTTTGCCCGTTTTCTTATTTTCCATTAACATTTTCTATAAGGTATGTTATTTTTAAGAAGTCTTCTTTAGTTTAATAATAAAAAGTTCCTGTTTAGATTTAAAAATGTTTACTATAAGATTACCAACGAATTTTTCTATATATTTTGTTAGACGTTTTGTTCATTTTGTTATTTTTCATTAACAATTTCTATTATTATGTTATTTTTGAGAAGTTGTCTCGAGTTTATAGTAAATAAAAATTTAAAAATTATATCCTTTAATTTTTTAATATTTACAATCGGAGACCTTAACTACGCCGCTGGCTAGCCAGTTCAAACAAAACTTTACAAAACCCATGTCGCGATGACTCCGCTAAGGGATTTGGCATACTTTTTTTTATATGCACCTTGTCGTTTATGTGCCTTTAAGAAAGACGGTATGTCATATTACCTTACTTGCTAGCATCAAACTCGAACGTCACCTCGGATGGCGCGGCCCGTAGACCGAAGGTCGTGTATCGAGTGACAGGCGATATTTTTCGGTTTTTCGCCTGAATTTATAACTAGAGTATTTCCTATCGAGCGAAAAACTGTTCGAATATACGAGCAGTTTTTTAACTCGATCACACTACAGCGGTACATTTCCGGCGGCGTCAAGCGAAGCTCGGCTATCGAGTGAAAGATAATAAGTGACGAGCGACGGTTTTCGCCTGAATAGATAACTCGAGCGGTTTTTTTAATAATCGAGCGATATCAAATCCCCAAAATGTCTTCGATGTTCTAGGCTGTCGAGGTTCTTCGTCAGCTCGTGGTCTCCGATCAGACGAATGGTCCTCCTTTCGATGGAATCCACTAGCCAAAGAGTATGTGTGATGGTCGAATCTGGGCTTTGCAAAAGTTGTTGAGGTGTAGACAATATTTTGGTTCGGAAGAGTACACCAAATTTCTGAGAAGCTATCTTGGCGATTGTCACAACGTGGTTATGCCAAGACATATTTCCTCCCAGATTGACGCCCAGCAAATTGATATATGCAGCCAGTGGGATTGCGTATCTTACCATGACTATATCCGGTTCTGTAATGTTAACCTACTACTGTCTGGGTTTCCTTAGCGTTAAATTCGACTTGGTTACTGTCACGCCAAGCCAAAATTTCTTCCATGTCCTTATTGATTTGTTGAATGTATTTATTTCATCAAACGATATTCCTTGTGGTAGTTTTTAGGCCGAGGTTTATAAAATGAACCTTGTTCAATTAAATTTGATTTTATTCTCGGGAAAATTATCTATTTTATCCGGCTGTCGTCTATAATCTACAAGTAATTTAAGAAATTTTATATTTTTTTTGTAATAGAATTACATACTACAAAAGGCTTATATTTTGTAAATTAGTACTGTATCTACTCGCCATCTGACGAAAGTACTATGTACCGATGCATCGGTTATGGTTGTATACTAAAACTTATGAAGAAATCTAGAGCAAAAGTTATTTCATTAATTTTGTAAAAAAAATAAATATTTTTACACCACGGTAATGTTGTACTTTAGAAAATCCCGTCAAGTCGAAATAATTATTTAAGTAGAGCTTAACTTTTTACCTACACCCAAACTACTTGAACGCTTTCTTTCATATAAATAGAATGCAAGGTCTTGAAAAATAGAACTGTTATTAATAGTTTTTTAAATGCAAATCCGATTTTTTTCGTCGTAATATGTTTTCCCAAACTATCTATTTATGCTAAATCCTATAAAGATTAATGTCAGTTCGATTTTTTTCAAATATTTTTTATGAAAGCGTTTTATTTTTTTTCTAAACTGAGAGGCAATTTATTTTATTCGCTTCTTCTATTTTTCTTTTACATTGATTTATATTTCTAAATTTATAGAGCCATTTTATTATGTCTAAGTATACTATTCTGTAGTGCTTTATTTAATTTCAGAACGAAAATGAACGTCTACGTCTAGAGTCTAGTGCTGACATTTTTTTTTATGCTATTTATCTATCGTATATTATCTAGTTAGGTCGATATTGGAATATTTAAAAGACAATAAAAGGGATAGCGGCTACCGAAGGCTTGTTTGCGTGCTACCTTGTATGTTGAAATACAGGGTGTACCATTTGCGATACTTCCTTGGGGTAGAGTCTCAACTAATCATTTTATTCGCCGTTACGTATACGCCACTAATAAAGATCTTTATAAGTTTTGCTGACATTTTTTTTATGCTATTTATCTATCGTATCTTATCTAGTTAGGTCGTTATTGGAATATTTAAAAGACAATAAAAGGGATAGCGGCTACCGAAGGCTTGTTTGCGTGCTACCTTGTATGTTGAAATACAGGGTGTACCATTTGCGATACTTCCTGGGGGTAGAGTCCCAACTAATCATTTTATTCGCCGTTACGTATACGCCACTAATAAAGATCTTTATAAGTTTTGCTGACATTTTTTTTATGCTATTTATCTATCGTATATTATCTAGTTAGGTCGTTATTGGAATATTTAAAAGACAATAAAAGGGATAGCGGCTACCGAAGGCTTGTTTGCGTGCTACCTTGTATGTTGAAATACAGGGTGTACCATTTGCGATACTTCCTGGGGGTAGAGTCCCAACTAATCATTTTATTCGCCGTTACGTATGCGCCACTAATAAAGATCTTTATAAGTTCCCGTGTTTAAGTACCGTTTCTTCACTACGGTGTTACCAAAATGGGGAGTGATTTTGTAGTAATGATTACGTGCCTGCATGGTCGCTGGAACTAACATTCTTACGTTACACTACCGTTCCTAGAGGGTTCCAAAACCGTAAATGTGTGGTATTTCCGATCAAAATGGGACTTACTCCCATCATGCCTTAAACATATTTTGATATCTGTCAACTAAAATAATGTATACAGGGTGTTATGGAAATGACGTATTATATTTAAATGGGTGACTCCTTGGGTGTCCTAGAGAAGCGCTACATATTTTATTTTTTTTTAAATTGACCGTTTTAAAAGTGGGGTAATAAACACTCTTACTCACAGGTCAGTCCGCGCTACTGACAACATTTCACCCAGAGCAAATGGCAATGTTGCCAAACTTAATGTAAAACTGAAATTCCATATAAAATTATAAAAATAAATTATTTTCTACCTACTTGTATCTATCCTTATACCTAAAGAGCGAGGAAATCCAGGCACAAACACAATCAGTTTTATTTCTTTTTCATGGCAACGCTCCTGAAAACACTTTATGTACACACAGTAATAGTGAAACAGAACCGATAGTTAGGTTATATTTAAATGCAATAATACAGATTATACTACATATTAATAGATTTTATTACACGCGACGAAATCTGACGTCCAGAAGAAACGCGTCAATAAAAACAATATTCAAAGATTATTTATGGACGGGCAAGATACACGCGTAAACCGAAAAAGCAGAGCGAATTGCTGAGACTGTGTTGGTGATCGACGAGACATAACGTATTCGGCCGCTGGTTGGTCTTCAACTAACAGACGCAAGCGTGCAGCGCTATATGAAACTACTTCGCTCAGCCGATGTAAGGCGTCAAGAGGTCATTGGCATTTGACCTAGTGACGTGCGTGCCTATTTCAAACTTATTTGATTGTTCTGGTTGTTGAAAACATAGCCCGTCCCAAAAGTTCTTCAATTAATTGTACAAGAAGGTATTACAGAATGGAAAAGTGTTTAAATTGTATTATTTTGTTTAAAGAGTTTAATGTGTACATATGACACCACCGGCCAGAATTCCTTGATTACTTACATGTATCACAGTACCACACAGGTGTTTTTCTGGTTTGACGTCAGGTCACTTTTACCGCTGAATGAATTGAATATATATTTTTCTTCAATTTGTCTTTATCTCAGGAATAGCCGGTCTAAATATAATACGTCATTTCCATAACACCCTGTATTTATTCCGTCTATCATGGACCTCTATTCAAACAATATGTCAGTTCATATTTTATGCACTTAACCATAAAATAATATAAGTAGGTGTACTGACATAAATATTAGGAACTTTGATTTCGGTATACCCAAGATGCTAAAACCCAAACGCGTTTAATTTTTCTGTGAAAAATAAGGAGGTTAGATCTAAAAATAACAAAGCGCCCTTAAAATAAAGCCTTTTAGAGAATAAAATATTAGAAATTTGAAAAATAATAGAATAGAAATATGTTTATTTGAAGAGGTAAGCAATTTTGTAAATACCCTAATGCTTAAAAATAACAAAAAACAAGTTTTTTATTATCAAACAATTAATAATAAAGCGAATATTTCATATTTTACAACAGTTAAGATTTTTTCTAAAATGGCGTCGCGATAGATCTCTATAAAACATGGCGTTTCGGGCCAAGAAGAGCGTCGGGAGCGAAACGTTCAGTCCTCCGTTCGTCCGTAAGATAACATAGAACGCTTATGAATCGGTTACTCTATCGTATTTTTTCCAATCCCTACTCTTTGAATAGTCTATAAAGCTCTTTATGCTCAATTGCAACCATATTTAGCTTCAATGAAATGTAGATTTATTTCATGCAATTTATCAGGAACTCTAAAACTTTTCTAATAATATAAATTACAACTTGACACAAAAACTACGAAATATTAGAAAATCTGGAGACACAATCCAGAAGTTAGAAAATATTCAAGACGTTTAGTTTCCTTCCATCAAATATATTACTATTATTAAAAGTTTCTGTTAGTGTTATGGTTCGTGAATGAGCCAAGTTCAGAGGTTTAGTATTTATTGTAATCGGGGAAGTTTGGCAAATATGGCGTAAAAATAATTTAGGGAATGTCTGCAAAGTTCCATTAGGAAGAATAAAATTTTATGATATTAGGTCTGTAAGTGGAAATATGTTTATGTCAATGTCTCATATTAAATAACAACTATTTAGTTAATAAAATTGTAAGGTATTTATCTGTGAAGATGGACTAAAGCAAGCGCGGATCCATCATATATACCGGTTTGACTAACGCGGGAGGGTATGATTTTTCGTAACTTTTCCATGCATCACCCCAAAAAACCCCCCAAACCGAAGTTCTGGATCTGCCCTTCTAATGAGATTTCACGATTTTGTATCTCACGATATCACGATACGTATATATATAGGAACTTACGATTTTTGATACTCTACTCATCGTCTTCTGATGACGAATAAAGCATTAATTAAAATAATTTTTTTACATGTGCCCTTTTTCATGCATATTCTCTTCACCGAAAGTGGAGCTTTCCAGACCTCTCCGAGAGAACGGGCGGGACAGATTTTTCCCGCTCATGATGTTCTCCTCAATAGTTTTCTAACTGATAATTAAATAAAACCAGAGATATCGGTGCGGGATTTGAACCCGCGACTCTCAGATCGCCAGGCGTACACTCTGCCACTAGGCCACCGAGCCATACATATCAACCATAATAAATAGATTTACATTTACATTCTCCATGCGAGAGTGTTTTCATGTCATGTAGACAGGAAAACTGTCTGAAGAATTTCTTTAATTATTTGGCATCACAGCCGCGTACACTTAAATAAGTACGGTCACTTGTCAAATTTACTGCTTTGGAAAATCAAATTGTTTCATTTACACCAATTACACTTAATTATTTTGATAAATTTGTCACCTTTCTTAGAAGTGATAAAACGGCCTCATTGGTCCACAATATTTCAAAAAGCGTTACTCAAGTAGAGACCGATTACTTTGAATAAATGTCAAGTATGAATAACTTTTTCTTTTAATATAGGTATGCCATATTTTTTTAGAGTTTCATTATTATTTACCCATGACGAACGATCGGATTTAAGTAACAAATATATACTTACTGTTTATTTGCAATGTATTTTCACATTTCGCATACCCGTAAGTCATATTAGAGTCGGCAATTTTTTCTCTTGCGCCGGCAATGGCAATTATAATTGCACGTATTCATGCGCAGTAAACCGTTCTCGATCAGCTGGAGCATTGCCAACAGTCAGAGAGCAGCAGTTGGTATAGTCGAAATCCCTAAAATACCCCCAGAATTAGAGATGGGAAAACCTGTTCGTTTTGATTAGCAGTTAAAGCAGCTATTGCTATTTACAAATAGCGGTTCAAAAAAGTTGCGACGAATTAGCAGTACATATGCTTAATAAAGAATGTAAACTGCTAATTTAAGTACCAGTTAGTTTAAATGGTCATTAGCTGTTCATACTTGCTTCGACCAAATAATAAACAGTTACAAATAACAGAATAATCCATCTCTACCCAATTACACCGGCAATGGCAATTAAAATGGCGCGTGTTCCATTTCTGGCAATGAGAGGCAGCTGATCGGGAACGGTGTACTGCGCATGAATCCGTGCAATTTTAATTGCGAGAAAAGTAGAATTGCCGACTGTAATACGGATTCCATTCTCGCATTGCGCCCGCAATACGAGCAGTATTGGGCCAGCTGATCGAGGACGGTGTACTGCGCATGAATCCTTGCAATTATAATTGCCACTGCTGGCGCAAGAGACAAAAATTGCCGACTCTAATACGGCTTTTAAACTTGCGATACGTCACAAGGTTTGAAGTCTAGAGTAGAGAGGATAAGCTAGTATCGATATCGACGACTATCGATATTGCATATTTAAAAGTATTTGTCGAACTATTATAATATTTAATTTAGGTTCTGGAAATAATCTTATCAAATATCACTCGAGGGTCGTTTTAATTATGGATTAAATTTTTCATTGTAACACTCAAAGTTTTGTATTTTGGAAATCTTGTTCAATGATCGTTTGGTATGTTTATTCATAGATTAAATCGCGAGCGAGCAGTTTCACCATCTCCTTTTGTTTTTTATATTATCAAGAAATAAACTGTGTTACTTATTAGTTTTTTAGTGCGTTGTTAATTTTTGCTATAAATCTGAAAACACTTAATATTTCCGAAACAATTGAAGATAGGTAGGTAGTTTGTTCTTGGGTTTCGGTCACTCTGAAATGAAATTCCAATATTTCGTTAACGTTTTGGTTTATTGTATTAAACCATCATCAGAACTTCTACAATTCTCACCCACGTATACTAAAATAGCATTAAACTAATAACATTTTGTCTCGTTGTTGAATGGACGTGAACTAACTCATTCAACAACGAGACAAAATGTTACTAGTTTAATGCTATTTTAGTGTAAGTTTTTGAGAATTGTACAAGTTCTGACGATGGTTTAATACAATAAATCGAAACGTAAACGAAATATTGGAATTTCATTTCAAAGTGACCGAAAGCCAAGAACAAACTACCTACTTGTTTGAAAAAAACGGTCAAGGAAACAAAACTATAGTTGAAGGTATAGGACCAGGGGTCGCCAACCTAAGGCTCGCGAGCCGCATGCCTCTCTTTCGATGTCAAGTTGTGTCTCTTTCGATGTCAAATTACGGCCTTTAGTGGCTCTTTAAAAACTGAGAAATTGTGTAAATTATAACTTTTTGCTCGTCCGTCTCAAAAGGTTGCCGACCCCTGGTATAGGATATTGTACATAAAATATGTCAAAATTTTCTGAGGGATCCAAATTGAATAATATACAGTATATTGCATTAAATAAGAAAGTTGGTATTGTGTTACAGGACACACCCTTTATAAAAAGTTTTTATTGAAAAAAATACGCAACTAGAAATACCAATCGATGTGTCCGAGCGTTTTTTCGCACACATTTATTTATTATAGAATTTATTCCATTTGGCTGATACACGCTGTATAAAAATGATGCTTTGTGTACTCTTGTTTTTTAAATTTTATTCTTCAATGCCGTTTAAGAAATGATAAGCTGTTATTTTTAGGAATAATATATTTTAAGTTAAAACTATAAAGCTCCCGTTTGTTTTCGTTTTGAGCTTATTTAGTCGATAGATTTGGTTCTAATCGATTAATATTGTATTTTAATTGTCAAATGTAATGTAAAGTGAAAGAAATAACAAATTGTACATTAAAATATAGCGTATTCGGAATTGTTATCAATGTTCCAAGGATGTGAGTAATAGCGTATAAAATTTTTCATACGAATATCGTAGCATATTAAAATGATCCGTTAGAAGTATCATATTACGAGGATTAGTAGAAAAGTTTTTACCTAACGGTGAACCAAAAGATGCAATTCCATTTAAAAAAAAAACTAT
The DNA here is from genome assembly GCA_963991005.1 of Barypeithes pellucidus. Classification (NCBI taxonomy): domain Eukaryota; kingdom Metazoa; phylum Arthropoda; class Insecta; order Coleoptera; family Curculionidae; genus Barypeithes; species Barypeithes pellucidus. The sequence continues at coordinate 16,186,582 of OZ022558.1, forward strand.
TTTAAATTGACATGAATAGGCATTCGCAGAGTGAATTTTCCAACCGATTGTAAACTTCGTTCCACGCATGTTCGGTTGTGGACGAGTTTCTAACTGGTTGCTGCTTCTTTCTCTGTGGACAGGTACAAATGCCAACTGTCAAATCTGAGAATTGACTTCTAGACTGAACCTCTAAGTCTCTTAATCTTGCTCATTTTTGCTTTCTTTAGAGCTAGCTTTTCAGTTCGAAATAGATTTTTAAAGAATGGTCAAAAATTTAGGGGACCACCACATATATTTAAACAGTATATTGCTAATACCATCTGCAATTATGTCCCCGCTATGGGCATCGATGGGGGCGTTGTGAGTTTGCGCAGTTCGGAAATTTTCTTGTGGAAGTAAACATTCGACAGGATCGGATTTCAAATTTTTTAATGTAAATTTCACTGGTTTCGATTAGTTCGATTTAAGACAGCGTTCCATGCATACGATTTCTGACGATATGATGATCCGATCCGAACTTTTGGAGCCAAATTCCGTCCGAATATTTGTAACAATCGACACGATGAGCTTCATTATAACTTTCATCTGACGTCGTATGTTTCTTAACCTCACTTTTTTCTAAACTAAAAATTAAGAATGACTATTTTAGGAATTATTATCAGCTACTAATGCATAAAATTAAAAATACATTAATTTTGAGGTTAGGTAGTGACCACATATACATTATACTGTATACGAGTGACACTCTCTTCTTTTTTTACAAGCTTTTTAGTGAAATTCGGTTCCGAAGATCGGATAATGTGATAAGCAAAATATTTTCGTATATATGTACATACCTGAAATACTAAAGTATTTGGTTTGGTTTGATCCACGACTTTTGCAAAAAAGCACAATGCACTTGTGTCCTTTCATCTTAAACAAAACAAACCACTAACCCACCAAACAGCGAATCGAATCACCACAAATTAAAAACTCCTTTACAAAAATTGTTGTTAGGTAATGAAAGTTTATAAGCACTGATATAAAGACAACAATGTGGATGAACCACTTTTTATTCTGTAATTTGAAAAAGCATCCAGAACCAAAGATGGCGACGAATAACAACAAACAAATAATGTCGGGCCGGCTCTGACGCGATCGATAAAATTTCCACCCTACTGCGCAAACTCAATAGGCCCGCGCCATCTCCCATAGCGGGGACACTTTTTGTATTTTGGAACGTTCGTATTGGCACTGTACCGTTTTATATGTAAAATATGTAAAATGTATTGATTTTCTTCATTTATCTGTCAATATTTCCGAAACAATTGAATTAAGACATATGATATGTTAAAAATTTAGAATAACTAATAATATAAGTATAGGGTGTTCCATTTAAAAAAAATAAATATAACGTCACCCCTTGACAGTTGATGACATTACTGAGTATGGAATGCACACTAAAACAGTAACATTTTACTCCTATCGATTGTCGAAAACCCGAATCTGATATCACTTTCTGTTCTCCTGTAATTAAGCTCTTCCGAAACATTTGCCCAACCCTGTATATTTTTTAATTTCGAAAAAGAAGAGAAAATATTGTATGAAACGTATAAAGTTACTTTTTATCATGAACCGGAACGAAGGCGAGTGTCGCAATCAATAGTTTTGCATTTCTTACATAAATATCTATTGTTTCGGCAAAAACTTTTCAACTGCCCTTAATAAACAACGGACTTAATTTTGTAAATATAATTTAGAATACAAATCGCATTGCGTGCGAAAGTAAACTTTATCTCTTGAAATAAACCTCGTAGGATGAGTTTAATTGTATCGGGTGACCCTGTACAAGATATGAAATATTAATTAGAAATCAACAGATAGGAATTTATTCTGGAAGTGTCACTTTTTACTCGCTAGAAAAATTTAAATACTCGGTCGATACTTGGTATTCACGTGCCTAACACTACATTAAAATGTTAAATAAAAACTGGTTCTGTGCTTTTGCATTCATTAGTTGGAGATACGACTATTAATTATTATTTGTCTAAAATTATATGTTATTGGGTTTTTCAACTATAGAGATTTTTTAATATTTGATGTTTAATATTTGTTTTGCTTTGTTATCAAAAGTCGTTAATCTTCCGAAGTCACATAATTTACTCTCGTAAAACATATTATTTTAGATCTTGTGTAATAATGGTAAGATACAGTTTCATCCCATTCCGTGGAAATCTTTTCCAGCATCATTAGCATAGCAATAATTTGTCGAAAATATTTCCATAAAATTTAAACACCGACATGGGCCACTGATTTCGAGAGTTTTTGCATTAAGTCTAAAGGTACGGTCCCCGCGGTTGCGGCAAGACGGCGCACGGCGGTCGCAACTTACTGCTGCTCATGTTTCGTTATATCCGGCTCCCTCCATGATACAATTACTAATAGTACGGCAGCCCGTTACCAGGATTTCAGACTGATCACGACCTATATTTTTTGAGTTTTTTTTCTGATTTAATAAGGACTTGAGAAGGAAATTAACTAGAACGGACATTGGCAACGTTGCGAAATCATTGAGAATCATCTTTACATATGTAAAAAAAGTGGTCGTAATAGTTATCGCGCCTCGTCCGTTCTTTTTATTTTTTGACTGAGAGTGATGATTTTGATGAGATGAAAGTAGTAACTGACATTTTCCGTGCGGTGAATAGTTTTGGTTTGAGAAAAATCGAAATTTGTTTACAGCGGAGAATTAACATTTTCATCGACGCGCAACCGAAATATTGGATCTTAGGTATGTCATTTTTTTAACGCTGTCCGAGTTATCGCGCCTCGTCCGTTTTCAAGCAGAAATCGTGTATTGCGGCTCGGAAAATGGGGGAAAAATATGAATTGACATTTTTACACACGTGTTCTTTAGCAAAACCGATTTCAGTCGTTTCCGTTGTTATTTGTTGGCTCGTGCACTTCTGAGGCGAAGCAATTATTCTTAAAATAACACCGACTAACTAACACCAATTAACCAGTTAAAAATTAATTAAAATATCGATACAACACATTCCAACACAGCACGTGTATCAATATTAATGCAATATGACATAGCTGTACCGCGATCGTGAATTATACAGATACGAGATTCGACTACGCTGCCCTCCCTGCAGCTGCGCAACACGGAAAATGTCCATTCGACTCGATTTACTATTTTTTAGAGTGTTAGCAACAATTTAAAAAAAAATTGACCCCGGTGCTGTAACATTTTTATACCCCTTTCCTTTACATCTTTTATTTAAACTATGGAATTTTTGCAACACTCAAAACGTCCGTTGTCGATGAATTCACGGTTTTTTTTAATATTTTTAATATGATTTAATCAAGAATGGACAAGGCGTATTGCCGAACTTTTTCGCTCGAGTAAAACTTTCTTATTTTTTAATAATCTAGCGATTAGTCATTGACTAGATGAAGGCGTGATAACAGGACATTTTGGTAATGGGCTACCGGACTATAAAGGTAGAATATCTAACCGTTCCAATTTCGTCTGCCGCGCGCAGTGGCGTCACAGGGAGAGTGATTTTAAAATTTCTTATGGAGATTTCTACGATGTTAGCGTCTTTAATTCTATTTTAAAGGTATTAAAAGGTTTTACGCAATTAATGGTATGTGAAATGAAAGAATAATATATGACAAGTATTTACGTAAATTAATTTCATAGAAACATAACACACATTATAGCTAAAACACCACTAAAATAAGAAAAGATTCCGACAAACTTTTAAAACAACCCCACGTCATCGGAGCCGGTCGGCGATAGCCAAAGCTGCTCGGTGATCCTTGCTGGTTGCCACCAGCGTTGTCAGTCTTTTATAATTGTAATACATATATCCATTACTATTTTAACAACTTTTTAGATGTTTTACTTCTTAAGTATTTTCCACCGAAGCTGATGATGCCTTCGAAACATGTATGGAAATTTAAATATTGTTTATTTAGCTACTGAAGCAGACTATAAGTTTTTTTACCTAATCATAATTTCACTCCACTGAGAGATGGACTATTTAAGAATAATTGTTTAATTTGTTTATAACTACTTAGGTCGTATTTTAGCTTTAATCTTTGTTGTATGTTCATGAAATAAATATACCTAAATACCATGATAGTATTCTTTCATTCCGCATACCATTAAATGCGTAAAACCTTTTAATACTTTTAAAACAGAGTTAAAAACGCTGACAGCAATATAAATCTCCATAAGAGATTTAAAAATCACTCAGCCAGGCCTCCATCGACGTGGAATCATACCTCTTAGCTATTTATACCATGGGCTCCCTCCACGCAATGACGGTACGTGTCTTTCGTTCTGCTCTAGTCATGGGTAACACCCTAAATTCTCTGGTGTCGATACAATAGGTTTGTTCCAACACCCTATTTTTGTATCGTTCTAGAACCGTCACGAAACTGATGGGATCGATTTTGTGCGCAGGCGTTAATTTTGCAATATTTGTTGCCGATGCACAAGGGACGCAGGTTGCTACGTTTTTATGACCATTCTTTGTAAAAATCACAGCTGATCCTGATCGCCTTTCTGATTAGTTCTTAAGACTAGGAACAAAGATTAGTTAATTATCATAAATCATAACCCTACTATTGTTGCATGATTTCTTCGTCTAAGCTTGAGTATTATCTTTTGTCGTTACGTTTTGTTATATTTAATAATTATGGAAGAGAATAACGTGTTTAATGGTAAGAATATCTTGTAGGTTTGGGAACCGGATTATATAAATTTAATAAGAATAAATTAATAATCAGAACATTAACGAGGGGATAAGCAACAACTCCTACAAAACAAGGCTAAAAGAACTGTACAAATGCCAGGAATACAAAAACAACTGTTAAAATTCTTACAGCGCAAGTCAGTGCAAACGGTTCCTGCTCTTGTCCATGTATCGTTTTCACCGTTCAGGAACTGGTTTGCGAACGAGCACAAATTTGGTTGGAACACAAACGGAATCGCCCGATACACCGTTTTGTGTCGGTTGGAACGGCTTTCGACTACTACCCATGTGCGTGACCGTACATTATACGATTTTTATGGTGGTAGGAACGAACCTAATGTCACTGACACCGCTTATTTTATCAACACCAGCACTTCACTCCAAATTGTTAAGTTTCGGTTTCGCGGTCATAACACCCTAAAATGACACTGACACTGCTTCTTACAATTGCACCATATGGCACAGTGTCTCATGATATCAGTCGCAGTTTCGGTGTCACGTTTTCTGGAACAGAAACATGACAGATGATATTATTCAGTGATGGATCCCGTCAGATAAATAGTAAATGGAAACCATGACCCTCATAAACAAATATAAAAATAATGAAATTAAAAGCTCAACCAGACATCCCACAATACGTGTGTCTTGTCTATCATGAGTTGTCTAAATATTAAATATGGAAAAAGGCAACAGTGTTGTGAAAACAAGTCCTACTAGTCCATGGGATGGATAAAGCGTCCTCTTGGAATCTATAAATTTGTATCTTTGGAGCCTGTTCAGATTGAACAAACAACGAACATTTCTTAAATAAATGTTGCTGCTCTTGATCTTACGATAATGAAATTAAAAAATAAAGTAACATATCCAGTTGGAATACCGTAAGAATGCTTGGTCTCCTAATTACACAAGTAAATATAATTTTTGGGTAAAATCTTTAAAAATATTGTCTAATATTTGGTACTTAGTACCCGCTATAAACAATACTATTAAAAATTAATTATCGATAATTTCTATTTTACACTTCTTTAGAAACTAATGTTAGTCAAAACAACGTGATACATGGCGTAATCGAGCAAGTATCCCCTTCTTATTACTTATTTTTGACCTACATATATGAGCAGTAATGGAAATATTTGACATTACTTCTGTTTTTATATTATTTGTATAGCCATTAAACAAACAGCTAATAAAACTTTAACATACAAAAATAAGACTATAAACCTTGTTTCGTTTTAACCTTTATATATTATTAATGAACTTTTTATTATTGTAAATATGGGTTACAGGTTATATCTACCCGGAACCTGCAGCAAGGTACAGGATTATTTTTGCAACTTTATAAGAACGGAGGTAATATAGTTCAAATCGGTTTAATTTGGAGGCTCAATTAACGCTGAACATCCTAAGTTTCATAGTATAGAGTAATAATAATAGAAAACAAATCTAAAATTTAGGGGTTTTCATTTTGAAAATGTAGATTTTTTGCAGTTTTTTCAATTTAATTTTATCGTTCTATTAATAATTATCAAAATATTATCAAAAATCTATTAAAGCAGGTCCCTTTCAACAATCCAGCGCAAATCCTTATAGAAAAAAATAATAATTATTATTTAAACGTCATTTTAGCCATAAAACCTTAAATACAGGGTTGCCCAGAAGTCCAAAATAAAATTAATATAGCCCTAACCTGTAAGTTTTAGCGAAAACGCTTCGACACGTCAATTTAGTTTTATATATGCTCACATTTTGACGTGATTCGTTTGCTTTCTTATAGACACTTGTCAAAGAATATTTATAACAATCGACACGAGAGTTTTATTTTCATCGGACGTCGTATGTTTCTTAACCTCACTTTTTTTCTAAACCAAAAATTAAGAATGAATGACTATATTGACTATTTTGGGAATAAGTATCAGCTACTAATGCACCAAATCAAAAATACATTAATTTTAAGGTTAAGTAGTGACCACATATATATTATATTGTATACTAGTGACACTCTCTTCTTTTTTTTACAAGCTTTTTAGTGAAATTCGGTTCCGAAGATCGGATAATGTGATAAGCAAAATATATTCGTATATATGTACATACCCGAAATACTTTATACCTGGTATTGATCCATGACTTTTGCAAAAAAGCACCATGCACTTGTGTCCTTTCATCTTAAACAAATCAAGCCACTAACCTACCAAACAGCGAATTGAATCACCACAAATTGAAAACTCCTTTACAAAAATTGTTGTTACGCAATGAAAGTTTATAAGCACTAATATACCGACAACAATGTGGATGGACCACTTTTTGTTCTGTAATTTGAAAAAGCATCCAGAACCAAATGACAACAAACAAATAATGTCGGACCTGCTCTTACGCGATCGATAACATTTCCACCCTACTGCGCAAACTCAATAGGCCCGCGCCATCTCCCATAGCGGGGAAAGTTTTTGTATTTTGGAAAGTTCGTATTGGCAATATACTGTTTATAGTATATATGTGGGATGAATGTGTGGCCATGTCTCAACAACCCGTTAATTTTTTACCCACATTACTTTCATCAATAAGGATTCGTGAGGCGGATAATACATAGTTCGGCTTTCGAATAACACTAATTATAATCGAACAGACAGAAAGCTAACAATTTTTAAATGTGTTGCAGAAACTCGAGATAGTTTTTAGCAAATAAACAAAATAAACTTCAGTATCACAATCTACGCTTAAAAAATCAATGGCGCCTCAGAGTGGCGCCCGATTGTTACGTTTGCCAGTTTGTTTTAAATTGCACACATACAAGGAGAGATTAGACAACTTACTATTATAGCTTTTTTAATTCAAAAATAAAATATGGCAATAAAAAATGTTATTTGACGTGCAGACAAAACAATTAAATTTTTAATGGTTTATTTATTGGTTATTAAGGATTTTGCAATTTTTCACGGAAATTAAAGATTGTTTATTGCTTATTAGTTAGTTTATTCGGGTTGCTTTGTCCAGATAAACACAAAAAAAAATATTTTATGTCTATGTCGTTTGCAAAAAATATACGTTTCGCTGTAATTTCTATGGAAATTGTGAAAATAATTGTTGAGCTTATAGCATAGGATACTCTCCATTGTTCGGCCTTACGGGAAAAATTACAGGGTTGTTCGATTTAAAAATTAGAAAAAATACACAAAAAGTATGGGTATCTTCATTTCGTAACAATACTAGACTTTTTTGTACAGGATATTTGAAAAATTATACCTTCCTGGTATAATATAATAAATACTCACACCCCGTATTTTAATTTACCATTAGAATGTAGAATTACATTCTTTATCTAATTGTTCAGTATATTCATGTTTCTACCTTAAGTACTTTTTAAGTTAAGAAATTTACGTATGAGTATATTTTATAAAATTAACTTTTAAAATACTGTGTATATACACGGTGTTGATAAAGATTTTGATTTTTGGTTCATTCCATTATCTCATTTCTGCTGCGAGCTGCAAAATTTTAAAAGAAACGCTGATTTGAAGCCTATTTTCATTAAGAAAAACAAGCACTTGGTATTGTGTCACCAATTCACCCTGTATTAACGGGTTTCCACGCGTCGGCTCTTTCTCCTGGCCCCGTAGCCCAGTACGAGTACGGCACCACGGGGAGATAACCAGAGTCCTGCTGGATAGTGCCGAGGAGACCGATAGACACTTGGTGTACGTCTTCATCCTGGTCTTCGGCTTCTTAAGTAACCACGACTGCTAGAACGAACCTCTTGCAGCAAGACAAGCGACCTAATAATTGGTGACTTAACCCCCATCCATAAGCAGTAGTCGACTAAGGTAGGACTGGGTTTTTGTTAATTAATGTGTTTAGGGAAAATAGATAATTAAACAAGTTGCATTATAAAATGATGACTCTATTATTTTAAACGTTCCCGTGACACTATAATAAATTAACAAAAACAATTTTAATATCGTGTATTTCTTCCTCTCGCAGCAATGACAGCTTGCAGTCTTCGTGATATCGAACGAATAAGGTTACTTATCCTTTCTTGAGGGATAGCCTGATATTCTTCGGTCAACGCCAGTCGTAAGTTTTACAAGGTTTATGGTTGTACAGGCCGGCGATGAACGGACTTTTAAGTTGATCCCAAAAATGTTCGATTGGGATGAGATCCGGGCTATATGCGGGCCACTCCAATATTGGAAGTCTAACTTCATCCAGATATTCGTTCACTACATGTGCACCGTAAGGTCTAGCCTTATCATGCATTAATGTAAATTGGTTCCCAATGAAAGGAGCAAATGGAACAACAACTTCTTGGAGGATTTCCTCAATGTGACGCTGGGCGATTAGAGCTCAACAAAAACAACATTGGTGCATGCTTCGGTAGAAATATCAAGGACATACATTTTCTAAAAATAACATCGTTTCATTGAAAATTTTACAGCTCGCAGCAGAAATGAGATAATGGGATGAAACAAGAAACAAAATGTTTAGAATACATCAAAGATTACAAGAAAAAGTATGTAAATAAAATTATCCTCGTCAATTTTCCTACGGGGTATTTTGAAATTACGATAAATAACAACAGTTTAAGTTACTCCTGTATTATAGAACCTAATCGAAAAATGTTACTTTATAAAATAATTAAGGAACAACACAATAAACGGATCTACAAACTGATAAGAAAACCATGAAAAACGCATAAAAAATAAAAAAAGTTATAAAGTAAGGTGGCATCCTAATCTATCGATACTCTCATTAAAATAATTTCGACGTGAGTCAATCTCCTCACATGTCATTACAAACAAATTAACAATGAACATATTACACGTCATATACGTAATAGCGTAACGTGATAAGGTTAATAATCTTTGTCTGATAAGTCCCGACTCGATACGTCAGTCTCAAATTTTTTGCCGCACAATCTAAATAATGTTATGTTTTCTGATCAGCTGATTCACTTATTAACATTACGAATTCAAGTTTATACACGTTCTTTTGTCAGAACATATTTAGATCGAATTACGCTATATTGCGACATATTTCAAAGTATTTTGTCATATAATGATTAAAATTAGGCAAGAAATTCCCAAATACTTTCAACAGGGCTACATCGTCTTATGTTCCTCTGCCGTTTGCTCAGAAAAAAGATATTTGGAAGTTTTACAAAGGCAAAGTTCCATTTTTCCACAGCGTTCAAAATGCAAAAAGTTTAAATAAAATGGTTGGCATATTTTGAGTTTGATTTTGCATTCTCCAAAAGATTATTTGATTTAACGGGTTAAACGAGTTTAATGATTTAACAATAATTAGCCATTATAAAACTAAGTAAATAATAGCATAATGTGTAAAGGGTCTCCGCTAAATTTTTATTGTTGTAACATGATAATTGTTCCGACACCAATGTCTTCTTCGTATGGAAAAATAGTGTATGTAGGGTAGTTGATTAGTCCGTTGTTCTTAAAAATATCGAAATTTATTAAATACAAAGGTTCTAGGATAAATAAAAGCGCACATTTTAAAAATATTTTTGGATATACAGGATGCTCCAAAAAAACGGGGCATCATAGTACCCCCCCCCCCCCATTTCTTTTTGTCTCATCGAGTTCGGCATAAAATTTGACATAAGATATGCTATTTTATTTTGGTGATTTATACGACGTTGCCAGATTATTCAATTTTTCCTAAAATTTTCTCGAAAAACATCATATCGAAAAAATTATTTTAAAATAATACTAATTTAAACTAAAAAATAAATTTTTATATTTTTATAAACCTTAGAGGTATCCGAATAATTTTACTTAAAAAATCAATATCGTATATATACAGGGTGTTTTTTACATCGGTACAAATGTAACAATTTTTAGATAAATATTATTCGATTTTTTCAAATGGACCCCCCTGTATATTATTATGTCAGTTTACAGATAATTTCAACCTCTTTAAATAGGCAATTATAATAAATGCTCTAAAACGTAACGTTCTTTTAATATTTTATGTTTCATTTAAAAAATGTAAAAATATCGGCACTTTCAATAAGTTGGACTGTCATCAAAATAATGAATTTAGATTTCTGACATATTTTGATTAACAACTTTACGGTGTTAAGGTAAAGTAAAGTATTTTTTGTTAACACGCTATGAATTTTTCTACAGACGAATTAGTCGATATGGGTATCATACTAGGAGCAACTGACAGAAACTGTCTACTTGCTACAAGGCTTTATCGGGAAACTTATCCTGATAGAAGGCAACCAAGAAAAGAAGCATTTGATAAATTAATGGATCGTTTCTCTTGGACGGGAAAAGTAGAATATGAAAAAACTGAAAGAACTAAAAGTGTTAATACAGAAGAAAATAAATTAACCGTGCTGCTGAAAGTAACTGAAAATCCCCATATTGTTTTACGGGTGACGAAAATTTTGCTAGAACGAGAGAACAGTTCACAAACCGAGGCGAAACCAAGGTTGGTAATGCTCTTCAGCTTGCAAAAGATTATTTTCGTTGAATGAGACACTATGCTTTTTCTACGACCACTTTATGAAGGTTGTCCCAAATAAGTACCGCTGATTACTATCTTTGAAACGGTAGGGACGTCCAGCAGAGCCCATCGATTTGTAAGCGATTAGTAGTAATCAACTGAATGCACTAAAAAAAAAGATTTGACAAATCGATGGGAAATCGGACGCCATTTTTCTATCGAATTGTGGTTTGACAGCGATTTATGTCAGTTTTGTTTGTCACAGCGACAAAGCAGAGCCGTTATACTTAACGAGACTAAGACAAAAACAAAAGCCAAATTCTGGAACAAATGACATAATTAATAAATAATATGGGCAGATAAAAATTAATTTTTCCCCATTGCTTCCAGAAAGGCTATTTCTTTTTTGTTTGTAGAGATCGGCCTCCGAAAAATGCAGTTCACTATAGACACTTCTTGATGCAGGTGCAGATAAGTATTTTTTTTGTCTTTTTTGATAAAAATGGAAAATGTTCTTTGTTTTTTTTATAATTTCTTTGGTCAATTTGAAAAAAGTCACGATTGTGTCTAGGTAGAAAGTAGCTACTATTTTAGTTAATTTTAATTAATAAATTAAATCAGTTTTCAGTTACCTACTATACAGGGTAAAAATTGTTGAAGTGGGCATTTCGATGCGAAGACGACGGAAGCATGCCTTATACGTGAAGGTGGCCATTTCCAACAATTTTTATAAAACAAAATTTATCATTAATTATTTTATCAATGTTAATAATAATGAGTTTCAATATGAATTTTGTGGTCTTAATCAAGAACGGTGCGTCTGACGAGAAAAACTTAAGATACCGTTTTCATGTAGAATTGACCAGGCTAATCAGAAAAAATATCTACATGGAAAAATGTCAGTGGCGTACCATCTTTTTTGTAAAGAATATCAGAGAACATGTTTGCAGGGACGCCACTGGTGGAACAATCGAATAACTTTTCTAAATAAAAATTGTGGTTCTATATCCTATTAACATATACCAAAATTGAAAATAATATCTAAAGTACTTTCAGAGATATTAAAAAATAACCACAAATAAAAATTCAACACCCTGTAGCAAATAATTTAAGCCGTTGCGAACATATGTTCATATAAACTTTTCTTTATAAAATGACCTAAGGAATCACACCCTGAAATATTAGCACGTCATTAAGGAACACCCTGTATACCAAAGTATTTACGTTTTTAAGATTTAAGAATTTTTCAAGTTATTAATTTGTATACCAAACAATGCAGAAAGTTCGCAATATTTACTTAAAATTATAACCTACCTAATTTCTTTTAAAATTCCGAATATCACTAAAGGAACCGAACTGTTCACCTAACAAACACAATTCAGACATTCGAGGTTTTGATTATAAAATAAAACAATACCGACAGACATACACAAAGAATTCGCGTCAAAACACTATATTTCTATTGTTTCCGGGTACTTCAATAAATTCAGTACCTCCATCTAATCATATTTAAAAAGATAAAAATCAATCGGATGAGATAAAGTAATTAAAAAATAAGTATAATTATTTAATATATATATCTACGTAAATTAAATCATAAGGGGCCAAAGCGTTATGATCATGATGATGATTCATAAAATAATTAATTTTACATTTAATGTATTATTTTTGAAATTGTTAGCTTTTAGTCTTTATTAACTATAAAAAAATGTTTCACGACGTGCAGGCATAGTTTTTAAATTTAAGAAAGTTTGGTGGTTCACACTGAAATCGAACCCCATAACTAAATTTTTAAAATTACTTTTTGTCAAAATTTTGGATAAGAAACTTTAAAAAAAGAGTAGTACCTCTATAGGGACAAAAAATGGGTACTCTATAACTGGAGGTATACTATGAAAACACAATACAAAATTAATATTTTTGTATTCAAAAATAATATGCACACGAAATTCCCATAAAACCGTAAATTAAAAAGTTGCCTGCCCTGCGCTGGTTCCGTGGATACCCCCCCCCCCTTTTTTTGGGTCGGAAATATGTTATATCACATGTACGTTATAGCGGGACTTCACTGTACCTTAAATTTTAATAATGATCTTCATAAAAATGTCGGACAGACATTAATAGCCTTATTCACTAAAGGATTTTTTATTTAAACCCGTCTTAAATTGACAGTTAGAGGCTTAAAATGACAAGTCTTGTGTTGTAGGAAGATTCCAATAATTAACTAACCGTAAAACTTAGACTCTGATATAAATAACTATGGCAAAATTGATTTTCTTAAAATTGAAGGACTTTGAATGTGAGTGAATCGTTCCTGCCAATATCATTGATATCGCGATCAACCTTTCTGAAAATTAGTCACCTAAGATTTGTATCGTAAACACATTTATTGGTATGTACAGTGAAACCTCTCATAACGGACACCTCTAATAAGCGGACATGTCTATTAAGCGGACATTTTTTCATAGTCCGGAACTAGGTATATCCAGTTTTAGTTTTGCTGACGATAGCAAACTTATCTCATCTTTCTCTTTGAATGCGCAAACATCGGCCGACGCACATCTTCGCAGACAGCATGAAGTATCATGCCTGAATAAAGACCTGGAAGAAAATTTGGCTTGGGGTGACAGTAGCTAAGTCGAATTTAACGCGTCGAATTAAACCCAGGCAGCAGTTTTCTTTAAAAAGGTTAACATTACAGAACCGGATATAGTCATGGACGGGCACGCAATTCCACTGGCTTCATCTATTAATTTGCTGGGCGTCAATCTGGGAGGAAATACGTCTTGGCATAACCACGTTGTAGCAATCGCCAAGATAGCTTCTCAGAAGCTTGGCGTACTCTTCCGAACCAGAAAGTTGTACACACCTCAACAACTTTGGATACTATACAAAGCCCAGATTCGATCATCACTAGAGTAATGCTCTCATGTCTGGAGCTCTGCACCCAAACATACTCTTCGGCGGAAATCTCTATTAAGAGGATATTTTTTCATAGTCCGGAACAAGGTATATGAAATTCCATGAAAATCAACCTCTCTTGGCCGAACTCTCCTTTGGGCAGACGCGGACAGGCTGCTTTCATACAAAGTGTGCGAAAACCCTCCTTTAAATAGACAAAAAAACTTTTTAAAGTATTTGGGAGACGAATAAGTACGGTGCAAAATCTCTCTGAAGACAGACCGGCAACCAATCGCGTATGCGTGGCAGACGAAAGGACTTCACCGAATGAAAGTATGTGTGATTCCCCGGCAGCAGTCCGCCGTTTATTTGTGAGTTGTAAGGTTAAAATCGTAAACAATGGCACAAAAATGTCGCGTTTTGAGTCCGAAAGAGAATATTGATGTTGTGGAAGTTTGTAATTTGATAACAATGATTTGGGCGAGTTCATTAACATTGATAGCAATGTGCTATTAGAAGATGATAGTGACCCCATTAATACCGATTATATAGACCAAACTGGAACAACATCACTATCTGACGACTCTATTGAAGAAGTTGAATGCAGTAATCAAACAAATGTCACCAATTATCAACAAGCCATTAGTATAGTAAAGGAATTATAAGAGTATGCAAAGAATAGAGGTGACTCTTCAGCAATGGAATTGTTATCAGACTTGGAATTACATTTCCTAGATTGCAAGTATAAAACGCAAACACGTCAAACTACGTTATTAGATTTTTTTAGTATTACATCCTAACTAAAACTATGTTATGTTTATTTGTACATAGTAATAATTTTGCATTTACATATTACCTAATAACAAATTTCCCATGAGCGGACACCTCTATTAGGCTGACACATTTAGACAGCTCCGTAGGTCCGCCTAACAGAGGTTTCACTATATATCATTCAGTTTATAAGGAAGAAAGTATTTCAGGATGTAATGTTCTCTTTAATCGACCTAAAATTAATTTCACACTCATCCTGTTAAAAATATTCATCGGAAAACCGAATTATATGTAAAAATATTAAAATAAAACCAATGCGTCATGTGGCATATGAAATCAATCACACGATGGAAACATAACTGGGCGACTAATATTATAAGATCTAAATAATTTGAAGTATTAAGTTTAAACATCTTTGATGAATATGGCGGTCGATTATTTTTAAATAATAGATCTGCCATAATAAGATACTTAATTTACATATACACGGTGTCAAATTTGAAATCTTCTCACCCTTAATCTATCGCTTCCAGTAACTAATATTCAAAATCGGAGAGACACGACAATTTCATTGTGAAAGGGGACGCTTTTAAAGGATATTTTCAGGCTTCCCACTTGAAGGTGTAGATGTTACCCTTAAAATCTTAAAAAGGAACGGGTGTTTTCTAAAGTACAGTGCTCTAATTGTCTTATGAACTTTGTATTTTATAATACTTTTTCTGTTTGGGTCTTTAAAGTCTGAAAAACTTTAAAAAATATAGTAGATTTTTTCCATTTGAATTAATATTTTCTTTTTGGGTTGGCAATACTTTTACAATTTAATAAAATGTTACAAGTGTCAAATATGTCATGATAGAAACAATTGAACACAACAAAGCTTCTTCCCATCCATCATAATTAAAATATATTATTAAAATTAATAAAAATGAGTCAGGAAGAAAGTTGTACTCCGTCAGAAATACGAGAAATTGCAGAAAATAATCTAGAAAAACTTTTAAAAAGAATATGCAAAACTTTGAGTTATGGTGCGAGCAGAACAAGGTTCAACATTTGAACAAAATAATAAATAAAACTATTGAACAAAATATTGTATCGACACAGAATCTGACAGGAATAACAATTAATGCCCAGGAAATGTCTACAGTAACTATAAATATGTATATATAAAGTAATATGTATCATACTATATTGAATTAAAAATAAAAATACTACTTTATTGAATGAAACTTAGAAATAGAGCATAAACTGGAAGATATTTCTATTATTTTTAGGTTATGTTGTTTTATAGTTGTGGCTAGAAATTAGTTGACGGACACCATCAGTATGTTATATATTTCCGAGTATAGGTATTTCGGATAAATATCTAGTAAAAATGATCTATTTGCAAGGTTAAAGGTTAGTATTTTAAAGTTTTCTATAAAAAAATTCTGTTGAATCCATAATGCCTAGAAAACGAATTTCAACGAAATCGAAGTAGGCCTAAAATCCGAACCCTACTTGTTGCCAAACATGAAAAAAATTAAATTTCAGTTTCATAAAGTGGCAAGTTATTAAATTTTTTTGCATTTCAAAATGTAGCCATTACGAAACCCTAATAGAAAAACGATCATTAAAATGACCCTGCCCTACACTTTCATTTAAGATATTAAGGGTAACATCTTACTACTCCCAGGGGGTTAAAAGAATGCTGACAGAATTCTTTACAATAAAATTGATGTGTCTTTCCGATCTTTAATATTATAAGCGAGGGGGAAAGCTTTCTGATGGATATCATATGTATACCTTGAAATACGTATTATACTTAATTGAATTAGGAAAGGCATGGACATAATAGGTATAGATTTTGAAATTAATAGAGAACTGTAATTTTATTGGCTATGTAATCTTATAAATTAGGCAAATCACAAGAATTATAGATAGATCACCATATAAATGATATTTCGTTCAAATGTTAATTGCTTTTTGAAATGTTATTTATTAAATATACTGTAATTTTAGTGAGTGTTTATTTTAGGTATCATTATTCGATAGATACAGTGCGTCCATATAGTCTTGCACAAATTAAAATTAAGGAATGATATCCTTATTACAGCTAGCTGCACCTTATTTCAGCTGCCTTATATCAGGTAGCTGCGCCTTATTTCAGCTAGCTGCGCGCATATTAGGACATATTTTTTCATACCGAACAACTTTCATAATTACAGTTTTGGATATTGTCACCATCAAAAGTACTTTGCTATTGAGCCGAATTTATAATTATTGGCAAACCTCGTATACGACTGAACAAATTTAACATCTGATTTGTATTTTAGGTTTTGGATCATGTAGAACTTTTTATAAAGAATAACCTTTTTTCGTAAAATTAATAATTATATTTTATTTTCCATATGCCGCCTACGTAAGTAGACACACTGTTTTATACACTTTAAGATAGGAAAAATTGTGTCTTAAAATAATTTTTTTTAAAATTCTATTCAACAAATTTACTTTTGAGGGATTATACTTTTATTAATCCCTCAGTTTTTTGTGGGTTTAACTGTAGAAACATCTTTAAAGTTTTTTTAGGACTCTTTAATGTTTTCTTTTCTTGTGTTAACAACAGATAAGATTTCTATTTAGTATATTTAACAAACAAAAATAAACTGATCTTCCACCTTCCATGTTAATTTTTTTGGGATTAGTCCCAAAGATCCCGGGATTGAAACAATGCTTCGGGACTGACAACCCTAATGGAATGTGGTACGTATAATTTTCTATAATTTAATAATAAAGTTTAAACAATTATTTTCAAGTTTTCAATAAAATTGGATAGTCGCTGAAAATCCTGTTCTTGTAGGTTAATTGAAAAAATATTTTCCCCGGTAGGGTCCGCGCCACAGGGCCAGCCCCTGGATCTACTACGGAATGACAGCGCTAGTAAAATTTGATCGGAAATAATCGCTACGAAGGTGATCACACTTACCAAATCCTAAAGTCCCAAATGTAATTCACCCCATTAGACACAGCTGATTTGTGACAGCGCAAAGAATAGATATTAGATGTTTTGTATACAGTATGTCCACGGATGGGGTTTACAAGAGGACAAATGGACTAAAAGTTGAAAGATACGAAAAGAAATTACTCTTAATAAACGTTTTTGCTTGTCTAGAAAATACGATTCATCATAAGAAACTTCAATTTTTTTATACAAGGTGGGTAATAACTGCAAAAATGTTATTTTGCTTAAGAGTAAACATACTTTATTTTGAAAGATACGAAAAAAAGTCACTCTTAATAAACGTTTTTACTTGAATAATGAATAGGTGATACTTGTTGTCAATGTCTTTATTTAATGAAGTAATTATAATAATAATAATACGAACATTTTTATTAACATGAAAAGAATACGATAACGATTTCATAATTCAAAAACTCCACGCCTATACTCGACACATTTTCTAAAGGGTTTCTCAAGTAAGTGAAAGAATTTCTGATTTCTTCCTGAGATATCGATTGGACAGCCTGGATAATTCTGCCCTTCAGCACTTCAATATCATTTGGTATTGCGGTTGCAAAAACAATTTGTTTTAAACGGCCCCATAAAAACATATCGGCCAAATCTGAAGTCAAGCCATTCTCTAACCTCACGAGAGAAATGGACTGGACATCCATCTTGCTGAATATACATATTTTATCGAAAATTTAATGATAGATTTTCGAGTTCATCATTAAAAAATGTATACAGCATTTCTAAATATGATAATCTATTGCACGTGTTATCAAAAAAATATGGCCCTATAATGCCATGGATGCATATCGCACACCACACGTTCACTTTTGTGAAATATTGTCTTCTCGTCATAATTCTGAATTTGGGATTTTCTAAAGACCAGTACCTAACGTGCTGGGTTGCAACGGTTCAATTTGTTGAAAATGTATTTTCATCAGAAAATATGATACATTTATAAAAATCAACATTTCCACTTTTGTCTCCTATCCACAGGCAAAAATCAAGTCGTTTCGCGTCGTCTCCCTCTTCCAATCTTTGATTAAAGTGCGGTTTATACGGATACAATTTATTTGCTTTAAGTATCTTCTGAATTTGACTTTTTTTCACAACTTCCAACTGAGTAACACGATTTCTAAGGGACGTCATAGGAGTTTCTTCAATAGAATGAAGAACTAAGACTGTAGCAGCATCATCATGGTCGTATTTCCTTTTCTTTTTTGAGGTCCAAAACCGAACCAGCTCTCTTGAACTTTTTTATTAACTTGCAGATTGTCATCCTAGTTATTGGGATTCCGACAAATTTCTCGATAAATTGTTCCATGACGTAGCGGTATGAAACTTGACCATCCCCATAACATTGTATTATAAAAACTCTTTGTTCAGTAGATAGCATTTCTACTAAAATAATAACTTCATTAAATAAAGACATTGACAACAAGTACCTATCACCTTAAGTGTCATTATTATTTTAACTAGGTTC